>CM042844.1:20369229-21569229 GCA_023653725.1 Bungarus multicinctus | reverse complement strand
AAAGATGTGTAATGGAAAAATGAGACCCTGAAAGAAGCTGAAATTGACCTTCTCTAAAACTTTTGTAGGAGGGCCAACCTTTAATTACAGAAATATTGTTCATTTTGTGTCTGAACCCCCAGACAAAAGAGTGAATATGATTGCCTTTTTGTCCTGCTCTTAAAGTTCCCAAAAACTAATGGGCAGGAAATGAGATATTAGACATAAAAAATTCTTGATTCAGACCAATGACTCATCTGTATACTTTGGTAACCAATCAGATGCATTCAGATAGATGACAGGCCTTTTCCATTCTTGGTGATATTTGAGGTATATTACCTTCAATTCAGAAATAGTAAACACCTTTTAGATACACATTGACATCATCATCATCATCATCATCATCATCATCCATGAATTTGTTTTGAGGCCATCCAAACTGATAATCTATGGCAGTGAAGTCAACAGTTGAAATGTCTGCTGTTTTTAAAATAACTTTTATTGGTAGCTTAATATTTTCAGAGAGAAAACACATCTTTTTCTATGCACATTTTCCATAAGATTTTCCATACTTCTATTATGTCTCCTTTTGCCAGCTTTTGTTCCAAGATAAAACCACCGAAAGCCGTACTCTTCCTGCATAGAAGAATAGTATTAGGTTTCTTTAAGAAACTTCACTATATTGGTTTACCATATACGGCTGCAAGTCAGAATGACTCAGCACTATCTTGTAGCCAAGATGCTGATTGGCTACAGGAAGCAGGAGGGCTATATAGTAAGAGGCCAGAGAGCACATGGCTAGTGTCTGTGTTTGTGCTACAGGAATGCTGCTACTGGTTTTGCTACTATGCTACTCTGCTACTCGGCAAGTATCTTCAACTCTGTAACTATATTTCTCCATTGATTCATGGTTGTATTGAAGAAGATGTATTGCTGTTATATCTACTGAACAAGAATGGTTAGTAAGCTAATCTATTGATGGATAAATGTGTATGATATTGGACTGAAACTTGGACTGTGCTTATACTACTGTATATAAAGACTTTGCACTTCAACTGCTGTGCTTGTGTGGTTCTATACTCACTGCTACAATCTGAACACTACTTCCGTCTGCTGTATTACTCCTTGATACCAAGGATACTCTGCTAAATACTTAATATTGATTATGGGCCCAGGCTATCCAGATATCCCAGAACATCCAGATATACCATAACCCAGACCTATGCAAGTTATCCCAGGTCCAGAGTCAAAGGGTGTTAGTGTGAACTGAGTCACTATACAGAAGGTTCATTGTGGTATATGGTTGAAGTGAAGATGGCACAAGAATATATGTCCAGCTTAGTTATGATTACCCAGTTGGATGGCACCAACTATGTTACCTGGTCCACCAAGTGCAGTTTGCTCTTGAAGAGAGAAGGACTATGGAATGCTGTTGTCGATCCACTGGATATAGAAGCTTTGGATACCTCGCACGATGCTGACCGAAAGAAGCTAGTTGAATTTACCAGAGACAACGAGAGAGCTTTTTGCATTATTGGACTTACTCTTGGTGATTCACAGCTTGTGCATGTTCGAAGAGTGGAATCTGCAGCCGAATGCTGGAAAACCCTCAAGAAGCTCTATGTTAGAGACAGTGTTGGTTCTCACATTAATCTAACATGAAAGCTGTTTAGAGCGTGTATGCGTAAAGGCGATGATATGCTTGCTCATTTGGAATACATGAAGAGAACTCTGCAACAACTTCATGAACAGGAGCTGATTTTCTCTGAACTTCATCAAGTCTATATTATTCTTTCATCTTTAGATGACTCTTATGATGACTATGTATCTTCACTTGAAGTGTTAGACAAAGAAGAAATGACTTTGACTAACATAACAGGGAGGCTAATAGAAGAGTCAAGACGGCGAAAGGACAGACAACAACTGAGACAAGATGAACAAACTATGGTTGAGGAACAAGCTACAGTTTATGTTGTTAAAAAATGTTATGTATGTGGGGCTAAGGGTCATTTGGCTAGAAATTGCAAGAAGAAAAATACACAGGGTAGAAAGTTGAAAAAGAACAGTAATAATTTAGCTATATGTAATGCTAGGTTTAGCAGGAAACCATTATAGATGGGTTGTAGATAATGGAGCATCACATTGTATTACTAATAGAAAGCAACAGTTTGTTCGTATGGAGAACAGTGCTCAAAGTATTTCACTGGCTAATGGCTGGAAGCTTAAGGCTTCAGGAAAAGGTAATGCATTTTGTTCTTGTCTAAATGAGGAGTTACCCATGTTATATGTGCCTATAGGTAAGCGTGTTACGGCTAAACTTGATAATGGCTTGTTTATATTACAAGATAACCCAGTTCTAAACACTAAAGTGGGGTTTGAGAACAGAAAGCCACATGATGAATGTATTCATCTATTACACAGACGTATGGGGCATGTTAATTTTAAAGCATTAAGAAGAACTGTGGAATTATCAAAAGGTATCAAGATTAAGCCTCATAATCACTATGTTGATTGCAATGTTTGTAACAAGGAAAAGAGTAAGCTAACTCCTTCTAATAGAACAAATGGTTTTAAAGCCAGTGAATCTCTACAAGTAGTAGTAGCAGACTTAATTGGTCCAAAGGAACCCAGCTTTGGGGGAGCAAGGTATATATTAAGTATTGTAGATTTATATTCTCTATATGGGTTTTGTTATTTAATGAAAAGCAAGGCTGAAACATATCAGAATTTTACTAATTGGTTAAGGTTTATGGAAAGAAAGACAAACATAAAGTCATGACATTAGTGACTGATAACGGGTCAGAGTTCACTACTAATAAGTTTGTATCTATGTTGAAGAAGGCACGTATAGACCATAAGCGGTCTGCGCCTTATAAACCTCAACATAATGCTTATTGTGAATGGAGAGGTCAGACATTACAAACTATGGTTAGAGCTATGCTCAGTGATTCTGGTTTAAATAAGAAATTATGGGGAGAAGTCACAAAATGTGCTAATCATATCCTAAATAATGTAGTCCACACAGCAACAAATGAATTGCCGTTTGTTCGCTGGCATGATAGACAACCAAATCTTAGTTATCTCCATGTATTTGGAACCCCTGCATGGATACATATCCCAGCTCAGTTGAGAAGCAAGGAGCAACCTAGGGCTAGAAAAATGTATTTTATAGGATATGAATCTAATCACAGGCCATTTAGATTTTGGGAACCAGGCACAACTAAGGTTTATCGTAGTGTTAATGCAAAGTTCCTAGAGCACATAGGATGGGAGAAAATAGACCAGGATTATGTCATTGTAGAATCAAAGGTACCAATTAAGAGTAAAGTTAGTGATGAATCTGTAGAGGAAACACCAAGTGATGATTTAGATATAGAGGAATCCTCTGTTTCTTTAAAAGAGGAAGAAGTAGAGGAAAGCTCGATAGGGGAGGAAAAAGAGGAGTTTAATCAGGTGACTAGTCCAGTATTGCCGAGAAGGACTACTAGAGTGTCACAACCTCCTGATAGATACCAGGCTAATGTTGCTCAGCAAATAGGTCTTGAACCTTATAACTATGAAGACATTAAGTCTTACTCTGAGAAAGAGCAAAAAACTTGGAATGAAGCTATGAAAAAGGAGCTAAAGTCATTGAATGAATTAAAGGTATTCGATGAAGTCAAACTTCCTAAAGGTGAAAAGGCAATTGGGTGCAGATGGGTTTATAAACTGAAAAAAGATAATGAAGGAAATGTTATCCATAAGGCACGCCTAGTCACTCAGGGTTTTACTCAAACAAAGTTAGACTATGATGAGGTTTTTGCTCCAAGCCTAAAGGCTAGCACTTTAAGTGCAGCGCTAGTATGGGCAGCAAAGAATAGATACATAGCGAATCATATAGATGTTGAAACAGCGTATTTGCACGCTCCATTACAACATGCTATATATATGAAGAAACCTCTGAGAGTGAATGATAATAGAAAGAAGACTGTTTGGTTATTAAAGAAGAGTTTATATGGTCTTAAACAGTCAGGCCATGAGTGGAATAAATGCATAGTAAAAGAATTAAACAAATTAGGTTTTGAGAGTGGTTTGGCAGACCCATGTTTGTTAAAAAGAAAGAAGAATGGGATGTTGGAATTGTTATTATTATTAATGATGATATTGCCATAATCACTAAGACTATGCAGCAATTTAAGGATATAATAGAAAGTTTGCAAGCTAAGTTTAAGAAAAGAATACTAGAAGAAATTAAACACTATCTTGGACTTGATATATGTAAGACACAAAAAGGATTCAAAATATCTCAAGTGGATAAAATAATTGCTTTATTAAAAAGATATAACACGGACCAATGCAAAACTTCCAAAAGACCTATGGGGAAGGAGTTTAACAATGATAACAATGAGAGTCCTTTATTTGATAAGAATATCTATCAATCCTTGATAGGTAGTTTATCATATTTAGGAAATTGGTCAAGGCTGGATATTGTTTATAGTGTAAATCAGCTGGCAAGATACACTATAGAGCCAAACTTTTGGATGGCTGCAGAGCGAATACTTAGATATTTGAAGAAAACTTTGCATTATGCATTATATTTAGAACCCGATAAGGAGTTAAGTCTTACTGCATATGCTGATGCAAGTTTTGCAAACGATGTTAAAACAAGGAAATCAATATCTGGTTTGATAATAATGCTGGAGAATGTAATGATAGAATGGCAATCAATTAGACAGCAACGTATCAGTCTTTCAACGGTGGAAGTTGAATTTTCTTGTTCATCTTTGTTATGTACAAAGCTGATTTATTTTAAACAACTATGTTTGGATTTTGAGTTGGATGTAAGTAAACCATTTACTGTATATGAAGATAACCAGGCTGCTATAAAATTAGCAACAAGTATCGCTGTTAGAACAAGATCAAAGCATACTGATTTAAGGTATCTTAATGTACAGCAATGTGTAGAAAACAAACTGATTGTGCTAGAGTATTGTGAGAGTGAACAGAATATTGCTGATAATTTCACGAAGGCACACAGTTTTCAGAAACACAATGATTGTTGTAAGAAATATGGTTTAACTCTGTAAAATCTGTAACACTGTAAATATGCACTGTAACTTTGTGTATTTGTATATATGTGTATCTAATGGTTGTTTATATATAATAAACCAAAGGGGAGTATGTTAGGTTTCTTTAAGAAACTTCACTATATTGGTTTATCATATATGGCTGCAAGTCAGAATGACTCAGCACTATCTTGTAGCCAAGATGCTGATTGGCTACAGGAAGCAGGAGTGCTATATAGTAAGAAGCCAGAGAGCACATGACTAGTGTTTGTGTTTGTGCTACAGGAATGCTGCTACTGGTTTTGCTACTATGCTACTCTGCTACTCGGCAAGTATCTTCAATTCTGTAACTATATTTCTCCATTGATGCATGGATGTATTGAAGATGATGTATTGTTGTTATATCTATTGAACAAGAATGATTAGTAAGCTAATCTATTGATCGATAAACTGTGTATGATATTGGACTGAAACTTGGACTGTGCTTATACTACTATATATAAAGACTTTGCACTTCAACTGCTGTGCTTGTGTGGTTCTATACTCACTGCTACAGTCTGAACACTACTTCCGTCTGCTGTATTACTCCTTGATACCAAGGATACTCTTCTAAATACTTAACAAGTAGTAATAGCCACAGTACCATTTTGCATATTGTATATTAAACCTTGTAGTACTCTTATTTTACTAACTATATATCTGGTATGGGACATCCAAGAGACCATACCTTATGCTAACACAAGTTAGGGTAAGTAACTATCTATGGTTGTTCTACCAGTATCCAATATCTTCTGACAACTGATCTTGACTTGGAGAACAGAGATGACAAGATTGAACCAAAATATGACTTCTAAGCTTTGTATATTTTCCAATGAAACAGACTGAGACAGGAAGAACATTTTATTACTATTTCTTCAAAATGTTTTGATTGAAAAGCATTCTCCTCATTCAAAGACGGAACCCAGAGACCCATCTTACATTTCCTTTTGTAGTTAAGACATCAAAGAAAATTACCAGAGAAAAGTTGATTGGATAGATCAGAAGTAACCTCCCCTTTTCATAAGAAATCAGTGACAGGTGCGTCCATTTAAATGAGATCTGACGAAAACAGGGGCATAAAATTTAAGATGTTAGTGAGGAAAAAAAGGGCATCTCCCCTTCTTGACCACATCACAAATTACACCATTCAACAACATTCTGGTGTGGCACCAATTACAGAGAAGATGAGAGAAGGCTGGCTCCGCTGGTATGGACATGTCCTGAGAACAGCACCTTCCACCATTGCCAAAACTGCCTACCAACTAGAAGTCATTGGCTGGCGACCTCAAGTGCATCCAGAAGAGAGATGGCAAGACACCATCAACAAATTATACAAGCCTCGGGCCTGCACAGTCAGATGCAGCTGACTGTGTAAAGTGACAATCAATGATCCAAAAAGTGGACCCTGCACATATGCTAGGAAGAAGATGAAGAATGAGAAAAAAAGTAGTATGGTTGTTTGGAATTCACAAAAAGTCAACCCAGGTATCAATTAGCACCAATAAGCTTTCTCTTATCAGAAGAAAAACCCCAGACATCTCATTAAAGCAAACATGGTCCCATCCTACCCTGGCCTAGAGAACAAAAAAAGTTTTTTATCTTTTCAGTTTAGGAATGTTAGAAGCTATTAATCAATCCCTTATATATTCCAGTCTGCAATAGTTTGATAAACTCTTAACATTATTTAAAAGAGAAAAGAATAAGTCAAATTAAAATACAAAATAATTATGTTAGTTAGCAAAATCCATATTGTTGGTTCTACAAAGTCCATGCAGTGTGGCCCTCATTTATTAACTTGGCTGTAGGACTTAACCAGTAGAAATAGGTACTCAGTCAGCCTCTTGTTCCTTTTCTTCCATCTAAGCCCAGAATCAATAGGCCTGTTTATCATCCTGGGTGCACCTAAAGAAATAATCAGCTTTCATGCTATTTTATTCAGAGCATATAAAATACTGGCTTCTGCATATCATAAATATATCGGCCAGAAACAGCTCAATATATCTCTGTGTGCTCTGATGCAGCTCCAGTTCATTTAAAATGGAATGCAATAGATCGTGATACACTTTGGGGAAAAAAAAGATGCTTCAATAAAACAAATTGAAAGTTCAACAAAATAGAATATTTCAGCAAAATTCAGGATGAGTTCCTGTTTGCCTGTACAGTATTTTCTATATAAAGGTAGTCCTTGACGTATGACCACTCATTAAACAAGTACTCATCATTTCTATCACCCATCTCTTCCCACTTATGACTTCATGACTGTAACTTTGTTGCTTGTATCCTTATGATTTATATTGATTGTTCCCTAGTATGATTTGATTGCTTATTGTACCTATGACTATCATTAAGTGTTGTGCCTTATGATTCTTGATGAATGTATCTTTTCTTTTTATATACACTGAGAGCATATGCACCACAGACAAATTCCTTGTGTGTCCAATCACACTTGGCCAATAAATAATTCTATTCTATTCTATTCTACTTTATTCTTATTCCTATTCTTATTCCTATTCCATTCCATTCCAAGTTAACATTGAAAACATGACTTATGACAAACTCACACATTTACAACTATCACAATGTCCCCATGATCATGTGGTTAAAATTCAGGCTGTTAACAACCAGGATGCCTTTATAATGGCTGCAGCATCCTAGAGTCACGTACTTACCATTGTGACCTTCCCAAGGGGTTTCTGACAAGCAAACTCAATGGCTGAAGCTGAATTCACTTAACAACCATGCCAAAAAAGATCATAAAATTGGATGTGGCTCGCTTAACTACTGCATTGCTTGGCAACAACAGTTCCAATCCCAATTGTAGTCATGAGTCAAGGATTTCCAGTATTCTGTTTTTTCCCACCCTCCACAATTAGTCTTGTACTCCCCCCGCCCCCCCAGTAAATATACTTTATATTGTTGCATTCATATGGCACTTTGATTTCTGCATTTCTGTTGGTAATTTCTTCTTTGTTTAAGTCACATTTTTTATTTAAATATAAGTATTTTGCTATATATATAGTATATTGTCTGGGCATTTCATTTTACAACAGGAAAAAAGACAACAGATATACTGATGGTAATAATGATAATACATGTAATAATTATAACTACATTTATAATTATATTAGCTTAGTTATGACCATATTAATTATACTGGCATATTTATACTTATGAACAACAACTATGATCTTTCTTCATCTAATTTCTATCTCTTATCTCTAACCATTGATAAAACCTATTCCACATTGTATCCCCTTTATTTTTATTTTCAATGTCAATCTATCCATCTCTGCACAGCCCAATATTTTCTGAATTATATTTTCATCTAATGGTGTGTTCTTATTTTTCCAATATTGTGCAAATATTAGTCTCACTGCTGTCAATACATGTAGCATTAAGTCCCTTTATCATAGCTTTCTGGTATTATACCTAACAAAACTATTTCTGGCTTTAAATCTATATGCTGCTTCATCATCTTTTCCAGCCATGCATGTATTTCCGTCCAATATTTTCTTACTTTTATACATGTCCACCACATGTGATAATAGGTTGCTGGTAACTTCTTTCGTGTATGTATGTATGTATGTGTCAGTTTTACCTACAAAAGGACCATATATTTACTTTAAGTCTAGTTGATTAGAAACATATATGTTTCATGTGTATTGGTATTGTCTTTTTTTTACATTGATTTCATTTTTAACGAAATGTGTTGCATTATGCATTTTATATATATATATATAAATCTTTAATAAAGTTTATTTTTAAAATTTAAAAAAATAATAAATTTCACTATGATTACTGGGAATTACTTCAAGGATAAGGTGAATTGGATTACAGCCTTAAGATGACATATTTTATATTGCTGCAGACTGTTGAGAAACGTTCAATATGTCTGGATGAGAATAAGCCATTATTTATCAGAGTCATCAACTACTTAAAATCCTCTGGGCTTTAATTTTTAGAATCTCACTTCTTGCAGCACTGTGTTGTGCCTAAATAATCAATTGGCCAAGGACAAATGGAGGCTAAAGAAATAACCCAAAAAGAGATCTCATCCAAACTGAAAAAAAATCTAAAATTACATGGTGAGTTTTTTCCCCTTACAATGGTACAAAATCTATTTTCCAAATATGCCCCAAGGTGATGACAAATTAATTATATTCAGATGGGGTAAAGGAATAAATGGTCTGTTTCTTGATCATTGGATGATCATCCAAAGATATGAAAAAGTGAAACCAAAATTTGTAAACATTTAATGCACATAGATTATTGATATATTGTCAAGAGCCCTGCATAATAAGACTCTCCAATAGTATATACTATCAAAAGATTACCATAGATTAGTATTTAGTATTGGTATTAGTATAAACACAAAGTGTTTAGATTTTGTGCAGAATACAGAATTATAATAAGAACCATAATTTTCAGCAGTGATAGCAACTTTGGAGATAATCTTTCTATGCACAAACTATGATAGCCAATTGTAACCATCTAAAGCTGAGGTGTTATTCAGTAGGTTCTGACCAGTTCTGGAGAATCAGTAGCGTGAATTTTGAGTTCGGAGAACCAGCAAATACCACCTCTGACTGGCCCTGCTCCTATCTATTCTCTGTCTCCTGAGTCCCAACTGATTGGCTGGGTCTTCTTTTGTTGCCCTGCACAGGAGAACAGAGCTGGAAAGCAGGTTAGTGGGGTGGGGAGGGAATGTGATTTTGCAGTAATCAACCCCGAGGAGTGGGGAGGGAATGGAGATTTTACAATATTCTTTCCCTGCCATGTCCACCAAGCCACACCCACCAAGCCACGCCATGCTCACCAAGCCACGCTCACAGAACTGGTAGTAAAAATTTTTGAATCCCACCACTGATCTAACGTCATTAGGAGAGTTAGCATTCATTCCATAGATTGAATAAATACTTGGTTGTATTCTTCTTTGTAAATCTTGTGGCTTCATTTTCATCTTTATATTCTACAATGAAGACTTTTAAAATAGATTTAGAAATGTGACCATTACAACTGAAATCATGAATAAGAGTTGGCACATGGCAATTTACAAATATTAATGTCTATTACTACCAGAGACTGAAATTCAAGATGGATAACAGTAAGATTACCTTTCTAAAACAAAAGATTAAATACATTAAAATATTATTAAAACAAGCAGCATCTACTCAGTTCAACAGTTAAATCAATGATAAACTAGAATGGGAACCATATAGCTCCATCAAGGAATTAAAATATAATTTTACCTTTGTCACCTAGATATTCATTTCCATATCTTCCTAAACATCTGTCCAATAAATCCAGTTTGTTGACTTTAAATAGGATGTTGGGATGACCATCACTCCTTGGGCTTGAGAGAGTATCTGTAGTCCTTGACTTATAACCACATTTGGGACCAGAATTTTCACTGATAAACAAGACAATTGTTAACTGAATCACATCTGATTTTACATTTTTTTTTTGCCAAAGTTGTTAAGTGAATCAGGTGGTAGTTAAGCAAATCTTGTTTCTCTCATTATTTTGCTTGTCAGAAACCCATTGGAAAAATTAGAAATGGAGATCACATGAACCCAGGATGCTGCAACCATCATAAATATGTTGCAGGTGCCTGTTGCCAGGTGCCTGAATTTTGATCATGCAACTGTTGGGATGCTACAACAGCTGTAAGTGCAAGGACTGATTGTGATTAACTATTTTCAATGCCACAGTAACTTTGAATGGTTGCTAAACTTGTAAGTTGAGGACTACCTTTATATATTCTGGGTTCTTTTTTTCTTGTGAAGTTGCCCACCAGAGTGGTACCAATTAACCTACTCACAGTCACACACTTTCAAACTGCTGGATTGGCAGGATAATGGACCATTTGATGGGAGTTTACCCTGTCCCGTGGCGGCAAAAGGTCTCGAACAGGAGTCCGCTGATCATTAGCTCAGCATTCTAACCTTGTGAGCCACCATGGTCATATTCTGACTGGGATGAAGCACATATTCTTGGTGTACACTCCCAGCATTCTTTACTCATTCCTCCCAGGACTACTTCTGTGTCACAATGAAGCAGGACAGCAGGAACTGGGAAGACATATAAAAGGACTTAATTAAAATGTTGGAAACTTAGCAGGCTGCCAAATGCTAGAAACATAGCTATACAATGAAAGATTCATTGTTCACACACATACACACACACACACGTACACCAACACAGAGAAACTATGGACATCCTGTAGTAAAGTAGTATTCCATTCCATTCCCTCAAAATGCCTCTGAAATCACCTTTGACTTTGAAATAATTTTTAAAGCACATTTTCTTTGCCTGGTGCTAAGCTGGATAGCTATTTTAAGGCTATGCTCTCCACTAATGAAAGGTGAAGTATCCTCACTAGCCTTCAAGTTGCTATTTTTATGTTTTGTTATTCCACAAAATTCTTCTGGAGACTAAGAGCATGCATGGGAAAGGACAATTTTTATTTGTCCTGGGTAGAAAAAGTAAGAGTTCAATCTTCAGAATTTTCCAGCCTTTTACTCACCTCTCTTTTTCTCTCTCTCTCTCTCTCTCTGTGTATAGCAGGAAGAAAGTGCCTAAGCTCAAGTTAAACCTGCAATAGGTTTAATGGATCTATTGGATCTTTTTATTTTAATTAGTAAGAACTTTTCATAATTTTTGTTAGCCATTTGCTAACAAGAGTTAAAGTCCTGGGGATGAAGAACCCTGATGGTCCAGTGATTAAAGTGCATTATTAAAGGCAAATTCCATCTACAACCTGGAGGTCGGTCTTGACTGAGCTCAAGATTGACTCAGCCTTTCTGAGGTCAGTAAAATAAGGGCCAAGATGGTTTGGAACAATATGTAAATAATGTTTACATTGTAAACTGTCCAGAGAGTGCTATAGAGCAGGGGTCACCAAATTTTTGGACCTCAGGGACCACCAAACTCATAATTTTAAATACTGCAGACCATTAATATGAATTTTGACTGACAGTGGCAGCAGGAAAAAAAGTCTGCAGGAAAATTCCCCACCCTGTTTTCCTACCAATCAATCATTCTTTATTTGGGATCGCATGATACCATCTCCAGCCGTGTTCTCAGGGGCAGAGAGAGAGAGAGAGAGAGAGAGAGACTTTTGGCTTCGTGCAAGGAAAGCAGCAGAACCAGCAGAAATCTTTCTTTCTTTCCTCCAAACTCTGCCAGAAATGAGTCTTTGCCAGCGCAGCCTCTTGGAACAGGATGCCTTGCAGGGTCCCAAAGACTCATTTCTGGTAGAGTTTGGGGGAGAGAAAGAGAGATTTTTGCTGCTTTCCTTATGTACAGACAAAAGCAGAAGAAGAAAGAAGAGGAAAGAAGCAGCCCGGTGGCCAGGTGAGGTGCATGGGTGTGTGGGGCAAGTTTCCCCCACCCTTTCCCCCTTCTCCTCACTATCCATGTTGTTCGCAATGCAAACAACGCAAGCCTTGTGTTCCCGCGGGCCATGTTGGCGGTGCAGCCTTGTGTTCCTACACAGCCTGGATTAATTGCTTTGGGGGGGTGCTTTGGGGGTGACATTTCTCTGAGGACCACCAAAATTTTCTCATGGACCACCAGTGGACCCTGGCCCATCAGTTGGCGACCACTTCTATAGAGTATTATGGGAGGTGTATAAGCCTAAATGTTATTTTTATTGCTATTACGGGGCTATGTGATTCATTCAGCTATAATTTGCCCAACTCTGATATAAGAGTTGAGGACAATAGCCTTCTGCATGAAGGCTATGGTAATTACATTGATTTAATGTATTTTCATTAACATTTTCTCCATTGTATCATTTTCATTTCCATGATGATTTCTTCAATCTTTCTCTTGAAGAAAATATTTTTATTGGATATGAAATGATATGGGGATGAAATATAATAAAGTTCAGACTCTGATCTTTTATCAGGAATAATAACTGCTTCCTTGAAGTGCATTTCAAAATTCTGAAATTTCAGCTGATCATCCACCCTAAATGGATTTCACTTGAAGCCAAATCTGTTTGGCTGCTCTGTTTTGAATACAGTTCTCTGTTAAGTATAGTAAAGTTTTAATATAATGAGGTCTGAATATAGTGAAGAAGAGTCTGAAGAATATACTTTTAAATTTAAATATTGTAATAATCAGGGTTTTTTTGTCCTTGAACAAATACCAGAACATTCCTCGTTAAAAGTACATTATTACAGCAGATGAAGAGGACCGAAAATAAACATTTTCACAATAGCAATAACAACATAATAAATCAAGCATCTGTTGTTCCAGAAAGGTCACATCCACTATTAAATATTTCAGTAACACTGAGTATCTGAAAAACATTTTTCAACTCTGCCATTTGCTCGGTTGTAAATTTGAAGAAACTGAATGTAAGAATGAAAGTGAGAATCTTTTGATATCAGGGTCTAGATTTTGTTCAGATTTCCAACTGTGGAGAATTATATTCCAGTGATTATTGGCTTCATTCCTAAAAAACTTTTTTCTTCATTTCTGCCATTCACTACTTTTATTCCTCCCACTCTAGCCCTACTCTCTCTCTCCCCCTTTTTATTTATTGCATAGCTAAATCCATCATTTAAAGGCTTCTGAAATTAATCCAAAAATTACTCACTCCTGATACGAAATATGTACCCTACAAGAAACCATTCAAAACAACCAAGGGAAACTGTTTACTCCATTCATTCCAGTGAAAAGGTTTTATCCCAGCTTGCTTCACACCTTCCTGTCAAAGATTTACTGGGCATATAAATAGCTCTGATTCTCTCCATATATACATATAGTTCCATAACAAATTATACAAAGAACCAATTTGGTCAAGTGGCACCAGGCTAGTAATGAGACCGAGAATTCCAGTCTTGCTTTAGAGGTGAAAGTTGGCTGGACAACTCTGGGTCAGCCACTTTCTCTCAGTCCAATCTATCCAGTCCTACTGATTTTTTTGTGCCCGCCCATAGTCGTATTGTAAGAAAATATCTCTGGAACAAAGACCCAACAGGTTGCTTAATAATTATCAAAATACTAAGCAAGTAGAATTGTTTGTAGAGATTTTCAATCATCCAGGTCAATGGTTGTCCCAAAAGTACTTTTTCAGGAGGCAACTGGACTTTCTTGGTTTTTTCTTTTGAAGATGTTTTGTTTCTCATCCAAGAAGCTTCTTCAGCTCTGACAGGATAGTGGGGAATAGAAGGATTTATATTCCTTGCAGACAGCTGATAATCTGCATCCTTTTAGAGGGTTGTTGAAGCATTTGGAGGAAAATTGAAAGTTGAAAATTGTAAAGAAAAATTGCAGATTGCAGGAACCAAGAACACTACTCAGGTGACCCTGAGGACACAGATAAACCTCCAAGTGCTTCAGTGGATTCTTTAAAATGATACTTCTTCTTCTTCTTTTGCAGCAAAGCCCCCCCCCCCCCCATTTTTGGGCCTCCTGGGCCTCAGGGAAGCCTCCTGGGCAAAGTAGTTAGACAGCGAGGGAGATCCCAACACAGCTGATCATTGGAAGGGGGAAAAAAGAAATACCTTAAGGAGTTACTGGCCAGGGCAGGGGAGAATACAGTCAGCGATGTCGCGCATGCGTGACTGACTGGGTGGGGAGGAGAGGGGTGTGTGGAGAAGGTCAGGGTCAGCAAGGGGCATGATTTGCTGTTTCTCTGAACTGGTAGAATCCTATCTCTGCCTATGTGCATATATTAATTTTCCAAACTTCTTATTATTTCAAATATCAGAACATTCTGCAGTAGTTCAATGCCAGATTAGAACTGAAGAAACATTGATTTATATCTCTACTCAGCCTTGCATCTCCATGAGGGCTGAAGCTGCCAGCTCACACTTTTTATTTATTCTAATTGTGTCATAAATATGTGGATAAAAAGCTAGGATATTGATGTAATAAAAAGAGAGAGTTATTTTTCACCCTAAATTGTAAAAATGCTGAAAAGACTGGAAAACTATGTAGGTTCTAAGTTTTACAAGAAAATAAAACCCAGCATATCAGTGGTGTTATGCTTATACTATTCAATACATCCCATTAGAGGTACATTTCTCTGATACTTTGCAGAAACATTTTTCACCAAGCTGCCTCACAATCTTCCTTCATGACCAAATCAATATGTATTTGCATAAAATAAATGGAGAGGATGAAAGAATTGTGCCAATCTTGGGAATTTTATAGCACCACTTGGATCTTACTGGTTCTAAATGTCATTTAATCCCTGACTGTATTACTACACCATGAGTTTCTACCACCACATAAAAAAGGATAAAGACAATGTCACCAGTTGCTTGACTCTACAAATTAGACAGTGATGGAGAAATTTAAGGCACACGGGACTCTTCTTACAGTTTTGCAAGAACTTGTGATTCAGAAGACTGAAGACCTCCTAAGCTAAACTGGCAGTCCTATTTAAGAGACCACCTCACCAATTATGAAACTGTTTGGTGTTCTAAAGGTGCTTTTTTTCAAAAGGCAACTGGACTTTCTTGTTTTGTTAGGAGACATTTTGCTTATCATCCAAGAGTCTTCTTCAGTTCTGACTGATTGGTGGAGATTTATAGGATTTACATTCCTTCTATTCTCCACCATTCAGTCAGAACTGAAGAAGCTTCTTGGATAAGAAATGAAACATCTTCTAGCAAAATAAGAAAATCCAGTTGTCTTTTGAAAGAAAGCACCTTTGGTCAACCCTGACATGGATGACTGAAAACCTCCTTAGTCAAACTGTCTGGTGGTTAAGATTGGCAGGAGACAATGTCCTTGCTATTAGACAATGTGGGAAGAGGGCCATGTTAATTTATGGTTGCAAAAAAAAAAAAAACCAGAAGAATTCTGGTAGGAACATTTTCTCCTGACACATTTTATTAAAGGCATAAGCTTTCATGAATTACAGCTTATTTCCTTCTGTCAGAGACTCATCAGGCATAGAGGAGACTGCCTGCCCCTTTAAAATTTAGAAAATTCATAAAGATTCAATATTTTACACATGCCTAAAGTTTGGTCATCCTAACTGCTTGTCCAACCATAAAGAAAGGGTATAAATCAAGTCAAATAAAAACAAAACAAATCATTTGGTACTTTTATTTTTTTAAGGAAAAGACACTGGTATGCTTTGAGTGTGATTAATTTAATATATCAGGTTAGATTCAAGGGAAAGAAGAGAGAACAAACAAGCTGTGATTCTGACAATTGGAAATTATTTATCGTGTACTGGAACAGATAGTTTAATTGGAATGCTGTCATTCTGACTTACTATTTTGACAAAGACATCGTTGATGCATTTTGCCATTTCTGTTTAAAACCATCTATAATTTAAAGAGAAAAAACTCTCAAAGAAAAATGCATTTTAAATCTTATATTATGCAAAGGCTTCCATCCTAGAATTCACAGTTGGGAATGAATGGTTCTCAGGAGATTTAAAAAAATTGAATGGAAACCAGGAATCAGAAGAAAATATTTGTACATGAAAACATGAGTCATTTGTCACAGGAATATTTATTAAATGTCTAAGATCTTTTTTTTTTTTTTTTGGTGGGTCTTGGCAGATAAGTAACACAAAATGCATCTCATGTTGACTATTAAAGAATCAGTAAATACGACAAGGAGTATAACAATGGAGAAAATGGGGCACAAAGTTTGTATGCATGCGTGCTTTCAAGTCAGTGTTGACTCTGTTGACAGTGTTAATTAGGACTGCAGAAAAAACAATTACCACCCACCTGCCTTCAATCGAGGACCTGTATACTGCACGAGTCAAAAAGAGGGCTGTGAAAATATTTACAGACCCCTCACATCCTGGACATAAATTGTTTCAACTCCTTCCCTCAAAACGACGCTATAGAGCACTGCACACCAGAACAACTAGACACAAGAACAGTTTTTTCCCGAAAGCCATCACTCTGCTAAACAAATAATTTCCTCAACACTGTTCAACTATTTACAAAGTGTACACTACTATTACTGTTAATCTTCTCATCACTCCTTATCACCCATCCCCTCCCACTTGTGACTGTAACTTTGTTGCTTGTATCCTCTGTTTCCTAGTATGATTTGATGTTGTTTGTACCCTATGACTATCATTAAGTGTTGTACATTATGATTCTTGATTCTTAACAAATGTTCCTTCTTTATGTATACTGAGAGTATTTACACCAAGACAAATTCCTTGTGTGTCCAATCACACTTGGCCAATAAAGTATTCTATTCTATTCTACTCCTGGCAAATGTCAAGGCAAGTCCTTTTTTTGGCAAACGTTTTTAGAAGTAGTTTGCCATTGCCAACTTCCCAGGGCTGAGAGAGTGTGTCTGGCCCAAGATCACCCAACTGGTTTTGTCCCTAAGGTGAGACTGATGCTCACAATGTCCCAGTTTCTAGTTTCAGACTTAACTATTATATCAATTGGCTCTAAACAAACAAATAAACTGCCTCTAAACAAACAAAGCTGTAACATGTAGTAATTGATTAGTCTGCAAAGAATTAATTAATGGCCTACTTTATAACAAACTATCTTTGTTATAAAGGACCTGGTTATGCAATCCTATCAAATATAGACTGTAAAAACAAGAATTCTATATTCCTTTGCTATTTTTAATGAGCCTCCTGGATTTCTTAATATTCTGGAGCAATTCTATATATGGATCCAGATCATGGTGCCAAGGTCATATATGTAACACAATATATGTATCTTTGATGGATTTTTAACCCATCTATACACTTCTAGCTGATATATCAAGTGATGCACTATAACCTATTATATTCCAACTTGAAATGATGAGTAGATATCAATAGTAGGATTATTTGAAAACAAAATCACAATACTATATTTGGCTAGGAACTTGTCCAGGCCAGCACCAGGAGTTAAAACTGAGTTGAAGGCATTTTGACAGAGGGAGGGAGGGGGAGAGGGAGAGTGGGGGGGGAGAGTGGGGAGAGAGAGGGAGAGGGAGAGGGAGAGGAAGAGAGCGGGGGAGAGAGAGGTGAGTAAAAGGCTTGAAAAAATTCTGAAGGTTGAACTCTTACTTTTTCTACCCAGGACAAATAAAAATAGTCCTTTTCCATGCATGCTATTAGTCTCCAGAAGAATTTTGAGAGCGAAATGTTTTCAACAATATTCTCACAAGTATTTAATTGTCTCCTTTTGGGAAACTTGGCTATTTTAACTAAGCATCTTCAGCTCCATTATTTGAATAAATATCTCTAATAGGTACCATGAGAATTTGATGATAAAGCAGAATAATTTTGTTGAGTCACAGAATCAATAAACCAATACCATTGCTTATAAATGTTGTCAGTTTGATCATTTTGTAGACTGTCTGAACTTAATTAGTTAATTTTCAGGCAATGCACAAGTTCACATTTATTTATGTCATAAATCTAATGTAAACTTTGAAGTCATTTTTCATTTTCTGTACTGTAACTTCTCTTACTGCTCCAAAGAGAAGTATTATCTACACCTCGTGCCTCATTGCTTTAGCAATATTCCAAAGATAGATAGCAAATATCAATTGGTTTTTCCCATCCCATAAAATCTGACAGGGTGGGCATCCTTCCAGTTCTTTAAAGATTGCCATTTTGTGGGGCTTCAGATGTTTGCCTTTTCAATCACCACTCTTACCTTCTGGAATCCCCCAATCCTCCAGAGTTTCTTTCAGATCCATTTTCTTCTCTTATTTTAGAAAATCTGGTTTTTCAAATAAACCATGGATGTTTTGTGAGGTGTGATGAACCAACCTAGAATTAAGGAGAAATTTCCTGACAGTGAGAACAATTAATCAGTGGAAGAGCTTGCCTCCAGAAATTGTGGATGCTCCATCACTGGAGGTTTTCAAGAAGAGATTGGACAATCACTTGACTAAAATGTTATAGGGTTTCCCTACTTGAGTAGAGGGGTTGGATTAGAAGACCTCCAATATTCCTTCTAACTCTGCTCTTGTTATTCTGTTTGTTATTCTGAAACTATTTTTATGCACTATTTAAGAAATAGTTTTGTATTTCTTAATCGTATATTCAATTGTATAGATACAAATAATAAAAATAAACATTTTAATACAAATTGCCCACTGACCTAGATAGTGTATTCAGCAAAAGCATTTTCTCAAAAGGTTGTCCTGTTTAAATATATGTCATATATTTAATTATTGTACAAGAATTAGAAGAATATTATTATGTGTGTGATTTCAATAACAGAATGAATTTTGCCTATGTTTTTAACATTTTTTTTTGCAAACTAATATGCAACATATATATTATTCCACATTCAATCCCTCCTTTAGTTTCTGCAACATTATTCCAAAGGACTTGATGGCATTAGTTTGGATGTTTATATGACATTTTTGAGATCAATATTCACTCTCATAGCTTTAATAGCACCTATCTATCTATCTATCTGTGTATATCTATCTATCTATCTATCTATCTATCTATCTATCTATCTATCTATCTATCTATCTATCTATCTAAGAAGACTGAAAACAGTTAGGATTTGCTGTGAGCTGAAAATAAACCATTGATGTTTCTACTGCAGAACCATAGCTTCCAGTGAAAAAATGAGCATCCTCTGCTTGGAATATTTGCTTCCAGTTTCCTTTAAAGGGAAATAGTAATAGAACTTAGACTTATATACCACTTCACAGTGCTTTAGAGCCCTCTCTAAGTGGTTTACAGAGTTAACATATTTCCCCCAACAATCTGGCTTCTCATTTTACCAATCTCAGAAGAAGGCTGAGTCATCCTTAAGTCAGTGAGAATTGAACTGCTGGGAGTGGACAGAATTAACCTGCAATACTGTATTCTAACCACTACGCCACCACAGCTCTTCACTCTTTGCTGGTGAAATGCATTCACCAGGAAAAATGTAGTGTGAGACAAAGACCATAATTTGTCCAAGATTTCTTATTTCATAACTCTATAGAGAACAAAATGGGTAGGAAGACTTCAGGGTTTTTTTCTGAAATGCCAAGAATTGCCTGGTTCATAGAAGCCTATCACTTTTCTTGAGAAATGTGTGCAGCATTAGAACAATAATATGGATAATGCTGCTGATCAAGACCAAAGAGTCATGGTATCCAGAGTTATGCATTATAGTCAAAGTATCATAGAAACTGACAGCAATAAAGGCAACCTCCCATAATTTTCTACTATATGAAAATCAATTATTGTTCTGAGGATCCTGAATATCTTGCTTTCTGTTCCTAATGGCAAATATCAGGAGTGCAACATTGTCTTGAGATCCCCAATGAGCATTTTCTTGCTGCAGCAAACTGTAGGATCTTCTGAGTAAAGCATTGTACAATCATTCTGAAGAATCCTACTGGTTACTTTTCTACTATGGCTGAAATAAAGTGAAAGTAGTTGACAAAACTAGGTGACAGAACCAGGTGCATTTGAGGTTAGCTGTGGAACTGATCCTGGGCTTCAACATATGGATATGAATAAATATGTGTTCCACCTACTGTTTCTGAGATCCGCAAGGCAAAAATACCACCTTAGAAGAATTTTCACTATCTTTGTTCTCAGACATTGGCATTTTCCTTGTTCTCTTAAGATTACCCACAGCCAATTTTTGCCAATACACATTACACTGATATATGTGTAGTTGAGAAACAATGAAACCCTTTAGGATTGGGGCATTTAGAAGGTGGATTGAAAAAGGCTTAAGGTCTAAACAAGCCAAGGTGTGCTAAATTCCCGAGAATTGATTTATTTCACCACAGGTTCCCTTTCATTCTCGAACTCTTGAATCACATTCTAGCTTAAACCTGACCCTGAAGATTCCCAGATATAAAATAAAACTCCCTGATGGATAGGGTTAGACAGCTTATATATATTTTAACCTTCTCTTTCAAACTACACTTCAAAAACATTGATGTCTTTATAACTTATAGACATATTCATGTATGGTAGGGTTTTATTTTATTTTTTGGCAAAACATGAAGACATATGCAATTGGCTTCTTTCAGGCCTATTTTTTTAACCTTCCAGTTTAGCCCTCAGTCCTGGGATTCCACAAGATCTCTCATTCAGGTATTAGCTAGTCAACTATGTTTAACTTCCAGCATGCTGGCTGGGAAATTCTGAAAGTTGAAGTCCACATATTTTAAATTGCTAAGATTAAGAAACACTTAATTTAGGCACTAGCTCTTGCAGAATATAAATGACTGCTTCTTTAATTGTTATTGTTTTCTTATGGAGTATTCTAAAATGAAAATTCAAATGTTTATGGCCTATATATAAGGTGACCAACCGTCCTCCTTCAGGGAGGACAGTCCTCCTTTTGTAAGCTCTGTCCTCTCTCGAAAAGTGTCCTCCTACATGTCCTCCTTTTTGATATTTGAAGACTAATCTGTAAATCTCTGTAGTTGATCGATGCCGATCTGATCCATTGTGTGTGATGCAACATATTTGTATTTGACATGATGATTTGTCAAGGCTTGGTACAGTGCGGCGAGACACGATTATGAGACGCATGTGCTCCACTCAGGACAATTGTTTTGAGAGTGTGTGCTGCGCACAAGTGGCTTTGTTTTTTTCTTCAATTTATTTGTGTCCTCCTTTTCACTGTAAAAATGTTGGTCACCTTACTATATATCTATTTCCATTTTTCAGAAATGGGAAAAAGCCTTTAACCTAGTACCTTTGGCTGAAACAATATGAATGACTGGCATTGTTAGGGATAAGAATGTGAACAAATTCTGGCAAGAATCCTGCTGGAAGTAGATTTTGGAGTTTGCTCCTAGAAGATCCCTGATAGAACAAATGCTAACAGAAAGGAAGTCTGACTATTCACCTTTATTTCAACATTTTTCATGTTACTCATCTTTTCAAAGTTTCGTTTTATCTCAAGGAATTCAGGTAGAGCTATTTTCACCCCAGAAAGGTAAGTATGTTAACAGATAATAGATAATCAGAGTTGGAAGAGACCTTTTAAGTCATCTAGTCCAACCCCCAACCCAAGCAGGAGATCTTACACCATTTATGACAAATGGCAGTCCAATCTCTTCTTGAAAGTCTCAAGTTGAGAAGTAATTCACCCAAAATCACCCACTCAGCTTCCATGGCTGAGGGTAGAATTGAATTTGGGTACCTCCTGTCTTGGTCCTGTACTTTAATCATTATACCCCATTGCATCTCAAAATTTAGTTAGTTCCCATTTATTTTAGAAATTATTTTAAAAGGATAAGGGAAATTTTGAAGACTTTCCCATAGGTGAAATGGGAGGGTTTTATGATCTTCCATTAAGTTAGTAATGATATTGACAACAGAAGTGTGTGGGTGTTATTTTGATGTTTCCTTCTGCCAATTTCCCCAGATTTTTAATCTAAAGGGAAACATTATGAGGGAAAGGTACCTGTTGAAGCATGAATACAGCCTATTTCTTAAGAAACTAGACTAATTTATGTTTTTCCCAGAAAGCAGTTAAAACATCTACATTTAATTACTATCTTCAGTCCTGATGAATGGTCAATTCCTAATATTTTCTTGTAAATAAGTCCTGTTAAAATTATTATAGTTTCATTTCTTCAGTTTGAAATTACTGTAACTTCATTCTTTTCCTCCCTTTATTTTATTTTTCTATTCTTGTGCTTTCTGTTGAGTTAGTGTAACCTATTCAGACTTGTTACAGATTGGAATAGCCTTTACATTTTATAAATAAACATATTTAGCACTTATATCAAAGTCCCAAATGTAAGAGAGGCGGATTATATATTGCGAGGTTGCAAGTCTAATTGAAATGAAAATTAAATGGGGTGAATTCCAGTATAAGCATTTTTGAGCAACCATTCTTACTAAAACAAATACTTTTTAAATCTTTATGCAACATAAAAGAGTTCTCATGGTGCTAGTATAATATTGGATGGGGAATTGATTTTTTCCCCCTTTTTTAGCTTGCATGTACATATATCTCTATCACAACAATATACTCATTCATTAATGCATTTAAAACCCCTTTTTAATCTCCTATTTCCATTGTTAACAACAGTTTGAAAACAAATCTCAAATTGTATGTGAGCCTATCTTTACCATGGAGATAAATGTCACTGCTAATTCCCGTAGATCAGGCTATCCAAAGAGAAATTGAAAAGTTAGTGGTAAGTTAGCAAACTACAGAATTAAATCATAGTCCTCACTATGTCAGATAAGATAGAAACCCCTTCTAAAATAATGTGACTACATCTGGACCTGTGGAAATAAAACTGATTTGAAATTACAACTAACTGATTCCACTATTCCCCAAAAGAGCTTGCATAAATGTTTCTATATCAACTGTCATCACTGACCTTTCTTTAAGTCCTTTATTTCTAAGTTTGCAGTGTATCACATTTCTTGATACACTTTCCAGCTTCATCCTGCAATGCTGCTATGATTTAGTGATATGCATAGCCAAACAAATGAACTCATCTTTTTAATGAATTTTAGTAAAAACTTATGAGAAACAAGACAAAAAATGTGTGTATCGATAGAAAACAGACATATTTGTAACCCTCGCACCTTTAACAAGGACACAAGAGAAAGAAAGAAAATCAATAGCTGTAGCTTTCCTCAGGTGCTTCCAGCCAATAATGAAAATGCCATTTTCTATCTGGTTAATACTGTCATAGCACTAGCTCTGTTCAAGGATGATTGCTCATTAGCTTGACCCCACACAATGCAGGAGACAGCCTTTTGAAAGGCAACCTGCATTCTCCAACATTTACTTAATTTTTTGTTACTGTGTGATAAAAAAAAGAGAACAGTCTCCTTCTCCTTTGAAAAGCCATGTGTCTAGTGAGTGTCAAACCAGCTCCATACTATTGGGAGGTGATAAGTTCATTAGTTTTTTGACTGCTTTTCTTTGAAAAGGGTAGAAAAACAAGGTGGAATTGACAGGTCTTCATCCTTCTTGTCAGATGTGTCAGTTTCACAGTTATTGGTCTGTTGTTTTGCCTTTACAGGAGCAGCAGTTAGATCAGTCTGGAAAGGCTGAGAAGATGGAAAGACTTTCCATCTACAGATCTTTCTGAAAGCATCCACTGGGATGGACAGAAGTCACCTGCCATTTCACTTTTTTAATAGTTTCCCAGAACAGTATTTTATTGTAGCATCTTGGGAAATGTTGAGCGGTGAATGGCATTTAGTTTATTTGCCATTTATGGTCCAAATTATATTACTGGTAACATCCGTTTCTAGGCCTGCTTAGAGAAAGACCAACTTGGAGTATAGAAGTGGGTAGGGTTTACATGTGGTCTACAGAATCAGCTGAAGATATTTTCCTGTGCTCTACTATATCATTGAAGACTCCCATCTTAAAAATAACAGAATAACAGAGCTGGAAGGGGCCTTGGAGGAGCCAAGCTATAGTGTCAACTCATAAAATATTTCTCTAGTCTTTTTAGAATTGCCAACAGAAAGGGAGAGGGGAGCAGTGCAGCAGCTTGCAAAACCAAAACTGCATTCCATAAATATTTTCAAAGATAGTAACTAGGTGACCGAAGTTTCTGCCATGCAAAATTCTAACTGGAGAACATGATTGATGACTCTTGGCTATAGATGTGTCCCATTGGAGAATATGAATTACGATACACCCAGGGGGTGGGGGGGAAAACCTGGGTCAAGGGTGACAATGAATTATGTGTCTCAGTGTCAGCTACCCCCAGGCAATGTTGGCATGTTAACTTCCAATAAATCCTTTTTAAGTTTTGGAAGTTTGGCTCGAGACTCATAATTTAAATCGAGGTAACTGCTGGAATCCTGACATATAGTTCATTTACATTTGAAAACATTGCTCTTCAGTTACAAGGAATTTGAAAATTAAAATTGAAATCATTTTTAAACAGCAACAGTTATTTATCAACCATTCAACAGAGGGCAGGACAAGAAATAGATATTGGAGAGACTCCTGGAATGCTATTTTATGGTAATAGGGTATAATAACAGCATCTTGAAAGCTTATCCAAATGCTCTCTGTCCCTGTCTGTTGATATTGAACAAAATTAAGACAGAAGATGATTTGACTAGTGTGAAATCTTTGATAGCTTTATAAATTTTATAAACTAAAAGGGTTGTATGGTAATAGTAAGCCTCTCAGAAAGAATAGACAGAGCAAAAAACAGATAAGTTAGCATGGTTTCTTTGGCATCAACTCAAACTTATTTTGGGACAACATAAATATTAGAGCTTCCCCAATATGATCTAATACTAATTTTTTAGAATGTATTACTTCATTGTTTAGTACAACCAAAAGGAACAGTCTCAAAAATGTATAGGTATACACCAGATAAGTATGTCTGGATGCTGAGTCATGGCTATTGGATTTCTGTTTTCACTGTGTCCAAGGATAAAGTGTTACCACATACCAATGGTGGGATTAAAAAAAAATTAGTACTGGTTCTGTGGGCGTGGCATGGCTTGGTGGGCCTGGCTTGGTGGGCATGTTAGGTGAAGGATACTGTAAAATCCCCATTCCCTCCACACTCCTGGGGGAAGATTACTGCAAATTCCCATTCCCTCCCCACTCCTGGGGGGAAGACTACTGCAAAATCCCCACTGATATCCCTATATCTCTCCTTAGACTGGACTTCTGTACCGCCAGTCCACACCGCAGGGAAGTGGAGCCGAGGAGATGGTTCCGCCCCAGACGCCTGATGGACCCTGAACGGTTCCAGACGGAGCTTGGGCCATTACCTGAAACTCTGGCTCATAACTCGGCCACAGACTTGGTAGCCGCCTGGGACAGGTTGGCTGCCGAGGCTCTGGACCGAGTTGTGCCTTTGCGACCTCTGACCCGGCAGAGATCTCGCTCGGCTCCATGGTTTACGGAGAAGCTGAGGCAGATGAAATGCCGGAAAAGATGTCTGGAGGGCATCTGGAAGGCCAGTCGTGCCGAGTCTGACCGAACACAGGTTAGGTCCTATATTAGGACCTACCTAGTGGCGATAGAGGCGGCGAAGTGTTCTCACTTCTCTGCCCTTATTGCATGGGCAGAAAATCGACCCACCGCCATGTTTAGGCCGGGAGCGAGGGATGATCTCCTGCAGGGAAGAGTGGAGGAGTTTTCACGATTTCTGCACGATAAAATCTCTCAGATTCGGGCTGGATTGGACTTTAGTTGGGAGATCCCGGGGGAGGTGACCGCGGCGAGTCTTGAGATGGTTATCTGGGATGAGTTCGACCCTGTGACCGCTGAGGGTATGGACAGGTTACTGGGGCGGCTGAATGACACCACATGTTTGTTGGACCCTTGCCCCTCCTGGTTGGTCTCTACCTCCAGAGAGGTGACGCGGAGTTGGCTCCAGGGAATTGTTAACGCTTCTTTGATGGAGGGCTCGCTGCCTACCGCCTTGAAAACGGCGGTGGTGCGACCCCTCCTCAAGAAGCCCTCCCTGGACCCAACCCTTTTGAACAACTATCGTCCTGTCTCCAACCTTCCCTTTGTGGTGAAGGTTGTAGAGAGTGTGGTGGCAGGTCAACTTCCCCAGTACCTGGATGAAGATACATACCTGGATCCCTTCCAATCGGGCTTCAGGCCTGGACATAGTACCGAAATGGCATTGGTCGCGTTGGTTGATGATCTCTGGAGGGCCCATGACAAGGGTTATTCCTCTGGCCTGGTCCTATTAGACCTATCAGCGGCTTTTGATACTATCGACCATAGTATCCTATTGCGGCGGTTGGGGGGGTTGGGGGTTGGGGGCACCATGTTGCGGTGGTTCGCCTCCTTCCTCTCCGACCGTCTGCAATTTGTGTTGGTGGGGGGAGAGAGATCCACCTCTAGGCCCCTCGATTGTGGGGTGCCTCAGGGGTCGGTCCTCTCTCCTCTCCTGTTCAACATTTATGTGAAGCCGCTGGGGGAGATCATCCGTGGCTTTGGGGTGAGATGTCATCTGTACGCTGATGATACCCAGCTGTACATCTCCACCCCAAGCCATCCCAACGATGCCGTGGAGGTCATGTCCCGGTGCCTGGAGGCCGTGCGGAACTGGATGGGTGGGAACAGGCTCCGACTCAACCCTTCCAAGACTGAGTGGCTGTGGTTTCCGGCGTCCCGATATAGCCAGATAGTTCCATTGCTTGGCTATTGGGGGTGAGATTTTGCCCCCTGCAGAGAGGGCTCGCAATCTGGGTGTCCTCCTGGATGTACGGCTATCTTTAGAAGACCACATTACGGCCGTCTCCAGGGGGGCATTTCATCAGGTTTTCCTGATTCGACAGATGCGGCCCTTTCTGGATCGGGATGCCTTACGCACAGTCACTCATGCCCTGGTCACCTCCCGACTGGACTATTGTAACGACCTCTACATGGGGCTCCCGAATTGGAGCATCCGGAGGCTTCAACTGGTACAGAATGCAGCCGCGCGGGTGGTTATGGGGGCGTCAAGATTCGCACATGTGACACCCCTCCTGCGTGAGCTGCATTGGTTGCCAGTGGCCTCTCGGGTGCGCTTTAAAATTTTGGTGTTAACTTTTAAAGCGCTCCATGGCATCGGACCAGGATATTTACAAGACTGCATTCTGCCATTTTCCTCCCACCGTCCGGTGCGCTCCCACAGGGAGGGTCTCCTGCGGGTCCCGTTAGCATCTATGTGCCGGCTGGTGACCCCGAGGAATAGGGCCTTCTCTGTGGGGGCGTCTGCCCTCTGGAATGGGTTGCCCCCAGAGTTACGGACAGCCACGGACCTGGGGACCTTTAGGCGTGCTTTGAAAACCTGGCTTTTTGACCAGGCCAGCTTGGGCTGATTTTAGTTTTGGGGTGTTTGGTTTTTATTAAATTTTAGGGTTTTAGAGTAGGGTTTTAAATTTGTTTACAGCCAGGGTTGGGTTTAATTTAGTTTTATTGTTTCACATATTTATTGTTTTAATCTGTACGGCTGTGCACCACTCCGAGTCCTTCGGGAGAGGAGCGGTATATAAATAAATATCTATTATTATTATTATTAACTCCCCACTCCTGGGGTAAAGTTCCTGCAAAATCCCATTCCCTCCCCACCCCACTAACCTGCTTTCCAGCTCCCTTCTCCTGTGCAGGGCAACAAAAGAAGACCCAGCCAATCAGCTGGGCCTCGGGAGGCAGAGAATAGATGTGGGTGGGGCCAGTCAGAGGTGGTATTTGCCTTGCAGAAATAATTGACTTGCATTTTTTCTGATCAATTCTCCCTCAGCTTGACAAAATTAAAATTTTCAGTATTTATTCCAAAGAACAAGAGAACACAGTTGTACTGGATGTTATAGAAAGTTCCCATGATTTTCACTCTCTTTATGTAAATATACATTTAGCTGCCAAACTTGAGTTTTGTAGAAAACAAATTTAACTAGCAATTCCTATGAAGCAACCATAATGAAAGAAGCTGAAGAGAGGGTGGATTTTTTTTTAAACCATCTGTTTTGTTTTTCTTCCCAAGTACTTATGGCCTTTGCAGAAGCTTTAGCGTGTTGGAAATTCACCAGCTTTATAGCCGCCTGAAATAATTCCTGGTTGCTATGGAGATACTGTTCTTTCATTATGAATCTTTCTTTTAGGTGGAGGGCATTGGCAAAATTAAATATAACTGCATTTCTTTCTGAGGTGGCAGAGAACAGGGTCCAGAGCCTCAGGAACACTTCACCTGAAGAAAATAAGCATTAAGAGTTAACTATCTTCATTTGAGGAGCCAAAAATATAATAAAGTTCCTATGCAAGAGAGACATGCTTTCTTTTTTTCAAATTGCTTGAAATTTAATATTGCCCTATAAGGAAAATCTACTTATAAAGGAGAAGGTGCCATTGGTTTCTAAGCCATGACACAAATGTGGATTTTTTTGGGGGGGAAGGGGATATGCAAGGAAAGGGTGAACATTCTTCTCAGTAGATTGAGCTTGTTCTTACACATAAAAAGCCAAATGATGATGGTTAGAACTCTGATAAACTAGATTATCTCATGTTTTAGATCTCTTAGTAAAAATAATTCTGAAGGCCAGTCTTGTTAAAAATAACTCTACTTAGATAGAGTTAGTAAGACAAGAAGTATTTGGTGGGACAGAAATGTCTGTTCCAGAAACTATTTTCACATCCCCTACATTCAGCTGTTGCTTTCTGAGCAATGGTCAGAAATTGCTTGTCAGAATTCAGTAAATTTCTGTGGTGCAATTTCATCTGGATTTCCAAGAGGGAAGGCTTACTTTCCAGAGGGCAAAGAGACAGAGAAGCTCAGCTAGTTTGGTCAGCAGGAAGAGGGTTAAAACATCTCCTCCCTAGCAGTTCACAGAATATAGCTCTGTAGATAGTTGCTTTAGTTTGACATGATTCTGTCTATAGGTGAAGAACAATAAAGGAAACTATTTAGAAGTTACTCCTCGTGTCATTTTTGTTTCTTGGGGATTGACAGTTTCATTTATTTGACCTGTCTTCCTATTTTATATGGAAGGGTTACTCTCTATCAGAAAAAAATGTCATGAGCTGGTCTGCATTACTATTGACTGATATCTCCTAAAAAAGATAGTGTGTTACATTGAAAGGGACAAGCTAAGAACAGTTTCCTGGGGGGGAAAAGATGGAAAAAGACACTGCCAACTGATCCAGCCTTTCAATAAGCTCTGTAGGCATTTAACTAAGATGAAGAATATAACTAGGAAGACCTTTCCCTGTCTCAGGCACCACAGAATTTAAACATTATTAAAAAAAAAAAGAATGCATGCATTAGAAAAAATGCATTGTTAGAAAAGTGGACAGAGCTGAATAACATTTGCATCTGCTAATTTATATCAAGAGAGCCAGACTGGTGCAGTGATTAAGGCATCAGGGTAGAAACCAAGAGAACATGTATTTTAATCCCGACTTAGTTACAAAAACCAACTGAGTGACCCAAAGCCAGTCATCCTCTCTTAGCTCTAAGAGGGAAGCAATGGCAGACCACTTTTGAAATCTTGCTAAATAATCTGCAGGACTCATCAGATATGAATACTGACTTGAAGGTGCCAAAATAAATAAATTAATAAAAATAAATGACATATATTTAGAAATAATAGCATGCTTATAATTAAAATGCAACTTACATTACTGTAGGAAAGACCAAGTGATTTGTGGTGTTTATTCAGAGTCTGCTTCCATGTGGTCATTACTGATGGTCTGCTTCAGTGATATCAATAGTGGTGATCATTAACAGTGCAGAAATGATACCAGTACCAAATTCTACCTTTAAAAAACTGAGAATGTGCTGCATTTAACATCACATTTCTATTGATAGATAGAAAGGCAGAGCACATATAGATGCAAGACATGAAAATACATTAATGAACAGCTCATGTTGTTCAGTAAATACTCCTACAGATTGCCTTCCATATCACAGAGTATTAAATAGATACTAATTAGGAAATAGTGCTTTAATGGTTTCAGGGACTGAAGGAAATTAGGAAATAATCTCTAAGCAGGATCTGACTTTATGTAATTTTGAAACACAGAAACATTTGCAAATTTGATTGCCACACTCAGAGTGCTTGATTAGCTTGTATGTTTATCCTGCTAGAGAAGGAACTACTTTTGAATATTTAGCACTGGCCCTTACTATAATGTATATTCCTCTTCTAATATGTTTTTCATTTGCCACATCTAAGCATTGGGAGAAAGCTTCTGTTTAAGGTATAATAAAATTAAAAAATCAAACGTGTAGAATGTTCTGAGCTCTTTCAATGAAAAAGCAGAACAGCAAGAAAAATGAATTCTGGTTAACTCTCACATGTTTTGGAAGAATAAAAGAGCAATTCCATGTATGCTTCCTGAGCTGAAAGTCTACCTGCATTCACTGGAGCAGATTACTAAACAAATATACATAGGTCTACAGCCTAAGAATTATTTCATATCATATCTCTATCAGAAATCCAAGTTGCAACACTGAGAAAATGATGGAAAGACTTGCTTGAAGTTTGAAGTAGCCATATCAATTTAGAAAAGTATTTTTAGCCACTGCAAAAAAAAAAAAAATCTAGTAATAGAACATCCTCCTACCCCACAGCCCAAAAAATCGACCAGCTTCTTCTAGAAGAAAGACATCCAGGAAAATTCTCAGACCTTTCAGTCAGATGCAAATCCTATATTCTCCAGATAATTCATCTATCATTCCTATCAATTGGTTTTGCTGTCTAGTAATTAAGTGGTTTGTAGGTCAACCCAGCTAGAAGACACCAATTAGCACAAGCTACTGATAATTGCTTTTATAATTAAGAATCATTAACAATTTTAGCATAACATTAAAAAAAAAAACCTCCCGTCATCTGAGTTAATCCATTATATCTAGTCCTGCTCTCCTGGGCAATGGAGAAAAAAGAATATATGCACTTTTTCAGAAAATTCAGCATTGTTTTCATCTTCCTTTTGGGTACTCTGGTCTCCAAGATGAACACATAACGTTCTTCTACCCAACTCATGTCCTAGTCTTCTATCTTACCTATGTCTTGCCCAAAATTAGGCCCAAGCTTCAAGGATATATGTAAAACCATGAAGTTACTTGGAACCCATGGCTCTATTAATCTGACCTAGGGTTGATACACAACTCTCTTGGCTATCCATACAGAAGTGAGCAGAAGTCCTTTACTTCTCTTATATGTGTTTTGGATTAGTGATATGCTGGAAAATGTACGCTACCACTGAATGATATAGAGTTAAGGAAAATATATAAAACTTACAGATTTGATAAAGGGGTCAATAATGATGAAAATTGTATTCTAATAAAATGGGGGAAGTGACACCCTCCGGTGAATGGAAGTGAAAAATTTCATAGTAGGGAACAGATTTTTCTGCCTAAGGAATTGAACAAGATAGTTATATGATACTGCACAGAAGAATGTAGATGAAGCTTGGAGTAAGACTTCAAAATACCCAAATTTGATAAATTTTCTATTTTAAATAACAATGGCAATTTTTTTTTTACCATTTCCTTTTGGAGCATATACTTTCTATTACAAAGTTTACAATCGAAAGCCCAGAAGCCAAAGAACCTTTCCATCCACCCATCCATTCATTCATGCATCCATATATCCATCCATCCATCCATCCATCAATTCTTATATAGCTATATAGCTTATATAGCTCTCATATATATGACTGTGGATGCATCTATTACCCAGAATCACTTGTGAAAAATTGATAGTGCAGTCTAACCACCTTGCAATTTGATGCAGGAAACATATGAATACAGAACATAAACAGTTACACCATTGTAAAATAAAGAGAAATACAGGTAGTCCTCGAGTTAAAACCACGATTGAGCCCAAAATTTATGTTGCTAAGCAAAACATTTGTTAAGTGAGTTTGTCCTATTTTATGACTTTTCCTGCCACATTTGTTAAGTGAATCACTGCAGTTGTTAAATCAGTAACACAGTTTATTTATTTATTCCATTTATATACCGCCCTTCTCCCGAGGGACTCAGGGCGGTGAACAGCCCATCTAAAAACCCCACAAAGAATACAAAAGTTAAAAAATATTAAATTTCAATTGGCTGCTTGATAAAACTAACAACCCCCCCCCCTTAAAACCCAATTTAGAATTAATAAAATGGAGACCAAATTAAAACCATCTCAGCCAAGGCCGGCCTGCTCAAAGAGCCAGGTCTTCAACGCGCGCCTGAAGGCCCTCAGGTCCGTGCCGGTACGGAGCTCCGGTGGCAGAGTATTCCAGAGGGCGGGGGCACCCACAGAGAAGGCCCTACTCCTCGGTGCCACCAGATGGCACATAGTGGCCGACGGCACCCGGAGCAGACCCTCTCTGTGGGAACGCACCGGCCTGTTGGAGAACGCTGGCAGAATGCGGTCCTGAAGGTAACCTGGTCCCATTCCATGGGTCGCCCTAAAGGTCAAAACTAGAACCTTAAAGCGAACCCGGAGAGCCACCGGCAACCAATGCAGCTCGCGCAGGAGAGGCGTCACATGGGCGCTACGTGACGCCCTCATGATCACCCGCACGGCTGCATTTTGCACCAGCTGGAGTCTCCGGATGCTCCCCGCAGGGAGCCCCATGTAGAGGGCATTACAATAGTCCAGGCGAGAGGTGACAAGGGCCTGAGTGACCGTGCGCAAGGCGTCCCGATCCAGGAAGGGCCGCAACCGGTAGATCCGACGGATCTGATGAAACACCCCCCTGGAGACGGCCGCGATGTGATGTTCAAGCGACAGCCGTACATCCAGGAGGACTCCCAGGTTGCGAGCCCTCTCTGTGGGGGGCAGAACTTCCCCCCCGATAGCCAGCGAAGGTGTCAGCTGGCTATATCGGTGCGCCGGAAACCACAGCCACTCGGTCTTGGATGGGTTGAGCCAAAGCCTGTTCCCGCCCATCCAGTCCCGCACGGCCTCCAGGCACCTAGACATAGCCCCCACAGCATCGTTGGGGTGGTCCGGAGTGGAGATGTACAACTGGGTGTCATCTGCATACAGATGACACCTCACTCCAAGACCACGGATGATCTCACCCAGCGGCTTCATGTAAATGTTGAACAAGAGGGGAGAGAGGACCAACCCCTGAGGCACCCCACAAACCAGGGGCCTAGAGGTGGACCTCTCCCCCCCCGCCAACACGAATTGCGAACGGTCAGAGAGGAAGGAGGAGAACCATCGAAAGACGGTTCCACCAATCCCCAACCCCCCCAACCGTCGCAACAAGATACTATGGTCGATAGTATCGAAAGCCGCCGAGAGATCTAATAGGACCAGGACAGAGGAGAACCCTCTGTCACGAGCCCTCCAGAGATCATCAACCAACGCGACCAATGCCGTCTCAGTGCTATGTCCAGGCCTGAAGCCCGATTGGAACGGATCGAGGTAAGTAGCTTTCTCCAGGTACTGGGGGAGCTGACGTGCCACCACACTCTCAACAACCTTCGCCACGAAGGGAAGGTTGGAGACTGGACGATAGTTGTTTAAAATAGCTGGGTCCAGGGAAGGCTTCTTGAGGAGGGGGCGCACCACCGCCGCCTTCAGGGCGGTAGGGAGCACCCCCTCTCTCAAGGAAGCGTTGACAATCCCCTGGAGCCAGCCTCGTGTCGTCTCCCTGGCAGCCGAAACCAGCCAGGAAGGGCACGGGTCCAATAAACAGGTGGTGGCATTCAGACCCCCCAGCAACCTGTCCACACCCTCGGCGGTCACAGGGTCGAACTCCCCCCAGATAACACTCACAAGACCTGCCCCGGACACCTCCCCCGGGACCATCCAATTGGAGTCAAGCCCCTCCCGAATCTGAGCGATTTTATCATGCAGAAATCGGGAAAACTCCTCCGCCCTACCCTACAAGAGGTCATCCCGCGCTCTCGGTTCAAGTAGAGAGCGGGTCACTCTAAACAGGGCGGCAGGCCGATTTTCTGCTGATGCAATAAGGGCGGAGAAATACGAAGATTTCGCCGCCCCTATCGCCACAAGGTAAGTCTTAATATGAGATCTCACCTGTGTTCGGTCAGACTCAGAACGGCTCGCCCTCCAAATGCCCTCTAGACGTCTTTTCCGGCACTTCATCTCCCGTAGCTCCTCCGTATACCACGGAGCCACATGGGATCTGTGCCGGGTCAGAGGTCGCAGGGGCACAACTCGATCTAGAGCCCCGGCGGCCAACCCATCCCAGGTCGCCACCAGGTCTCCAGACGAGCTGTGAGCCAGAGTTGTTAAGTGAATCTGGTTTCTCCACTGACTTTGCTTGCCAGAAGGTCACAAAAGAGGATCACATGACCCTGATACACTGCAACCGTCATAAATGTGAATCAGTTGTCAAGCATCCGAATGTAGATCATGTGACCATGGGGATCTTGCATAGTTCATAAGTATGAAAAATGGTCATAAATCACTTTTTTCAGTGCCATTGTAACTTTGAACAATCGCTAACTGAACTGTTGTAAGTGCAGACTATTGTAATTTATACTACAAAACCTATAGGAATATAAGAAATATCTCATTCCACTCATATATATAGATACAGGGGTGGGTTTCTACCGGTTCTGTCCACCTCTGTAGAACCGGTAGCTCTGAAGAGCAGGAGACATAGAACTGGTTCTATGTCTGCTGATGTTTTTGCCCAGCCGCCCACCTGGTCTCTCTTACCTGATCTTTATTTCCTGATTTTTCAACTTCAGCTGCTGAACAAGGCACAGTTGTAGTTAAAAAAGCAGGAAAATGGGGCTGTTTCAAAGGCTGCATCTCTGCACACAGCATGCTGATCACAATTTACAGGCACGTGGCTCACAGCATGCAGGGAAGCTCATAAATCCCGAACTGCTAGTTAACCCTGTCATATCTCATCCCTGTATAAATATACCAAAATCCTGCTATTTTGTATTATAGCATATACTGTGCTAAGCTAAACACAGTTTCTTTGACTCTAATTTAAATATGGAGTATAAACATAACTGGTTGTAACTTATTTAACAAATCCCAGTTAAATAAATCATGGAATAACACAATGCTTGAAGTTGGCCTGTATATCTAAGATGTCTCACAGGGACATCATGAAGCTCATACGGAGATGAACACAGGTTAAGCTCCTTACCAAAACAGCAAAAAGTCAATATAATTAACTCATTTCCATGAATAATAGACTAGACTGCTGGCTCAAATAGCATTATCTCTTAAGACAGACTACAGCTAAAGGAAAACTTTGGCCATGTTTAAATGGCTGACTTTGTCAATCATTTTCTCCTGCAGCTGATTCATCCTCTTGTATGTGCCAGCAACGCATGATCCAGAAGGACTGGATCAATCATCTCTCAGACATTTTTGAGTTCTCTAAGTTATGAAGGATACTGTCACTTCCTTTCTTGTTCCTTGGATTCAGGAGTTTCTGCCAGAAAGTTAAAAAAAAAAAAAAACACCTCTGCTAGCCAAATTAGGTGGGTGAAACTGCTGCAAGCAGAAGGGAATTATCCAGAGGTGATGTTCAGCAGGTTCTGACCAGTTCTGGAGAACCGATGGTGGAAATTTTGAGTAGTTCGGAGAACTGGTAGCAGAAATTTTGAGACCTCTGACTGGCCCTGCTGCCATCTATTCTCTGCCTCCCAAATCCCAGCTGATTGGTTAAGTTTTCTTTTGTTGCCCTGCCAGTGGAACGGAGCTGGAAAGCAGTATGGGGAGGAATGGGATTTTGCAGTAACTTTCCCCCAGGAGCGGGGAGGGAATGGAGATTTTGCAGTATCCTTCCCCTGCCACACCCACCAAGCCATGCCCACCAAGCTACACCATGCCCACCAAGCCACGCCCACAGAACTGGTAGGAAAAAAAAGTTTGAATATCACCACTGGAATTATCCCTCTTTCTTTTTTACCCTTTTTAATTTTGCTATAGGGTGACAAGAGAAAATCTAAGCTTCTTGAATATTATGACTGAGCTGGGAGGTCTATTTTTCTCCCCAAAAGCCTTTGGCTTTTTAGGGATAAAAGTAACACCTCAGCATTATTGACTCCATTAATTGATTTATTTGGAACTTAACTAGATAATAATCTAGTTAACCTAGACTATTATCATGAGGGTCTTTATCATCTGAATGCATCGTGATTATGTTCACATAAGGATGCTTAATGAGGCATTTGAAAAGTGCATGAAAAGCACTTGTATTGTAAATTGCTAAGTTTGCTTAGTGTTGAACATGACTAGATTTTGTGTGCATGTATGTTCTGCAGACTCAGCCTGTGTGGTTGATTTAGTATATTGTATGAATCCAGAAAATTTAGTAGTTAAACTAACTACGTTGTATAAATTCAACCTAGGAAAGAGTCCTGTTTTTAAGTGTGCTGTTTCGTTGCTTGCCTTCATGCTCTGCAATAAAATGGATTTATTGACTTGGTCATAAAAACTATTGAACACAATTTCTGGAATGACTTCATTATGAGTGGACATCAAAATTTTCTCACCTTAAGAGTCGCAAAGTAATCATTTTATTGCAGAATGTAACTTTTTACCAAGAAAGACTTAAATTTCACTATATTAATAGATCATAAATATCCTTTAAAAAATTATTGTTCCTTGAACTTTATTATTCCTGGATACAAAGGATTTTGGCAATGTCAGGAAAATAGATCCAAAGTAGAAAAACATGTTGCCACCATGGGCATCTGCAGTGTACAGGCAAATAACAACACATGCACAGGGACATCAGAACTTTAATCACCAGACAGAAGGACATAATGGTAGGATTTATGTGGTGACATCATAGTCTATATATTGCCATTATGACAACAAATGGGTTAGTAGGAGTTCTTCTTGGTTCTTTGATTAGGCTGTTGTTTAATGTTTATTTTTTGAATTGGTAGGGGTATTGGGGTATCCTTGATTGGGGTATTGTTTAATACTTGATGTTGATCTGGTATTAATCTTGGTGTAGATTAACCCCAGACCAACAATCAAGCAATATACTATACTGCAATCAAAGAATGAGCTACTTTATATAATCCACTTGTATGTAAACAGAGATCAAACCCCACTCTCTTCTGATAGTGTTACCTAGTTGGGTAATAAAACGAGTGTAAGAAAGCAATTCCACAGTTCAATGTGTAATTGAAATGCATCTCACTGGATTTCATCAGAATATTCATGGAAGCATGCCATAGTCATATCTTCACAATAACCCATTCACTGAATTTGACCAAATATTCAATTTTTTATACAAACCAAATTTTGTGAATACTTTGATAATTGATAATAATTGGCTGATTTTTAAAAAAAATCTTACTATTTTGCTTACAGTCAGAAGCGAAATAGCTGATATTTGTTTAAAGCTGTTTCTTTGGAAGTTGTGCAAGAGAATATGATGCCAAGAAGAAAAATTAACCATCTCAGTGCAATAACAAAAACAGTGTGGGAAGGATTTATAAATTTATATAACTGTGTTAGAAATATTGTATAGAGAATCATATGTTAATTAACCCAGGTCTAACAAGTTACTGTTTAACAGCCTTCAAAATTAGTTAAACTTACACAAACGTAAGAATTAATTAGACACTTATTTATTATTTTATTTATTTATTTATTTATTTATAAAATTTCTATACCGCCCTTCTCCCTAGGGACTCAGGGCGGTGTACAGCCAATCTAGACCCCAACAGTAATACAAAAGTTAAAAGGAATTAAATTAAATATTAGCCGAATAAGAAAAACCCACCCCATACCCTTAAAACCCCAATTTAAAATTACAGAACAAATGGAGACAAATTTAAAACCACCTCAGCCCAGGCCGGCCTGCTCAAAAAGCCAGGTCTTCAGCGCGCGCCTGAAGGCCCTCAGGTCCGTGCCGGTATGCAGTTCCGGCGGCAGAGTATTCCAGAGGGCAGGGGCTGCCACAGAGAAGGCCCTGCCCCTCGGGGCCGCCAGGCGACACATGGCGGCCGACGGGACCCGGAGAAGGCCCTCCCTGTGTGAACGCACCGGCCTGCTGGAGATCACCGGTAGGATGCAGTCCTGCAGGTAACCTGGCCCAGTGCCATGGATCACCCTAAAGGTCAAAACTAGAACCTTGAAGCGAACCCGGAGAGCCACCGGCAACCAATGCAGCTCGCGCAGGAGAGGCGTCACGTGGGCGCTACGCGACGCCCCCATGATCACCCGCGCGGCCGCATTTTGCACCAGTTGGAGTCTCCGGGTGCTCCCCGCAGGGAGCCCCATGTAGAGGGCATTACAATAGTCCAGGCGAGAGGTGACAAGGGCCTGAGTGACCGTGCGCAGGGCGTCCCGATCCAGAAAGGGCCGCAACCGGTAGATCTGACGGATCTGATGAAATGCCCCCCTGGAGACGGCCGCGACATGATGTTCAAGCGACAGCCGTACATCCAGGAGGACTCCCAGATTGCGAGCCCTCTCTGTGGGGGGCAAAATTTCCCCCCCAATAGCCAGCGAAGGAATCAGCTGGCTATATCGGGGCGCCAGGAACCACAGCCACTCGGTCTTGGTTGGGTTGAGCCGAAGCCTGTTCCCGCCCATCCAGTCCCGCACGGCCTCCAGGCACCTAGACATAGCCCCCACAGCATCGTTGGGATGGTCCGGGGTGGAGATGTACAACTGAGTGTCATCTGCATATAGATGACACTTCACCCCAAGACCACGGATGATCTCGCCCAGCGGCTTCATATAAATGTTGAACAAGAGAGGGGAGAGGACCGACCCCTGAGGCACCCCACAAGCCAGGGGCCTAGAGGTGGACCTCTCCCCTCCCGTCAACACAAATTGCGAACGGTCGGAGAGGAAGGAGGAGAACCATCGAAAGACGGTTCCCCCAATTCCCAACCCCTCCAACCGTCGCAACAAGATACTATGGTCGATAGTATCGAAAGCCGCCGAGAGATCTAATAGGACCAGGACAGAGGAGAACCCTCTGTCACGAGCCCTCCAGAGATCATCAACCAACACGACCAATGCCGTCTCAGTGCTATGCCCAGGCCTGAAGCCCGATTGGAATGGATCGAGGTAAGTTGTTTCCTCCAGGTACTGAGGGAGCTGACGTGCCACCACACTCTCAACAACCTTCGCCACGAAGGGAAGGTTGGAGACTGGACGGTAGTTGTTTAAAACAGCTGGATCCAGGGAAGGCTTCTTGAGGAGGGGCCACACCACTGCCGTCTTCAGGGCAGTAGGAAGCGACCCCTCTCTCAAAGAAGCGTTGATAATCCCCTGGAGCCAGCCTCGTGTCATCTCCCTGGCGGCCGAAACCAGCCAGGAAGGGCACGGGTCCAATAAACAGGTGGTGGCATTCAGACCCCCCAGCAACCTGTCCACACCCTCGGCGGTCACAGGGTCGAACTCCCCCCAGATAACATTCACAAGACCTGCCCCGGACACCTCCCCCGGGACCATCCAATTGGAGTCGAGCCCCTCCCGAATCTGAGCGATTTTGTCATGCAGGAATCGAGAAAACTCCTCTGCTCTACCCTGCAAGAGGTCATCCCGCGCTCTCGGTTCAAGTAGAGAGCGGGTCACTCTAAACAGGGCGGCAGGCCGATTTCCTGCCGACGCAATAAGGGCGGAGAAATACGAAGATTTCGCCGCCCCTATCGCCACAAGGTAAGTCTTAATATGAGATCTCACCTGTGTTCGGTCAGACTCAGAACGGCTCGCCCTCCAAATGCCCTCTAGACGTCTTTTCCGGCACTTCATCTCCCGTAGCTCCTCCGTATACCACGGAGCCAAATGGGATCTGTGCCGGGTCAGAGGTCGCAGAGGCACAACTCGCTCTAGAGCCCCGGCGGCCAACCCATCCCAGGTGGCCACCAGGTCTCCAGGCGAGCTGAGAGCCAGAGCCTCAGGAAATGGCCCAAGCTCCCTCTGGAACCGCTCCGGGTCCATTAGGCGCCTGGGGCGGAACCATCTAAGTGGCTCCGCCTCCCTGCGGTGGGGGGTGGCGGAACAGAAATCCAGTCTAAGGAGGGAATGATCTGTCCATGACAAGGGTGTGATGACTAAGTCCCCACAATTACAGTCATTCAACCACTGCCCAGAGACAAAAATCAGGTCCAGCATGTGTCCTCCTATGTGAGTGGGAGCAGAAACTAACTGGGTCAAGTCCATGGCCGTCATGGAAGCCAAGAACTCCCGGACCAACCCCGAGGTTTCACCGAGCGATGGCAGGTTGAAATCCCCCATGACCAAAAGCCTGGGGGTCTCAACCGCCAGCCTGGCTATTACCTCTAGGAGTCCGGGCAGGGCCGATGAGACGTGGCAGGGAGCCAGGTACGCCATCAAAAGACCCATCTGAACCCCTTGCCCCCACTTCACAAAAAGAGATTCACAGCCAGCCATCTGAGGGACAGTGGCCTCCCTAGGACAAAGGACTTCCTTTATAAGCACCGCCACCCCACCACCCCTTCCCTAAGCCCTAGGCTGGTGAAATGCAAGGAAACCTGGTGGGCACATCTCAACCAGAGGGACACCGCCCTCTGGGCCCAACCAGGTTTCGGTGACACCTACCAGGTCCGCGGCCTCCTCCTGAACCAGATCATAGATCAGGGGAGCCTTATTAACCACGGACTTGGCATTGCACAACAACAGCCGGGTATTCAGGGCCTGAGATTCCGGACAACCAGGGCTGCAGGATGGGTAAGGAGGGTCGGAGCGCGCTACCGCTTGCAAACATCGGGAGCGCGATCCCCTTACCGGATACGGCCCTCTACCCCCAGCATATCTACCTCTCCCAGTCACCATGCTAATAAAATTGGCCCCCGGCTGCCCACCCCCTGTCTGCCACCCCGACACGGAAACCCCCGGGGCCCCCCAGGCGCGCATGGCGGCCCGGCTGCCCCCAATTCCATGCGGGCTGTCTCCCCCACCCGCCCTGGATCCTTCCAACCCCTTAAAAAAACCCGTTAAAAATTTAATGACCCCGGGTTTACAGCGCTTTCTCCGGTTTCTCCGGCCCCACCATCGCTCCGGATCCCAGGATCCCTCATTGCGGAAAGTCTTGGAGAGCCTTGAAGGCCACCTAAGGGAGAGGGGGACATCCCTCAGGGCCCAAAGCTCTGCCCTCGAGTACATCTGTGGTCCCGGCCACCTCATCTCGACAGTCCCGGAGCGCCTGTGGTCTCTGCCATCCTCTGGCCGCGGATGATGAAGTCCAGTCAGGCTGGGGTATGTGCCGCCTCCCCCCAGTCGTCCCACCTCTGCCACCGGTGGGACCCCCGGGAAGAAAGGGGAATAGCCATAGCTCCGCCTAAGCGGCCCACGGGGGCATCGGCACCACCACTCCTCAGCCAAGCCCCTCCGTGGGTCCCCCAGCCTCCGCTCCATCTTCGGGGCCGTCAAGGGTGCCCTAGGTCCACTCCAGGGCCACCATGACCATAGCAGGCCCATGTCAGAACCGACCGGGGCCTCCCAAGACCGCCGCGGCCCGAGCGAGGCCGCCGAGCCTGCCACACCGCCGTACCTCACCGGGGGCGCCGAGGCCTCTTCACAGCCCCTCGGAACTCCGGGGGTGTCGCGGCAGCTGTTCCAGGGCCTCCGCGGCTGTAGCAAAGCCGCCGAGGCCAGTCCAAGGCCCTTCAGACGGCTCCCCCAAGTCCGCTCCGCCCTGGAAAATCCAGGACTACCGTGCTCCTCAGGGGGCCCCTGGGGCCATGCCGCGGCAGTATCTCTGTCCCGGAGACCGCCGGGGCCATCGGCGCACAGAACACAGAAAGCGCCGCCATAACGACTCCAGAGGCCGCAGCTGCTGCCGCTGCCGCCGCCGCGGCCACCGCCGCCGCCACCGCCGAGCGCCCGTCTGCAATCGCCTCGCTCCGCCGACCGCCGAGAAAGGCCTCCGGGGCCTCCACGATCGACTCGGAGCCGCCGGGGCCGTCGCGACCACGCCGCCTTCCGCACCGGTCCCACGGCTCCAGCAGACCCCCGACTGGTCTCCAAATGTCCCAACCGGCCTCCCCCGATCTTCCCCCGCCTCTGCCACCGGCGGGGGGACCTAGGGGACAAGGGGGGCCGCAGCTGAGGCCGTCTAGGCCGGAGAGAGCAGCGGCGGAGCACCGCGTCGGCCATCTTCGAAACCCGGTTCTTTACATAGTAAACACCTACGAGTAAACATATAAAACTCAATTAACACAATGTAAACATAATTCTAACACTCATAGTTCAAACAAAGATGGCCAATCTACATTACTTGATTTAATCAACCCTTTCTGTAGGGTCAACACATACATATACCATTTCCCTCAAGTGTCACCCTAGAATCATCATGTATACATTTTCACATCCAGGACAAGCTCCCCTATAAAACAATATCTCTGTACCCCATTTTCTCTTTAGCTGTCCCCATAATCAAACCTCTTTGCTTTTGCGATTAAATAATTCTCCTTTATTTATAGCTGTCTGGATTTCATTTATTCTTCTGCAACCCCAGTTCGATTGGAATCCCAAATTATTCTTTTGACAAAAGAATTAAGTAAAATTTGTTTACAGAGTAGACCTGGCCCTACCTGTAATTTAGGAGCCAATTATCAGAGGGATCATGTCTTTTGTTATGAATATGATAGACATTAAGGGGGGGCCTATCTAAAGAGGTTCTTATTATGGGACAATCAGGAGACAACTATCATTTTTAAGCTATAGAATTGTTACTTTCAACCTTCATTCATTCTGCCTTTAGAAAATCTGAACAACCTCTCTTGTTAGGCAGACCATTAAGTATCACTGATTTATTTTTGCTTTTATATTGCATATTCTGGGTTTGGGGTACATAAGAGATTGTTTTTACTATATTATAGTTAAATTATAAGCCATGTAAATATTCATTTTCAACAGAAAGATGGCACAGAAACCAAATAAATTATTTTGGGAATGTGGGTTATAGGATGTCACTCAATAGTTAAGCATAATTCTTTACTTTGACATAGTCCTTTTATCACCACAGCCCTGATATAATAGACTTCAGCATCCAAACTTCAACCTAGTTTCTGTAAACCAACTTATTTTCATGCCACAAGTTGTTCAAATTCAGCACTGTATAGAATCTACATTATTTTTGCAGTCCATTTAAAATAATTCCTCATTGCTCCCTAGTGGATTAAGTATTGAATTTCCTGGAAGTAGCTCTAGCTGTTATTAAAATTGACTTGTATCAAACAAAAGTAATGTACAATTCTGTAGTCTTTCTGTAAAAGCATATCTCAGTATAATAGTGAAAGTTACCTTTCAAAACATTGCTCAGCTCATGTTTCATATGATGAAGGGTTTAAAAAAAACCTATTCTATGACTTTCAGCTATTGTCTTTTTTCCTGGAAGGCAACCATGCATCATGTATAATAAGATGTACATCAAGAACAGATGCCTACACCTTCAGTTTTCCAGTTTGGATTTATCTTCTAATGCATTGATATATTCTTAATAAATATTAACTACTATTTTTTATCTGCAAGTTGGGATGTAGAACAATCATGCCATAGGTTCTGCTAAAAATGAATTTGTGTTTGAGAGTTGCTTTAAACAAAAATAATGGAGGACAGAGGGAGAGAGATTGAGATTTAAGTCCAAATAAGTTTTTTTTTTAAATGTCTATGGAGATTCTCAGTCATCCAGGTCATGGTTGTCTCAAAGGTGTTTTTTCAAGAGGCAACTGGACTTTCTGTTTTTTCTTTGAAGACATTTAACTTCTCATCCAAGAAGGATAAGAAGTGAAATGTCTTCAAAGAAAAGTCCAGTTGCCTCTTGTAAAAGCACTTTTGGAGTAGGATTTTTGTTCTTTTAAAAAAACTTAGTTTATTTTTGGAAATGTAAGAAATAGCTAATATTTTAACTTTTAATTTCTTTTAAAAGAAAGAAATTATTTGCTTATAGTTGTATGTGGTTCTCACAAAGTCTGGTTCTTCCTTTGCATATTTTTAAAAATAACCATACAATAATAGCAACTTAGACTTATATCTAGTTTTGCTGTTTCATTGGCCCATAAAAAAATGAACAACCTGATGTTCCATTTAGAAGCCTTATTAAATGGATTTGAAGGAGCAAATGAAAGCATATGCAAATAATAATGAGAAAGAAAGAGAAAGAAATTCTGACCAAAAACCAGGAAAGTGGGAAAATAAATCAGAAAAATAAACTAGGCTTTTAACACTGGAAAAATAGCTTATGTTTATGCTTGGAAAGTTCAATAGTATGAGAAATGGCCTTGGGTCATTTCTGGAGCTTTATCAGATTTACAAAGGACACCAATTTCGATAATGAATGAAAATGTTTCATTATATGTAGGAACTGTGCACATGAACATTTCCAGGGGTGGGAAAGTGCTAGTGAGAATAGAAAATCCAAGTCCATTACTGTTTGCTAATAGCATACACAGTGTTCTGTTTAGTGCTGTAAAGTAGGCAATATAGTAATTATGAAACCTTGTTGGATTAGACAAGGGGTGTCAAACTCAAGACCCAGGGGCAGGATCCAACCCACAGGGCACTTAAATCTGGCCTATAGGGCCGCCCTGGAAACAGCAAAGGATCAGCCCATAGTGCCTCTATGTGGCTCTCCTGAACTCTGTTTTTGGCCACGCACACCCCCCTAAGCTCAGTTTTTGCTGGCAGAGAGCTGCAGGAGGCCGTCGCAGCTGAAAATGGAGCCTCGACAACTGACGTCAAGCTGGCCATGCCCACCCTGGCCACCCCCATCCCCCCAAGATCAAACAACCCTGACCCTCAATGAAATTGAGTTTGACACCCCTGGATTAGATTGTTACAAGCTACCAAAAAAGAAGACTTATCAACAAGAAAAGAGAACTGATTTCAAAGGCTGCAAACGAGGTCCTATTCCCCAGGCTGAATGGCATACACAAACACCTATCCAGAAGAATCCAAGATCAAGGTAGAGTTTTCAGTAAGCCAGATTTATGGACAGACGGGAGCTGAACAGTAAGGCCAGCACTCTGGTTGTTTACAATGGGCTTTTTTAGCTATAGAATCTGCTCATTAAAAAATAATTCCTTGCATCCTTGCCCAAGAGGTGAAATTCTAGTAATAGAATATTGACTGTGTTCAAGTGAAAAAAAATACCTTTAGTTTTTCATAGAATCCTATCAACTTTATTTTGAAAAATCCTGAGGCACCAGGAAAATCAACTAATGGAATTATTAGTACTATGACTTTTTAGGGGTGTCTGTGGCCCTCTGAAGCTCTTCATCTTTAAACCAGAATGCTCAGGACATCCTTATTTTAGCAGCAAAGGAGGAATGAATCATCCTGTCAATCAAGATTTGCAGTTACTATGTAGGGCTGCTTCATTCAACATCCAGCAATCTCTTGCCCTTGTTTTCCCTTTAAATCTACAGGAGTGACATTCTTTTTAATAGAGAAACTGCAACAACATCAAGCCAATTACGACATCATCACTAGAACCAGTAATTACATGCACTACACAGATATCTGAAAAGCTTCCTTTATGTCTGTGACTGACAGCGAGACATCTGGTGGAATTTAGAGGCAAGAAGAGGGTCTCGGCTCAAATGAATTTTCTAAAGCGGAGGACAAAATTGAACCATACTGAAATAGTAGGCAATCATCTCCTTGAATGAATTGATTTACATCATTTGCAAAAGGTCTAAAAATGCACTATAAATATCTTCATCTGTCTTTTGGATTTGTTCTTGTTGCTTGGAAGTCAAAGGGGGTTTGGGTTTTTGGTTTGGGTTTTGAAAAAGCAAATATTTCAATATAGTATAGTCCATACAGTAAGTGATGTCAAATGTGTTCTCTGCACACTTGATTTGTAAATTGCATTTTGTTCAGATTGCGTGTGAAAAACAATCAGTTCTATCAACTTAATATATTTACTTAGAGTCTGCAGTTGAAAGCAGCCTTCAATTATCACCTGTTTTAGCAGCATAGAAGGCCACATTACTTTTCTTTTCCTTCTTTTCTTTTTTTTTGGGGGGGTGCTTTTTCTCAAATGAAACCAAGCAATCATGTTTCCAACCAACCAAAAATAATGGGCTGGGTTTCTTATTATGCATATTATTCTTTTTAAAAAAAAAAAAAAAACCTTCTATAAACTTGTGTTAACTAAAAGATTCTTGCAGAATCATTGGCATTTGAAATAACTAATGGGAAAGTGAAAGGAGGTTCAATGGGTGGATCTGCCCATTCTAAGCTATGTACAATTGCTTCAGTTATGGATTAGTGCCATTAGTAAACTCAGCCAACATGATTTTTAAAGTATATTTTATATCAGTGTGATATGCAAATTCAGTTGTCTAAATATTTCTTCAAGTGGAACCATTAAAAGGTGAGAAAATCTCAGCATTTTCAGCAATTAAAGAGCAAATTTTAGAGGAAAATACTGAAGGGAAGGATCCACAAAGCAGCCAAGGATTACACATATTGGTGAACACAATGCTGTCTGGCTGTGATGGGGTTTACTAGATCTGAACTACAAAGTTCAAAGACTAGAAGTCAGCAAGAGATTGTTTTATTCTGTTTCTCTTAGCTGCTATCTAGTGATTTTTGGGTTGTTACTGATGAAAACTGATAACTCCAAACTGAGGGAAGAGAAGATAGAATGAAATAAACATGTCAGAAAATTGAACAAAAAAAACCCAATAGATATTATAACATTTTGTTGGAGGTCACACATCTATATGTATTGCTCAACATGGAACCAATCTTATATGCTTCTTTGTTTTAAGACTGTTTAAAGAGTTGTTGGTTTTTAAAGATTTGAAAACTGTTTATCAAAACAATTGTTGGGCTTTCTATTCATAAAATCCAATATATAAGCATTCTATTTAGGATCACCAACTTGATCCCACCACATTTTGAAAATAAGATAGATAATAGCTCAACTAAATTAAGGGCCTTTTGTCTTTTCTTTTCTCACAATAGTTAGATTTCAGAAGGCAACTTTTAATTAATCCCCAGTGTCTTCCATGAGATATATTCCTGGTTCAGAATGCATTGAATTACATCTAAAGAGTGTTAGTGAATAATTGTGCAATCCTATGCAAGGTTTGTCAGAAAAGCACTCAACAGTATTTAATTTGGAGACTGCATTGCTATATGTAATTCTTCTCAACTGAGGCTCCTTCATATACATTGAAATAACAGTTTCCAGAATTCACAGCAAGATTTAACTTTCAGAGTGAAGATCATTAAATTAATTGTAATTATTCATTGAGCTGCACTATTAGATATTACTGTTTTAATGCTATTCTCATATACTTTAATTCCTGTTCCAATTTCCCCCCCTTTTAAATTATTTGTAGCTTCAATATTGTTGTGGACCTCTTTGTATGTCATGAAATTTATAAACTTAGAATACCAATATTTTAAATCAGTAGATAATTATAAAATCCAAGAATGTTCATTGTCATTTCCATGAAAATTCAAAAGTTCTCAGACCCTATGTTATACTTTTCATTTGCTCCTAGGTATAGCAAGAACCAATGAAACTCCAAGAGGTGAAAGATAACATTTTTACATGGAAACAACTTGAAAGAAATCCACTGTAAAGTATGTAATATCAAAAGGTATTGGGTTGAAATATGCCTTCTTAATAGATAAATCCCAAAAATGGTAATGAAAAAACTTGGCAATAAAACCATATTCATGATATCACACTATTATTCATCAGGTACTTGGCAATGTTGCATTCTAAAGTGACCTTTCCAATAATTCATCATCATACTGCATAAAAGTTCAATTGAATTAATTCTCCCAATAGCAATTCTTTCTATCCAAAGAGTTTTGAAATACTTGCTGAATTAATGTCCCAAATAATCTTACCTCATTGTCACTCATAGATCATGATAGTTGCTCTAGATGCAATTCACTGCATTCCTTATTATAGAGGGCAGATTCTTCTTCATTTTTGGCTTGCTTCCATACCTCTAGATATCTCATCTTTCTTCATTAACATTAATATGGTAAATAACTATAACACTATATGAAAGGATTTTTTTCTTAATAAATTCTTTAACATCATTTTTGTTGTTGTTATTGTTGTTTTTCTTTCTTGTTTTTTTTCTTGTTTTTTTTCTTTCTAAAACTAACTAGGATATAATAAGTGCAGTATTGAATTTATACAAATTACTAGGAAAACTTACAGAGATTCTAACATTTCCAACACAGTATGTATCTTCTACCTAATTATTTTGACTTCTGATTCTATTGTGCTGTTCTAGCAATGACAGATCACATGCCTTGAAATTAATATAACCTAGGGCGGGGGGGGGGGGGGGAATCTAACTTAGAGCAAGCATTGATGCTATTTTAGATGGTAGCATCTAACCAACCTTTTTCCAAAAGCTAAGAGATGTTACATTAGCAGAAATCCTAGATGTTCAGGCATGACAGGGAAATAATAAAAGTATCCTGGAAGAAGGTAATGGCAAATATATCTATATGGTACCAAGAACTCTAAGCAGACATATTTATAAAGTCACCCAGAGTCAAGATTGACTCAAAGAGATTTTATGATATATCCAACTGGCAAGACTGAATAGAAAAATAATGCTATGGTCATGGCATATGGAGCAATAAAAATATTGATTCAGAATGCAACAACTGTAAAAAAAGACAAATTCAGTGTTAAAGACCATTAGAAAAGAGATGGACAAAGTAATAGGACAATGCCTTTGTTCAAATCTATAAAGCAATAGAACATGGAACAAATATAGGTTTGCAGCACCCAAAATTCTAATTGCTGTTTTAAAAAAAGAGCCAGGAAAGTGCAATAAAGGACAAGCAGAATTCTCAGGGATTGGAAAAATTTTCTAGTTTATACAAAAAGGCAAAAGTAGGGGTAAAAAGATAAATATGAAAGGAGCTGGCAGAGGTAATCTCAGAATCACTATACCATATCTTTCAAAAATCCTGAAGTACCAGGGAACTATCAAAGACTTGGAAAAGAGCCTATATGGTTCCCATCTTCAAAAAAGGAAAGAAAATACAGACCCAGGAAACTACAGACCAATCAGCCTGACATCAATACTTGGAACATCCTGGAAAAATTAATTAAAAAAACAGATCTGCCAGCATCTAGAAATGAGTAAAGCAATAACTAGCAGCCAGCATAGGTTTGTTAAAAATAGATTATGCCAAACCAGCTTATTTCATTCTTCAACACAGTGACTAAATTAGTAGACCAGTGAAATATTGTGGACATACTATACCTAGATTTCAGCAAGGCATTCGACAAAGTAGACCACAACCTACTTCTTGGTAAACTACAAAAGAGTGGGATAGATAGCGCCACAACTAGATGGATTTGCAACTGGCTGACAAACCGTACTCAACGAGTAGTCCTTAATGGGTTTAAGTCTATATGGAGGGAAGTAAGCAGTGGGGTTCACAAGGTTTCATCTTAGGCCTGTACTCTTCAAAATCTTTGTTAATGACTTAGATGAGGGAAATTTGCAGATGATACTAAGCTGGCAGGAATAGCTAACAAAGAAGATAGGCTTAAGATCTAAATGGATCTTGACAGACTAAAACATTGGGCCATATCTAACAAAATGAAATTCAATAGAGAAAAGTAAAGCCCTATACTTAGGCAAGAAAAACCAAAAATACACATATAGACTGGTGAAACCAGGCTTAACAGCAATAACTGTGAGAGGGGTCTTGGAGTCTTAGTGGACAACCAGCTAAATATGAGCCAGCAGTGTGCAGCAGCAGCCAAAAAAGCTAATGCAATCCTAAATTGCATTAACAGAGGGATATAATCAAGGTCAAGTGGGATACTATTACCACTCTATAAATCCTTAGTAAGAACACACCTAGCATACTGCATCCAGTTTTGGTCACCACACTATAAAAAAGATGTTGAGACTCTAAAAAAATGTGCAGAGAAGAGCAACCAGCATGATTAGGGGACTGGAGACTAAAACATATGAAGAATGGTTTCAGGAACTGGGCATGGCTAGTCTAGTGAAAAGGACCAGGGGAGACATGATAGCAGTGTTCCAATATTTAAGGGGCTGCCACAGAGAGGAAGGGGACAAGCTATTTTCTAAAGCGCCTGTAGGCCAGACAAGGAATAACGGATGGAAATTGAATAAGAAGACATTTAACCTGGAAATAAGGAGAAACTTTCTGACAGGGAGAACAATCAACCAATGGAACAGCTTGCCCTTGGAAGTAGTAGGAGCATCATCACTTGAGACTTTCAAGAAGAGATTGGACTGCCATTTGTCAGAAATGGTGTAGAGTCTCCTGCTTAGGTGGGGGGGGGGGGTTGGACTAGATAACCTACAAGGTCCCTTCCAACTCTGATTATCTATATCTGACATGATGAAGGTCTACAAAATTATGCACAATGAGGGTCTATTTTTAGGTGATATACTGAATCACTAACCAAACAGTTTCCAGTAAACCAACAATATGTTTTCACTATCTAATGTTTGAATCTGGACATGTATTCCTTGTAAGATATTAAGAACATTCAATACCACCAGTTAAGACATTAATGTTAAAATTGTTGTTAATTGTTTAATGGCTATATTCAGTTGCAATAACTAGGAAAAACAACAGAATTAATTATTTATCTACTTCATAGGTTTCCTAGAGACATTTATAAAAACTCCCTTATTCTTCATGTACTTGGTTCCTAGTTTTATCTATTTTTGATTAATTTTAAGGCATTTATATTTCTGTTTTTAATGTATTTTTTTCTGACCACATCAATACTTATTTCCAATAAAACCATATCTTTATTGCACCTATGAATTAGTCACTTCTGCAAAAGGGCAAATTCATAACTTCTAGGCAGTGTTAAGGTTGACTTAATAGTGTCCTAATATATGCAATCAAGACCAGCAATGACATTTTTTAAAAAACACCCTCAACCTATTTTAATTTTCCACTTTCAAAATATGTTGTAATTATATCAATTGAAGCTTTCCTTTTATAAATTTAATTAAAATATGATCTCCAAAGTTACTACAGTGCTTTGAATTTTCCTACGTTTTTAAGTTTAGTGGGAACTGACATTAATGGACAAAAAAATGAAGAAAAAGATTAGATGAACTTCTCATTAGAGGACATGATAGAAGACAAATATGAAGTCTTGTTCAAATTATTAAAAAGCCCCTAGATCAGCTTATCTCCAGCATACCAAACTAGGAAGATTAATTTATATATGAGTCCCCTTATTTTTATTTTTATTTATTTATTAAAGCCCATCTTGCTGCAATGAACACAGGATATCTGAAAACAATTTGTCAATTATTTAGATCTGATTCTTGTAAACTCTTTAGTATCATTTTTCATTGTACACCAAATATAAAGAACAATTAAAAATATGAATATGCAAACTGGAAAGTCAATTCTTTTGGATTACAAGTTAGTTTGTTGCCATATTTTTCCATTAACTTCGTTAACATTGATTGATTGTTGATTGATTGATTATATGACATCAGGTCAACTCCTAATGGTTTCATGAATAGACTTTCCCCATTGTGATCTAACTCCAGCCAGGCAATTCAAGTCTTACAGTAATACACCTATCATTACTGTAACTAAGTTCATTCATCTTCAGAATAGAATAGAATAGAATAGAATAGAATAGAATAGAATAGAATAGAATAGAATAGAATAGAATAGAATAGAATCTTTTTAAAAATTTCCAGTGTTGGAGCATTCACAACTCCTGGAGGCAAGTTGTTCTACTGACTAATTGTTCTAATTGTCAGGAAATTTCTCCTTAGTTCTAAGTTGCTTCTCTCCTTGATTAGTTTCCATCCATTGCTTCTTGTCCTGCCCTCAGGTGCTTTGGAGAATAGCTTGACTCCCTCTTCTTTTTTGCAGTCCTTGAGATATTGGAACCCTGCTATCATATCTCCCCTAGTTTAGTATTTTTATTAGACTAAACATACCCAGTTCCTGCAACCGTTCTTCATATGTTTTAGCCTCCAGTCCCCTAATCATCTTATGCTGGTATTTCCTTCATCTTTCCCTCTTTCCATCATCATTATGGACTACTCAAGGGAGCTGCAATATAGAAAAATATGTCTCAAATATGATAAATTTGAGTCTGCCCATTTGTTTTTTTTAGTTGTCCTTTAGATTCTCAAGTCTTCCTATTTCAAGTTCAAAACATTAATAGTCAACATTAATTCAGCTTCTTCAAAATCTAACTTCCATTTCCATAGAATACCATAGGAAAAAAAACATTGCCTGTACCATTCTAAGCTCTAGAGGTATAGAAGCATCATGGTATCTGAACATCTTTGCCAAAAAAATCATTGCTACTTTATCAAATGCTAGTCTGTGAATGTCTTGATTACTAGATTCTTTCAGTTCAGAATTGATCCTAAAAGACAGAAGCTATCCACAACTTCTAGTATCTTCATTGTCAATTCTAAAGCTTGTTGCTTTAACTGTTATCATTAATTTGGACTTCTTTCTGTCTAACCTTAATTATTTGTTTCTTGACTTTCATTAATAGAGCTTTCAAACTATTTTTATTTTCATCACAGCACAAGACCTTAAACACACATACAAAGGGTTTTGTGTGACTTTGTTCAGTTAGTCTGTGCATCCAACACAGATTATTGTGTAATGAAGGGAACGAGTAGAAAGTCAAGGGTATTTGAAAAGCAACATTTATCACAGAAAACGGGTTGATTAATGAAGTAGATACAGAACAGGTGGCTATCTGAAAAACTGCATTTTTTTAAGTGTGGCCCTGATAGATAGTAATTTAGTAATCACAGCCTCTATTGCTACATCATTCTAAGTATTTTAGTTGACTGTAAATGATTTTAAATTGCAAGAATTGAGTTATAAATTATATTATCTAATTTGTTATTATTAGTTTGGGATATTTATTGAAATATGAATTCCTCTCCAAGAAGATGTTGAGATGATAAGTTAACTGATTTGTTGTTTAAAATTCCACTGGTAAAGTGGTTAACATTGAATGCCTTTAGCAGCAGAACATACTATGATAGCCAGAAATAGGGAGAAGCTATTAGGAATCTAATAGAGCAGCAGTATCAAACTCAAGGCCTGCAGACTGGATCCAGCCTGCGGGGTGCTTAGATCTAGCCTGCTGGGCCACCCTGGAAATAAGGAAGGATTGGTCCGTGGTGCCTCTGCCAATGAAAATGGAGCTCAGGAGGGCCTTGCAAAACCCTGGCAGAGGGTTGCAGGAGGCCATCACATCCAAAAATGGAGCTTGCAAGGTTGAGCTAAGTTTTCACTAACAAAGGTTTGCAGGAGACCCTTGTACTACCTGCACAACCCACTAACCTGCAGCCAAAAACAGAGCTTGCAAGGGCTACACGCAGCCCTCCCAAACTCCATTTTTGCTAGCAGAGGGTTGCAGGATGTCATCTCAGATGAAACCAGAGCTTGGGAATCCACTTTCATTGGCAGAGTGCTCAGGCTACCATAGGTGCCCCTGACACAAATGAGTCGAGCTTGCCACACACTCCCTGCCTGCTCCCTGAGGGTGGAATTCAAAAATTTTTACTACTGGTTCTGTATGCATGGTTTGGTGGGCACGGCATGGCTTGGTGGGTGTGACTTGGTGGCTGTCGCAGGCGAAGGATATTGGAAAATCTCCATTCCCTCCTCAACCCACTAATCTGCTTTCCAGCTCCATTCTTCTGTGCAGGACTATAAAAGAAGACCCAGCCAATCAGCTGGGACTCGGGAGAAAGAGAATAGATGGGGATGGGAGCAGTCAGAGGTGGCTTTTGCCAGTACTCTGAACTACTAGTCAGAACCTGCTGAATACCACCTCTGCTGATGCGGCCCTCAATGAAATTGAGTTTGACATTCCTAAGTTAGAATCTTCAGAACTTTCTTGAACTAAAATTTAGCCCTAGCAACTATTTTTATTGAAAGATTGATAGGATACATCAATTCATCTTCAGGAGAATGTACTCTAGATTAATCAAAACAAAATCAGAAAATGGCAAAAAATGGCAAAATCACTATTTATATGGTAAATAGTGATCCCATGACCACAGAATGCTGCAACTGGTTGTAAATGCAAACTATTTGCCAAGCATCCAAAATGTGATCATGAGACCACAGGAAGGATCATCCGGTGCAGCCATCGTAGCTTCAAGAATGTGTCAAAGCTTTTTTGAAGTCCATTATAACTTTGATTGTAAGTCAAGGATTGCTTGCACTGGAGGAGTACTGAATCCATGGTATATATTCCTGTCCGTGTCCATGGAGAGATCTGAGTTGTGTGCATTTTACAAGGGATTTCATACACAGGTAAACCCATGATCACAAATTGTCTTTTGCGATTGTTTGTTTGTAACTGGGATAGGAGAGAAAGTGGGGGAACAAAGTACCAGCTTTCAGAAAAATAAGTACAGAGAAATATGGAAAAACAGTGCAAGTGCTGATAGACATTAGATCACCTCTTTCCTTGGATTCCAGGTGCTGATCATTACTCATCTAACATAACCTCAGTTTATTATGGTCTGATCATAGGAAACCTCCATTAAGTCTTCATAATCTTCCAGAGCTTTTTACCCCTTCCATTTCCATATCAAGATAGATTTTGTCCTTAAGCATAGGAAATTTGGAAATCACACAATACACAGTATATTTCCCTCTTTTAAGGAATAAATTGTGTCTGCAACTCCCAGCATTTACAATCCTAGAAGTGTCTCTGAAAATGCCTTAGGTGAAGAATATGAATTTAGTCATATATAAGCAATAGTCAAGCATTTGGCAAAGTGCATAATCATGTGGGTTCTGTGAAATTATATACACTTCTCATTTTGGTGTATTTAGCAGAAATAGGTAATCATGGTTAATTCAGAGGTGGTATTCAGCAAGTTCTGACCAGTTCTGGAGAACCAGTAGCAGAAATATTGAGTAGTTCGGAGAACCAGAAAACACCACCTCTCTCTGGCCCTGCCCCCACTATTCTCTGCCTCCCAAGTCCCAGCTGATCGGCTGGGTCTTCTTTTGTTGCCCTGCACAGGAGAATGGCGAGTGGAGTTGGAAAACAGGTTAGTGGGGTGGGGAAGGAATGGAGATTTTGCAGTATCCTTCCCCTGCCACACCCACCAAGCCACACCCACAGAACCAGTAGTAAAAAAAAAATTGAATCCCACCAGTAGGATAAATTTCACCAGAATGTATGAAATTGAGAATAGAAGGAGTTCCTGGTGGAATTCAGTAGTAAAATTTATGGATTTTGTGTGCATAATCTTGCAATCCTCTATACAGTTGTGCATCTTTGCATTCAGACACAGTATCTAGTTAAGATTGCAGAGTAAGTTTGCAATTTTTTACCCCTTGTATTTTCAGAATAGTTAAATATTTATTATATGGGGAAAATGCATAATATTTTATTGTTTTTTTATAAAGACAAATTGTTCAGTTTTAGTAAAAGGGCTTATGCATGTTTTATCAATACATAAACAAGATACAAGTACATCGCAGATTAACATAATTCTATGCATGTAAAGCTGCTGTGTTGACATCCTTCCTATTAACCTGCTGGTGGATCCAATGTTCAGCATAATTTTCATTCTACATCAAAGGAATCTTTAATTTATAATAAATTCAAAGGATTGAAGTTATATTCTATTATAAGACAAAATGTGCACTTGCCAACTTTTTTAATTCAGTTTTGAAAGCTTCCCATGTTCTTTGCCTCTGCTGGTTGATTAAAATATTATTTTTAATTGGCTGGTTGCTTTTATCACCACTGTGCAAAATCTCACTGTTGAAAATCAAATGAAGTTATATGGATAATTGATTTATGATAGATAAAAGTAACCACTGTTCTTTGAGTGCAGACAAAATGGCCGTAATCACAAAACACATTTAACCAGGCCAAATAAAAACCTGGCAGATTAATTTACATAACATGGTATGCTTGGTGTTAAGCTTGATTAATACTTTGTGGCTAATCAAGGTGTGTGATCTCATCTTGTTTGGTTACTTTATGGTCTAAAGTATGAACTCAAAAAAATGAATCAATTTAATACCCTGGTTAAACGTGTTGCCTAAATGCAGCAAGGAACCATTAGAATTAGAATAAAGATCTGATTTCAGATATGGTTTGTAGAAATGCCAATCGCATGTAATGGCATGTAAAATGATACCATGTAAAATGCCTAAGGCTTTCAACTACTTGTTCCTGTTATGATAAAATAAATTTTTATCAGGAATTACATTTGTAAAATATTCTAAATTTAATAACAGAAATAACCCTTATTTTGGGTACACAGAATGCATTAAATCAAAACTCATTATTTGCACAATAGTCTAAGTTACCCATCTCAAAAAAACCCCAAACAAACAAGGTTAGGATGAATCAATTTGACCATGTTACAGTATGTAGATAAATCTAGTGTGTCCTAAGTGTGTTCTAGAAATACACATTTATGGAAAGTTTAAGGAATTTAATGGTCAAATTACTAAAGTTTGATTACAAAAAGCCAGACATCAACAATCACTTATGAAGAAATCAGTGATTATGTATTCATTTATCTGAGCAACTACTTAGAAATTATGGAGACCCATCTAGTATGAAGGTAACTTCAAATCTTGATGAAACCTATTTTGAGGTGATGCAAAATGAGTTTGCAGAGGCATGCCAAAACTATATAAATTAAAATAAAAGAAAACAAATCAGAAAGGATTTTTAAAAATCATTTCAAGATTCATCTATCCTTAATACTTCATTTAGTTTGCTTAACAAAAATGGTCAAGAAAGCTGGAAAATCTGTGTCAACAATCTACTTCCATTTATGAAACAAATACAAAAATATTGCAAAAAGAAGATATTATAACAGGATGTAGTATCAATGCATTCAAGTTTAGATTATATACAATGTATTATTTAACCCTCCTAGGTCATATATATATATATATGGCCGTAATCACAAAACACATTTAACCAGGCCAAATAAAAACCTGGCAGATTAATTTACATAACATGGTATGCTTGGTGTTAAGCTTGATTAATACTTTAATATATAAAGTATATAATATATAAATATGACCTAGGAGGGTATTGGTTGTCTCTGGGGTACTCATATATATACACCAGTTAATGTAAGATGGCTAGATGACCTGCCAATATTTTAGGAGAAAGCAAGAGTCCATCTGAATCACCTGGTGGGGATAGAGTTATTGTCAAGTAATATAGTTTGCCAACGTATTAGCATGAATGTTTCACTTCTCACTAAATATCCTGTTTTAGGCAGACTACAGTCCCTCCCTGACTTCCTCTGCTTTAGGTAAATCTCAAGAAGATACACCATGAGATAAATCTTCCTTCCTTTTTTTTTCTTTCAGTTCCCACACTATCCTCATTATTAATAATGAATTCGTCTTCCTGAAAAAGTCAGAGACACTATCTGTTCAATTTTCCTGCCTATAAATATGGTAGAGAATTTTGAAAAACCATTTGGGTGCCAGTTCTAGTAGTGGAATGTTTTGGAATAAATAAATATAATCCCTATCAAAATAAAGGTGCTGGGTTTTTTTTTTTATCCCTATAATCTTTGTTTTATAATCACAAACAAATTTTTGCTTTTTTTTTTTTTTAGTTGAGCAAAAACCCTGTTGACTACATGGAAACATTTATTATTTCTTAACAATATGAAAATATGCAAGAAGCTTTTTATGTAAGAATATGCAAGAAGTTTTTTTTTTTTAAACTTCCCTGTCTAGTCTACAGACTTTGGATTCTCTGGAGATTTCCCATTCAAATACTAATCAGGCTGAGCCATACTCAGCTTCTAAGCAAAGGCAAGATCAGCCAGATGTGACAGCTAAAAATAAAAGAGCAAGCAATTCACACTCAACTAGAGCTAAATGTATGGTGATTGCTTTTGTACAATAACTCAAAAACTGTTGGAAAGCCCAAGAGCATTTTATCGCAATCAGTATTTATGTTGTTGTCAGAGGATGAACAGAACCTATGAGGTCTTCTGAATATGGTAGAGATTTCTTTTTTAAAAAAATAACCATGCTGTATGGTTCCCCCCCACCCAAGCAGCAGAGCATAAAATGTTATGCCATTGAGTAAATCAGATTCCGTAGACAAAGGGTTTTTTAATAGTCCCTAGATGAGTTATTCAAAAAAAATATGAATAAAATACTAGCCCATTATATGTACTAAGTGATTTTGAATGGAGAAACAGAAAGAGCAAAAATGCCAATTTACATACCGCATAGTAAAAAAAAAAAAGGGAGGGGTGCCATTCGCTGCAAAATATGCCCTCAAATATATACATGCGCCAAGATGTCACTATGTGTGCAAATTTGTGTGTAGCCAAATCTGGTCTCTTAACCAGCATTCCTACATGAAACCCAGACTTTTTAACATCCTTATAGTTTGTATCTTCAGGTGCATATTTAATACATCTTCAAAATACATTCTGCAAAAAAAAGATGGAGAAATATGAACTTCTTAAATACTCTTCCTTATTTATGACATCCAAGAATAAATCCAGAGGACAAAGCTAGTTACCTGATAACAATTAGTACTATTCCGGGTCCCAACAGAATTTTCTCACCATAGTGATTGCAAATGTCAAAGGGCATGAAATAGAACCAGAGAGGAAGAAATAAACTGAGATAGGCTTTGTCCAAGTTTGGGAACTTACTTAGTTGAACATAAGCATATTGTCCTAATTCCACAATTTTACCATGTAGATTCCAAAAATCCTTATAACAATAAAGGAGAATATTTGTAGTTCAGGGTTGAAATGAGGGGTCCTTGGTGCTCTCTGCGGTTGGTTGTTTTCTTGGAGACTGATGAGCTGATGAGCACTGATGATGTTATGTAGTTTGGATAATAATCCCTCACTTCTATAAAAGCAATGTGAATTTATCGACAAAACTTTACTATTTCTTTTCTAATTAGCAGAATCTCACATAGCAGCTCTCAGGTTATTTTAGCAGAAAGCTGTGCCTATTTCTCCATCTTATGGAGATCAATAGTCCAACTGAGCATCTAAAGCTGTCTGATGTTTTATTTTCTCTAAATTGATTTAGGCTGTACTTGGTTTCATGGGAGAATTCTCTAGGGGAAAAATAAAGTTCTGTTTCTAAGATTCTTTTTTAAATATTCATGAAAAAAGTATACTGAGAGACCATCCTGCCCTCTGCACCAATGAACTGGGCAAGGAAAGATCCAAATTTCAAGTCCATTGAACCTTGGATGCAGGGCAAATAAACTTGGTAAGGTTTCTCCTTTCTTATGTGAACTCTCATACACTCATCACAGAGTAAGTTTACTTAAAAAATAGACTCAAAATAGGCTTTACATTTCTGTTAACTATTTGGTGGGCATCCAGACGCCTAAATTATGCAGAAATGCTTAGTTATTTCCTCTTTCCTTATGATATACATTGCCTCTGGTAATGACATATGAATTGCCAACTCATGTATGAATTGATTATGTGCCATCAATCTTTGATTAGTGACCACATAGATTGTCTCCTAGCCTGATCTTTCAGGTATTCCAACAATGCATTCATTATCACTGTAAATTCATCCGCTTCACTGCTGGCTGTCCACTTCTTCCCTTCCCTTCCCTTCCCTTCCCTTCCCTTCTATTTTTCCCAAAATTAGAGCTTTCTCCAGAGAACTAGACCTTTGCATAACATGTCCAAACTAGAATAATTTGATCATGGTTATTTGTGCCTTGAGTAAGGCTTTGGCTTGAGTCATTCAATGATCCATTTGTTTATTTTCTGGATCCCTTTTAATTCCTAATAGTCTTCCCCAAAGACAAAATTTGAAAGTGTCAATTCTGTTTCCATCTTGCTTCTTCAAAGTCCAACTTTTATTTCCATAGAATCTCATAGGAAATATCATTGCCTATACAATAATGATCTTTCTAGGTATAAATTCAACACAGCATGTAAGTATCTTTTCATAACTACTCTACCAATTGTTATTTTGTGGTGTAATTCTTAACTGTTTATTCTAGTTAGTTGGTCCTAAATGGCAGAAGCTACCTATACTTCAGTATCTTCATTGTCAGTTCCAAGGCTGGCTATTGTATCTCTTGCCATTAGTTTGATCTTTATATTTAATCTTAGTCCATTATTTTTTCATTGTGCTCTCTGATTTTTATTACTAGAATTTGCAAATCCAATGCATTTTCAGCTCTCAGAACAGTGTTATCAGTGTAGCACAGTTATTTATCTTTCTTCCTCCAATTTTAAAACCCCACTCATCACCATGTCCCCACATATAAATCTGCTAGCCTACATAATGCCTTCAGAAAAAATTCAAGAAGTATATTTTACAATCTTATTTTCTAAAATATCTTTATTTATTCATTTATTAAATTTATACACTGGTCATCTCATTTTAGGAAGTCACTTAAAAGGCTTACAGCAAATTACAATGCCTCTAAAATGTACTCTGATCTTCATTTAAAGTTACACTGACTTTTTAAACTCTTGTTTTATGGATAATACAATACTTAATATACAATTTCTATCTATTCGTATTTCAAACAACAATTATTTTTTAGTGTTTAAATGTAATGGATATTTCAAAATAGTTTGCGATTTCATTTCTTCACAGTTATATTTAATCAAAGTTAACATATATGAGGTGCAAAGACTTAATGGCTGATCACCAAATAGCAATTTAAAAAATACGGGAAACCTTACACCATTAAGCCCTTAAAACCAGGCAAGCTAGATCCAATGTTAATAATAAACATAAATGTTCTGGCAAATATTTATAATTTTCTTAGGTTTTTTTAACACATTTGTTAACTTTGGACTTTCTGAGATTTATTCACTGGTTTAATGCATATCATATTGTTCACAGCTCTGCATATTCTTTTATTTCATGTTATAAGTAACATTAAAAAATAAGCGTTCTTAATTTCATTCTTGAATATTTCTAAAGATATGAGGATCTCTTTAAATTTCCAATAACCAACAATGCAATAATAATATTAGCAATGTATTTACTTGAACTTCTTTCAAACTCATTTCCAGGAAAAATAAGGTTTCTTTGAAGCTTATTAGTGTTTCTGCAAAAACATATTAATATTGATGAACACAGGAACAAGAGAGTCTTAGTTTGCATAAACTATGTTAATGATGCAATTATTAGTACTACTATAGATCAGTAACATAGGAAACTATTTTACATCTGGTCAAACTACTGACCCATGTTACTGTTCTCTGTACTATTAGGAGAAATCTGTGTTTTGAGGATTGAATATACCCCACTTTTCTTCCAGTTTTAAAACCATAAAGTTGGAAAGAGATATTTTGTTCAACTCTCACCTGGTGCAGGGTGCCAAATTCAGGAATCTTTGACAGATGTCTATCTGACTTCTGTTTGAAAATATCCAGTGAAGAAAAGACAAAAACAGAATGAAGTGGAATTGTTACTTCCTGTAATTTAGAAACTCTTTACTTTCGACCCTTTTCTGTAAGTTTTCATTTCTAATTTTTAGTTGTGTTTGATAGGATATTAGCTATCATCTAAAAAGCTATTCTATTGACAAAGCAGTCACTTCACTATTTCAATCAAGTCATTAATAAAAATATTGAAGAGTAGAAGACTCAAGACAGAAGCTGTAGGCATCCAATTTAATACTCCATTTTGATGAAAAACTATTTTGATGTAAAATTATTGATGGCATTCTTTGAGTGTGATATTTCAGGTCAAGTATATATCCACTTGACATGCTACTGGCATACATTTAATTAGCTTGCTAATCAAAATGTCACACAGTCTATTTTTGTTAAAACCTAGACACAAGGTTTTATCAATCAATGAAGCGACCTTATCAAAAAATTGAGATAAGATTAAGTGGATATCAGGTTTCACCCAACAGGCAGGAATGAACCATTTAGGCAAGTTCACCAACCCCAGCACTATAGATAAGCAAGATTTGTTGAAAACATTAGGAAGTCATGCCAAATAATCTCAGTAATCACAGGGGCTGCAATCAGTACCAGACTGATTTAAAGTGTTAGTACTGCTTTATAAGGCCTAGGTGAGATCATACTTGAAATACTGCATTTTGGTCACCACAATATAAAAAAAGATGTGAGACTCTGGAAAGAGTGCAGAAAAGAGAAACAAAGATGCTTAGGGACTGGAGGCTAAAATATATAAAACAACATTTGCAGGAATTGGGTAGATCTAGTCTAGTGAAAAGAAGGACTAGCAGTGACATAATAGCAGCTTTCCAATATTTGATGGGTTGCCACAAACAAGAGAGGGTCAATCAATTTTTAAAAGCACCAGAAAACAGGAAAAGAAGCAATGGGTGGAAATTAATCAAGGAGAGAACAACTTAGAAATAAGGAGAAATTTCTTGATGATGAAAATAATAAACCAGTGGAATTGGTTGCCTTTAGAAGTTGTGGATGCTCCATTGGGAGGCTTTTAAAAAGAGACTAGACAGCCATTTATGTGAAATGGTATAGGCTGCTCCTGCTTGAACAGTGGGTTGGACTAGAAGACCTCCAAGGTCCCATCCAACTCTATTATTCTGTTAATGACTGGTCTACAGTTCCATGGATCCTCTTTATTATGACAAGAGATTTGTTTTCCTTTAGTCATCTAGCAAATGACCCAGTTTGTCAGGAGTTCTGTTGGATAAAAGTTGAGCAGTTTCCCTGAGAAATGCTACAGTGCATTTCATCTGATCTTGGAAAGTTAAACATATTCAAAGAAGAACTATTCTCTGGCCGTTCTAATTTAAACATCTTCAATCCCATTCTTCAACATTTCTTGGTGGAGCATATCCTTTTTTTGTTGAAGAAGACAACATTGTCTATCCAGTGGCATCTGTAGCGGGGTGGAGGAGGGACAGGAGAGAAAGAAAAGGTTCAAACTGATCAGGTGGCAATCACAGTACCTAAATCAAAAATTTTTGTACATTTATTTATTTATTTATTTTATTTGTCAATTGCTTACAATATAATAGGTATAAGTATATACATAGTTATGAATACATGAAATGGGTACATATAAGAAAAATAAAAGAAACAATAGGACTGGGATGGTAGGCATGTTAGTGTGCTTATGCACGCCCCCTACAGACATCTTAGGAAAGGGGTGAGGTCAATAGTAGACAGTCTAAGGTTAAAGTTTTTGGGCTTTGGGGAAGAAACCAGAGTCAGGTTTGTAGGGTGTTCCAGATACCACTCGGTTGCTGAAGTCATATTTCCTGCAATCAAGTATGGTGCGGTTAACCTTGAGTTTGTATCTATTGTGTGCTCTTGTGTTGTTATGGTTGAAGCTGAAATATTCATTGACAGGTAAGTCATTGCAAGGGTAGGGCAGAGGAGTTTTCCCGATTTCTGCATGATAAAATCGCTCAGATTCGGGACGGGCTTGACTCCAATTGGGTGGTCCCGGGGGAGGTGTCCGGGGCAGGTCTTGTGAGTGTTATCTGGGGGGAGTTCGATCCTGTGACCGCCGAGGGTGTGGACAGGTTGCTGGGGGGTCTGAATGCCACCACCTGTTTATTGGACCCGTGCCCTTCCTGGCTGGTTTCGGCCGCCAGGGAGACGACGCGAGGCTGGCTCCAGGGGATTGTCAACGCTTCTTTGAGAGAGGGGGTGCTCCCGGCCGCCCTGAAGGCGGCAGTGGTGCGCCCCCTCCTCAAGAAGCCTTCCCTGGACCCAGCTATTTTAAACAACTATCGTCCGGTCTCCAACCTTCCCTTTGTGGCGAAGGTTGTTGAGAGTGTGGTGGCACGTCAGCTCCCCCGGTACCTGGAGGAAGCTACTTACCTCGATCCGTCCCAATCGGGCTTCAGGCCTGGACATAGCACTGAGACGGCATTGGTCGCGTTGGTCGATGATCTCTGGAGGGCTCGTGACAGAGGGTTCTCCTTTGTCCTTGTCCTATTAGACCTCTCGGCGGCTTTCGATACTATCGACCATAGTATCTTGTTGCGACGGTTGGAGGGGTTGGGGATGGGTGGAACCGTCCTTCGATGGTTCTCCTCCTTCCTCTCCGACCGTTCGCAATTTGTGTTGGCGGGGGGGGAGAGATCCACCTCTAGGCCCCTGCTTTGTGGGGTGCCTCAGGGGTCGGTCCTCTCTCCCCTCTTGTTCAACATTTATATGAAGCCGCTGGGCGAGATCATCCGTGGTCTTGGAGTAAGGTGTCATCTATATGCAGATGACACCCAGTTATACATCTCTACTCCAGACCACCCCAACGATGCTGTGGGGGCTATGTCCAGGTGCTTGGAGGCCGTGCGGGATTGGATGGGCGGGAACAGGCTTCGGCTCAACCCAACCAAGACCGAGTGGCTGTGGTTTCCGGCGCCCCGATATAGCCAGCTGACACCTTTGCTGGCTATCGGGGGGGAAGTTTTGCCCCCCGCAGAGAGGGCTCGCAACCTGGGTGTCCTCCTGGATGTACAGCTGTCACTTGAACATCACATCGCGGCCGTCTCCAGGGGGGCGTTTCATCAGATCCGTCGGACCTACCGGTTGCGGCCCTTCCTGGATCGGGACGCAACGGTCACTCAGGCCCTTGTCACCTCTCGCCTGGACTATTGTAATGCCCTCTCCATGGGGCTCCCCGCGGGGAGCATCCGGAGACTCCAGCTGGTGCAAAATGCAGCCGCGCGGATGATTATGGGGGCGTCGCGTAGCGCCCATGTGACGCCACTTCTGCGCGAGCTGCATTGGTTGCTGGTGGCTCTCCGGGTTCGCTTTAAGGTTCTAGTTTTGACCTTTAGGGCGACCCATGGCATGGGACCAGGTTATCTTCAGGACCGCATTCTGCCGGTGATCTCCAACAGGCCAGTGCGTTCCCACAGAGAGGGTCTGCTCCGGGTGCCGTCGGCCGCTATGTGTCGTCTGGCGGCGCCGAGGGGTAGGGCCTTCTCTGTGGGTGCCCCCGCCCTCTGGAATACTCTGCCACTGGAGCTTCGTACTGACACGGACCTGAGCGCCTTCAGGCGCGCGTTGAAGACCTGGCTCTTTGAGCAGGCCGGCCTGGGCTGAGATAATGGTTTTAATTTTGGTCTCCATGGTATTTAAATTTTAAATTGGGGTTTTAAGGTGGGGGGGTGGGACCTGTTTAGTTTTATTTATCAGCCAAATTGGTTTAATACTTTTTTAATTTTTGTATATTTGTGGGTTTTTAGATAGGCTGTACACCGCCCTGAGTCCCCTGGGAGAAGGGCGGTATATAAATTTGATTAATAATAATAATAATAATAATAATGTATGATTTTATATACCATACTTAGATCAGGCCGAAGACGGCGTAATTCAAGGTTTTCTAGGTCTAGAATTTCAAGTCTGGTGGCATAAGGTATTCTACAATGAGTAGAGGAGTGGAGAATTCTTGTGAAATATTTCTGGACTTTCTCAACTGTGCTAATATCAGATACGTAATGTGGGTTCATAATATCAGATATGTAATGTGTCACTGTTACACATACCTACAAATAGGCAAGACTTTTATTGTGATACTGATTGCCATTTTCACTGTTTTTGTCCCCACTTTTAAAAACCAGGAAAATAAGGAAAAAAACCACAAAGATAATTATAATGCAAGTACATAGTAAAACTATGCATTGAAAGTATTCAAAAATGAGAAAAGAAAAGAAACAAGGCATAATATATCATTACAGCAATTAACAGTTATAATTCTGTTTATACTTATCTTTAGGTAGACCTAAACTTAATGCCAAAACAAAATTGAGCCCAAAAATGTATGTTGCTAAGTGAGCTGTTAAGTGAGTTTTGTCCCATTTTATGACTTTTCTTGATAGTGTTGTTAAGTGAATCACTTAAATTGTTAAATTAGTAGTGGTTGTTAGTGAATCAGGCTTTCCCATTGACTTTGCTTGTTATAAGTTGCAGAAGGTGATCACATGCAACCATCATAAATATGAACCAATTGCTAAGCATTTAAATTTTGTTCACATGTCTATGGATATATGGCAATGGTCATAAGTTACTTTTTTCAGTGTTGAATGGTCACTAAATGAACTGTAAGTCAAAGGCCATGTGCATATATAAATATTATTCAAATACACACACACATATATTAATTCATAATACATTTTTATAACTGTAGTTCTTTTAAACTTACTGTATTTTATATAATGATTCCATGTTTCATTATACTTTTCCATACAAAATCTACATCTGTAGACATTTGGCTCATAGGTGGCAAATATAACCAGGTTTTTATCCCCTTGAAGACAAAAGTAATGTTTCCACCTTCATTGACTGAACAACACTTTGATGTTTTTCTTTTCCTTTTAATTTGTATCTAGAGAAACTCTTTTCGTATTCATCAACACCTTTCACCAACCTTACCAAACATTCTGAGCTTTAGTTTTTCTAACATCATATCGACATATTTCTTCCTGCTGTCAGTAGTTTCTCATTTACTGTTATCCTATTTATCAGGAGTACACTGGAGTTCTCTATGCTATCCTACTGCTCCTGTGCTATCTGACTTATCATGAACAGATACTGGAGTTCATTAATACCTTCTTTTTTTGAAGTCCAAGTTATGCATTTGACTGCATGCTGCTTTGATTTCCATTACAATTAAGTAAGTCAGCATTACGCTATCATTTTCCCACCAATCTACTTGATACTTCCAATTCCTCAGCTTAATTTGGGAACACTCAAGAGTAAAAGGTCCTCTATACTTTGAGTGACATGGTGGCTCAGTGGCTAAGACGCTGAGCTTGTTGATCAGAAAGTTTGGCAGTTCAGCGGTTTGAATCCCTAGCGCCACTTAATGGAGTGAGCTCCCGTTACTTGTCCCAGCTTCTGCCAATTTAGCTATGCAAAAGCACGTAAAAATGCAAGTAGAAAAGTAGGGACCACTTTGGTGGGAAGGTAACAGCCTTCTGTGCGCCTTCGGTATTTAGTCATGCCAGCCACATGACCATGCAGACATCTTCGGAAAGTGCTGGCTCTTTGGCTTTGTAACGGAGCACTGCCTCCTAGAACTGGAAATGACTAGCATGTATGTGCGAGGAGAACCTTTACCTTTATACCTTCCTTGCCCTTTAATAAAACACATGTCAGCAAGACAAGTCAGGAATTTCCCAGAAAGATTTGGAAGAGTTCATCTCTCAAAATATCTACAAGTGAGGAAATTTTTTAGAGCACTACTACTTCATGTATATTTATGTAATTTTCTTTCAGAATGCATCATTCACATCTTTTCCTTGGCTATGGGGACAATAATAGTCATACACAAACGTACCAGTTTTATTTGTTTGTCTACTAATTTTAATCCAGAGATTCTGCACTGTTTTGCCAATTTGTTTATCTGCGTTTCTGAGAAGGAATGGATGTCATGCAATCTATTTCCCTATCTATTATTTCTATTCCTTCTGAACTAATTGCATGAGTTAACCATTGTATTCCAATCAGGAGCTCATCTCACCAAATATCTTCTTAAATGGCATTTGCCTCACTGTATTGGCTTCTTTATTTCTCATGCTCTGAGAATTAATGTATAAAGAATTAAGGTCATTCATGCGAAGCCATTTCCTTTCTAATTTTCATTGAATGGTTTAATAAATTTCATTTTAGCAATATTCCTTTTTTTCCCTATATTGAAGAATTCTACATTAATTGCATCATGGTTTTCAACTATAATGAATTATAATGAAAGGTACTATACTATAGAAATTAAAATTGCCTGACTCAAACCCACCATGCTTCTGTCACATATAGTTTGTATCAGTTTTTTCAAAAATGCTGCAACCAGGGGTGGGATTCTACCAGTTCGCACCTATTCGCTAGAACCGGTTGTTAACATTCTAAGCAGTTCGGAGAACCGGCTGTTAGAAGAAATTACTGGCCTAATCCTGTAAGGAAGGCAAGAAGGAAACATTCTGATTTTGTTTACAGAAACTTCCTCTCCGTTATCCCTTATTACATTCTTGGCAGGACTAGAATTCCTGTCTCAGGAACCTCTCTGGAGTTTTTTGCCCACCTTTGCTGGTACTTTGCTTGTGTGGAATGCCATTCAAAGTTACAATGGCACTGAAAAAAGTGACTTGTGACCATTTTCACACTTACAACTGTTGCAGCATCCCCACAGTCATGAGAGGCCAGGCAAGGGGATGTGTGCCTCGATGTGAGTGATATTGAGTTGGCCACACTCAGCCAATAAGATGACCACCAAGCCATGTCCACCCAGTCACATGACCACCAAGCCATGGCCACCACCTAAGCAATGCCCACAGAACCGGTTTTTAAAAATTGGAATCCCACCCCTGGCTCTAACCCATCACATGCTGAGAGAACATCTTCTAGATACTTCAGATTATGATCCTCTAAACCAGGGGTGTCAAATTCAAGGCCTGGAGGCCAGATTCAGCCCGCAAAGGGCTTAGATCTTGCCTGCAGGGCTACCCTGGAAACAGCAAAGGACTGGTCTGTAGTGCCTCTGCCTGTGAAAATAGAGGTCAGGGGTGCACCCGAGCTCCATTTTTGCTGGCAGAGGGTTACAGGAGGCCATCACAGCTGAAAACAGAGCTTGTAAGGGCCACGGATGGCCCTCCTGAGCTCCTTTTAGCTGGCAGGAGGCTGTCACAGGCGAAAACAGAGTTTGTGAGGGCCATGGGCAGCTCTCCTGAGCTCCATTTTCACTGGCAGAGGGTTGCAGGACGCCGTTGCAGCCAAAAACGGAGCTTGGGAGCTTGTTTTCACAGGCAGGGTGCTCAGGCCACCACGGGTGCCCCCGACATGACTAATGTTAAGCTGTCCATGCCCCCACCACCACCCCAAGGTCAAACACAACCCTGATCACTCAATGAAATCGAGTTTGATACCCCTGCTCTAAACCAAATCTCTCCATCAAGTTACTGGTTTTTGGTATTTCTCTTTCCTCTTCAATGAATTCCATGAGAACACCACCCCTTTGAAATGGTCAAAGTCCATGTAATAGGGTTATACCTGCACAATGCAATTCTATTTCTCCATACATGCATTAGCAGGTAGAGGTAATTATCAACCTGGATTATTTGTTGAGGACTTGAAAACTGTTTCAGAGTTCTAATAGTACAAAATAGTTAATCCACTGGACTTGCTCCTATCTTGGATTGTCTGTTTATGCAGATTTTTTCCACTGTCAGATTCATTTCTATTTCCTTCTTCCTTTGAACTGAAATCTTTAACTTCTCTCTCATTCAGTTGAAATAGGGTCATTTTCAACATCCATCCTTTGAGTTTTCCCTTCAAGGAGTGCTACAAGCTTGCATTTGCCAACAGATTGGAAGAGATTCCAGAGAGCATACTATTACACAATGCCCTTAATATTACAAGCTAGGAAAATCATGCTTAGGACTCTGCAATGCATATAGGAATGGAAAAAAAATATGCTTATATGTTCAAGATGGCTTTAGAAAAGGCAGAGGTACTTGAGACATTATTTCTGATGCATGCTGAAGAATTAGGAAAGTCAAAAAATACCAAAAAGAAGTCAGTATGTGCTTCATCGGTTATAGAAAGGCTTCAGATGTGGCAATATTATACTCTAGAATATGCTTAGAAAAAAGGAATTTATAAAAACCATCTTGTTGTCCTCAAAAAGACAAGAAATCTACACACAGGTTGGAAGGTGTATAATGAAACAGACTGACTCCAGGTTGACAAAAGACTGAGGCAACGAATATTTTATCATCTTATTTATTCAAGCTATATGTTGAATATTTATTAAGGAAAGCTGGCTTGGAAGAAAATAAGCATAGTTTTAAAACTGGAGGAAGGAGTTGCAATAATTTGTGGTATGCTGATGATACTAACAGCTGAAAATGCAAAGGATCTGCAAACTCAAGTAACAAAAATCAAGCAGCATAATGCAAAAATAGAATAGAATAGAATAGAATAGAATAGAATAGAATAGAATAGAATAGAATAGAATAGAACAGAACAGAACAGAACAGAACAAAACAAGAAAGAATAGAATAGAATAGAATAGAATAGAATAGAATAGAATAGAATAGAATAGAATAGAATAGAATAGAATAGAATAGAATAGAATTTATTTATTTATTATTTATTAATTAAACTTTTATACCGCTCCCTCTCCCAAAAAGGGACTCGGGGCGGTGTACAGCCTACTAAAAACACATAATAAATATACTATAAATACAATTAAAATATATTAAACAAATTGGTCCGACTGTGTCCCATCTAAGGGATTCAATTAAAAATTAAAAATATAAAATGACTAATAAAACCCAATTAAATTTAAAACCGGAACACAATTACTGGGCCAGGCCAGCCTGTCTAAAAAATAGGGTTTTCACTGCGCGCTGGAAGGTCAGGATATCCATCATGGCCCGTATCACCGGGGGGAGATCATTCCATAGGGAGGGCGCTCCCACAGAGAATAGAATAGAATAGAATAACAGAGTTGGAAGGGATCTTGGAGGTCTTCTAATCCAACCCCCCCTGCCTAGGCAGGAAACCCTACACCACTTCAGACAAATGATTATCTAACATCTTTTTAAAAACTTCCAGTGTTGGAGCATTCACAACTCCTGGAGGCAAGTTGTTCCACTGATTAATTGTTCTAACTGTCAGAAATTTTTCCTTAGTTCTAAGTTGCTTCTGTCCTTGTTAATTTTCCACCCATTGCTTCTTGTCCTGCCCTCAGGTGCTTTGGAGAATAGCTTAACTCCCTCTTCTTTGTGGCAGTCCTGAGATATTGGAACCCTGCTATCATACCTCCCCTAGTTTAGCCTTTTCATTAGAGTACACATACCCAGTTCCTGCAACCATTCTTCATATATTTTAGCCCTCAGTCCCCTAATCATCTAATCATCATTATCAGTTGGTAATGAAGATAGTGAAATGGATAGTAACTTCTGCCTTTTAGGATCAACCATCAACAATAAAGGAACAAGCAAGTAAGCAAGCTGTCCACAGATTAGCACTTGGTAGGCCAGCCATGAAGGCCTTGGAAAAGATATTCACATACCATGATTCATCTAATTCAAGCAATGATGTTCATTGCAACATTCTATGGAAGCAAAGAATAGAGTTTAAAGAGGTGGGATTGAAAGGGTATTTACATTTTTGAACATTGGTATTGGAGAAGACTTCTGAGAATGCCATGGGCAGCCAGGAAAACAAAGCATAACATAAAATGCATTAGCAAAAAAAATTAATTCAATAAAGGGATAAACAAAAGTCATGAATTATTCTATTTCAGATATATGAAAATCAAGCTTCACATATGTGAAGATCAACAGAATGACCAACAAGAAGCTGCAGAGATTCTATTATAGTGGCAATAGAAGAGTGAACGGCCAGGTTAGGGTCAGATTGTCCTTGAGTCACTAAGAGTTTCAATGATTTTATGACACTTTATCAAGGTACACAGTATGATCTTTTTACTGAAAGTGTCCGATTTCTGTCTTTTTCAACTGGCTGATGCCTAAGATGCCCATTTGTAGTTGATTCATTTCATCTTTCATCATGTTGAGCTTCCCTGTGTTCATGTTTATTATGTTCCACATGTCAACTGTTATTCTACCTTTGCAGCTCTGGATTTATTTTCCTCCATGGCAACATCAGCAACTATGTAAATGTCCTGAAGGCTTTAATCTAGCTATATCATAGACACCATTAGTATTATTTAAAAAAAAACCTCAGCTCATCCTCAAGGGAAAAGACAAAATTATTCTTTCTTATTACCTTTTTAAGAGTGATTGATTAACTTGCATTGTCATCTGGTCTTACTTCATTGACATCATGTTCTTTGTGCAGTTCCAAAGTAGAAAGAGTAAATTTTTACATAGAAACATTAAATCAATCATTACGTTTTCATGCTTTCTTTATAGTTATTTAACCATGTACCTTTTTCTCATTTTAGCATCTTCTCCATCCTATATCTTTCTGAATGGGAGAAAACAAAAGTTGCAATTCTTACATTGTCAAGGCTCATATCCTTCATTCTTACCTTCCTTTCAAAGTCATGAATGATTCATTTTCGTTTCACCTTCCCTGGCTTTCTCTCACTTGTTATCCTATCTTGGGGACACATTTCTTCCTGCAACTGTCTTGACCATTTTTCACGGTCCAGAATTTCTTTGGGGAATAAGTTCTTTTCATCAAAGGCAGCTTTCAGAGCTATCAAACCAAATGAAACAAATTCCTTATTTCAACAAATATATATTTTAATAAATATAAATAAATAAATATGCAATAAATATGTTAGTAAGAAATCTTATTTCAAATCAGTCATTTATCTATCATACATAACTATTATTTTTCCAACATGTTGCTTTATTTTGCCAAGGCTGTGACTAACAGAAGAAGGTAATGGTGATACAGTGGTTAAAATGCAGATAATTCTGCTGACTGCAGACTTCCAGTAGTTTGTCAGTTCGAGTCTCATTAAGTCTCAAGGTTGACTCAGCCTTCCATCCTTCCAAGATTGGTAAAATGAGGATCCAGATTGTTGGGGGAAATATGTTGACTCTGTAAACTGCTTAGAGAGGGCTGTAAAGCACTGTGAAGCAGTATATAAGTCTAAGTGTGATTGCTAATTATGGCAGCTGATCACAAAGCATCTCACAGTGACTTACAAGGTCCATATCTGGGGCACCTCATTTCAAAATGAATGTTAAACCAGCAATAGGAAACATTGGCTCCCATAAAAAGTAAAGAAGAGGTGAGGGGTCAACCTATTTACCAAAGCACTCAAAGGCAAGACAAGAAACAACAGATGGAATCTAATCAAAGAGAGATCCAACCTAGAACTAAGGAAAAATTTATTGACAGTGAGAACAATCAATCACTGAAACTACTTCCCTTTAGAAGTTGTGAATGCGTTATCGCTGGAGGCTTTTAAGAAGAGAATGGACAGCCACCTGTCTGAAATGGTATAGGATCTCCTGCTTGAGCAGAAAGCTGGACTAGAAGATCTCCAAGATCCCTTTCAACTCTGATATTCTATGCTCTTTGCTCTAAATCCTGTTGCCCCAGGTCCTCTGAATCTTGGTAATACCACTGTATTAGATTTGTGGCAAATCCAATCTTCATGAAAATCCTTGGCAAAGAATACTTAAGGCAAACAATTTAAGACTACATATTGGGTTTTTATATAGTGTAATAATCTTAGACCAGAAAGTCAAAATTCAAGTCAAAGCTTGCCTATAATACTGTTTGGCATTAGGAAATTACAGCATTTTTCTTTTCCCAACCTTGTGGTTGATTTAACTTGTACATTTCCAAGGGGAATTGGTGAAAGAAACCAAACACTTAATAAACAACAATGTCAGCAAGATCTGTCAAATATTGTGTCTTTTGATTTTTTTACCATTATATTGCATTAATCATCCTTCTGTGTAAAATAATGCTTGCAAATTTCTGAAACCAAAGAGTTAACACTAAAGCTTACCTCATTTTGGCTTTTCTCCATTGTCTAAAATTAGGATTTTTTTTAAGGATTAATGAGAGAATTCTGAAGTGCTTCATATAAATTTAAGAATAGTATTTTATATTGAAAGCTCCAGGGAAATAGGAGAGATTCAACTGTCTGGCAAGATTAATAACAGTCTGGAAAAATAAGAATTTTGCCAACTGAGATCATATGCCTAGTTACAGTAATCAAGAAGCAGTTTGGAAATTGATCTGACTTCCAAAAAGTTAATTTTTAATTTGAAAAATTGGTTTTTGGAGCTGAGCAGGATATTTTTCTTGGTTTATGCTGAATCATCAACATAACTCCTGTTTCACTCTTTTTGTTTTTCAGTTACTTTCCATTTAATTCCCAGTTGCCTCTTAATACACAACTTGAAAAGGCAACAGCTTTTTTTTCTCCTACCATCAAAAGTGCTTATGTTGGTATGTGAAAATAGTCTTATTGCTAGTCCTATTCCATTCACATTGGCAATCTATGAATGAACTCAGGTCTTGGCAAGAATGCTGCCTTTATTATAAAGATTCTCTATTCTGATATTTGATGTGGATATTTTTGGATCAAGTATTCTCCAAGGACACTATTTGGACATCAAAGGAAAAAATCACATATCATATTGCATTTGCACAGTCCCAAACAATACTTCTTTTATCTGATTAAATCCTCTCTTAATTTGTTGAAAAATATCAAGATGAATGTTAGCAAATAAACATGTGTTCTTCAATTATGGAATACTGGAAATGAAATATATTAAGGAATTGTTTAGAACAAGGCAAGCAGCGAGGGAGAAATCTGCTCATATCATTTCTGAAATTCCCCAAATCACAGATCAATCATTATGTTTGTCAAACTAGCACCATCTAAGATTCATTCTTCCCTCTTCTTTCCATGGTATCTGATGTAGAGGGAAGAGAAAAGGAGCTGAATTAGGTCCTTTGGCATCAAACATCTAGAAGACTATTAGACCAGTTATCTTGATTCCAGCTCTTATGGGAGACTAATAACCACATGCCAAAACAATTCTTACCCAGCTCCTTCAAATAGGTACTACCATATTGGCTCTATCCTGGAATGGTCAGTATTACCCAGGCTGATGCAGTAGTGGCTAACCTGTTCAGCACTGAATGCTGAAATGGGAGCACACATGTGCACATGTGCATGCCAGAAAACGGAAGCATAGCTTCCCAGTGCACGCATGAGTACCAGTTACCTGCTGTTCCGGTTTCTAAAGCGCATGTGTGTGCGAAGACTAGCTGGCCGGCGTGCACATGTGCTCCAGGGATCTGCTTTTCCAGTTTCATGCGAAGACCAGCTGGCTGGTGTGCAGGTGCACGCCAGAACCTGGAAGAGCAACGGGTGATGGCTGGCATGCCCAGAGAGATAGCTGCATGCCACTTCCGGCATGCATGACATAAGTTTGCCATCACAGGGTTAAAGGATCACATTCTCCAAACATCTATCCACAAACCTTCCTTATCATCCTCCAGAACTCTAATTCACAGACAAACCCTCTCTAGCAGTGGTCCCCAACCTGTTTGGGCACCGGGGATTAGTTTTGTGGAAGACAATTTTTCCATGGACCTGTAGGGAGGGGAGGAATGTGCAACCTAGATCCCATGCATGCATAATTTTTTTGCTTGCTGGTCACCTCCAGTTCCTAACTGTGACCCAGTTCCTAACAGGTCACAAACTGATACTGGTCCATAGCCTGGGGATTGGGGACCCTCTAATCTATAGCTAAATAATAATACAATACAATACAATAAACAAAATAATAAAATAAAATAAATACTCATTCCCAGGATTTTAATAACACTGTCAACTTCTATCCAGGGGGAAAACAAGATGTAAATGAAATAAAAGACATGGAGGTAGCAACACAAGATGGAAAGAATAAAACCAGTGAGCATTAGCCTGATCTTCTTCTAATGTAGTTATAAATGTGCAAAAATTTAATATCCACTAGAGTTTTCAAACGTGTCTGGGCTGTCTTACTTTGGTACATGCCAAACACCATTTATAATTTGGATCACAGATTTTCTGAGTCTTCCAGATTTCTTAATTCCTGAAAGGGCTCCCACAGGCCACACAATAAATCCAAGACCTCCCCATTACCTTCCTCTCATCTTAAAAGAGATAAGCTAGTGGCATTAATTTTTGCCTCTCTCGCCTGTGAGACTCAGTGTAATGAGAATATAATGAATATCTACTTACTTGCCGAAAAAGTAGGTAGTTTTAAATCTTTGGAAAACTTTTCTGCTAACTTCTCCCCAGAGTATTTGTCAGGGTGCAAAAATAATTCGAGCTCGTTCATAACTGTTATCTCCTTCAGGGCTTCAATCTTCAGTGACCTAAATACGACTTGTCCAGAACCAAAGGATCATTCCAAAAGCAAATTCCAGTGGACGTAAAATCACCTAATCATATTAAAGCCATTTGTGTGGCTAAAAATGTTCAGCCATAAGTCAAATAAAGAGACTTAGAAGACCAATCCTCCGACCAATTGCTCTAGAAACACCCCATAATTTTAATTAAATGGCATTTTTTTCAAGAAAGCTGTATAAAACCAATCTCTAGCCTGAAGTCCAATTTGACACAAAATTTGCTGCTGACACTTCCAGTCACCTTCCACTCATAGACTCCAGCATTTTTCTCTAATTCAAGGCCAGACATTGTGTCCCTACAGCATTCTTTGCTGTGGCTCTCAGAACCTCTTGTGACTATGTCAGTCATGCACAGGCTTGCATGGTTGGGATTCTCCCCAATTTTAAGGTAGAAAGCACACAAAAATTGTAATCCTAAAATAAGTTTAAAGTTAGACTTTAAAAAAGAAGAGGGGGAAAGAGAAAAAGAAGAGAAACAGCCACATTAGTGAAGAAAAACTATTGGAAATCCCAATCTCATTCTCTCTGTTTTCTGATTCTGTCCATTTCATATCATCATTTCAGTCACTGCAACCCACAAAGCAGCAAAAATAGTATGCCTATGTCCTAAATTTAGAGCCATCAATGGGGGCGGGGTGATGATGAATTATGGTAGGACTTTACTAAAGGAAGCAACAGAAGTCCAATTCTGGGCCTTTAGAGGTCCTCGCCTGATTTATCAAGCATGACAATTTTGGAGGTTTGAACCTCCCATTGCTTCTCCATAATTTTTCACAGTTTGCTCTATGAACTTTCTTTTAACAATGGACAGGATGTATTCCCCAAAATCAAGCATTGTGCATCTACAATGGTATATACAGTATATGAAAGTGCATAATAATATTTAAATGTTTCTAACAATGAATATGGCATACCTGTTGGTTTTATCCCAGTCATTCTAGTGCTGAGATTGTATTTCCTTCCTTTCTCACTTCGTCTCTCTTGGAATTTTTTCCCCAGTATTGTGTTCTCCCATATATTATTTCCCCTAGAGGGATAGAAATAGGAAATAAAATGAAATATATTTGACATGATCTTGAATTGTTTCAATTGCTCTTTTTTGTACAAAGGAGCAAGAGTTTGGAAAATGTGCCTACCATTGACAGTTAACAAGACAAGTTAGCAGAATGGTTGGTCCACAGGGCAAAAGAAGACTTTGCTATGAAATGAACCTTGCTATCTATTCTCCTTGGTTGGCTCAATAGGGCTAAATGAATCAAATGAATGTCCCAAGTGAAACAGCAAAATAAACTGTTCCATAGGTACCAATTCTGAGATGTTGATAATAGTCAATCAGAGACCTTTAGGATGAGACATTGAATTTGGAATGGGCCACCTTTCATTTCAAAGTCAAATGCAAGGTAGGAAATCAAAGAATTTTCAAGAGAAATTAATAAAAGTGTTTGCTATTTTATTTATGTGTACACAAACGTACACATACACACACACACACGTAAATTGACTGCCATAAATAGACTGTTTATTTGAAAGTTAAACACACATTCGTTTCTATGGTATTGTTTTTTTGGACAAATGTGCAGAAAGTTGTAATAATGTAAGTTAATACATATTTTGTTATTACACCTCAAGGCAATTTTTAATTGGAAGATTGTGTGAGTTTATTTCTGTTTGTTTTAAAAAGAGTTCTTTTGTTTAAAATCCACATATCACAGTAACTGAGCAAAAAAAAATCCATTTATTTCCATCTTACAAGGACGCAGCCATTGAAAAATACTTAAGCAATAACATTCTGCTGTTTTAAATATAAGAGGTGACTTTTGCTTATTCAGTTGTCAAATGGTTTTGTGCAACCTTCAATCACCGCAAAAGAACAAAATAAAAAAAACTGAACTGGATGTTTTGCAAATCAGTTTCCAATCAGTTAAAAGTAGAGTAAATTATACAATAGAAGAACAGTGTGTCTGTTTTTTAATGAAAGGGTATATCTGGAGGAACTGGGTAGGGCACAGTTTTTAACCTTATTGCCAATTTGCTGTATTGCTGTTCCAAATTGCTCCCCAAGTGAATTATCTGCCTGTTGAATTTGAAACACACATTTGCCCTTGCAAACACATTTTTCAGAACCCTGAAGGATGAAAAATCATGAAAAAGGCCATTTAAAATAAAGAAAAAAATATCGGGGGAAGATTAATCACTGTCCCATCTCTTCTCATCTCATTATGTCCTGGAAGGCTTAGCAACAGTTTTTCCTATCAATAAAGGAGCTGTTAGTCTGGTTGACCATGACATGTAGTTTTGTACTGAATTACAATTTTTGATGTGATTACACTAAAGATATTCTTTTTAAAAAAAATATTGGTTAAAAGCTGGTTCTCAAAACAGTTGCTTGTTTGCATGCTTGAATGAGTCTACTCTCATTGTAACACTAGAAGCTCTGTTCCACAACATATTTTAGTAGGCTGATGTGAAGATAAATCTATTGTGAGAACATGTGAGTTAAATGAATTAATGAGTTAATAATGAGAACCCATTAATCTATCATAGAGCTAATTTGGTGTAGTGGTTAAAGTACCAGGCCATACACAGGCAGACTGTGAGTTCTAGTATTTCACTTGAGGCATGAAAGTTGACTGAATGACTTTGGACCACTCTCTCTCAGCTCAAGTAATGTTGTGGTGCAAAAATAGGAAGAAAAGGAATATTAGATATGTTAGTAACCTTTAGTTACTTATCAAAATAATAAAGGTTGGATTAAACACATACATACATACATACATACATACATACATACATACATACATGCATGCATGCATGCAGGCAGGCAGATGCACACACACACACACACATACACACACACAATATATATATACTTGTTTTCTGAGGTTTTCGCGGGTATTTGTATGTGGATCTTTGGTTATTCAGGTTTTCGCCCGCCTAGATACTTCCAATTCTATGCGGGAGAAAACCCGAATAACCAAAGATCCATATATACATACATACATACATACATACATACACGGACCAAAAACTGAAACATTGATCCAGTCACTTAATTCTCATAGAATAAAATTATATCTCAAAAGTCTCAGGAATGAACAGGTTAAACTAGCTTCATCCAAATAACTTGGTTAGTGCCATTGTTTTTGCATTCATAATCTTACAGGAAGAAAAACTGAAAGAATGGTTTGGAAACTTAATTACAGAAATAATTGCCAGGTTCCAGCCTATACAGTGTACTATCCAAATATTTATTAGTTACAGTGACCAAGCCATGCCTACTGGTCCCTTTTAGACCAATGGAGAAGGAGCAAATATTGTTTTGGAGCCTTGTCAGTTCTTTCCTGGTGCAAGACTTCATGGGAAAGGCTCATCAATTACTAGCTGATTGGGTTTAGCATGTTGTATAGTAATTTGCCTCACAATTTAATTTCAAATATATATTTAAATATATTGAATAAATATACTAATTTTAGCTTAGAACAAAAACCTGTTCTCAGATATAATTTATATAATTTAAGATAGAAAGTTTTCAGCCAACATAGTTGGATGGTTAAGATGCTAGAGTAGGAATTGGGAGGCTCAGCTTCAAGTCTACCCTCATCTCTGGATGGCTTTGGGTGAGTTAAAGATTCTCTCTCTCTCTCTCTCCCCCTCTCTCTCTCTCTCCCTCCCTCCCTCCCTCCCTCCCTCCCTCCCTCTCTCTCTCTCACATACACACACACCAAGCTTTAAAAAATGCCTGTTTCCTTTATTTGTGCATAAGTTTTTATTAAGGATTTTTATTACACAATGCAAACTAAGCTTTAAAAGAGAAATAAGAATGGTAAAAAATAAAAAGTGCAAGAAAAAAGGAAAAGGGATAAAAAAGGAAAGAAGGAATATGATAAAAATATAATAAATATATAAAGATGTGACAGCCAACCTTCATTACAAGTATAAACAAATTTAATAATTCAATCACTCCCTATTGGCTTATATCTCATCCCTTATCTATAAGCATTATAAAACAACAGCTTTTCAGTCCTGGTGTAACTAAAAGCCCATAAAGGATTACCAAAACTTTGCAAAGAAGTGTCTTATTTTAACCTTGATCAAATAAATCAGTGTTATACTCCTTCTGTTTCATTGTAATTAAAAGGAAGGAATGTAATTAATCATCTTAATTTTAGTTCATTTTGTATGAATATTGATAAATACTATCATAAGATCTTATTTTTCTTTGTCACATTGCACAGAGTTTTTAATGGTTTAAAGAACTTTATGTGATCTTTTGTAGATCAGAAAATATTTTCCAGGTCATTCCCTAGGTCTATCATTTGTTTTTCACCTTTAATTTTTAAAACTTCAGCCAGTTTCCTTTGGATATGCATTAAAGCTTCCTTTTCCAAATAATTCTCTTGGCTTATGATTTGTAATTCCTCTTTCAGTACTTTCTCTGTCTTGTCAAACAAAATTTGTTCCATGTCTGTCATTCCCTCACTGACATCTTTTGGACATAAACTATTCATGGAATCTGACATAATTAGTGATACTATTGATATTGTAACTAATTTCTGGCTTCATCTTTGAATATCCCCTTTAATACTGGTATTTCCCACGTAATGATATTTTGTGTTATTTTGTAAGTCCCAGTTAATCAATACCAAAAGCTGGGTTGCATTTTTTTCCCTTCAACTTACAATATTTAGTCCCCTCTTACTGTCCAATTTCTAACATTATACAGTTACTCATCTTTGTTATGAACCAAGATAGCTAACGTATTTCTGGTTTTTTTATTCTTTTTACTTATTTATTTTATTTTTCATAGTTAATTCTGAAATCCAGATAACATTCTTAGATAAAAATCCTATTTAGCTTTTTGTGCTTATTTCAAATTCTTTAAGTTCATAAGTTTGTAATTATTTGTTGTTGCTGTTGTGGTTCAGAGTTGAAGTTAAACTCATTGGCAACTTTACAAAATTGTCATTCTAATGGTTTCTAGTAGTTTTAAGATTGTTAATAGTCAATTTCCAAATTAGAAAGTGAGTGTCCTTTAAAAGGTTCCACCATGGTTGTAAGCAAGATGGCTGATCTTGTTGTCTCCTAGTGCTGAAACTGAGTGAAAACTCTTGTTCTGTGGTTCTCTTATAAGGAGCATCCTTCCAGAACATGTGTGGGTGATCTCCTATCTTCTACTTGAAGCATTTGGAAAAGCTCTAAAGAAATGGTTTGCTCACCCATTCTTAGTTTTTATCATAGTTGTCAACTCCACTTTTATGAATATAACTTCAACTTGCTATGCCTCCCTCAAAAATAAACAAATAAAAAATAAAAATACCACTGTTTACATTAAAGAAGAAACATCAATCATCAATCATGATGTTCAGTAGCAGTAAAGTTGGCATTGGTGCACTGCTCACTTATGCAAGCTAAATTTATTTCTTCATGAATAATGAACTGTCATAAAACCCTGTGTGTCATGCAGTGTTTTCATAGCAGATGCAACCATTACAGAAACTGAATTTGTGTTTTGAGGGAACTAACCTAGTGAATGATTATGCTCTTTCACTTTTGTAATCAGAGGGAGAGATCGAGTTGGTGGCCCACAATTATTGATATAGAGTGACATGGTTGGGGCTCCATTCCTAAAAATATGGATAGAACCAAGATGAAATCTAAATACGGTTGTATTGCATTCACACTTGAACTTATTGGAAATTAATTATAGTTTGGAAAATTGTATTCTAGCTGTGTATGTAATAAATTTGCCCTTTTGAATACCGCCTTTCAGGAGCTGAATTAAACTCCTTTGGAGCCTCTGTTTTGCCCTACTCCTACCTCAAATGTCCCGTACTTCATTTAAACGTTGATGAGCAATGTTTGAAGAAGCCATCTCTCTATAGCCCCTGGATGTAGATCTCCTCTGCACTAATGAATAGCTGTTTATTCTGGTTTCTTAACTGTGCAGAGAGTTCTATTTGCATCCATGCAAATACAAATAGGAACATGTTTCTCATAAAACAAGAATGATGAAGCCATCATATGTCATTAAGATCAGTTTTCCATTCATGCTGTTAGCTATCTTGTGTGCACATCTGCATGCAATTTATATTGAGTTGTTTACTTGGAACACAGAAAAATGAAAGGCTCTAGTCTTATAATTGTGCCCAGTAGCAATATAATTTGCAGCATGATATACAGAGGTCTTGGAAATGACTTAGTACATTAAAAAAAGCAGATGCCAGGGCTTAAATCTCAGACTTTCTGGCTACAAAACAAATTATCACTTAGAGATGGTTTTCTCTCTTAAAAAAAAACAGAGTTCAATTATGAGTCTTCCATCTGGTTCCAAATGGCATAGGATTTGAGCACACACAGACATTTGTCATTACTACAGTTTCATTAGAGGTATAGAGGTGTAGTTTCCTTTTAGTCAAGTATAAGTTCCAGAACCTAGGTTTTCCATTTTAGACAATACAGCTAAGCTTTCTCTGCTTTACATTTTTAAAACCTCTCTTCAAGTTCTAGCTCCATTAATAACCATTAGGGAAGTTTATCTGGACACAAAAATCTTCAAATTAATTTTAAGTATGGCTACTTACAGCTCTATCTTAATGAAACAAATTAAAATTGTTAGAACAATTAGTTAGAACAATTAATCAATGGAACAACTTACTTCCAGAAGATGTGAATGCTCCAATACTGGACATTTTAAAGAAGAGATTAGACAACCATTTGTCTGAAATGGTATAAGTTTCCTGTCTGAGCAGGGGGTTGGAGTAGAAGACCTCCAAGGTCCCTTCCAACTCTGTAACTCCATTCTAAAATTGAATTGTAAGCCACCCAGAGTCATTGGTTTTAACAGGCTGCCACTGACATTTTGAATAAAGAAACAGAATATTCTCCAATCTTCATAAATTCTAGTATACATTGGACACATATTTAGCCATTGGTGCACAGGCTTTTTGGGTTCAAAGATGTCTCAAAGTTCTAAAGAAATGCATAACAGGCCACACGCCAGTGCAAAAGGAAAAGAGGAAGGACGGAATATTGTAGACTTGTTTTGTAATGAAAATTATATTATTTTACCATTCCCAATCCAAATATTGACTCCCATGCACTCCATCCATCTTCTCCTACCTTATCTGAGTCACTAAGATTAATCTGAACATACTGAAAATTGGCAAAAACTGAAAAGTCCATGCACCATGGAATGATTAACTACAACTGAAATGTAATTTGACAAGGGTCATAACTCAATTAAATAGCCTGTGCTTTGTACACAGAAGACTCTAAGTTTATTTCTTGGTATTTCCAGTTAAAATGATCAGGTAATAAAGAAGACCCTTTGCTTCGGATTCATGATTGAGGTTGCTAGTAAGTATAGACAATGCATGTATCCTTGACATCTATGTTGTTAAGCCAACCAGTGGATGAAATAAGGTCTATATCAAACATGTTCTGTTTTTGGATACATTTGGTTGGCTTCCATAGAAAATACAACTAAGCATAAACTATTTATTCTTTGATATGACGTAGCACATTTATTCTATATGTTTCTCCAGGGCCCTATGCAGTGGTCTTTTAATATTTTCCATTATAATTTGAAACAGATACACTAGGAGACATGGATGAAAATACCGTGAATATCTTCCAGAGACACATGGGAGAATTATGGCATTAGCCACAATTCAAACAAACAAACAAACAAATCACCTCTAGTTGTATAGCAGTTGCAATTTTCAAATTTCCCATTTGAATGTCTAAAAGAATTCTGGAAATTACAACCTCAACAGATCTATAGGTTTATGGAAGGCTTCCCTTCAGCTATGAGAAAAAGAAGAAAAATCTTTGATTATTCCCTGCCCTCCCAGCCCCTCAAAATGTGTTCTGATTAATTTTGGTTTTGAAAATTCCAATTGTACCCACAATCATACATATCCAGTTGGATGGATATGGCAATGTAGTTTGGGCAACATTTTCTGCCTTGTTACACTGCAATTGTAGTGAAAAGCATTGTATTTTATTATTTATTGCTGTATTTAGCTGTGCATTGGCCCTGTACATGAAGGTTACTTTGTTGTGCCCAAGGTTATTAGTATGTTTTTAGTATACAGAAGCTTAATTGTGTGATATCAGAGAAGTTAAAGTGAAGAAGCAGCTAGCCAGAGTTTAACTTGCCATTCTTATTTCATATTTTACAAAGATCCATGAATTATTTATGCATTTTGCCATATATGAACCACTCAAAATCAAATTCTTGCACATCTAACTTCTTGGCATCGAATTACAAAGGTATACCAGTTACTTATTTAGTGTATTTTTATATACTAGGATAAGGGGGGAGGGGGGGAACCTCATAAATTGTGTTTCTAAAACACAACACAATAAGCTGCCGCAGAAAATCTACAGATACGTTAGTCCCCTTTCTCCCAAACTGTGCTCCTGAATTTTTAATAACTTGGAATAGAGAATTTTTTCAGGTAATGCATTTCTTGGTGCTAGATTTTTTTTTTTGTATTAGACTGCTACAAAACAATGCAAGAGACAAATAAAAGAACTTATTTGTTGTGTTTCTTTGTCAATATTTTGAGCCCTATTTATACATCATTTAAAAAAACTCATAAGGCAAAAGAATTTAAATGTTAGTAAGTATGTAAAAAAACTCTTAAAGGATTCTTCAGTTAGAAGGATCTTAGATTGAATTACCTCCTCAAACTTATTTCTGAAATGTATCACTGAATAGCTTTGGAGACATTAGATTGTGATTTGAGATTTAATGGAATGGGAGGATTTTAAAAGTGTACATACAGAAACACACACACATTACACACATTACACACATGCATATGAATATGAATATTAATACATAACTATATACTAGACACATTGTATGTATATATATATAGTATGCTTACATGTATATCTACATTATGTGGGGACTGGCTGGATAGCAGAAGTCACTCTTGGAAATAGAAGACTGAGATTGGAATCTCTAATGCTTCACCTGATTACCTTAGATATGAAAGTGATACAAATTAAAGACTCATACCTTATATGTAGATCTGTACTACCAGACTAGGATATTTTTTGAATTAATTCAGCATAATTTTTGAGTTGATTCAGCATAACTATAGGCTATTTTTTAAATCACTTGAGGGGTGCTGTATTCTTTTCTATCCCATGCTATCTTTACCTTTAGAAGAGAAATGGGAAGTATTTTAGATATTTATTGTAGTGACACCTTGAAAGGAACCTAAATGAACAGTTAATAGCCTTGAAAGAATACACCCTACCTTCTATTTTCATCAATTCTACAAAAAAGAAAGAAAGAAAAAGGTGTTGGGGAGAGAAACCTCTTCAAGTAGTTTGATGCTTATATCTGGAGTTTAATTTATTATTGAAGCCTTCCTCCACTTTGGCCTCAGTAGATTTCAGGTATTACATCCAGACACTGGTTAATTTGGCCCCTAATTGATGGATTTCCCTGCTTCTTTTCTACTCACATGCCTGTTAGGGAAACAACTGCTTTCTATTCTGTGGATATATCCTTTGAGGACAGATTGTCACTTGGGCTAAAAGGAAAAAAATGGGAAAGAAAGAAAAAGATGAGAAGGTCAAACTATTTCCAAAGCACTAGAAGGCAAGACAAGAAACAATGGATAGAAACTAAGGTGAGAAGCAACCTAGAACTAAAGAGAAATTTCCCAATGGTGAGAGCAATCAACCAATGAAATGCCTTGCCTTTGTGTGTGCTCCATCGGAGGCCAGAGGTTAGGGTTAGGGTTCTGACCAGTTCTGGAGAACCAATAACGGAAATTTCGAGTAGTTCGGAGAACCAGCAATACCACCTCTGACCCCATCTATTCTCTGCCTCATGAGTCCCAGCTGATCAGCTGGGTCTTCTTTTGTTGCCCTGAGCTGGAAAGCAGGTTAGTGGAGTGGGGAGGGAATGGGGATTTTGCAGTAACCTTCCCCCTGGAGTGGGGTAGGAATGGCAATTTTATAGTATCCTTCCGCTGCCATGCCCACCAAGCCATGCCATGCCCATCAAGCCACATCCACAGAACTTGGAGTAAAAATTTTTGAATCCCACCACTGTTGGAGGCTTTCAGAAAAAGATTGGACAACCATTTGTCTGAAATGGTATAGGGTCTCTTTCTCAAGCAGGGAGTTGGACTAGAAGATCTTTAAGGTCCTTTTCAATTGTGTTATTGTATGTTGAGAGAGACAGAGACAGAAACACAGAGAGACAAAGAGAGACAGAGAGACAGAGCACCATTCTTCTACTAGATCTGTTTGTTCAAAAAAAAAAACCCCAACCCTTGCCAAATCTTTCGAAGACAAAACAAAGGGAAATAATGGTTACTATTTCAGCCTTCCTAGACTGAAACCATAAAATAGTCTAAAGAAGTCCCATGAGCCTATACAAAACAAACTAGTAAAGACTAGTAGTTAAAGGTCCAAGTCTTTCAGAGCACAAACCAAGCAACTGGAGTAGAACCATTTATGTAAGATGGAATGCATCATGGCAATTGACCTTAAATTGCTCTGCATGCACCATATTTCCTGAGAAAGAAAGCTCCTGATAACGGAACACTTTGATTCTCTCTTAATAACTAGTCTCTCAAAAACATATCATTTTACATCAGCTTTCAGATACATTACATACATGAATGTACAGTTGTCTTTATCCTCTGCAACAGATTGAATTTGTTCCATGATAGTAGGGGGAGCATTATCTTCAACCAATTGTTCAGGGTTGTTTTTTATGACATTTTTCTCTGTTTCTCTTTGGGTATCATTTTCTTCTTTGGACAAGGATGGCACATGATTTCCAATTCTCCAGTGTTCCTCCTAAAAACAGATCATAGGATAAAGGATATATCAAACAGATATCATCTCTGAGCTTTAGAAGGTAGCCCTGGCTCACTTTTCATTTTCTTCTTTGGACTCTAACAAGAAAAAAAAGAAACATAGCATCTATCTTACGGTATTATCTTTCTACATATCTTATATTGACCCCTCCTTGATAATCTTTTGTAGGTCTTCTATAACAAGAGAATTTTGTTCTTATATATTATCTTTTAAGGATAAAAGTGTCATATCTAAAGGACAAGGTGAGCCTTTAATACTTTCAGTAAAATACAGGAAAGATGAAGAAAGAATTTAGGTGATAAGCCCCAAGATGCTAAGAAAAGGATATAAAGCAATTGTTTTAAGGTGGAACAGACAATTGCCATAGGATCGATCTTTTCAAGGCTGACAGTGAATGATGTGGCCAAAACAGAATGAGGATGAAGCCATGGTTAAAAAGGTGCTACTATTATTTCTTTCTGACACTCTTTTTTTAAAAAATATCTCCTCCTCTCTCCTTCTCCCCCTCTCTTTCAGAAAATGTTTTCCCTCTCTAGTTCCCTCCCCACTTCTTGCTTTTTTTTAATGCTTCTTCTTCAGGATGCCAAAAATAGCTCCATAATGGTTCAGCTAGGATTGACATTACAAAAATGCTTATTTTTAGCTTCATATGACTACTAAAATAGGCACTGAAAGCAAAAGGGATTGGGTCTCAGGCATGGATGTTGCAAGGGATTAATCCTCAGGCAAAAAGTTTAGATTACATGAGGTGAGTTAGTTAATCAGAGAAAGTTAGTTTAGGGGAACATAGTTTATAACTGAAAGCCAGTTTCTGTTGCTGTGGATATAAGCCTTATGCTAGAAAGTGGGAAAAACATGAATCCTAGGCCTCCTTTAGAGATAAAGTTATTGGGTGACTTTGAAGTAGTCACTCCCTCTTAGCTCTAGGAGCAAGGGCAGGATTCAAATTATTTAATAACCAGTTCTGTGGGCATGGCTGGGTGGGCATGGCTAGATGGTCATGTGAGTGGATGAGCGTGGTCAATTTGACATCACTCACATGGAGGGATGCTTCTCCTCACCTGGCCTCTCATGACCATGGGAATGCTGCAATGGTTTTAAGTGTGAAAAACAGTCATAAGTCATTTTTTTCAGTGCCATTTTAACTTTGAATGGTCACTAAATGACTGTTGTAAGTCAAGGATTACCTGTACAAAAATACAAAAAGCTTCTTTGCTTACAAAAAGCTGCTCTAAATACCAACCATTAGATTAAAAATACCTGCAAGCCGGAGTTACAAATCAGGCAGAGTGCCAGAGTACCTTGATTAATTTAAAATAGTTAAAATGCTATGATACCTATCAGCAGCAAACACTTGCTCATAAAGTGAAACCCTTTAGCGGGGAGGTCATTTAAACTCTCCAGAAAAAGCACACCCAGGAAAAGCAATCCTTAGATCCATTTGCACCACTTAAAAACACCAGCTGATCTCATTCACCTCACAAGATATCCTAAGGAAACCATCTAGATTTAAGGAAAGATCACACACCCCCTCCCCCCCCGGAAAGGCAGTAAAAAAATAAGTGCCAAGCTTGCATCTTGCCTTTTGGAAGTATACCCCAAAAGGACAGTGCCAGGAACCACTAAAGCAGTGAAGGAAGATCCCTCTCCCCAGATAGAAAAAGAAACCATGAGGCAGGAAAAAATCAAACACAATATAAATAATTAAATCTCATCACTAGTTGTTGCTTGTTAGACCAATTGCCAGAACATTTAGACACAGGAACTAGTCAGATTTCTCAACTCAATTTATTTTCAGGAACAGAAATCAACCTTTTTCCTTCCAAACAAAGTTGAATAAGGGAAAATTAGCACAGGGTTAAACATCACAGGATTAAACGTTAGACCAAAACTCAGAAAGGGTAGGTAAACTCATATTTGAATGTTAATCTCTCTAGATAGCCAAGAAGCCTTGCTGAATGTCACTCATCTTGATTCCTTGTCATTCTTTCCAGCAGCTCTGCTTCATTATTCAATTATTGCTTCAAAGTGCAATATAATCCCAGCTTTAAGAACTACCAACAGCAGTGTAAAAAGTTTAAAACAACCCTTCCCCTTTAAGAAAGTACTAGCAAAGGAAAAAAATCTCTGGAGACAGGAAGCCTAGGCATACTCCCAAGAATGTAATAAGGGTTAATGGATGAGCAGTTTCTGTAAGCAGGGCAATAAAGATTATGCTAGAAACAATACCAGAATGTTTCCTTCCTGCCTTCCTTACAGGATTAGCCCTGCACAGTAAAAAAACAAAAAAACAAAAAACAAAAGGTGATTTCTTCCAACAACCAGTTGTCCAAACTGCTTAGAAAGTTAACAACAGGTTCTAGTGACTAGGTGAGAACTGGTAGAATCCCACCCTTGCCTAGAAAGAAGAAGGCAATGACAAACCACTTCCAAAAATGCTGTCAAGGATCACCTGAGTAGTGGATTTGAGGAATGGATTTCCAGAAGAAAAATGGCAGACTACAGGAACCACTACTCAAATGACCAGTTGCCTGCAGGGAATATAAATCCTTCCATTCCCCACTATCCAGTCAGAGCTGAAGAAGCTTCTTGGATGAGAAATGAAACATCTTTAAAGAAAAAAAAAAACAAGAAAGTCCAGTTGCCTCCTGAAAAAGCACCTTTGGGAATTTACCTTGATCGTTAGAAGTTCAGATTCTTGTATATAAAGCGGCATGAAATAAATTTGTAGTACTTTTTAAACTCTATCTACCTTCCTGACTTCTTTCACCTACCCACTATGCCACTAAGGATGCTCTACAATCAATTATTTCATCTGTGATGAATGAAGATGATGCAGTAGCTACTACACTGTGCAAGGCACTGCTTGTTGCATTGTACTCCAATTCCTATGGAATTTGCATTTTCCTTTCCTTATCGACTAAATGCACCTGGTAGAATAAAGATGCTTTTAAACACTTTCTCCATTTTGGGAACATTTTGGGAAAATGATATGAATAACCTTTATCTCCAATTTGCCAGTAATACATTTTATCTCACTTTTCATTGGAGGAAGCTCTAAAATATGCCAGCTATTGAGTTTTGCAAGCAAGGAAATTTGAAACAATTCAGTAATAAAATTGATCCAAATTGATCTAAATCAGCAAATGCAAGCTCTTCATCTCAACGTTTGGCTTGGTCTTTTATGGTCTAAAGGCAGGTTATCAAACAATAAAAGTATTAAAGATAAGGTCAAGAATGTAAATCAGCCTCCATCTCACCTTCAGAATATGGTATCTTCACAGGTCCATCATTTTTTTTAGACAAATTACTGTTCATCCAATTATTATTATTTTGAGTTATCTATGTTCCAAGAAAAGCTTTTAGCTCCTTGAAATGTCAAGTGTCACCTTCAGCTTATTTAAAGGGGATAGATACCAAATCCTGGAGTGTTATTGCTATATATATATGAATACCATAGGTGAGGAGGAGGAGGTGAAGGAGGAAGAGGAAGAAGAAAAAGAGGAGCAGGGAGCAGGGGAATTGTACGTTATTTATGTACATTTGTTCTACTGATTTGCTTTATGATCAAGGTGGCTTTGATATTGGTATAAAAAACTGGGAGTCGGGGAGTTCTAGTCCTCCCTTAGATACGAAAGCTAGCTGGGTGTCTGTGGACCAGGTATTCTGTCTCAAACCATGAGGTTTTTGTTGTGGGGAGGAAGCATTAGATCTGCCTCACTGAGATATTCAAAATGTAAATAGGATATATAAATGCAATTAATCAAACACGGATAAAATAGATCTATGGAGATTTGCAGTCATCCAAGTCATGGTTGTCCTAAAGATGTTTTTTCCTGGACTTTCTTCTTTTTCTTTGAAGACATTTCACTTCTCATCCAATAAATTTCTTCAGCTCTGACTGGATTGTGGGGAATGGAAGGATTTATACACCTTGCAGACAACTGGTCATTTGTATTCTTTTAGAGAGTTGTTGAGGGCATTTGGGGATTTGTCTGTGTCCTTAGGGTCACCTGAGTAGTGCAAATGGGTGGGGTCTTCTTGGAACTGAAAGAACTGTGTTGTAGGGCTGTGCTTTCTTCAGGATGTTTTCTGCCCCTGTGTCCCTTCACTGTTGAACACAGGCGCAGGCTGTCGGGGATGAATCTGGGTTGTCTGCATCTTGAACTGAAGTGTAAATGGTTCCTGTAGTCTGCAATTTTTCTGGAAATCCATTTATACTCCTGTACTGTCTTCAAAGAAATACAAGTACAGTTGCCTTTGGGACAGACAAAATATAAAAACTGAAAATATAAAATAGGTGCTAATGATTATAGGACTAGTGCATTTATGCATTTTTTTAAAATGCTGAGTCAATAGGGATCAAACACAACTCTTCTCAGGAATTCATTCTTCCCCCCTAGGAGCAGTTTAGAAGATGGCTTAATTCCTCAATCCAGAAACATGGCTTCTGAAAGGGAGAATATACATATGTATAGTTTTGTATCTCTCTCATTCTTTCCTTCGCTCTGTGAATGACAGAGGCATTTATATTCTGCTACAGAATGCTTTCATCACAGTTCTGGGCAACCTCTTATATTTAAATGATAATAATTATTTATTTGATTGTGTGTTGTCACCTGGGATGGATGGGGATGGAAGGGTAATTTCCCCCACCCCATGTTGTGTTTTTCTGACTTGTACACCATCTAAAGTTGCTATCAGTGAGTAAGCACTTATGTAAATTTTCTAAATATATAAATGAAATAAAAATAATTCATGCAAATACTGAGAAAACCATGTCAGAAAGAATGGTAAATGTTCACATTACTACCTGTCCAAATATCCCAAACGGAATGCCAGAAATGTCCGTGAGAACAATGCTACGGTCTGTCGAAGAAGTCACAATAAAAAGACAGTTGTTTTGCCAACAAGACTCCAGGCTAGTGATGCAATCTTCATGTGCCTGAAATGATCTTAGTAGAGTAGGTGTTTGTGTTATGATGTTTTGTTCCAGAGCAAGGCAGTAGTCCTGATGGAAAACAGGGGGGAAAAAGAGAGAAAGAAGGGAAAGAAAAGTACAGCAATAGTTTGGGGTTTGGTTTGATTTTTAACCATATTGCCAATTTAAAGTAGGTTAAGAAAGCTCAAGTAACATGTGGGCAACATATGGAAGTAATTAATAAGGCTATCTAAATATATGCTGCTCATTTTGGCAGTCTTCAGATATACCAAAGTGGGTATCATATAGTCCTTAGATTAATTTAAATACGGTATTTACATGGTCCAATATCCTAACCGCCTATGTATGAATATAGTAGCTATATATTGTAGCTATGGCAAACGTGATTGATCATTGAACTCTGGGGAGAGCAGCAACTGAATGGAAAGATCTATGCTATCAGCTATGCTGAGAGCTGCTGTATTCAAAAGAGCATGAGGATAAATCAATTGCATCAGAAACTGGTTCAGCATTCTTTTCCATTAGTGTCCAGGTCTAAATCTAAGAAGTCTAAGAAACCCCAAACTAAGATATTTCTTTTGCCTGTTTGCTTTGTATCTACTTGGAAACCATTTCTGGTTATTTAATAGTCAACTTCTGCAGTACATGGAGGTTCATAATTCATAATTATTTAGACACACTTCCCCCATGAATCTATTTATACCCCACTTTTATTTCTTTTGTAAATAACTCAAATCTCATTCTGTTTCTTTCTCTTATTCTATCCCCAACAACAACAATTTTAACAATTCCATTTCAAAATCAATAAAAAGTATGTAACCTGGCATTCACATAAAGTAGAAATATGCCTCTTGCATACACCTTGTCAGTTTGTCTTCATGGTTATGTTTTGACATACAAAATACACAGTTGTATTGTATAAATATGCATGCAATGGATGCATGTGTGATGTGTGTGTAAGTGTAAAGAGAGAGGCTACATAGTGTGTGAGATATTTGTTATGGTCTTACTCGCCTTTTGGACTTCTTCATAAATATGATGCCCAAATAGCATTTAAAAATCATGTTAAGCTGTAAAAGCTTGGCCTGGTTTTATCTTAGTATATATTGGTTTCTAAACCATGATATACAGTTTAATATGGCACATAATTTCAGCTCATGGCTGAATCAATAAACCAATAGGTAAACAGATATAGGGTAGCACAGGTCTAAGATTAAAATATCTTTAAGGAAGGGTACATATTTGCAAAGAATGAAAACACCACAGCTTATCCTAATCAGGTCTTTCTTCCAGAAATGGTACCAAGGCTGGGATGTATCAGATAAGGGAAGGTTGATATAAAGATTAGTACTGGAATTTTGGTCAGAGACACCTAAGTTCAAATGCCATCATCAAGAACAGAAATAAATAGAAATTTATATGCCATTAAGATTTGTTTTAAAATCTTGGGGAATTTTATTATATTTTGTAGAATTGATCTTAAAATTATATGTTCCACATTATGTGTATCTATATGTGTATCAGAGGTAGTATTCACCAGGTTCTGACCAGTTCTGGAGAACCAGTAGTGGAAATTTTGAATAATTCGAAGAACTGGCAAATACCACCTCTGACTAGAGATTTTACAGTATTCTTCCCATGCCACACCCACCAAGCAACACCCACAGAACCAGTAGTAAAAAAAATTGAATCCTATAAGTGATGTGTATGTTTTTGCTTACTTTACTTCCCTCAAATCAATACAGAAATCCTTTCTCTTACTTCTATGTCCCATATTTTTAGCCATCCAACCAGATCAGCTGTGATGAGGTACTGGTTTCGTTTTTCAGTTGTCATAATAATAGATCCTACTCCACTGTGAGCTTCAAATTCTGCCAGTAGCTTGCTTCTTTGTGTATTCCAAAACCGGACCCAACCGGCGCCTCCACAAGACACAAGGTTGGCTCCACCTAAAATAGTAATACAAGGAGGCATAAAGAAGATGGGTCTAATCTCACACTATGATGCTTGGTTTAAATATATGCATAAAAATAGATTATTTGAATAGCCCAAGACCATTGGGCTGCATGCTGCATTTGGACCTCTCTTTTGCACTTCTCAAACAATCTTGGAGGACAATTACTTTGGACTGATAAAGTAATTTTCTGGTATTCTGAAATGGATAACACTCAACATTTTTAGCTTTCACCACGTTTTTATTTATTTATTTATTTTTGTCAATTGCTTACAAGATAATAGATATAAGTAAAAACATAGTTATGAATACATGGATACATATAAGAAAAAGAAAAAAGAAAAGAAACAATAGGACAGGGACAGTACGCACGTTGGTGCACTTATACATGCCCCCTACAGACCTCTTAGGAAAGGGGTGAGGTCAATAGTAGACAGTCTAAGGTTAAAGTTTTGGGGCTTTGGGGAAGAAACCACAGAGTCAGGTAGAGTATTCCAGACACTGACCATTCTATTACTGAAGTTATATTTCCTGCAATCAAGTTTGGTGCGATTAACCTTGAGTTTGTATCTATTGTTTTCTCTTGTGTTGTTATGGTTGAAGCTGAAGTATTCATTGACAGGTAGGACATTGCAGTGTATGATTTTATATACTATATTTAGATCGGAGCAAAGGCGGCATAGTTCTAGGTTTTCTAGGTCTAGAATTTCGAGTCTGGTGGCATAAGGTATTCTGCAACCGGTAGAGGAGTGAAGAATTCTTCTTGTGAAATATTTCTGGATTTTCTCAACTGTGTTAATATCAGATACGTAATGTGGGTTCCAGACTGATAAACTGTATTCGAGTATTGGTCTAACAAATGTTTTGTATGTTCTAGTTATTAGTGTAATATTACTAGAGAAAAAGCTACGTGAGATTAGGTTAACAACTCTTAACGCCTTTTTGGCTATGTAGTTACAGTGGGCTCTAGCACTTAGATCATTAGAGATGCGTACTCCAAGATCCTTGACAAAATTTGGATCATCAACAAGGTCTTGACTATTCAACCTGTATTTTATTTTCTGATTTTTTTTGCCAATATGTAAGACAGCATTTATTTGTTGAGATTTGAAGTTGCCATTTGTTTAACCATTCTGATACATAGTCAAGGTCTTTTTGAAGGGCAGCAATATTGTCTGTGGTGTTGAATAGCTTTACATCATCAGCCAAGAGAGTGCAGTTGCTCTTAATATGATCACAGAGGTCATTTATGCAGAGTCTGAAAAGAGTTGGTCCTAGAACACTGCCTTGGGGGACACCATTGTTGACAGCTACAAAATTTGATAGGACGGTCACAATTTTGACCATTTGTTGTCTGTTTGACAGGAATGCTTCTATCCATTAATGCTAAAAACAAAGACTCTCCACAAACTCTCCTCAACACTAAAGGAAGATTGCCTGAAAACCCTGACATCATTCATTTTGCACCCTCATCTTTTACCATAGAGGCCTCAGCCATGCATAATATTAAGAATGACTCTTAGCCATCAAACGTTCATACATAGCTGTATGGATTTCAAGATATCTTGCTCCTTAAAGGGATAACTCATTTAGCCAACTATAATATACAGGTAGTCCTTGACTTATAACCACAACTGAACCAAAAAAATTTCCTTACTGAGCAGACAGTGGTTGTCAGTTTTGCCCCATTTTATGACCCCTCTTGCCACAGTGAATCACTAGAGTTGTCAAGCATCACAGTTACTTAAGTAAATCTTAAGTTGATTTTGCTTGTCAGAAGATTACAAAAGGTAACCACATAACCCTGGGACACTGCAACCAGCATAAATACATGCCAGTTGCCTAGTGGTCAATTTTGATCATGTGATCATTAGAAAACTACAACTATCATAATTATTTAAAAAATCATAATCACTTTTTTCAGTACTGTTGTAACTTGAAATTCTAGACCTAGAAAACCTAGAACTACTCGACCTTCGGTCCAATCTAAGTATAGTATATAAAATCATACATTGCAATGTCCTACCTGTCAATGAATACTTCAGCTTCAACCATAACAATACAAGAGCACACAATAGATACAAACTCAAGGTAAACCTCACCAAACTTGACTGCAGGAAATACGACTTCAGTAACAGAGTGGTCAAATACCGGACCACCCCAACGATGCTGTGGGGGCTATGTCCAGGTGCCTGGAGGCCGTGCGGGATTGGATGGGCGGGAACAGGCTCCGGCTCAACCCATCCAAGACCGAGTGGCTGTGGTTCCCGGCGCCCCGATATAGCCAGTTGACTCCGTCGCTGGCTATTGGGGGGGAAATTTTGCCCCCCACAGAGAGGGCTCGCAATCTGGGAGTCCTCCTGGATGTGCGGCTGTCGCTTGAACACCATGTCGCGGCCGTCTCCAGGGGGGCATTTCATCAGATCCGTCGGATCTACCGGTTGCGGTCCTTTCTGGATCGGGACGCCCTGCGCACGGTCACTCAGGCCCTTGTCACCTCTCGCCTGGACTATTGTAATGCCCTCTACATGGGGCTCCCTGCGGGGAGCACCCGGAGACTCCAACTGGTGCAGAATGCGGCCGCGCGGGTGATCATGGGGGCGTCACGTAGCGCCCACGTGACGCCTTTCCTGCGCGAGCTGCATTGGCTGCCGGTGTCTCTCCGGGTTTGCTTTAAGGTTCTGGTTCTGACCTTTAGGGCGATCCATGGCATTGGACCAGGTTACCTACAGGACCGCATCCTACCGGTGATCTCCAGCAGGCCAGTGCGTGCACACAGGGAGGGTCTTCTCCGGGTTCCGTCGGCTGCCATGTGTCGCCTGGCGGTCCCGAGGGGTAGGGCCTTCTCTGTGGCGGCCCCTGCCCTCTGGAATACTCTGCCACCGGAACTGCGTACCGGCATGGACCTGAGGTCCTTCAGGCGCGCGCTGAAGACCTGGCTTTTCGAGCAGGCCGGCCTGGGCTGAGAGAGGGTTTTAATTTGTCTCCATTGCTTTTTAGTAATTTTAATTTGGGGGTTTTAAGGGGGTGGGGTGGGCTTTTATATTCGGCCAAATATTCAATTTAATCTCTTTTTAACTTTTGTATCATTGTCGGGGTTTTGGATTGGCTGTACACCGCCCTGAGTCCCTAGGGAGAAGGGCGGTATAAAAATTTTATAAATAAATAAATAAATAAATAAAATGTCTGGAATACTCTACCTGACTCTGTGGTTTCTTTCCCAAACCCCAAAAACTTTAACCTTAGACTTTCTACTATTGACCTCACCCCTTTCCTAAGAGATCTGTAGGGGGCGTGCATAAGCGCACAAACGTGCCTACCCTCCCTGTCCTATTGTTTCTTTTATTTTTCTTATATGTATCCATTTCATGTATTTATAACTATGTTTTTACTTATATCTATTATCTTGTAAGCAATTGACAAATCAAATAAATAAGTAAATAAGTAAATAAATACATAATTAAATAAATGGATGGATGGATGGATGGATGGATGGATGGATGGATGGATGGACGGACGAACAAACAAACAAACAAACTTGCTTTTGCTTAGTGTACCCTGCTGGTGCTGGCATATTTATAAAATTAAAGCCTTAATCTTGAAGTCTTCTCTTACATGTTCTTTCTGAGAATAGTAAAATAGAATTGTGCATTTGGTTTAACTTTCTAAATACAGTCATTCTTTTTTCATCATGAGCCATTTTTACTGCCAGTGAAGCTTGCTAGATGAGTGTTGTGCGGCTTTTAGTCTTTGTTTTCATACTGCAGCTTTCCACCAGCAGTGAAATATGCAGCAATCCTTAGCATTCTCACACTGAGAGAAGCTATCACAATAAGAAATTAAGCCTTAGAAACCTATTTCCAAGACTTTTTTTTTTATTTTATATTTGCAAAACTTGTACACGGCACTGTAAATCTTCATATAAATGGTTTTTACTTTGGCAAAGTAAAGTTCCTCTTGTCAGTTTTATGTACTTTATGGGCACCAAAGAATCCTAAATAATCCTCAAAGCAACAGATTTCTCAAATCATTGGACATAAATCTGCAAAAAGATTCTAATTTACCTTAGAGGGAAACAATGATATTTTCATTCAAGCAACATCTGGAAAAAAAGTGGCTGAGAAATTACTTTATTTTCTGAAGATTAGTTGCAGCAAAGCTCTCAACTGGACCAAAATTCCATCATCATCTTGCAATGCTATTCCAACTGACAGAGGCATAAATCAATATTTATTTACTTAGACACTCTCTGGGTAACCAGTCTTTCATCACAGATTTGCTCATTCAGAATGTGCCTTCAATATCAAACACAATTTAGTTCTCATTCAACTAAAAAGAAAGCAAACAAGTGACCTGCTTAGAAATATTTATATATTTTGGTAAGTGATGACATTAATTTTGGGACAAGATTAATTCGGAAATGGGGAAAGGGAGTTAATTTCATTAATTATCGAAATGAATGGATTTATCATGTTTGGGCAGATGTAGGACAAAGTAAGGAAGTTTTATTTTGGGGGATGAAAAGTAGAGGAACTATGGGGGAGATGATTGAAAATAAAAATATTACAACTTTGTTGTATAAATTCACAAGGCCTGAATCATAAATCAGAGCTGAAGGAAAATGTTCAGATATGCCGAAAGGCAACTGTTTCATCATCAAAATCCTTTATTCATCTCTCTGAAACCTCTGCTGTCCTCACCAATCTGCCCTCTTTTTAAAATTTCAGTTAGGCATTGTATCTATCGCCTTATTCCAAGGAGCTTTATTGCCTGCAATTTGGCAGATCGAATCTCACCAGGCTCAATCAAGGTTGACTCATCCTTCCATCCTTCTGAACTGGGTAAAATTAGGATCCAGATTGTTGGGGGAAAATATGCTGACTCTGTAAAATGCTGAGAGAGGCCTGTAAAGCACTGTAAAGCAGTATATAAGTCTAAGTGCTATTTATATGATCTAGGTTTCAGAAAAATGAAGGAGGGGTTTATAGGTGGTCCTTACCTTATGATCACAATCGGGACCAGACTTTCCATCACTAAGCAAGGCAATTATTAAGTGCCTGGTTTTATTTTTATTTATTTTTTGCCATGATCTTTAAGTAAATCACTGTACTTGTTAAATGAATCACACAGTAGTTAAGCAAATCCAATTCCCCCCACCCTACTATTGACTTTGCTGGAAGCCAGATGGGAAGGTAGTATATGTCAGTCATATGTCCCTAAGAGGCTGCAACCATCATAAATACATGCCAGTGCCAAGAACCCAAATTTTGAACACACAGCCATCAGGATGCTGCAGTGGCTTAAAATGCAAGGACCAGTCATAAGTCATTTCAGTGTCGTTGTAACTTCAGAAATTTTTGTTAAATTGGGGACTGCCTGCATCAGGTTGACTCATCCTTCTGAGGTCGGTAAAATGAGGACCCAGATTGTTGGGGGCAATAGACTGACTCTGTAAACCACTTAGAGAGGGTTATAAAGCACTGTGAAGCAATATATAAGTCTAAATGCTACTGCTATTGCTATCAGAAAGGATTTACAGTTTACCTGTGGCTGAGATATTCCTACTCTCCAAGAAGACAAGTCTAGTTATAGCATTGCAGTTTTCAGCTTCAGGATTAGCTGCAGACCTCATATATTTGTCAGATGATTTGTTCTGTAGCATTTGAGAACCTGTGGGGAATAAAAAAAAACAAAACTCGATTAGTGCATATGAGGTTTAGGGGAAGCCAGATTTCATGATGCCAACAATAACCATGATTCTAAATACAAAAGATGTATCTCTGTTCCCAATTTAATATATGCAATAGAAATAGTACTTAGATTTATATATCACTTCACAGTGCTTTACAGCCCGCTCTAAGCAGTTCACAGAGTTGGCATATTGCCCCCAACAATCAGGGTCTTCATTTTATTGACCTCAGAAGGATGGAAGGTTGAGTCAACCTTGAATCTAGTGAGATTCAAACTGCCAAATTGCAGGCAGCCAGCAGTTGCAGAATTAGTCTACAAGGCATGTCAAAGAGTTTTGAAGAACTATTTGGAGAGATTAATATAAGATCTGTGGACAGAAGGCTTCCATAAAAAAACAGAAGCCCCACTGGTAATTTTCCTTTCTATAATTCTAAACCAATTAGCCTTTTAAAAGATGACATAGGAACTGAATTCTCGAGATCACAAAATTTATACTAAGTTACACAATTATATCAGGTTCACATAATATACTAGAGCTGGAAAAATGGGATTGGGTGGTTTGCTGTGGGAATCAAGCCTTGGCATTTAGGATAAATTGGCCATTCTCTTCGCCTTTAGCATGGTTTATTTGTTAGGACACAAAATTGTGTTAGGGTAACCTGGTTTTAAGATTTAGCATGCAAAATGCAGTATGTATGTATCACTGAATGCATATAGACATTGAATACATACAGCCAGGGGTGGGATTCAAATTTTTTAACAACCAGTTCTGTGGGCATGGCTTAGGTGGTGGCCATGGCTTGGTGGTCATGTGACTGGCTGGGCGTAACCAACTCAACATCACTCACATCAAGGCACGCATCTCCTTGCCTGACCTCTCTTGACTGTGGGGATGCTACAACAGTCATAAGTGTGAAAAACGGTCATAATGCAGGTGTGTACCCTTAGATTCATCCACTTTATACCTCTCCTACATAATCTGAATTGTCTCCCAGTTTCATTCCAAGTGCAATTCAAGGTGCTGGTTATTATATTTAAAGCCCTCTATGGAACAAGATCAGGTTATTTGTCTAACTAGCTTTCCCTAAGAATATCTGCTTGTCTGACCAGATTCAGTAGAGTATGTGTCATGCCCTTGCTAGAATCGGACTCTGAGGGAGAGGAGGAACAGCTGACAGGGAGTGGAGGTGTGGCTCCAGAGGTTGTGGAGGAGGCTGGGGAAGGGCAGAGGCCAGCTGGGCAGTCAGAGGAAGAACCAGGCCCATCCCCTCTGCATCCTAGGACATGCAGGGAGGAACAGAAAAGGCGACAACTTTGTTTATGAGAGAGGAAGCGGCCATGATCCACCTCATTGGTTGCAGCTAGGGAGACTAGTATATAAGAGAGAAGATTATAACACGGTGTTGCCAGAAGCAAAGTGTGTATTATTTTGGACTGAAGGTATCTTGGTTGGTGTCCTTCCAACAGACTGTGCTGTGTTATCTCCTTGAATGTGATAATTACTTATTCTGGTCCATTGTGGAAATTTCATCATTGTAGTTTGTTTGGTTTTTTATTTCACTTTTATCTATCATTAAATTTGGACTGTATTGCTTTCTTTTGAAGACTATTTTTGAGTATTTTATCTCCAACTGAGAATTATTGAACAGTGGGGCCAAGTCGGAGGCATTAAAGGACATTTATTTACGTTTTGGATTTTGTTATGTTTGTGTTAAACTCCGGGTCATCGTAGTATCTAAATTCCTAGTCCCCTCTTTTAAATGCTGTCATCATCTGGGACCTAGGAAGTATGCCTTCTTCAGCCTCTGTCATTTGGATCACCCCTCCCATTGAAAGCTGGCAGTCCCCTGCCCCTTGAACCTTCCAAAATACTCTGAAGATCTGTTTTTCTTCCCCCAGGCCCTGGCTATGGTGAGATTGTGAAATGTACTAGGTCTTTGAATTGTAATGGTTTTGAAGGTAATATTTTTATTGTAAATAGATGTCTTATTTCTTGGTTGTGAACCACCCAGAGTTTGAGACAAGATAGGTAGCTCTATACATGTTTGAAATAAATAAAATCAACTTGTCATGTCATTCAAAATTAAGACTACCTGTTCAAGACTGCAAACAGTCTGAATTACTGCCCGATAGAAATAGAGATTTACAGTTTTCAGTATCTTTTTGCTATCCTCTAGCTCTATCCAAATTCAATTGGCTATGTTAACCCTGTCTTTAGTTTGATAGGAATATGCCAATATTATGAAATAGTTATGAAAGTAACTAGATTTTGCACAATGAAATTGACATATGAATCTATAGTTTAGCTTCATATATCATATTATACTAACAATTTTCATAAAGAAAAACAAAAAAGAACCATTCTAATTATCTCCTCATGACTGGGCAATTCCCTGGGCTAGGGAAGCAAAAGTGAAAACAAGAGAAAAAGTAGACTCAGAAATCAAATTTCAATATTATATGCAATAGTTGTGTTTCCATCTTCATCCAGATTTGATATAATAATTGAATATTATATCTACGCAGCAATATCCAGAGGGGGGGAAACTCATAATAAAGTCTGTTTTGTGCTACATAGAAACACTGGGAACTTATGTTAACATTGTAGAATTAATATGTGGAACATTACTATGTTAAATATTGCAAAATTAATATTAATGTAATGAAGGATGTAGGGGATGCGGTGGATCAGTGGCTAAGATGCTGAGCTTGTCACTCAGAAAAGTTGGCAGTTTGGTGGTTTGAATACCTAGCACCATGTAATGGAGTGAGCTCCCATTACTTGTCCCAGCTTCTGCCAACCTAGCAGTTCGAAAGCATGTAAAAATGCAAGTAGAAAAATAGGGACCACTTTGGTGGGAAGGTAACAGTGTCCCATGCACCTTCGGTGTTTTGTCATGTCGGCTACATGACCCCGGAGATGTCTTCGGACAGTGCTGGCTCTTTGGCTTTGTAATGGAGATGAGTCCCCCCGGCCCCCAGAGCCGGAAACCACTAGCATCTATGTGCGAGGGGAACCTTTACTTTACCTTAATGAAGGATGTTGTAATTTTGATTATTGTTTAACACAGATATTTGTACCCAGACAACACATTGTTCTACCAAAGATGGAATAATTATATTAAAAAGAAAAAAAATTTAAAAAAAGAAAAGAAACATTGGGGACTTTTAAAAACAGTCTAATTAGGTCTATAAAACTTTAAAACTGGCTCTAAAATTATATGATCTTACCTGTTGGCTTTTAACCTAACTTGGACAGCTGGTTGCTTTGACTACATTTCAATCTAGTTGGGTAAAGACTGTGGCTCCTGATAAGCCAATGTTACATTTCTGTATTTTGCCATACCCAACATCCACACAGCTCATTTTTTAATATATATGAGAACTTTGGTGCTCTTAGAGGGATTTTCTATTCGTTTTTTTCAGCTTTCAAACGCTATAGCTTTGTGATCCATGGATAGCTGATCTCTAAGCCTGTTCAGTTTCAAAGGATGTAGACGGGCAACATGGGAATGGAGTAAGAATACTGGAAGAGAAATAAAATCCCCAAATCTTTCTGGGTGTAAGAACAATTTATGTGGGTTTTTGGCTCCCAGTCTACAAGAGATATCAGCACAAATAAATATGCTTATACTGTTGAGATAAAGTAGTGTCTTAATTGGTCCCTTAAGCTAAGCTACTGATTTTTTTTAAGGGAAAAGTATATTCAGCTACTTTTGCTTTTTGTAAAAGGAGGAAAGCTGAAAATTATAATTTAAAGGCTGACAAAGTTCCTACTGAATCTCTATAAATGTAAAATTAATAGAATGTTATTTGTGGGGTGGTTTCTCCCTGAGGGAATCCATCCCTCCTTGTAGGTTAGAGAGTATGGGTGTGTTATCAGTGGTGGGATTCAACTTTTTTTAAACACCAGTTCTGTGGGCGTGGCTTGGTGGGCGCACTTTGTGTGTGCTTTGCACACGCAGAGAGGGTTTGATACTGCCCTTCTCCTGCAATCCTGCACTCTCCCTGTGTCTTCAACAGCTGACACACAGCAATTTGCTGTGCCGCGCAAAGCAGATGAGCTTCAAGAGCAGGAAATAAAAGTCAGTATAGAGCCGGAGTGGGTTGGAGGGCCCAGCAACTGATCATCAAGCAAACTGGTTTGCTCAGAGATGATCCTCGGAGCTACCAATTCAGCCAAACTGGGCCAAACCAGTATAATACCACCACTGTGTGTTATGTCATCATTTGATGGGACCTTGGAAGTCTGCTTTCTTGATGGATGCCTCAGTTCTTTGAAACAATTTCCTACCTGAGACCCAAGGAATCCCTATTCTTTTCGCTTTCTGGAAGGCTGTGAACATTTACTCCAAGCATTGAGTTATGGTAGGAGTTGAACTATGTTGAACTATGATAGTGATTGGTTTGGCGTGTGGGAGAAGGGTACTTTTGTTTTTAACTATGCTTTTTATGGATTGTTGTGAGTCACCTTGAGTGACTCACAACATATGAGATAATTGGCCATTAAAGTCTTGTAAATAAATAAAATTAATAAATTTGAATGAATCATTTTGTAGGCAATTCCACAGAGTAATGTTGCCTACATAATATAGCAAGAGAGGAGGGGGTGTTGTGTTATATAACAGGAAAGAACATGCATGTACAGAGGTCCATTGGACTTATATTAATAATAATTGAAAGATTATATAAAATGGCAAGGTAACAGAAAGGGTATCTGGCTAAGAGTATAGGAAAAAGAGTAAGCAGAGCTAGCGGGAGGAATTAAGCATATCATCAGAGTTGTTGCATTCCCATAAGCACTCCATGTCTAAGTCTTCCTGAATTTCATTTACCCTTATGTGGTTCCAATTTAGTGTTGAACTTGAGTTGACCAGATTAATAATTGGGTGCAAAGAATCAGGACCTTTTGTAAGATTGCAGTATAGCTTATTCAAGACAATGCTAATAATCTGGTCAACTAAAGTCCAACACTAAATTGGTCCTAGACAGGAGTTAATAGAATTCAGAAGAGTTGGACTAGGATTGCTTGTGGGAACACAATGACTCTAAGCTGATTAAGTTAACCCTGAAGCTCTGCCTGCTATTCCTCTACAAGGACTTTCCTACAGGCACAAAGCCAATCAGAGGACATGGGTGAAGATTTATTAAAGCAGATAATTGAAATGTGAGAAAAACATCAGGTACAATGGGAGATTTCACATACCTGAACATCTGTTTTTAGACAATGAATGTTGCAAAGCACAAGGTATTAAGTATTATTTTTACTTGAGTTAGCAATCATTTTGCTTTTCTTAAGGCTGAGGTACATACTGTATTAGGGGATCTGCTAGCTCGGATTTGATCCTTAGTAACAGGAACAATTAATTGAACATATTAAAATAATAGAAACTTTGGGGGTGCGTTGATCACATATTGTTAGAACAGATTTTTAGTAACACAACAAAAAAGGCAAAACCTATCAAACTGAAACCATGGGTTTTATTAACTGACTCCTAGTTGAGCCATTGAACCATTAACTAATTTTATTAAACTAAGAGAAGTAGATGGAGATGCCATGAGAAGAAAAAAATTAATTGAAAAGATGGCACAGCTGGCTGAGACTTCTTAAAAAGGAAATTATAAGCATAACAAGGTGTCTAAGAATACCAGTGAGAAATAAAGCATTATTTCAGACAGATGAAATTGGATGCTTATTGGGAATAGAAGGATGGCTTAACAACCAAGGAAGTCAACAAAGCTTCAGGTCAGAAATGAAGAATGAAGTCTGGAAGGCAAAAGCCAGATAATCAGTTAGGACTAGCAAAATCCAGCAGGAAGTATTTTTAAAAAAAGCTATGGAGGAAGACACAGTAAAGGCAGCATTATCTTTAAATTCATTGCTTAATCCAAATGGAGAGATTTTAGCAGGTGATCAAGAAAAGGAGATCAATAATTATTCTTTTGTATCCAAAATAAGTGGTGATTTGAGTCACATAAACAGTCTCTAGTTTATGAAAGTCAAACCACTGCTTCATTTCTCTTGGTTATCAACCTTACTGAATTTTGCTAGCCTTAGACTTGGAACATTTTTTGCTTTGCCTTTCAGACCTCATTCCTTTTACTGCTGACCCTTTGAGACAAGAGGGGAGGATGAAAGGTCCAGAGTGGTGTAGCAAATGAAATTCTAACTAATTTGAAGTCTTTCAATTCCTCAAGCCCTGATGAAATATATTGAAGGAAAAGACTGAAGGAATTTGTTGAAGACCTTTATCAATTAATTTTCAGAGGTTCTGGCAACTGGGGAGGTGACACAGGTCTGTAGAAGAACAAGGAAAGGGAGGGGGTGTAAAGATCTTAGTAGTTATTAACTGATGAACCTAACATCAATAGCTGGAAAGATGTTAGAGCAGGTTATAAAGCAAACTATTTGCAAGCATCAAGGACACAACACTAATTCCAGTCAACAGTCAATATAGGTTTCTCAAAAATAGCTCACATGAAACAGATGTCATCACCTTCTTTGACAAGTCAAATTGCTTTAAGGGACTGTGGAAATACTGTAGATGTAAACTAATTTCAACAAAGCTATTGGAAAGGTTGCGTACAATACAACATTCTTATTGATAAGCTGGCCTGGATGATACTACTTGAAGATGAGTCCACAACTGGCTGATTAATTTATGCTAAGACACTCAGCATTTATGATTCTATATTGGGATGGACAACAACGGCTAGTGGATTTGGTATTCTTCAACATTTGTATTAATCATCTGGATAACAAGGTTGATGGGTTGTTGGTAAAATTGGTAGATGTCACAGTATTGAGAGCTATGGCCAATATTCTGGAAGACAGAACAAAGTTGCAATCTAATCAAGCGAGGATAGAACACTGAGGTGAGACAAACCAGATATTCTTCAACAAAGAAAATATAACTACTATATTTAGGGAGGAAAATATGCAAGAAGTAGGATTCATGGCTTAGAAGCACTATATGAGGGAAAGACTTGAATGTGGTCATTGACAACAAGCTAAATGTGTATCATTAATGTGGGACACTTGCTGGAAGGACTAACACAGTTCAAGCCTGCATTAGCAGAAACAGTATCTAAGAAAGAAATGTGAAAACTTGGCTCCTCTTAATTGTCCACTGTTGAGACCATGCTTGGGGATTTGTATATTCTGGGACCCCATTTCTAGAAAGATATTGAGAAGTTGGAATGGGTTCCGAGGATAACAAAGATTCAAGGAGTTAAGAACATACTCTGTGAGGATAGGCTGAAGGAATCTCCATACTGTTCAGTATGAAGAAGAAAAAATGCAGAGAATATACAGAAACATAGTCTGGATATAGGAACATGGCCAAGAACTGTTCTTCATGGCCAAGTGGTCACAGAAACCAGGACCAGAAATGAGGGGTATAAGTTGCAGATACCTAGTTTTGGTTTAAATACATACAAAACCAATCTTCCTATAGAGGCTGTAGGTTCTCCACCTCTAAAGATGTTAAGATGTCTGGAAAGCAATTTCTCCATGATGATTTAATTGGTTGTTTTCCTGCTCATTGCAAAGGGTTGGACAAGATGATCCTTGTAGTCACATCAAGGTCCACATTTCTATGATCCTATAATTCTGACTTTTAAAAATGTTGACAACCAGAAAGCAACACTATTTTGGAATAATAGGCTACAAAGAAAAGAATCAGGAAGTAGAATAAGCTATTTCATTGCATTTTTTCATTTTGACCCTAAACTATAAAAAAGCTACATAATTTCCCTGATCATATTGTGCCTCTATATCATTAATATAATATAATGATCATTACTGAAATATGTATCACAAAACTAACAACAGTATAAAAATAAATGAGTCTTTCATTCAGCTTAACTCTAGATATGTCCATTAGTTTTCGTGGCAGCAATTTGGAAGTATTTTGCCATTATTTTATCCCATGACTGTTTTTATTCTCATTTTGCCATAATAATCTATAACCCTGTGATTTCCTGGTGGTCTCCCATTCACTTTATGCTTGTTTTTTCTTGTTTTTTCAAATATAGAATATTTATTCCTATATTCACAGGAACACACAGATACCAAACAAGTTTCAAAGTTAATTTCTATGCTGCATAATTATTAAGTAACAGATGCTGAATGCTGGATTTTCTTCCATGTTTTGCTCCTTATTTTTGTTTTCTTCTTATCACTTTATACTCCCTGGGATCTTAAAAAATAACATTTTATGTTTCGAGGCCATAAACCTCCTCTTTAAGCTCTGGGTATGGCCCTAGGATCCTAGCAATGTTACTGCCAAACACCTATTTAAATGGGACAAAAGGGAAAAATATTAAATATGCAGGGAACAACTTTTTAGGCATTTTATACATAATGTATGATGTTTTATTCTGGCATTGGGAAATTTTGATCTGTTGCATTTGGTATCTCTTCAAAGACAAAACTTGGCTCTATTTGTCTCTCAAATGTACACTGCAGTATATTTTCAGTCTTCTCTCCTTCTTAATATGGTAAGAAATTTGCAGATAATATAACACCAATTTAATGGGCTTCTGCATAACACAGGCAGAGGTCATTTCAAATTAGGAATGCTCTACAGCCATCAAATTACTCTCTGTTGATTCATTACAGTCTTTATACAGATTTTAGGTCCTTAAAGGCTTAGACATCTTCTTCCAACATCATTATTTCAGCTCTATTCATAACGACATGATTTTCCAGCATATCCAGATGAAGGGATTATTTATCTAGTGAAGATTAGCTGTCCTCCAATTTGTGTTTTAAAAAAAGAAAGGAAGAAAAGCCTCTCTTCTTGCGAGTGACACAAGTGCAGAAGATCAAAAGTATCTTTTTCTTACCATTCTGCCTTGTGTGTTATAGAGCTATCCTGACAGCAAGATTTGATGAGATTAAAATTTATATAGCTGGCCCTTTTTAAAATTGCCATGCAATTTAAGAAAGGAGTGGAAGAGGGATGTGCCCAGCCATTCTGTAACATTCTTAGTTGAAGATACATTTCTGTCTCTACTCTAACAAAATCTTCTCAGCTCACTATCTTACATACGTGAGTTATTCTTCCATAATGGAAGCTGCGATTTGTAGAACGGGGAGCAATTATGAATTGCCTACCGGCATGTTGCTTAATATATGATAACCATTAGTGTGTGAAGATTCAGCCAAATGAAATTTCTCAGGTTATGAAGAGCCTCGAAGGGAGGCTGAGTTGCAAGGGAGCCCCCTGAAATTATTTATCATCTTACACTTAAACAAGGCAGAAATTAAAGAAAATATTCCCTGCTGGAGATGGTAACACAAAAATTGCTGACATAGATCTGGGACAATAAACAGGAACACACTGAATTTTCAGTGTGATGGGGAATTAGCAAACAATTTCAAGGAACAGCCTTGTTGCTGCTGTCTTTTGTCACTTTGACAAACAAAGGCATAAATGGTCTCCTAGCTGGAACTCATTATTATTAATTCCAGAGATCAAAGTTTTCCTGGCCTGCTTGATTCCATAGAATAAGATAATTTCTTTGTTGCTAGATTAAAAATAAATGATAATTTACCAAGATGAAATATGATAGAAGATACACAGGAGTGTGTGTGTGTGTGTGTGTGTTTATATATATATATCTTTGGTTCTTCAGGTTTTCTCCCGCGTAGAATTGGAAGTATCTAGGCGACGTTTCGATGAAGTCTCATTCATCATCTTCAGGCTAGTGTCTTCCTGTGCTTCTCGGAGTAATGTGAGCTTGCAGGTGCTTCTTTCTTTTAACTGCTAGTGGGGGTGTGACTTGATTGGGTGGGGGCTTGGCTGTGTTCTGATTGGGTGAGGGTGTGTTCTCATTGGTTGGGGGTTTGGCTGTGTTCTGATTGGTTGGGGGGTTGGCTGTGTTCTGATTGGCTGGGGGTGTGTTCTGTTCCAGTGGAGGTTTGGTTGTACTCAGGTTAGTCTTAGTTGCTGGGGGATTTGAGCTGGTGAGCTGTGATCCTGTTGTTTGGCTTCGCATTCGTGGTCATGCCACATCTTCATGGTGGGTGTCAGTTCGCTTCATGTATGGGATGGGGGGGTTTGAAGCAAGTAGTGATGCAGCTGCAGTGCAGCTTCTGGTCTGTGGTCGTGTCTCATCTTCTGTGTGAGTGTGAGTCTGCTTTCTACGTGGAAGTGTGGTGGCAGTTTTTTGTGTGGCCCTCGTGGGTGTGGGTCTGGTGTCCTTCTTCATGTTAGGTATTCGTTTGTTAATGAGGGTGGGTTTCCAAATGGCTGGTAGGCAGGAGGTGTCATCTCGTTTATTCATGCTGTGTGGGCGTTTTTCTATCTCTATGGCTTCTCTGATTATTCTGTTGTTGAAGTGCTCAATTTTGGCGATAGTTCTGGTATTTTTAAAGTCAATCTTATGTCCTGTGGCTTTGAGGTGTTGAACCAGTGAAGAGATCAGTTCTTCTTTTTTGATTGAGTTCTTGTGTTCTTCAATGCGTGCACTTATTCTTCTGTTAGTTTGTCCGATGTATGTGGTGGGACAGGAGGTGCATGGGATTTCGTATACTCCTTGGTTTTTTAAGTCAATTTTGACTTCAACAACAGAATAATCAGAGAAGCCATAGAGATAGAAAAATGCCCACACAGCATGAATAAACGAGATGACACCTCCCGCCTACCAGCCATTTGGAAACCACAGACCAGAAGCCGCACCGCAGCTGCATCACTACCTGCTTCACTACCTACCCCCCCAACCCATACATGAAGGGAACTGATGCCCACCATGAAGATGTGGCACAACCACGAACGCGAAGCCAAACAACAGGATCACAGCTCACCAGCTCAAATCCCCCAGCAACTGAGACTAACCTGAGTACAACCAAACTCCCACCGGAACAGAACACACTCCCAGCCAATGAGAACACAGCCAAACCCCCAACCAATGAGAACACACCCCCACCCATCAGAACACAGAAAAGCCCCTAACCAATCAAGTCACACCCCCACTAGTAGTTAAAAGGAAGAAGCAGCTGCAAGCTCACATTACTCTGAGAAGCACAAGGCCGAAGACACAAGCCTGAAGATGATGAATGAGACTTCATCGAAACGTCGCCTAGATATTTCTAATTCTACACGGGAGAAAACCTGAAGAACCAAAGATCCACATACAAATACCCGCGAAAACCTCCAAAAACAAATATATATATATATATATACATACATACATACATACATACATACATAGCAGCTGCCCATATATCAATAGAGAAGCTAGCATTCCTATATTTTCTGTGGCTTCTGATCCAAGTCTAAATGCTTGGTGAACTTACTTTTATCCTACATCAGGACATGACAGCATAGTGTACACATAATTACCTATTCAATATGGTTAGTGCTGCTAGATAATTGATTATCTAGTGTTATGTTTCTCCAGCATGATTCCTCCACAGCTGAATTGAATCCCACACATCTGGAGAGCACTCAAGTTGGGGATAGTTGATTTATGTACATTAGTACAATCTCTTGACTCATGCCAACATGGATATTTGAGGGTATCAGTCACATGTCTTTAATAGCATGGTTTCAATTTCTACCATCCCTGACCATTACAATGTAACCATCCATATGTAGCTCACAAGAACCTCAATTCAATTAATATCATTCAGCACCATCACTCAATGAACAGTTCCCCCAAATTATTTATGGATTTCCATTTGGACTACTCCTTGCAGGCACCAACCTACAATGGAAAAGTTCAGTGCAATGAAAGGTGGAGTCATTTGTTGTTCCCTTTCCTATACAAAACAACAGTTTCTGAGCTTAAGAAAACTTACATCCCTTTATGATGCTCACTAACCTGAGTTGGACCTCAATGATCTTCCAGGATTGTAGGAAAGCTTCATGATGGCATTTTCAGTACTATTATTCCATACAACAATCTCACCATCAGAACTGCCTGAATTAAATCATAAAAGTAAATTCATTACTAAAAATAGTATGCAAAGATGAAAATAAGATTGAGAAGTGCTGAATGCTTCATGTTTTGGTGAGTAGAAAGATTATGTCCAGGGTTATTAGAATGACTGCAGTTTTCTATAGGAAATGGTGTAATAAAAAAAAATACATTATATAAAAGGTTGTATATAACACACTTCCCTTAGTTACTGAATTAACGCATTTACTGGATTCAGGCAATATAACCGGGCTGGCGGTTGAGACCCCCAGGCTTTTGGTCATGGGGGATTTCAACCTGCCATCGTCCGGTGAAACCTCGGGGTTGGTTCGGGAGTTCTTGGCTTCCATGACGGCCATGGACCTGACCCAGTTAGTTTCCGCCCCCACTCACATTGGAGGACACATGCTGGACCTGATTTTTGTCTCTGGGCAGTGGTTGAATGACTGTAATTTTGGGGAGTTAGTTATCACACCCTTGTCATGGACAGATCATTCCTTCCTTAGGTTGGACTTCCGTTCCACCACCCCCCACCGCAGGGAGGCGGAACCACCTAGATTGTTCCGCCCCAGGCGCCTGATGGACCCGGAGCGGTTCCAGAGGGAGCTTGGGCCGTTTCCTGAGTCTCTGGCTCACAGCTCGCCTGGAGACCTGGTGGCCACCTGGGACGGGTTGGCCGCCGGGGCTCTAGATCGAGTTGTGCCCCTGCGACCTCTGACCCGGCACAGATCCCATTTGGCTCCGTGGTATACGGAGGAGCTACGGGAGATGAAGTGCCGGAAGAGACGTCTAGAGGGCATTTGGAGGGCGAGCCGTTCTGAGTCTGACCGAACACAGGTGAGATCTCATATTAAGACTTACCTTGTGGCGATAGGGGCGGCGAAATCTTCGTATTTCTCCGCCCTTATTGCATCAGCAGAAAATCGGCCTGCTGCCCTGTTTAGAGTGACCCACTCTCTACTTGAACCGAGAGCGCGGGATGACCTCTTGCAGGGTAGGGCGGAGGAGTTTTCCCGATTTCTGCATGATAAAATCGTTCAGATTCGGGAGGGGCTCGACTCCAATTGGATGGTCCCGGGGGAGGTGTCCAGGGCAGGTCTTGTGAGTGTTATCTGGGGGGAGTTCGATCCTGTGACCGCCGAGGGTGTGGACAGGCTGCTGGGGGGTCTGAATGCCACCACCTGTTTATTGGACCCGTGCCCTTCCTGGCTGGTTTCGGCCGCCAGGGAGACGACACGAGGCTGGCTCCAGGGGATTGTCAACGCTTCTTTGAGAGACGGGGTGCTCCCTGCCGCCCTGAAGGTGGCAGTGGTGCGCCCCCTCCTCAAGAAGCCTTCCCTGGACCCAGCTATTTTAAACAACTATCGTCCGGTCTCCAACCTTCCCTTTGTGGCGAAGGTTGTTGAGAGTGTGGTGGCACGTCAGCTCCCCCAGTACCTGGAGAAAGCTACTTACCTCGATCCGTTCCAATCGGGCTTCAGGCCTGGACATAGCACTGAGACAGCATTGGTCGCGTTGGTCGATGATCTCTGGAGGGCTCGTGACAGAGGGTTCTCCTCTGTCCTGGTCCTATTAGACCTCTCGGCGGCTTTCGATACTATCGACCGTAGTATCCTGTTGCGACGGTTGGAGGGGTTGGGGATTGGTGAAACCGTCCTTCGATGGTTCTCCTCCTTCCTCTCCGACCGTTTGCAATTTGTGTTGGCGGGGGGGGGGGAGAGGTCCACCTCTAGGCCCCTGCTTTGTGGGGTGCCTCAGGGGTCGGTCCTCTCTCCCCTCTTGTTCAACATTTATATGATATATATATCTCGCCGCTGGGCGAGATCATCCGTGGTCTTGGAGTGAGGTGTCATCTATATGCAGATGACACCCAGTTGTACATCTCTACTCCAGACCACCCCAACGATGCTGTGGGGGCTATGTCCAGGTGCTTTGAGGCCGTGCGGGATTGGATGGGCGGGAGCAGGCTTCGGCTCAACCCATCCAAGACCGAGTGGCTGTGGTTTCCGGCGCCCCAATATAGACAGCTGACACCTTCGCTGGCTATCGGGGGGGAAGTTCTGCCCCCCGCAGAGAGGGCTCGCAACCTGGGTGTCCTCCTGGATGTACGGCTGTCGCTTGAACATCACATCGCGGCCGTCTCCAGGGGGGCGTTTCATCAGATCCGTCGGATCTACCGGTTGCGGCCCTTCCTGGATCGGGACGCCCTGCACACGGTCACTCACGCCCTTGTCACCTCTCGCCTGGATTATTGTAATATTCTCTACATGGGGCTCCCTGCAGGGAGCATCCGGAGACTCCAGCTGGTGCAAAATGCAGCCGCGTGGGTGATTATGGGGGCGTCGCGTAGCGCCCATGTGACGCCTCTCCTGCGCGAGCTGCATTGGTTGCCGGTGGCTCTCCGGGTTCACTTTAAGGTTCTAGTTTTGACCTTTAGGGCGACCCATGGCATGGGACCAGGTTACCTACAGGACTGCATTCTGCCAGTGATCTCCAACAGGCCGGTGCGTTCCCACAGAGAGGGTCTGCTCCGGGTGCCGTCGGCCGCTATGTGTCGTCTGGCGGCGCCGAGGGGTAGGGCCTTCTCTGTGGGTGCCCCCGCCCTCTGGAATACTCTGCCACCGGAGCTCCGTACCGGCATGGACCTGAGGGCCTTCAGGCGCACGTTGAAGACCTGGCTCTTTGAGCAGGCCGGCCTGGGCTGAGATAATGGTTTTAATTTGGTCTCTATAGCATTTAATTTTAAATTGGGGTTTTAAGGGGGGGGTCTTTTTAGTCTCATTTATCAGCCGATTAATTTAATACTTTTTTAATTTTTGTATATTTGTGGGTTTTAGATGGGCTGTACACCGCCCTGAGTCCCCTGGGAGAAGGGCGGTATATAAATTTAAAAATAAATAAAATAATGAACCCTAAACTGACCTTACAGTTGGGTTCAAACAGCTAATCATAAGAAAATTAACAATAGTATAAATAGCCAAACTTAATATGTTGTGGAATGCAGGGTCTACATCTTTACCAACAGGGGTGGGATTCAACCGGCATTACTACTTGTTTTTCTTGTTTTTTCTTTGAAGATGTTTTGTTTCTCATCCAAAAAGCTTCCAAACCTCCAAGTGCTTCAATGACCCTCTAATTCGAACTGCCAAATTGCAGATTCCAACTGCCAAACTGCAGTCAGCAATCAGCAGAAGTAGCCTGCAGTACTGTATTCTAACACTGTGCCACCATGGCTCATAACTTTTCTCTTGTTCCCACCTCCTTCTCCCCACTCCGCACTAGCTTAACAGTGAGAATCCAACTAGGTGCTAACAAATTGTTTGGGTAACAGTCCCTGGTTCTGCATTCAACTGCATGACCTTGGATCAGCTGACCACATTATGGGCTGCATCTGGCCCACAGGCCTTGTGTTTGACACCCCTGCTCTAAAAGTATGCAAACAACCAACTTTCTGCAAGGAATATAAATCCTTCCATTTCTCACTATCCTTTCAGAGCCAAAGAAGCTTCATAGATGAGAAGCAAAACATCTTCAAGGAAAGTTGCCTCCTGAAAAAAGCACTTTTGGGACTGATAAGAGGAGTAGGATAGGAAGAGATTGAGACTCTAAGTGTAGAACATATGCCTTCCATCCATACGGATAACTAAGATTTAAAAGTTTATAATTTTATATAATAATATCAACTTTTGTGTTTCTTAAAACTCATATCTTTTACTTTTCTTGGTGTAGTACCAAGAAATTTCACAGTTCCCAGATTTCTCTAAGTTAGAAGTTGAAGAGCATAAAAGAAAAAAAAGGGAAGGTCAGACCCATAATTGTCTTATTGCATGATTTCATTTCTTCTTTCTATGTTTCAGAAGCGATTAAGCTTTACAAAATACAATAGATAAATTAGACCAGACAGCAGATCTAGTTCTGCACTGAAGTGCCATTAGTTCAGTCATTAAATATTTCTCTACCTGTGACAAGAGTCTGTGGAGGTAAAAATGCTGCACATAAAATGTCATCCTGGTGCTGAGGTCCTCCTTTCCATTCCGAAGGCTGAACAAGATACTGAGTCAAATTATTTAGACGGAAAATTGTGATCACCCTAAAGATACAAACAAACACAAATGAAACCAATGAATGGATCTTCTTGTTCCTTGGCTTTTTAACCCTTGGCTAAGGAGTAATAAATATGGAATAATTATACATCCCAGGTCTATCTGACAGTATGCAGAGGAGACAAAAAAGGTGGTAGAAGGGGAGATTTTCCATGGGCAAGCATACCTCCTAGGAACCAACTTTGAATGGTGAACATGCTTATATCAGTTACCAACTCCCTTCTAACATAACTTATCTTGATATTGTGGGTTGTTATAAAGGAAAGATGCTGAGGATTCAACAGTTGCCTTTAATAATCTCTCAAGGGAGTTTGTACTCAAGGGAGTACAAAATAAATACGAGGTGCCCCACAATATATATTTTTTAAGCTAGAGTTGATATATCCCTCATGATGAAAATACCCAACCCAAGGAAGACCCAAGAAAAATTATATTCTTCAGTAGCAGAGTCACCAAGTTAGCAGACAAGGTACACCTCAGAATATTATTTTCCTATTCATCTCCTTGGATTTTGTCTTCTTTCTCCATAGTCACAAACCATTCCATCCTCTATTGTTACAAATTATTTTCAGCTGATATATGAATGAAATGCTACACTTTTGGAATTGAATTAATAATCAAAAGACAATCTGATCTGCAAGAAAAGATGTTTTATTAACAGATACCCTTGCAGCATTAAATTTGATGTTTTCATGTTTTAATTTTCTCCTCTCTTCTGCACTTTTGTTGCAGAAATTGCATGTTGCAAACCTCATTCTATATTTCTAAAAAAAAATCTATTGTTCAGCTACATTTCTTTCTGCCAAATCATAATGGAAAATCTGTCTCCAGTGCACCATGCATTGTTTCTAACCATAATAGTTGATGACAAGGATAATTACTGCCCTAACCAATTCACAGCTTTGTTTAAAATCTGCTATAAAATTGATTAACTTAAAGGAAAAAGAAAACCCTTTATTTGAAAATAATAATACGGAAAATGTGGTGTCCTTAAAAAATACTTTGGATGTATTTTGAAAAAAATGATACCGTTTTTTGCTGAGGAACCAAATTATTATGTTTACTCTTCAATTCCATTGTATATATATTTTAGACAGCAAAGAAAAGGAGAGAATTCATCTAGGCTGAATTCACAGAACATTCTAAATTATTACATAGCATATCTGGATTTGTCTTGGCATCTCAGCTATTGGAGTTTCCAAACTATGGTTTATGACTTAAATTGTTATATAAATCCACCCACTTGTGGCATACCTTATAAACCATAGTTTATCGTACCAGATTTAATCCTGAGACTAAAGAATTAACTTTATTATTCAGTTATAAAAACAACAAATTTTGTTGTAGCAGCTCAAATAACTGTTTTTATTTTCAGTGTTATAAAATACTATATAAAACAAAAACATTTAGGTCTTATACCCCCCCACCAAATAATTTGAAATGATGTGAAAATTTATTAGTGTATGAGAAAATTGTGCTATTGGATTTTGGCAGTTTGCATCAACAGTATGTGAGAATTAATTCTCACACTTTCAGTGAGATGCACGATAAGAACAAATCTAACCATTGCAAAACAAAGAACCAGTGGAAGCTGGCCAGACTGGTCAAATCTGGCCAGCTGAGGGAACCAGCATTGTCCGAAGACATTTCAGTGGTCATGTGGCCAGCATAACATATGCTAAGGTACATGGAACAGTGTTACCTTCCCACCAGAGTGGTACCTATTTATCTATTTGCATTTGAATGCTTTCAAACTGCTAGTTTGGCAGGAGGTGGGGTAAGTAATAAGAGCTCACCCCACCATTCTGCATTCAGGGTTCAAACTTGGGCTGTCATCTTTCTAGCTAATAAGCACTGACTCTTTAACCATCTCATCCTCTTTCTATATACAGGGTTTATTTTTGAATAAGTACTAACATTTTTGTTGCTTATGGCTTCCTAATTTTCTTTAGTAAATGTTAGTCTTCATAAGTGCTTGGCTTTCTTACGAACTTGCCTGAGTAATGCTAGCCCTGCCTGTTACCAGAAGATTCTAGAATGCTCCAGAGCTTGGTCTGTACCTGGCTCTGTGTTATTCACAGAGCTTTGAATATGAACCCACATTTCTGCATAGATGCTGACCACTCCCCAGGTTCAGTAGTAGAGTTCTACTACTCAAGTACCCATAGTAGGTTCTGTTAATTTGGTCATTAAGTGAACTAGTTGCTAACTGCAAATCATGTAACCTTGACTGTGCATACCATTTTACTCCAGCTTTCCTTTGCTTTACACATTGTCATTCCCTAACCCAAGGGATTCAAAATTGGCAAGTTTATGGCTTGTGGACTTCAACTCCCAGAATTCCTGAGCTAATATGACTGGAGGAGGAATTCTGGGAGTTGAAGTCCACAAGTCTTAAAGCTGTCAGTTTGAAAACCCCTGCCTAACCCATCAGAATGATATGGCCCCAAACAATCAGGGAGTCAAAGAACAGGGAAGATTTCCAGAACTTGATTCATAGGGAAGCCAAGAAAAAAAGCAAAATTTTTAGCCCCAAATCTCTCTTCCCCTTTTGGAATGTTCATCTTGGCTCTGGGATAATTAGTAAGAACAGGGCTGATCTTTGTATTTATATTATTAGAGGGGAAGGGATTACAAACAGGGGGATACAGATTGAAAGGAATGTACTTGTGCTGCTATTTGCCTAGAGCACTTTTGCTGTGAGCCATGAGCCACTAAGGAGGAAAACTAAAGTATTTAGTGTGAAACTGATTATGGTCTTGTCAGTGTTGGGTAGCAGAGACAGCTGGCCATAAGGCTCCAATCAACTAATTAAGGTCACAGAATTGAGCTTGTTAATTTGCAGTCAGCACTTTCTAGGAGATGCCTTAGAGAAAAGCAGTTCAGGAAGAGATAGCTTATTCAGGCAATCTCCATTGTTGTGATGGGGTAGATGAATTATATATTTGAGTTTCAATTTCTTCAGTTTGCTTTAAAGGGAAGCATGGGGCAGGTTTCCTGTTGTATGCCTAACGTCCCTGGAAGTTAAACTTTAGATGGACGCAACAGATTTTATCTGTTTCAAGAAAGAGAAAGAGATGAACAAACCAAGTTATTTTCTATACCTCAAAACCTACATTTTGGAATTCACACTTTTAATCCTCAGAGTAATCTCAGCTGAAAAGTTTATCCTGAAATAAGGCAATGACTGACCACTCCCAAACTGCTACCAATAAAACTCCATGGGTGTGCCCATGATGTCACCAGAGTTGAGTTCAATTTGAGAGAGATAAGTTAGCCTTCATCACCACTAGTTTTTTCTGTACTGTATTCTGCAGTTGAATCAGTTAAATGGGTAGTACTTTCCACACTCTCTATGACCCAAACCTACATTTTCCCATTCTTTATTTGGTTGTGGCAGAATCAAATGAAGAACAGGAGTTCTTGCAGAAAAAAACACCACCAGTTTTACGAGACTGCTGAGAAAATAGAGATTTTCAAACATAGGCTGAGATCCTTTAATCCTGTCTAATCTACAGTTTATAAACACATAACACTTATCCCTGGCTAAAGCAGGCTTTGTACAGCATGCAGCACAGACACATTTTATTCTGCTTAAATTTATTTACATTGATTTTTCTATTTCCTTTGCCAATAACATTTGTTCAGTAGAAAATCTAAAAAGCTTTTTAGTGCAGATCAGCCAAATTCAGCCTTTAGAGAAGGAGACTCAGATTCAGTTATAACAATTACTATCTCGTTAAGACTTTTTTTTAGCACAAATATGATGCAACTGATTTACAGACTGCAAGTTACTAAGCCCATTAAAAGTGGATGTACAATTTATTATTGCTTTTCATGGTGAGTAGCATCTTTATAGTTCAAGGATGTCCGTTTAATTATCAACATGAGGACTGATTTTAAAGACCTGAGAGTTCTCTAGAAGGACATTTTTGTAAATTACCAGACAGAAAGGCCTCAGGTCATTAACAGAACAAATTTATTCCTGGAACGCATTGAGTTCTTGAAAGTTACTAATAGTGTAGAATATCTTTTCTATTTTGTAGTCATTATTATTTTAAGCTTTATCAGTACCAGTAGTGGGGAATAATTGTAGTTCAGGGTTGAATGTGAAGTCCTTGGTGCTCTTTGACTTTGGTTGTTTTCTTGCCTAGGTTTCATTAGGTAACATCATCAATTCAAAATAGAGTGGAATTTGTTCTCTGTTTATATACAAGTGTCTGTCAGTGTTGGTAAAAATAAATAAATAAATAAATAAAAGTGTTCTTGGTAGCTCCTTGATAAGCTATTATTTATGGAGTTGGTAGTTTTTTTGATTGAAGTGCTGATTACTGCTTGGTGTTAATCTTTGCTTATCTTGGTATTGATAGCTGTCTAGGAGTATTGTGGCCTTTTAGTTTTTTGATTGTTTGTTTTGAATGAATTGTATATGTTGTATATCTTATTTATTTTTATAGCATTCAAAAGAGACAGTCAAAAAGCTAAAAGAACACAATATATAAACTGACAGCAGATCCCACAACCATCTAGCACTGATGATGTTACCTAGTTGGATAATGAAGTAAGAAAACAACCAAGCTCAGAGTGCACCAAGGACTCACACTTTAATCAGTGTATATCAACTTTGGCAACTTTTAGAAGTGTGGATTCCAACTGGCTGGGGAATTTGGGAGTTGAGTCCACACATCTTAAAATTGCTAAGGCTGGAAATATTGATTTAGAGTAAGGAAAAGGACAGCACTCCAGAAGATTAATGCCATTGCCCAGAAGACCATTGGTTACCCACTCTCCCCTTTGGAAGAGCTTTATAGCTCCCACTGCCTTAAGAAAGTTCAAAACGTTCTCAAAGATCCATCTCATCCTGGGAATCCTTTTTTTGAACTATTACCATCTGGCAGAAGGAACAGGATAATAAAAACAAGGACAAATAGACTAAAAAACAGCTTCTATCCCAGGGCAGTAACTCTATTAGAATAGAATAGAATAGAATAGAATAGAATAGAATAGAATAGAATAGAATAGAATAGAATAGAATAGAATAGAATAGAATAGAATAGAATAGAATAGAATAGAATAGCTTTATTGGCCAAGTGTGATTGGACTTGTCTTGGTGTAAATATTCTCAGTATATATAAAGAAAAGGAACATTCGTTAAGAATCAAGAATCATAACATACAACACTTAATGATAGTCATAGGGTACAATCAACATCAAATCATACTAAGAAACAGTTTGTTTAGCAGAGTGATGGCTTTTGGGAAAAAACTGTTCTTGTGTCTAGTTGTTTTGGTGAGCAGTGCTCTATAGCGTCGTTTTGAGGGAAGGAGTTGAAACAGTTTATGTCCAGGATGTGAGGGGTCTGTAAATATTTTCACAGCCCTCTTTTTGACTCGTGCAGTATACAGGTCCTCGATTGAAGGCAGGTGGGTAGTAATTGCTTTTTCTGCAGTCCTAATTATCCTCTGAAGTCTGTGTCTATCCTGTTGGGTTGCAGAACCAAACCAGACAGTTATAGAGATGCAAATGATAGACTCAATAATAATATTGAATTCTACTGTGTAGTGCAATATTAATGCGATATCAGGGGTTTTCAATTCAATGCGTGGAGTGTGAGGGACGTGTGCTTGTGTTTATTTTCATAGTCATAAATTGTACACTGAAGATGATATTTAATTTTGTTGTATGAGGTGCAATGATAATAAAGTAAAAAAAATATTTATTTTAACGTTTGTTAGGATATGTTTTTGCAATGATATTATCTTAAGTTTTGACTTTTTTACTTGGAATTCTTTTACTGCTGTTTTATACATAACTCTATACATCACCCAGAGAGAGAGATTAATAAGACAAAAAAATGGGATGCTAAAGCTGGCTAAATAATATCACTAGCTAAATTGAGATTACCATTAAAAATACCGTGAAGGCAATTTTAATTTATTAGATTTTCAACCATATAATTAGCTTTTTATTTTAACATTTATATTGTTTAGAGACAACACCTTTTATGAATATTTCCTCCCTTAGGTGTACTTGGACAATAAATATACCATATAACATCTTAGAAATGAAAGCTTTAAGGTTCAAGCATATTAAACAGAGTATTTCCAATCTTGAATATATTGTTATTCATAGGTAAGTGGTTACATTTGATCCCAAATTATATGAAAATATGATTAGAATAGAATAACCCTAATTTAAAAATTAGAACCCTAATTTTAAAATTAGGGGGAAGATGCTTTACTGGAATGATTTGGTCAAACATGGGATCAATACTTTGAATCAGTTGATTTCTAATGACTGTTTCAGGACATTGTGTTTTGCATATGGTTTGCCTACAACATTCATTTGGCAATGCTTACAACTGAAACAGCATTAACCTAACATTATAGCCTGCAAATGTAAAATAAATTTATGATTTAAGAATAAAATTACGAAAAAATATTTGTGCTTTTGCGTCCTTCAAAAAAATGTTTGAAGAATGTTGATTAGACACAGATCTTGTCAAAGCAAAATTCAAACATTATGGAGCAGCATTCTGTGTTGTATCTCATTTGTATTAGGAGTTGAAGGAGCATGGTGGGTCACATGGTTTCAACACTGGACTGACAATCGTCAGGCTCACATTTGAGACCCGGTTGCTGCTGAGATGAGTGAGCTCCAGTCTCATGCTCCAGCTTCTTCCAATCCAGCAGTTTAAAAGCAGGCAACCATGAGTAAATAAATGGATACCATTTAATGGAGACATGAAAGGAATACCCAGCTGGGTGTTCCCCAAGCAATGGCAATGTCACTCTTCAATCCTTTCGACCAGAGGTGGTATTCAGCAGCAGGTTCTGATCAGTTCTGGAGAACTGGTAGCCGAAATTTTGAGAATCAGCAAATACCACTCCTGGCTGGCCCTGCTCCCATTCTATTCTCTGCCTTCCAAGTCCCAGCTGATCATCTGGGTCTTCTTTTGTTGTCCTGCACAGGAGAACGGTGCTGAAAGGCAGGTTAGTGCAGTGGGGTGGGAATGGGATTTTGCAGTAACCTTCTCCCACGACTGGGGAGTGAATAGAGATTTTGCAGCATCCTTCCCCTACCACACCCACCAAGCCATGCCCATCAAGCTACACCCACAGAACCAGTAGTAAAATAATTGAATCCCACCACTGCTTTCAACCTGGAAGAGTTTCGGCTCCTGACATGACTATAATAGGAGGAGGAGGAAATTTCCCTAACAACTGAAATACCCTTTTTAGGTGACATGAGAGCTTTTAGTAGAAAGGAGGAATTCCTTTGTTTGTACTTCTGCAGATTCAAATTATTGTTTTCTGTTGTAAATTGTAAGAGCTGTCTGAGAAGGCATAACTATATTCCCACATGCTGAATGATGGCATACTTGGTTAGTTAATTCAGTTTTGATTTCAGTGTATACATTTTTGAGTCTATGAAATAAACAGCTCTTAACTCAAAGGAGATTTATACCCTAAAATTAATTTATTTCATTCAAATCTCCAGATGTGAAGCCTAATTTTGCAATGGTTATTATAGAGGAAGTACTTGTATGTGTTATTGGAATGTTCAAGTATATTGAAGAAGTGTTTCTAATTAAAGCCTAACATAATTTTTTCTTTAGCATCTGTAAAGCTCATGGGTGTACAAGCTAAGGCTTTATAAAAATTAGCAATATTCTGACAGAGGGAAAAAGAGAGAAAGAAAACCTAGCAAATTGTCATATACAGTATCATTGCACATACACTATAATGATCTCTGAGATATATATGGTATTTAGGTTTCTTCAGGTATCCCATGTTTTAATATTTGTGCTTTTAAAATGTGGGAAAATATCTGAAGAAACCTAAATACCATACATATAAATACCCGCAAAAACATAAGAAAACATATAAATATACAGTATATATCAACAATGGAAGCACTTATACACCCAAATATTTGTAAAATGAGAACTATTGTTAGATATAAGGATATATTGAATGAAAAGGGTGAGCTTAAAACTAAACAAGAACTGAATGAACAAGAGGTTGATATTGGTATTCATATATGCAAATACAATCAAGATACGAAAAATATATCAAAGCTGAAGGCATCCATAAGAAGTTAACAGAACTGGATAAAATACTAACAGGAATGGAAGTCAAGCTGATTAAAAAAGGTGTTAAATTAGAAGAAGAGCAAGTAATGAAAACGATGATAACATGGGTGAAAATTTTTGGATATACTATAGAACCAGATAAATCAAGTAGGAATCATTTTGTATTTATTTAAAAGATGTATATGGCCACTCATCTTAAGCAATTCTTGGTTTACAACATTATTATCAGGTAAAAGAAGCTGAAATACTTTTTAATCTTTTCTTTTTAATTGAGCCTGTCTCAATAAAAGTATTTTAATCTTTCTGCAAAGTTGATTTCATGGTCTGGTCGACTTAGTAGGGCTGATCTCTAAGAGGTTTATGATTACAACCCCAAGAATTCACTAGAAATTTTGGAAGCTGTGACTATATCATAACAGGAATCACTTCTGCTCTGAGCAGCTAGAATTTTTAGCCTTAGCAAACAAAGGAGGGTGTTCTACATGAATTTTAAGTGGTCTTACAATATGCTTCAGCATAGGATTCAAATCATTGCATTTAAATAAAGAATATGTCTCTGCCTGTGTGTGTACACAAACACACTCTTTTTCATCTCGCCAAAGGGTTTAAGAGATTGAAGGAAAAATGTAAACTCAACAAATCCTTTCATAATGCATTCTTTATTTTGAAAGCCTAGCCTATCTTGAATGCACAGTATTTTATTTTTTTTTTGCTCTTGCAAAAGCCTTGAGAAGAAATTTACTGAACTTCCTGTTGAAAACCGAAGTGCTCTATTTGATCAAGACTGATGAGAGCTTCTTCTACTGGATCGGGACGCCTTGCGCACGGTCACTCAGGCCCTTGTCACCTCTCGCCTGGACTATTGTAATGCCCTCTACATGGGGCTCCCTGCGGGGAGCATCCGGAGACTCCAGTTGGTGCAAAATGCAGCCGCGAGGGTGATTATGGGGGCGTCGCGTAGCGCCCATGTGACGCCTCTCCTGCGCGAGCTGCATTGGTTGCCGATGGCTCTCCGGGTTCGCTTTAAGGTTCTAGTTTTGACCTTTAGGGCGACCCATGGCATGGGACCAGGTTACCTTCAGGACCGCATTCTGCCAACGTTCTCCAACAGGCCGGTGCGTTCCCACAGGGAGGGTCTGCTCCGGGTGCCGTCGGCCGCTATGTGTCGTCTGGCGGCGCCAAGGGGTAGGGCCTTCTCTGTGGGTGCCCCCGCCCTCTGGAATACTCTGCCACCGGAACTTCGTACCGGCACGGACCTGAGGGCCTTCAGGCGCGCGTTAAAGACTTGGCTCTTTGAGCAGGCCGGCCTGGGCTGAGATAATGATTTTAAATTTGATCTCCATTTTTAACTTTAAATTGGGTTTTAAGGGTGGGGGGGGGGTTTCCTAATTTTAGTCTGCAGCTGATTCAAATATTTAATTACTTTTTAACTTTTGTATTTGTGGGGTTTTTAGACGAGCTGTTCACCGCCCTGAGTCCCTAGGGAGAAGGGCGGTATATAAATGCAATTAATAAATAAATAAATAAATAAATAAATAATACTGTGCTATATCAGTGAATGCATGTTTTCTTGATTTCCATTATCAAGTAGGTCTTGAATTACTGGGACAGACCATTGGCAGATGCTATCACCCATTAATGGAAGCAAAAGGTGCACTAATACACTTTTCTACATTATAGCAATAGCACTTAGACTTATATACCACTTCACAGTGCTTTACATCCCACTTTAAGCAGTTTACAGAGACAGCATATTTCCCCCAACAATCTGGTTCCTCATTTTACTGACCTCAAAGGATGGAAGGGTGAGTTAACCTAGAGCCTGTGAGATTCGAATTGCCAAATTACAGGCAGCCAGCAATCAGCAGAAGTAGCCTGCAGTACTTCATTCTAACCACTGCAACACCACGGCTCTTTATAGGCTTATATTTACAATCACTTTTAAGTAGAATACTCTTCACAGTACCTGTCCCATCCTAGGACCAAGATAGTCCAGCTTAGGATCAAAATCTGAGAAATTTCAACGGTTTGGTCCCTTCCAGCATTGAGCTTATGGTGACAGTATCCATTGAAGTCCCAGACCTGAAAAACCGGGATATCTGATTTATATTATTTAAAAAAACATACTGAAAAATAGCAGTAAGTAATAATAGGGTTGAGACTTTAATGTTAAGTTTAACATTTTTCATATTACAAAATAATTCAATGCACTTTCAATAATCAATATTATCAACAGTACTATATAAGCAGCTCTATGTTCATACATGTATTACAAATTGTATTTAGCACTCTCTTTTTTTTGAAAATTTTAATTTACTTTAATCACCATAGGGTTATCAGCCTCTATTCTATAAATACCATTGTACTTAATTTTAATTTGTATTCTATGATTTATTGTTTTTAATAATGAAACAAATTGGGAAATAGAAAAAATCAATACATCAAAACCATAGAGTAAAATGTTTCTTGGTTACTTCAAACATAATGTTAAAAATCTTAAGCCTACATAATCCATGTGTTGGGGAGGAAAGAACATGACTAATGTGGAACTAATGCTATTAACCTTTTGAATCTTTAAAAGATCTTACAATTACAGCTAATTTACTGTACAATACCAAAGGTTAAGTAAAGCACAGCTAGTTTCCATCTACTGCTTTGTTAATCATTTGGAGATTGTTTTTTGCAAAATTCAAACTAATAAACCCATTCTTCATTCTTGATTACATCAGAAGACAAAGCATGAAACACTCAAGATGTCTATCTGTAGAATCAATCAAAATTTTGTCATAAATGTGAAATCTTTTTTCCCCATCTGACTTGAGAGATACACTCACCTATTCACTGATTTTTGGCTCATACAAAAGAATTAAAATTACTTCTCTCTTTACAAACCCACAACCGTGATTAAAAGTGTTTTATCCTCATCTGTGAGGTATATTTATATATCACAATTTTGCTTCTTCTTTTATGATTTCTTTTATTTCTTTCTTAGAATTATCTGTTACTGTTCTACTTATTAACCTGGAAATCCTGTTTGCTATGCATTTCTGAATTCACAATTCCCCTGGGCTTAAGTCCAACTCCTGCTATGTTTCTTTGCTCTTCCAAACATAGCACAGAAGCTGAATTTTGTAGAGAAAATTTGAAGGCAAATCTAGCTTCCAGTTCAGTTGCCAGGTCCCAGTTAGAGGTGTATATTATGGGAATAGAATCAAACCATAAATACCCTGTTTTCCCAAAAATAAGACCTGTACTGAAAATTAGACCTAATCTGATTTTAGCAGGCTTCTGAAATAAGCCCTACCCTCAAAACAAGCCCTAGTTAAGGTCATCATTAGTGAAGGGGCATGTCTAGCACCAGAGGTGGTGAGGGTGCGGGGGCTGACAGTGTCCAACAGTCACTGCAGCATGTGCAGCCCAGGTGAGTTGATTATAGCTCCAAACAGCAGGCAGAGGCAAAGGCAGAGTGGGGAGGCATGTGTTCCAGATGTGCTGCACGGGAGGCAGGAAAGCTGAGTCAGGCGAGGGTAGGCAGGTGGCCATGGGAGGCTTGTCTTCACATGGCAGCACTGGCAGCAGATGGAGGCAGAGGTGCGGGGGGTTGGCAAGTGACCTTGACATACTGCGTGGGCTGCGGGAAAGCTAAGAGATGCAAAAATGAACCTCCCATCGCCACCCACCCACTCTGTCCCACTGTCTCTTGACTTGTCTGGTCCATGAGCAGCCATGAGCAAGCAGAAGAAGTGGGCTGGCAGCCAAGTGGGAGGACAGGGTTGCCGGAGCCACCATCATGAGGGGATGCAGGTGTCAGGGCATGGATGGTCTGGCTGCGGGGCCCTGAAGTAAGCCCTTGTGGGTCACATGAGGCATTTCCATGACCCCCTCCCTGCCTTGCAGCAGCATTACTGAAGGGCTGTGTGGCCTCCTGTCTCACTGCAGCCATGAGCAAGCAGAAGAAGTGGGCCTCCTATACATGGGGAAAAAATAAGACATCTCCTGAATATAAATTCTAGTGCTTATTTTGGAGCCCTTAAAAATATAAGAACCTGTCATATTTTGGGGAAACATAGGTAGTATCTAAGTAGTGATCTTAATGTTCAAAATAATATGTATCTTTTTATAAATATAAATATATAAATAAAGACTTTCATACTTGTTCCTATGATGTGGGGAGGAAAGTAAGAAGGAAACAAATATTCTGTACGTAAAGGAAAGTATCTGAAAATCTTTTATTCAGAGATAAGAAAAACAGAGACCCAAAGGGAAACCCAGAGCGGGGTTATTATCTGCTATTTCTATTCCCAATGTCCCTAGAGGTCAATAAAATAAAATTGTAAATAACTGGTGCTTCTGAAGTATGGATGATGGGATTCATTTATTGTGCTAAATTATGAGTAGGCCAGTTCAGTTGTGGAGTAGACAGACTACATGGATCTGTTATTATAGTTTGTGTATTATGACTTAAAACACAGCATGTGTGAGCTCAATGAACTTTTACTTCTTCAAGAAATCATGATATAGCACAATTTATAATTCCTTGTATTGATCTATGCAGAGGACTACGTTTACACAAGACACCTAAGATGCAGTGGTGGGATTAAAAAAAAATTACTACTGGTTCTGTGGGCATAGCTTGGTGGGAGTGGCATGGCTTGGTGGGTGTGGCAGAGGAAGGATACTGTAAAATCTCCATTCCCTCCCCACTCCAGGAGAAGGTTATTGCAAAATCCCATTCTCATTAACCTGCTTTCTAGTTCCGTTCTCATGTGCAGGGCAACAAAAGAAGACCCAGCCAATCAACTGGGACTCGGGAGGCAGAAGGGGACAGGGACAGTCAGGTGGTATTTGCTGATTTTCCAAACTAGTCAAAATTTCAGCTACCAGTTCTCCAAAACTGGTCAGAACCTGCTGAATACCACTTCTTGCTTACTGCTTACTTACTGCTTACTTAAGCTTACATGCTTACTGAATCAATCCATTTTGGGGGTTTGTACTCTATGTTGAACTACAAATTAAGCACTTGAGTAGGATTTTGACATGCCGGAGAAAGTCTGATCCACTTTAGGTTGGTCTGTTGTACAAATGTATATGCTTCAATGTTAGCTAATCAGTTTAAATGTGTCAGAAGAACATATTCAAAATATTTTTCTTGGGACTATATCCCAATTCCAGAATTTAAATGCTTTCTCATTCTAATTTCCATCTGAGGTGAAAAGTGACACTAAATCATGAATAATATTTTTTTAAAAAGCAGGACAACATACATTTATAAAGTAAAGAAGAAACCAGAAAGAACGGAAGCAGAAAGTAAAAACAATGTGGGGAAATGCAGTCTACTCTTCCAGTCTACTTGGAAGCACAGAAAAGGATTATTAACACTTTATTTATCCAGTTAAAATAATAAACAATATTAATATTGTTTAACTAAAAGTATTGGCTATTTTATAGCAAGTACCAATTCAAGTTCCTGTAGTGGAATTTCTCCTATTGTTAACATTTTTATTGAGTTATAGTAAAGGTAAAGGTTCCCCTCGCACATACGTGCTAGTCGTTTCCGGCTCAAGGGGATGGTGCTCATCTCTGTTACAAAGCCAAAGAGCCAGCACTGTCTGAAGATGTCTCCATGGTCATGTGGCCGGCATGAGTAAATGCTGAAGGCACATGGAACTCTGTTACCTTCCCACCATAGTGGCAACAAAGCTGTTACTTTCCCACCACTTGCACTTTTACATGTTTTAGAACTGCTAGATTGGCAGAACCTGGGACAAGTAACGGGCGCTCACTCTGTTACGTGGCGCTAGGGATTCAAACCGCTGATCTGCTGACCTTTCTGATCAACAAGCTCAGTGTCTTAGCCACTTAGCCACCACGTCCCTTTTTGAATTATAGAGTAATATAAAATACAAAATACCAAGTAAATAGGAAAGCAGTGGTGAAGGAAAGGGGAAGGAGAAGTGAGGAAAGATAAGAAGAAAAGAAAAAAGAAGCATTGACTTCCGACTTTCTCTGTTACAGTAAAATAAGGCATTAACATCAATCACAACTTTTTGCTTTTTCTTAATGGTATAGACAAGCCATTTCTATAAAGATCTATCAGTCTAATCGGTAAATCCCTATATCAAAGTTTTATTCTTCTCCACATCAAGCATGAAGTTCAAAAGCGGTCTCCATGTGGAAACAAAAGTATGTTGCCATTTCAGTTTTGCCATTTCAGCCAACTCCATCAATTTCTTATTGGTGGATGTTCAAGCTACACCTCTAATAATATGAAATGGTTCATCTCACTTCATCCCTCCTCCCCTTTTTAAACATACATAGTGCACACCTTGACTGCTCCATCTGTGCCCCCAGTGAAGAGCCGTGTCTCAGTCCCGTCAAGAGCCATCGTGCTGATCTCTGCATTGCCATGACAACCAGTAAACTCTTTGATTTTCTGCCCAGTATCAATCAGCCAGAAGATAACTGTAGATCCAGTATCGGAGCTGATTACCTAAGGAAGAGGAGGAGAGAAAAGTCACTCAAATTAAAACCTTGTTGATATGCTCTGCTTCCAAATACCTGTATTATAATAAACTAATACATATGCAGCCTACTAAGTATCAATTTTAAATGCAAATCAGCACTGATTTTCTCACTTTTCTTCCATATCATAAAGTTTGTGGGTTGATTTTTATCCTATGCCTAATACCTTTCTTCACAACAAGCTTCATTTAACAGTTGAGTAATGATCTAGTTATCATTCAACAGAGAAAAGAGGTGACTTGTTCTTACTGCAGATACTATTTTAATCCAGACAGGGACAATGTGTCTTTAGCAATGAAGATTGTAATCTTTTTCAAACAAAATAAAATAAATCTAAGGTTGCAGTAGTCAAAGAGGAAAGCTTTGATATACAGGTAATAAATACCATCCTTCCTTATGTCAGCAAACTGCTTCATATATAAAGTATTAAGGGAATGTCTCTGAATACATTAGCTTACAACATCAGTATTATGCATTTATTTTTAACAGTATATTGGCATTTATTTTCACTGCATATTGGAGGAAAGGTCATTTGCATAAATCATGACATATTACACTCGCTCACCCACCCCAAAAAACTCTTGGTAAAATGTGTGTTGTGATTTCAGAATGCAACCCTAATTTTTTCTAAGTCACTCAGCCATTCCATGTATACTAATAGATTATGTTTAATATTTATGAAAGATTTACATAAAGGTAAAACCTACTAGTTATGCACTTAGTAAAATATAATTCTCTCTTGCCTAAAAGTCTGTAAAGTCATCCAGGTGAGTCATCCTTTGATCATGGTTTCCCAAAGGTGCTTTTTCAAGAGGCAACAGGATAGTGGGCAATGGAAGGATTTATATTCCTTGCAGACAGCTGGTAAATGCATCCTTTTAGAGCAGGGGTGCCTGTGGGTCAGATGTGGCCAGTGATGTGATCAGCCATTCCAAGGTCATGCAGTGGAATGCAGAACCATCCAGCCCCTGAACACAGGGACTGTTACCCAGACAATTTGTTAGCACATAATTGAACTCTTACCGATAAGCCAGGGATGAGGGGAGAAGGAGGTGGGAGCAAGAGAAAAGTTTTGAGCCATGGGGGCGCAGTGGTTAGAATATAGTACTGCAAGCTACTTCTGCTGACTGCTGGCTGCAGTTCAACAGTTCGAATCTCACAAGGCTCAAGGTTGACTTAGCCTTCCATCCTTCCGAGATGGGTAAAATGAGGACCCAGATTGTTGGGGACAATATACTGACTCTGTGCTTAGAGAGGGTTGTAAAACACTGTGAAGTGGTATATACTATAAGTCTAAGTGCTTTCATTATATGCTTTGGGCACAAAAACTAGAGATCTAGTTTTACTTCCTCTGTGACCACTTGGCTCTAGTAAAGTACACTTTTGGCTAACCATGGGCTTGAAAGTCTTTCTTTTCTAACTGAACTAGTTGTGACAGCTGACAGGGGAGACTCCCAGTATGTCTTTTGTGAGATTTTCCTAATAAAGATTGAGGATTAAATCACAGTTCTCCAAGAAGTTGAAGCATAGCCCAGTCCCTCTTAAATGGCTTGGCTTGGACAGAAAGGAATCTGTATTACAGACAAGCGTGAAACTCCTTGAAACAAGTGATTGCTCAGTGTGAGTAGAAAGTGCAGATGACTGTTACATCCCTGGTGATTTACATGTATTGCTTCTTTTTCTCACCTTTCCTAGAAATGAATAGATTCTTGATATGGTCTTAAAGCTGTAGTAGCTGCAATTTATAGCCTGAGATTCAACCAATTGGTCCGTATTTATAGCATGAAAGGATTCTCACAATATAGGTAGTCCTCAACTTACAACACTTCATCTAGTGAGCACTCAAAATTACAACGTACTGAACAAAGAGACTTATGATAATTTTTCACACTTATTTATTTATTTTATTTAGTTTAGTTTAGTTTGTCAAGCATGTATGAGAAAACAAGTATAAGTATGAACATAACATATAAACATATAAGTATAAACAGGTATAAGTATATACATAATAAATGAGTATGAATAAGTAGGACAGGGATAGTAGGCACACTGGTGTGCTTATGCACGCCCCCTTACAGACCTCTTAGGAATGGAGTGAGATCCACAGTAGACAGTTTAAGATTACAGTTTTGGGAGTTTGGAGCAGTTTACTTTGAGTTTGTATCTGTGTATTATTGTGGTTGAAATTGAAGTAGTCATGACAGGTAGGACGTTGTAGCAGACAATTTTGTACTAAGCTTAGATCAGACCGTAGGTGGAGTAGTTCTAGGTTATCCAGGTCCAAAATTTCACTGATTATCAAAGCATCCCCATTGTTACATGATCAAAATTCAGACGCCTGGAACCTGATGACGGTCTTTATGATGGTCCCGGGGTCACATAATCACTTTTTGCGGCCTTCTGACAAGCAAAGTCAAGGAGGAAGCCAAATTCACTTAACAACCGTGTTACTAACTGAACAACTGCAGTGATTAACTTAACAACTGCAGCAAGGAAGGTCATAAAATGGGGCAAAACTCACTTAACAATTGTCTCACTTAGCCACAGAAATTTTGAATTCGAGGACTAATTGAGATGTTTTGCAAATATCCCGAAATAAGACAATGACAGATAACTTCCAAACTGCAACCGAGAAAACTCATGGATGGGCCCGTGATGTCACCAGACTTGAATTCAATTTGAGGGTAACAAGTTGATCTTCATTACCACTATTTTTTCTGAACTGTATTCAGCAGTTGAACCAGTTCAATATGAAATACTTTCCCTTAAAATATGACAATGAAATCATGCCAGGTTTTTTTAATAATCATGCCAGGGGTTGTTTTTTTTCCCCTTAATGGTGGCTTATGGCTTACCAGGAAAGACAGAGCGCTTTTCCTCTATAGATGGATTTTATTCATCCTTAATTCTGAATAGGTTTCAAGTGAATTAGTCTATCTATTTTGTTTAAAGTTCATATCGCTTAATATCAATATCATCTACTGAACGGCACTCAAGCATTTCTTTATTTTGTTTGGTAGACAGATTATATTGGGTAGGCGTGTATAGTCATAAACTTGGTGCAATAATATAATATATTAAATATTTTCACTAGGAAGTTTATGTTTGACATATTTATTGATGCTATAACATTCTATAAGCAGGTATATTTGGGTTGAGTTAGCTAAATCAAAGGTCAGACTGAAGCTATTTATCTGCAAGTGAAGTAAATTTGCTGTTTTCAATATTAATAATTAAATGGAATTTCCTTGTAAAGAAATGAGAAGTTGCAAACATATTTGCATTAAATTATGTTCTTCTGAAGTCCTGGAAGCATAATTATGAATGGCACCCATGAAGAATTTTAATTGCTATCCAATATGCTTTTAATAACAAACATATCATTGCTGGCCTATTAAAAATTCTCCTCCAAAAAACCTGGGTAATAACACCTGTTATTTCAAGAAAGCAAATGTAAAGAAGCTTTTTTTCCCCTTGGCAAAAGGTAAAAAAATAACAAAACCAGCTAGAAGCCTTCTTTTGGCTGTACAAGTCAAACAGTTGGGAGTTCTTGAGCTAGTTTTAATAGCTTCATCCATTTCCCTACTTTGTTCAGAGTAGAACAGAACTTCCATAGCTTATTTCTGCTAAAGACATGGGGAGTCCTTGAATTAAATAGGCTTTATGAAAATAAATAGCATGCAGTCTTTATATAACTATGGTTGGTTGAAGAAGGATCAGCCAATAAACTTAATAGACCTAAGAAAAATATGTATTTTTTTCAAAGCTCCATACTTCTCTTAAGAAAGACTTGTAAAAAGGAGCATTAAGTAGAGTTAACACAATACTCCTTTTAGGGAGGGAGGACGACCATTCTTTCTTATACATGGGTCAGGTTGCTAAATCCTGACACATATGCATTGTGATTGGGAAATAGATTTATAGATGCCTTGGCTACATTGTAATGCTGCTTTTATGATATTGTGTAATTTTATTGTAATGTGAACTATCTGGACTCACAACCTTAAAATGGGCAGCTATACTGTATACACTCTTATTTCTTTCCTATACTTCAAATTTTTAAATTCCTCAGTGCAGTTAATGGATAACCTATAAGGCTGGGGATCCTGTTAGCACAAGAAAAACCAAGCTGAGCCAACAATTTCTTCCCACATAATCAAAGGTTTATGGAAAGCTCAAAATAGAACATAAATAGAAATGCATTCTCCTACTCATGGTCCTAGCAAATGATACTGAAGGGCACAGTTGCTCCGATACTAGAATTAATTTCTAGTCAGGATGTATAGCAGTTATGAGTTTACCTAGTTCTCTTTTAAAGCCTTCCAAGTAATCTCAGATTGGACAGCCAAAGAAATGCACATAGAACTTAGTTCTGAATGCTGTACTGTACCTCAACTATGTTTCTCAAATCAGACAGCCGCTTGCTTAAGTCTGCCTTTGCATTTCTTGATGAATTAAAAAGAATAGGAATGTTATACTGAATTTTTCTGTATTGCTTACACTAAAATATTTGGATAAGTAATGGAAAGTGGATAGAAACTGATATTTAGTAAGGGTATTTTTATTTATTTTTAATTATTTATGATCAGAACTGAATAATGCATCCAGTTCTGCTCATCTCAATATAAAAAAAAAATATTGAGACTCTGGAAAGAATGCAGAGAAGAGCAACTAAGGGCTGGAAGTTAAACATACAAAGAACAGTTCCAGGAACTAGAACTGAGTTTGTCTAGTCTAGTAAAAGGAAGAAATGGGGAGGTATGGTAGCAGTATTCCAATATTTGTGGAGCTCCTACAAAGATAAGGGCAAACTATATTCCAAAGCACCAAAAGGCAAGACAAGAAACAATGGATTGAAACTAACCAAGGACTAAGGAGACCAACCTAGAACTAAGGAGAAATTTCCTAAAAGTGAGAGTAATCAACCAATGGAATAGTTTGTCTTCATAAGTTGTAGGTGTTCCAACGCTGGAAGCTTTCAAAAAGAGACTGGACACAGCCATTTGTCCAAAATGGTATAGGGTCTACTGCTCAAACAGAGGGTTGGACTAGAAAAAATCAGGGTCCCTTCCAATTCTATTATACTATTCCATTCCATTCCATCCATTCTATTACTCAACCTTTAGGATACTGTGAAGCTCCTTGCAACTAATTAGTATATTTATCCATCTAGCCCAGAAGATTTCTTTTTGCTATCCTTTTTAACTGCAGATGCCAGGAAACAGACTGTAAAATTTTCTGCACACAGATCATGTGGTGTACCTTCACTCCTACACAATAGCCTTCTCTCCATATGCCTCATTTCATGTTTTCAAATTTCTTGTGTTCTTTCTCTTTCTCTGGCAGGAACCTCATTATTAATACCTGTATTTCTCCCTGAATATTTATTTATATCAGTGAGTACTTCCAGTTTGAAAAAAATAGTATTTGTTGCACTGGACAGCTGGTAAAAAATATGCTAATCAGCTGAGCATGTTTATGTTTGCATTGGAAGTCTAAATGTATTTATTTATTTAGAAGCATTTTTTTTACACAGCCCTCCCTTCATTCTTATAACGCTAACTTTATGTCCAGCAGTACTGTCAAAATCATCAACATATTAATGAGGCAGTCAAGCTGAAGCCAAGATGAATGATTTCTTTCCCAGTGCCTTAGAAATGTCACATTGCTCTTTAAGTCTTTCACATTGCTGAAAAATTTCTATTGGACAAATATACAAAAGCAGAATGGAAGCCGAGAAATGTGGCAGCTTCACTGTAAGTACTGTTATAAGGCAGGCACAGTTACATCATCACAGAGAAGGACATGCTATAAGCATTCTCAGTGTGGCATTTGTGCTATCCCAAGTTTTAGAATTATTCTGCCTCAGGGGTCCAGAGAGCTGTTTAAGCTTGGCAATGCCAGAACAAGTGTTCAGAAGTAAAATCTCAAGATGAGAATCTCAGCAGGAGCAGTGAGCTTTTCTTCTAAGTTAGAATGGCTGGCAAGCACAATAGTATGCAAAAAATGAGATTTCAAGGAAACCAAGAAAGCAAAGCAATGGAAACAGGAAGGATGTTTACCCAGTTGCCATTTTTTTATTTAGAGGGTGATTTCTAAACAATTAAAGGGATCCCAAAGTCCTTGTTCATAATAGCAATAGCACTTAGACTTATATACCACTTTATAGTGCTTTACAGCCTCTCTAAGTGGTTTACAAAGTCAGTCTATTGCCCCCAACAATTTGGGTCCTCATTTTACCCACCTCAGAAGGATGGAAGGCTGAGACAATCTTGAGCCTGGTGAGATTTGAACTGCCAAATTTCAGGCAACCGGCAGTCAACAGAAGTAACCTGCAGTATAATGACCATACAGCCTCTTTCCCCAGAGCAAGCAATGCTTTAAAGCAGCAGTTGCCAACCGATGGGCCGTGGCCCACTGGTGGGCCATGAGAAAATTTTGGTGGGCCATAGAGAAATCTCACCCCCAGAGCACCCCCCCCCAAATCAATTAATCCAGGCTGCGCAGAAACACAAGGCTGCTTAGTCCACATGGTGCAAGAACCCTCCCCGCCCACTCACTCCTTACCCGACAAACTTGTCTGCTAAGTTGCTACTTTTCCTTTTTCCGACCATCATCTGTTCTGCTGCACCGGGAGATTTAGATTAGTTAGGAAGCAGGAAATGGTTGGATTTCTTGCTTTCTAGCTAAGCACAGCGAAATCTCCCTTAGGATTGAAGATTTGTTTGCAAGCAAATTCAGTGCAGACTCACGGCAAGCAAATTTGAGAGACTGAGCTAGCCGATGGTAGATAGATAGATCACTGAATCATTCTGTGAGCAACTCAATCTGCCTGCTTTTCCTGATTTTGGATAAATGTTGCTTTTTTAAAATAAAAAAAATCAATATTTACATACATGGTGTATATGAGTTTGCTTGCTAGCAAATTTTATGAGTTTGCTTGCAAGCAAATTTTATGTGACAGAGCTAGCCAATGGCAGATAGATGAATTTCTGAATGAATCTGAGATTTTGTGAGCAACTCAATCTGCCTGCCTGCTTTGCCTGATTTTGGGTAAAAGTTGCTCTTTTTTATAAAAAATTCAATATTTATATAAATATTTATAATATTTACATACAAGCCATGCCCAGCCAGTCACATGACCACCAAGCTACAACCACAAATTAGGCCATGCCCACAGAACCAGTTAGTGGTCCCTGGGATCTAAAATTATGAGTTTGGTTGGTCCCTGAGGTCCAAAAGGTTGGCGACCTCTGCTTTAAAGGGCAAGAAAAAGATGTGTGTGTGTGTGTGTGTGTGTGTGAGAGAGAGAGAGAGAGAGAGAGAGTATGCATATGATTATAGTAGTCTTTGCCAACCTAATAGTTTCTTATATCATCCTTCTTCTGTACAGGTAGTCCTCAACTTACAACCATTCAAAGTTACAGTGGCACTGAATAAAGTCAGTGACGATTAGTCCTGCATTTACAAGCATTGCAGCATCCCTATGTCAAATAATCAAAATTTGGGTGCTTGGAAACTGGCATGTTTATGTTATAATTTGTGACCTTCCCAGCTGGTTTCTAACAAGTAAAATCAATGGGGAAAACTAGATTAGCTTAACTACCACATAATTTGCTTAACAATTGCAATGATTCACTTAACTGTGGCAAAAAAATTGTAAAAGCGGGCATGATTCCCTTAATAACCTAATTAAATTATTAAGTTAGCAATGGAAATTCTGGTCCCAATAGTGATCATATTGAATACCTGTAGTGTAATTAGTCATGGAGGAGGTGAGAAGACTTCCCTTCATGAATAAATGGGAATTAATGGCTTTATTGGTTTGTTTTATTTTACCACAGTTATCTATCTATCTATCTATCTATCTATCTATCTATCTATCTATCTATCTATCTATCTATCTATCTATCTATCTATCTAGATTCACTGCCTTGAGTCATTTGTAAAAATAATAAAGGCAGGGTACAGACAGACAGATAGATAGATGGATGGATGGATGGATGGATGGATGGATGGGTGGGTGGGTGGGTAGATAGATAGATGGTTGGATGGATGGATGGATGGATGTACCTTGCCTTTCTTATTTTTACAAATAACCCAACAACAACTCTATGAGGTAAGTTGGGCTGCAAGCGAGTAACTAGACCAAGGTCATCAGTTGGCTTTCATTGTTAAGGCAGGACTTGAACTTACAGTCTCCTGCTTTTTAGCCTGGTTCCTTAACCATTAAACCAAACTGTTCTTGGTCTCTCCTTCACATGGACCTTCCTTGATTGTTCTTCCTTGTGAGTAGATATTCCAACATAACCGTTTTCTATTACAGTGATGGCTGCGAGTGTTCTTTTTTAGTTTTAACAATGAAACAAAGCAATAGTTTTGTAGTATGTATGTGTGTATTATCCTGTTATACTCTAGTTATAGATTTATTTATGTATAAGGTTTATGGATGTATATATTCCTATTGTAACCCATTTTATATTTATAAGCTGATAATCTCAAATACACATAACAGACGTTCAGTCAGAATTTTCACTTTGGACAAGTACCTTGTGGGAATTTTCAAAGTTGAAAGACAGATGGTTCCTCAAGATTTGTCTGAATTTGTAAAATTTCAGACTGGAGTGAGGGATATATACACACTGACTTCACTCGCAGCAATTCCATGTGCATCTGACTCTATCATCTCATCTTTGACTTTGTTGCACAGAGCAGCAAAATCTGAGGTGTTCACTCAGCATACCATTAAGATGTAGAGGCACAGAGTTTTGTAGGCCCAGAGGTTTTGCAATTCAGATCCTCATGAATACTAATATATAGCTGAAGAGAATTTCTGAGATTACAAAAGCCAAAATATTGTGATTAATAGATATTTTCAAGGAAATGTCATTTTCTTATGAATTATACAAGCCTTCAAAACATTAAGAATTACAGGCATTGATCTTTAATAAAAAAAATATTTTCGGAAAATGGGGTGTACACCCTGATTAGGTGTGATCTTCAAGAAGTATCTACTTCTTGAATTCTTACTGCTTACTTTCAGTTCCCTGCGCGTTTGAGTGAAGCCAAAGTTCATGTTAAATATAAAAACAAAGGGCCAAGGTAGCCAGGGATAAAAGGCTTCACTGGTTAAAACAGCATAACCCAGATAGGTGGAGATGGATATTTCTGATCTTTCTGTTTGGAGGGTAGACTCACAGGTTTACTTCTTTGTTATGGAAAAAAAGATGTTGCTAATATTCTGTGGGAAGCGCCCCCCCCACCCCCCCGGCCCCCAGAAGAATGAAATATTTTGAGGAATATTTTAAAAAGGCAGAATATTATATTTTCCTAAATGAGAAATGGAGAAACATGTTTTGTAAGAGGCAGGAAACAGTCCCAGTCTCCCTGCCCCTGTGCAAAAACTGAGGACGCAGCTTTTAGAAATGTAGAATGGATGTAGAATGGTAGCTTCAAATAAATCTTCTTTAGTTTTGGGAGTGTAGCTTGAGGCTCATGATTTAATTGGAGTAACTGCCGGAACCCTGACATGCAGATTTGGTAATCCATTCAAGACAGGATATTTTCAAACAAAGGCAGAATAGAATGGTAGGATTGGAAATAGACTCTCACTCAAGGTGCAAAACAGGACAAAAGCCATTAAGTCACAATAGGAATTGCCCAATACCCTTTCAGAACACAAGCCCCTTTACTGCACCATCCCAGAGCAGTCCAAACTTCACCTGGAAGCTCAGATAAGCAACAAACAAAAGATTGACAAATTAGCTCAGAAAAATACCTAGGATTTGTATTTCCTCTTTGCCTATAGAGCCAGCTATGACCCTCTACATGACTCCTATATGACTTCACAGGAATCTGACAACAGCCAATAGAATACATATTCTTGCACAGGAACAGGAAGCTCAAAATACAAAGCCCAAAAGAAGGTATAAAAACCCACCACTCTCAACTCCACTTTGTCAGCTGCCCAGAATCACATGTACTTGGTGGTTTTGATTCACCAATAAATGGATCTTCTTGTCAATCAGCCTACAGCCTCCATTTTGTCTCCTGTGCCTTTCTCCCAACTTAGAACTGAACTAGATATTTCTTCCCACAGTTCTTTTAGCACTTATCCTTTAAATTTCCCATAGTCTCCTTAAAATGACAGACATTACATCCTTGCTTTTGTCATCTGTGCCATCGAATTTTGGCATGCAGTTCAAGAATATTCAGGGAGGGGAAACGAAGAGGGTTTTCATAACTCATATTAAGCTGGGGGGCCCAGATTATTCATTCTCGTAGCAGTGACAGCACTTGTTGTAGTAAATAATTTCTTTTTCCTACTTTGTTTGAACAAAAGAGAGCCATGTTGTTTCAGAAAAGAGGGAAATGGGAAAATAATGGCAATTTGCCCAGAGATTAATTTCATTGCATCGTGTATTATGATGGCTGGGGTTCCTGAATCTCAGGTGAGATATAGGTAAATCTCTGCCTACAAGAGCTACAGTGCTATAAAAGGAATGAATATCCAACTTACATACCAAGTGGCTGTGTGTTTAATTAATTTCATTTACTATCAAAGATATAACTATGATCCATGCTTGTTACATTATGAATTTCTGTTGGAAAAAAATGCATAAGACAAAACATAGATCTCAGCTAAGTACACTGTTTGCACATTTTATAGCTAACATGGGCCATAAGGTGATTTCATATGCATATTTCATAAGCAAGTTCATTTGCATCAGAAAGCTAGATGCTTTTTAAATATAATTCTCAGCTCCAGTTCTTAAATTTCTTTCTTTTTACTGAGGGCCAATAAACTTGACAGAGTTTGGATCATCAATAAGGTCTTGACTATTCAGCTTGTATAGAGCTGACAACTATAGCTCTGTTTTTAAGGGACAAAAACAGTTATTCCACATTAATTGATTATGGGATGGGTAAAACTGGATTGATTCAAAGTAAGAGTGTAATAAGTCTTTCCATGCATTCTCCATATACAAAATTGTGCAGGAACCAGGTTTTATGTGTCCAATATCCCCTAACCTAGGGGTCCTGGCTGAGGAATTCTGGGAGTTGAAGTCCACAAGTTGTAAAGTTACCAAGATTGGAGATCCCTCCTCTATACCCATTGAGTAGAAAGTCTACATAAGAATGACTAGGTTCAGTTGGGCTCCATGTTGCAAATTCTGGTCCCCAAGGAATAGTTGTCCCCTGTCAGACATTTTCACAAGAATATAAGAAACACCAAGCATCTTGTCCAATGATTTACTTCTCACAGGTAGCTAACTAAATTGTTTCTCAGAAATCATAAAGCAGAACATGAAGGCAGAAGCTTTTTTCTTCTCTAAATCTCCAGGGACTATTACTTAGAGACATGCTTCGTATACTTGTCACAATAGGTAACCATTGATGATATAGTCCTGTCTTAGTATAACTCACCCTTGTAGCCATCGAATTAATGGCAATCAACCCCCTGAGAAAGCAAAATAGTATATTCTATAAAGAAGTGTTTTGATTTGTCTTATATGTTCCACTAATGTCACTAATGTTGATTTGTCTTATATGTTCCACTAATGTCACCCTGCTATGTGACATTGGCCCTGCCTGAGCTCCTTGAGGTCATCGCCGGCTTGGCAGTTGAGACCCCCAAGCTTATGGTCATGGGGGATTTCAACCTACCCTTGGCCGGCGCAGCCTCGGGGACTGCTCAGGAGTTCATGGCTTCCATGAAAGCCTTGGGCCTGACCCAATTAATTCAGGATTCCACAAACACTGGGGGGTCACATCTTAGATCTGGTTTTTGTCTCTGGCCAGTGGCAGGATGATCTGGGTATAGGGGACGTTTTGATAAAGCCTCTGTCATGGTCAGATCATTCCCTCCTTAGGCTGGACTTCCGTTCCGCACCCCCTCACCGTGGGGAGGCGGGACCAACAAAATGGTTCCGCCCCAGGCGCCTGATGGACCCAGAGAGGTTCCTGATGGAGCTTGGGTACTCTCGCCCCTTCTGTTCAACATTTATGTGAAGCCGCTGGGTGAGATCATCCGTGGCTTTGGGGTAGAGTTTCATCAGTATGCTAATGATACTCAGCTATACATTTATACCCCAGGCCACCCCAATGAAGCCGTTGAAGTGATGACCTGGTGCCTGGAGGCTGTGTGGAGTTGGATGGGTCTGAACATGCTTCGGCTCAACCCGATCAAAACCGAGTGGCTGTGGTTTCCTGCCATCGCTGGCCGTGGGGGGAGAAATTTTGACCCCCACGGAGAGGGTGCGCAATCTGGGAGTCCTCCTGGATGTACGGCTGTTGTTAGAAGACCATATAGCAGCTGTCGCCAGGGGGGCCTTTTGTCAGATCCATTGGATCTACCAGTTGCGGCCCTTTCTGGATCGGGGTGCATTGTGAACGGTCACTTCTGCCCTTGTCACCTCCCGCCTAAACTACTGCAATGCTCTCTACATGGGGCTCCCCTTGAAGAGCATCCAGAGGCTTCAGCTGGTGCAGAATGCGGCCGCGCGGGTGATCTTGGGGGCTTCTCGGAGCTCCCATATTGCACCGCTCCTGCGCGAGCTGCATTGGCTTCCGGTGGCCTTCCGGGTGCGATTCAAGGTGTTGGTGATCACCTTTAAAGCGCTCCACGGCTTGGGACCCGGGTACTTACTAATGCCAACATTGGCCTCCTGCCGGCCAGTGCGCTCCCATAGGGTGGGTCTCCTTGGGGTACCGCCCGCTGGGCGATGCTGGTTGGCGGCTCTGAGGGTACGGGTCTTCTTTGTGGGAGCATCCTCCCTCTGGAATGAGCTTCCTACGGAGATATGGGCCATCACTGACCTATGGGCCTTCCAGCGCACGCTGAAGACCCACCTTTTTCAGCAGACCGGTCTGGCCTAGTCCCATTAGTAGGGTTTTAATTAATTTTTAAATTTTCATTTTCAACGGGGTTTTATTGGTCTTAATTTTTAATTTCAGCCGTTTATTTAATTCTCTTTTAACTCATTTTAAAATTTATATCGATTGTATTTTATTATGGCTGTTCACCGCTCCGAGTCCCTATTTGGGAGAGGGGGCAGTATAAAAGTTTTAATAATAAATAAATAAATAATATGCTTTACTAGGTGATACAAACAAAAAGTTATCAGTTGAATTTGTCTAAAACCATCAATAATATAAATTCCCTTTATTTAATTATTTTGCTTTTTATTTATATTATATTTATTTTGTCAAGCGATTATAAGATAACAGGTATAAGTATAAACATAGTTATGGATACATGAAATGGATACATATAAGAAAAATAAAAGAAATAAAAATAAAAAATGAAACAATAGGATAGGGACGGTATGCACGTTGGTGCGCTTATGCACGCCCCCTACAGACCTCTTAGGAAAGGGGTGAGGTCAATAGTAGACAGTCTAAGGTTAAAGATTTTGGAGTTTGGGGAAGAAACCACAGAGTCAGGTAGAGTATTCCAGACATTGACCACTCTGTTGCTGAAGTCGTATTTCCTGAACTCAAGTTTGGTACGATTAACCATGGGTTTGTATCTATTGTGTGCTCTTGTATTGTTATGGTTGAAGCTGAAGTATTCATTGACAGGTAAGTCATTGCAATGTATGATTTTATATACCATACTTAAATCGGACCGAAGACAGTGTAATTCAAGATTTTCCAGCTCTAGAATTTCAAGTCTGGTGGCATAAGGTATTCTACAACGAGTAGAGGAGTGGAGAACTCTTTCTGGACTTTCTCAACTGTGTTAATATCAGATACATAATGCGGGTTCCAGACTGATGAGCTGTATTCAAGTATTGGTCTAGCAAATGTTTTGTATGCTCTAGTTATTAGTGTGATATTACCAGAGAAAAAGCTACGTAGGATTAGGTTAACAACTCTTAATGCCTTTTTGGCTATGTAGTTATAGTGGGCTCTAGCACTTAGATCATTAGAGATGAGAACTCCAAGGTCCTTGACAGAGTTTGGATATCAACAAGGTCTTGACTATTCAGCCTGTATTTTATTTTCTGATTTTTTTTGCCAATATGTTTGTTGAAATTTGAAGTTGCCATTTGTTTGACCATTCTGATACATAGTTGAGGTCTTTTTGAAGGATAGCAGTATTGTCTGTGGTGTTGAATAGCTTTACATCATCAGCGAAGAGAACGCAGTTGCTCTTAATATGATCACAGAGATCATTTATGTAGAGTATGAAGAGAGTTGGTCCTAGAACACTGCTCTGGGGAACACCACTGTTGACAGGTACAGAATTTGATAGGACGCTCCCAATTTTGACCATTTGTTGTCTGTTTGACAGGAATGCTTCTATCCAATTATGCAGTTGTCCAGAGATACCATAAGATTTTAGTGTTAATTCCTGGTGACTGCCTCGACAAGTGCCTGCAATTTGCTGGTGATATTTCAAGAGTGGTTTGTCATTGCTTCCTTCCTAGAGCTGTCAGAGAATGACTGCCCCAAGGTCATCCAGCTGGATTTGTGCCTAAGATGAGAGTATTGCTCATGTTCTCTCAATTTCTGGCCTGTTGTTTTAATGACTACCCCAGACTGGCTCTCATTTTAATCCATAACTTCTATTAATTCATTTTAAAAAATAGAGTCCAAATATTATAACTCTCCTTTATATACTGTATTTGTTTCCCTAGTTTCTCATATTATTTTGCTCATCTTCTTCTGCCTTTTTCTAGCTGACAATGTTTTTGGAGTAACCGTCACAAACATACAATATATTCCAATTAGGATAATTATGTACATTTCATTGCAGGATGTATCATTTCTTGTTCTTAAAAACACATATAGTGTATTCATAGGTATGGATCAGAGAAATAAATATACAGGAATGTATAGAATCTTTGCCCACTGATTCTTCTCCCCAACATTACATCCAAACCCATGCATTTAACCGAAACTCTGAAAGAACCTACCAATGCACTATAGGTAGTCCTTAACCTACAACTTGTCATTTAGCAACCGTTTGAAGATACAACAGACTTCCCCTCATCAAAAAAGCTACCTATGACCAAGATTTGAAGATCTGGTGGATGCTTCCATGTGATGATATGACAACATTTTGGAAACCCAGCAACTGGTCCATATTTATGGCTATTCACAATGTCCCACAGTCCTGGGACCACAATTTAGGATATTTTGTTGGAAATTAATATAACTTAATTAATTAAAAAAGATAACTTAGAATTACGCAGTAATTCTAAATGTAGTACATAAAATTATCCATTATAATGTCCTACCCATCAATGGCTACTTCAGCTTCAACCTCAACAATAAACAAGCATACGAGAGACACAAACTCAGGGTTAATCGCACAAAACACAATTGCAGGAAATACGATAGTGCTCAATGCCTGGAATACTCTATCCGACTCTGTGGTTTCTTCCACTAACCCCAAACACTTTAACCTCAGACTGCCTACTGAAAGGGGCGTGCATAAGTGCACCAACGTGCCTAGCATCCCTTTTAATGTTCCCTTTTATTCGTATCTATTTCATGTATTAATAATCATGTTTATACATACATACATACATACATACATACATACATACATACATACATACATACATAATCAAATGTATGCTTGACAAAATAAATAAATAAAAATAAATAAAATAAATAAAATTGATATTTATTGCCAGTTTCTGGTAAATAAATATTCCATAGTAAACAATGAATTCACTAAAGGTCATGGAATTTACTTAATGTTACTCACTTAACAATGATCATGACTTAATAGGAATAGCACTTAGACTTATATACCTCTTCACAGTGCTTTACAGCCTTCTGTAAGCAGTTTTCAGAGTCACCATATTGCCCCCAACAACCTGGGTCCTCATTTTGCCAACCTTGGAAGGATGGAAGGCTGAATCATCCTTCAGCCGGTGAGGATCAAACCCCTGGCAGTCAGCAGAATTAGCCTGTAATACTGCATTCCAACACTGCACACTTTATTAGCAGGCTCAATTACAGTTGTAACATCTGTCTATCTATCTGACTGTCTGTTTATCTACTGTATCTGTCTACAGTATCTATCTATCTATCTATCTATCTATCTATCTATCTATCTATCTATCTATCTATCTATATCTATCTATCTATCTATCATCTGTCTATCATCTGTTTATTTATTTAAAGTTAAAAGAAAGAGTAAGGCTCTATTTGACCCTGTAGAAAACATTTCAGCTGAATTAAACTAAATGGAACCATAATTAAGGTTTCTTGAAGTTTTACTCAATGTAGTGAAAGAAAATTTTCTGTAAGAAAAAACAGATTTCCTGTTTATAGGTTAAGCATACAGTTCTCATACTTATTTAATAATATGGTGCCAAGAATATGTATAAATATCCCCTCTTTCATTGTAGAAACATCTTTTCAACTATCTGCATCATTCCTGATTTCCTATACCTCAATTATATTCCAAAGGAAGAATGTGACAGAAGCTCACAAACAACCTTTTCAGATGGAAATGTGGAGGCAGGCACAAAAATTCCAAGTGAAGAACAAGAGCATGAAATAAAATAGTGGCACTGTATTATTATTCCATGAATAAAGTCAGTTCAAAAATGCCACCAGCAGAAATTAAAAAGAAATTCTTGCACATCCTAAGAATAATGCAGAAAAGCAGAGAAAGAAGCAGAAGAGAATAAAGCTTTTGACAAAATGCAAGTCAGTCTTCAGCACAGTGTTAATTAAGCTATAGAAAATTGGGTGACCTCCAATACAGAAATAAAATTCTAGAGAAGGCAAAATGCCCATGTCTTTAAAGAAAGCCAGAGAAATACAATTACTGCATCACAGCACAGAGGAAATTCTTTTATAAATGCCTCTTGTGCATCAATTTTTACTTCCTGAAAAGAACATCCAGAAAACAGTGGATATGAATTTCAAATAGCTTCTCAGACAATTACTAAAAACCTTCCTTTTGTTATGTTTTACCTGTTGTAGCACTGAATTATACAGGAGGCAAGTCACAGCTTTCTTGTGACTTGCCACTCTCCTTTTCCCTAACTCGTGTTCCATTTCCAGGACCATCAGTTGGTTGTTCATTGAGATGAAGAGGAGAGTTTGTGATTCGTGAAAATAAAGGGTGGAGTGAAAGTCCACACTTTTAGGGAAGGATCCGGCAATCCTTTGCATACAAAGTTGATGCTGTATGTCCCAAAGCCTTAATATCTGTGCAGAGGAAGGAGGTGAGGAAGAGAAATAAATTAGAACTAGAAATTAAAAACCCAATCCAAAACCTTTTCAACCTTTCATCAAAAAGCCAGACCAAGATGTTCAACCCAAATACTTTGATGATTCATGACATCACTAACTTCAATACACAAAGGTTAAAACATGGAATCTCAGGCCAAAAATATTGCATACTATAGATATCTATATCTATCTATAGATAGCTTAAAGAAACTTAGCACATGATTAGTCTTAAGAAGAAAGACTGATAAAGATATAATTTCTCAAGTTTCAAAAAGAAGATCAAGACTTGTTCTCCATTGTCCAAGAGCACAGGGTGCAAAATTACGATCTTAAGTTACAGTAAAGAAAATACTGGTTGAATGATAGGAAGTTCCCTTTCAATATGTCTGTTCAAGAAAAGGCTGGACAGACTTCCTATCCACTCAATGAACAACAAGCCATCTGTTAGGGATACTTTCATGTGGATTTCTACCCTGAAGTTATTTTCTAACAGTCCAACAGTCATTGATGGTATTATCATTCAGCCAGCTATCATCAAAACCTGTCCATGCATGTCATTTTAGTTTGACCCAATAATGTTTGGAGGTCTTTGGAATAAACTATGCATTGCTAGCAGAGAAAGGGGAAATTGAATATCAAAGTGGTTTCTTCCACCTCTCTGATTCTAAAAAAAAAGTCTTGGAGTTGTTCTTATTCCATGGGAAGTACAAACAACCCTAGGCTGTTCATCATTGTCATTTTCTTCTCTGAGTTGTCAGATCAAGCCTTTCTGGAAAGGAAGCCTTTTTATCTTCTTTTATTCTGCCATTTGTCCTACACAGGATTGTGATGTTTAATTTGGATTCCTGGCAGTCAGTAAGAGATTGCTTAAGCAGAGCAGAAGGCTTTGTATGTAAATAGCAAACCATTGCTGATGCCCATTCATCCATCAAAGTGAAACAGATTTATGCTAATGCCCAAAACAACACAAGATTGCTTGTAAAATAATGGCTGAACAACAAAGGGAAGTGTTAGCCAACTGTTAAGATACTTATTGAAACATAATAACTTAATATGTTTTTCTTCAATCTTTCAATCTGAGCACATTCTGTATTCTCTACATCCAGGTTCCAATCTTACATCTTCATGGAAGAAGTTATTAATGGAAGGAATTAGATTAGAGTTCCAACTTTAGCTTGTGCCTATGGCATTTATCTTTCACTGAATTAACAAATGTTTATCACTGACTTTGGCAGTTTTCAGATGTGTGGACTCCAATTCCCAGAATTCCCCAATCAGACTTAATGGTTGGGAAATTCAGGGAATTGGAGTCCATACATTTGAAAGCTGCCAAGCCTAAGAAACACTGATCTATGTGACAATAAATGTAAAGGTTCCGCTCACACATACTGTATGTTCTGGTCGTTTCTGGCTCTAGGCAATGCTCATCTCCATTACTGTTGTGGTTAGCCAGCAGTAGGTGCAGATGGCTGAGGAGAGCGAGGACTCAGATGAGGGGCCAGGACTATTAGGGAGTGTTCTGCTGCCTTCAGAGATTGTGGGGGCTGGCAGCAGTGATGAGGAGGTTCCCGAGGAGCCTGTGCCATGTGCGTGTGCACGAAGGATTGCTCAGAGGAAAGAACAGTTACAACAGGACAGGCAGCTCAGGAGTAAGGCTGCAAGGTAATGGCCCTTCCTTCAAGAAGATAAAAGCCAACTGTAAATTAACCTTCTTTGCAGAAAGCAAAGAAGTTTTGAACTCAGCCTCATGGATATTACAGTTGGTATTTGAAGACTCTTGTAAACTATTTCTTATCTGTTGTTTTTTGTCAGACTTGAAAAAACTTGGCAAGGCTCTTTCTTGTTGGATCTAATTAGTTCGAAACAGCCTTTTATCTGTGAAGAAACAGGATTCTTAGCTGAAACTTAAACAGATTATATTGCTGCCTTTGTCTTGTGTTTGCTTTCTTGGAACCGGGTTTGGGTCAGAACAGTTACAAAGCTGAAGAGCCAGCATTGTCCGAAAATATCTCCATGGTTATGTGGCTGGCATGACTAAATGCTGAAGGCACACAGAATACTGTTACCTTCCCACCAAAGTGGTCCCTATTTTTCTATTTGAATTTTTACATGCTTTCAAACTGCTAGGTTGGCAGAAGCTGGGATAAGTAATGGGAGTTCACTCCATTACATGAAACTAGGGATTCAAACCACCAAATTGCCAACCTTTCTGATCGACAAGCTCAGCATCTTAGCCACTGAGCCACCGCATCCCTTTAACCCCTTTAGAAATTCAATAGATGTCCAAAGAAGGAAACTTTGAAATCAATTAGAAGAAAGTAGCTTCTATTTCATCCTGGCTCCTCATTTGTGACTGGTTCCTCTGCCAGGCATAGTTTAGATATGAATAACTAAAGGGTTCTACCTTCTCATGTGAAAAAGGGTCTCCTTTCTTCCAGCTTGTGAAGACCTACAGAGGAATGGTTTTTCTATGTTCTAACGGAATAGGTAGAGCAAGTGAGAAGAGAGTCCTGCAAATACAGTAAATTGACCTCATGTCATGAAAGGCTTAATGGCTCACTACCAGCACCTTGAATTGAACCCAGAAGCACACTGATAACCAATGATGCTCCAAATATTTGATGCACTGAATGAAATAACTGCCCTTGTGGCTTCATTTGGACCAGCTGAAACTTTTGGATACACTTCAAAGAAAACCCCAGGTACTGCAGATTGCAATAGTTCAATCTTCTAATCAGGGCTGAGTGACCATGAGTAGGCCTCTTGGTCAAGAATGGGCTCAATTGGTTCATAACATGTAGCTTTGTATAAAGACTCTCCGAGCTACTGTTGCCACCTGTTCTTTGGGAATGAATCCAAATAGACCTTCAAACTGATCTTGTTAGGGTTGAGATGAAACCACATATTCCTCATACATTCCCCCAACATTCTCCAGATGAGACAAGGCTTTCATGGTATCAGTCGGGTGGCCATGGTTGTAGACATAAAGGTAGTACAATAAACAGATTACAAATTACAGATTAACAGAGTTGGAAGGGACCTTGTAGGTCATCTAATCCAACCCCCTGCCCAAGCAAGAGACTCTATGCCATTTCTGACAGGTGGCAGTCCAATCTCTTCTTGAAAGCCTCCAATGATGAAGCTCTCACAACTTCTGAAGGCAAGCTGTTCCATTGGTTGGTTGTTCTTACTGTCCAAAAATTTCTCCTTATTTCTAGGTTGAATCTCTCCTTGATCAGTTTCCATCCATTATTCCTTGTCTGGCCTTCGGATGCCAAATAGCTTGACCCCTCCATCTCTGTGGCAGCTCTTCAAATACTGGAACACTGCTATCATATCTCCCCTGGTCCTTCCCTTCACTAGATTAGCAATGCCCAGTTCCTGTAAGCACGGTTTTTCTGAACTATAGGATGGTCACTAGAGGTCATCTAGAAGTGTGACCAATGCTATATTGGTCCCAAATCTTGATCTGAATTTTGACTGAAAAGTATCCAGATAATCCACTTATTCCAGATTGGAGCTACCATGCAATTTCCTTCTCTAAAACCTTCCCCTCCCCCCCAAAAAAGGGAAAGTTGGAAAGCAGATGAAGAGCATCCGGAGGCTTCAACTGGTGCAGAGTGCGGCCGCGCGGATGTTCTTGGGGGCTTCTCGGAGCTCCTATATTACACCGCTCCTGCGCGAGCTGCACTGGCTTCTGGTGGCCTTCCGGGTACGATTCAAGGTGCTAGTGACCATCTTTAAAGCGCTCCATGGCTTGGGACCCGGGTACTTGTGGGACCGCCTGCTGCCACCATCGGCCTCCCGTTGACCGGTGTGCTCCCACAGGGTTGGCCTCCTCGAGGTGCCGCAGGCTGGCCGATGTCGGTTGGCGGCCCCGAGGGTGCAGGCCTTCTCTGTGGGAGCACCCTCCCTTTGGAATGAGCTACCGGCGGAGATGCGAGCCATTACTGACCTAAAGGCCTTCTGAAGAGCACTTAAGACCCACCTTTTCCAACAGGCCAATATGGCGTAACGTTATGAGTAGGGTTTTTAATTTGATTTTAATTTTTATGGGTTTTATTGGTCTTAGCCATCTATTTAATTAATTTTTTAACTCTTTTTTAACTTTTCTGATTGTATGTTTTTATTATGGCTGTTCACTGCCCCGAGTCCCTTTTTGGGAGAGGGGGCGGTATACAAATCGAAATAATAAATAAATAAATAAAATTGCATTGAATAGTTAGGGCCAGATGAGACAGCTAACCTCTTTTTCATGAGCTGGAAAAACCACCCCTCTCTCAAAGATGAATTCTCTACTACCAAAACACAACCACATGTCCCCTCCTGGGAGGCCTTAGCCAACAAGAAGGGACATGGACACAATTCTGAACTATTTGTGAAGTTAAGAATCTTTGAATTGAGGAGGGCAACTAATCTTCTTTATTCCTGGATACATCAATGATGGTTTCTTGGATACCCTGGATGTAGTCTGCTATTGATTTCTACTGAGATTTTTTTAAAAAAAAATCATAGTGTAACCTAGGCTTTGGGACTTCCAGGTAGCCCCTTATCCAGGGAATAACCTCTTTCCACTTCTGCTTATATTTTTTGAGTTCAGCTAAAGTCAGCTAGACTCAGACATCTGTGTGGACTGTGCTATGAAGAAGAAAAGGAAGAATTAGGGCAAATGAATGTATATGTAGAAAAATAGCTTAAGGAAGACTTCTCTATAAGTCTAATATTAATGTTAGAAAGTGGCACAGTGAGTTTAGATTTTTATACTGGAGACGTGTATAGTATAATGAACTATGTTTGACAGACTCTTTCAACACTCACCTTATCCTTGGCAAAGCTGAAGAGCAGTTTGCGCTCAGTAATGAACTGGACAGCTATTACGCTGTCTGAATGACCTGTCAGGATTCCAGCAGGTTTTGATGTGACATAAGGATTCCAAAGGCAGACGGAGCAATTAATTCCTGCAGTTGCTGTTCAGAGTCATAAAGTTGAAATAAGGTTTTACAAAAACGGTTCCAAGGTGTAACTAATGAGTGTTATCAGTGTACAAATATTCTGATCCAGAGATTCAAGTGATCTGTGATTTGATCAAATCTCCAAATTAAATTGACTTTGTTACCTGAACTGTCACACTGATTCAAATGCTGAATTGATGCCGCAGAATAGATTTAGTGATTTAACACTTTGTAATGCATGCCATGTCTTTCCCCCCCCTAATTGATTATATGATTCAGCTCTGTTCAATTTGACAGTTTGCGCCTTTGGCATATTGGTAAGAAGATAGACATATTCTGATTCTAATATTTTCCCAATCTGGTATGTATCTGAGGGACACCAGATTGGGAAAAGCTGCTTGTTATCTCCTTTCTGTTTTATTTCCATTATTTCCTTTCTATAACATTAATAACCTGCTAAAATAACCTCTCTCTTTCCCTCCCTCCCTCCTTCCCTCTCTCTCTCTCTCTCTCTCTCTTTCTCTCTCTCTCTCTCTCTCACACACACACACACACACCCTTCCAAAAACCTCTTGAGCATCCTTTAGGCCATTATCTTTATAAGGCCTACTTTTTCTTATTTTTTTTTATTTTTATTTACATTTATATGCCCCCCTTCTCCGGAGACTCAGGGCAGCTTACAGTCTTTAGAGAACCATGCTAAGTGCTCGGCAATAGCCTTCATTCCATTGTATATGCCTGCTCATTACTAGGGCTCCCCCCCCCCCCCCCCCCCCAGCAGCATTTTTTACAAAGTCAGCTTATTGCCCCCAACAATCTTGGGTCCTCATTTTACCTACCCCGAGAGGATGGAAGGATGAGTCAACCTTGAGCCTGGTGGGATTCGAATTGCAGGCAATTGAGCTAAGTGCTAGATGATTAACAGTCTGCACCACCAAGGCCCTACCTAGTCTTTCTATCTAGCCCAGGGCTGACAAACTCACAGCCCGCAGGCCAGATGAATCACGTGCTGGCCACGCCCACGCCTGGTTAACAAAGGGTGGGGGGAAGGTCATGATATGTCACATGAAGCTGCCATGACGGCACAAGTTTGACACCCCTGATCCAGCCCATAGGTTCTCAAGCAAGAATCTGCCACACCATACAAAACCCTCACTTTTTAAAGTGTCACCTTTTCTATTCTCTTACAAAAGAAAGAAAACATCTTTTTCTCTATGAAGAATATCAGGATCCCATTTTTTCAGAAGGAATCTGGGAGCAGAAGCAATCTCTAAACAGAGGAAGGACTATTGACCAGTATACACATATTGGTCCCTTGGCATATATCACCTTAATAAAATGCTAATCTATGGCAGTAAAATTTATGACCACATTTTTAGAAAATAAATCAACCTTGAATTATCCATCCATATGCCACTGGCAAAATTCCAGTGTAATATACACTAGAAATAATCTGGCACCTGAGAAATACTTGCCAAATATTTTTCTTTCTGTTTTAGCACAACTACACTATATTTCCAAATTAAACTAGTCCAACAATTATTTTTTCATCTACTAGGGAACTGCAGCTTTTCCAAAAATGTTTGGTTCCTCTAGCTAATTTTCCTCTCATTCATGACAGACTGCCATTTGAAATAGTTATACTCATTAAACCAGTTCAAACATGAAACAATACAGGATATATCTACCTTTGTGACTTTCATAACTTTGATAAAGAGGAAATATTTCAACTAGCAGAAAGGGTCTCTACAATATCACTATATTGCACATGTCTTTTCAGTCCTGTCTGAACTGTATTCTACAATTGGATTATTCTAGTATTTCTGGCTTTGTTTCCATCTAGCTTTTCTGTCAGTTAGAACTTGATAAGAACATGCTTTATTCTAGTCTGTCTCTTGTTCACCCTGCCCAGCCTCCTTGCTACTTCTTTGTGGCATTTTCCTCATTGGTTTTCACCTCAATTCAATTCGTGTCAAGCTCCCTTTCTTTCACTTTGTCTACTACCAGTACTGTTCTGCATCCAGAGCTGATTTCTGTATGACTTTTTTTTAAGTGTCAAGCTAAACATGTCTTCCTTCTGCAAATGAACCTTTCAGTATGTTCCTTTTAAAAAAATCTGAGCACTGAGGCAAAACCAGAAAAACTACAGCCCAGCATCTATGGATCACAGAAGTGGTAGTGGGCTTTCTGTACAAGAAGCCTTATAGGGTTGATATATTATTTTTACTGGAATACAGCCATCTTTATGAAAAGAATAGGGAGACAGAATTCCCAAAGCTCTAACAGAAACTTGGTTTGCAAAGTTCTTCCGTGAACCTATCTTGAATATATTTACCTAGGATTTTTTTTCTTTTTTGCATTTGTCATACAAAAAGCTAGAAGTATATAACTCTAAGAAGCAACCACCACTTAGTAAATATCATGTTTTACAACTTCATAGAGATTTATTGAACTTTTCTGAGTGGAATCCAAACTCAGGAAACGAGTGATTGATTTTACACCTCTTTCCATATATGATAAACACAAATGCTGTTGCCTCCATTAGCAGAGTTAGAGTTTTCAGGGAGGTGAAATAATTTTAGACAGCTCTGTCTTGCTTGGGAAGGAGCACACTTTTGTTGTGGAAATGAATAGTACATTTTAAATGGTTTTTAAATGGTTTTTAAAATATAATTAATATCTAGAATTAGCACTGTGCCAACACTTGACTTGTAGCTTTATAGAAATTTTCTTCCTAACAACAAAGGCATAATTAAAGGAGGTGTTGATGATCAAAAGTTTCAAGATTTTGCACTATCACAATCCAAGCCCTTGGATTTGTACATGCATGTAATATTGAAGCACATACAAAATAATTAGGCTTTAAATCATGACCATTTTGCAGATTTTGATTCCTTCTGCAGACACCACTATTTAACAAAACATATTATTTTTGAGAGATTATAAACTCATAACGGTTCAGAATTTCCTTGCTGGTGTTTTGAGCTTACTGGATAGCTGGAGGTTGCTCCTAACTTGAAACAGTCCAGTGGGAAGAGATTCCCAAGAATGTCTTCCATTGGGATTTAACTAAAGCAAGGACAGCCAGGAAGAAAACAGGCTATTGGAGACATAGCTGTATAGTGAAAGACTGCCCATCTCTAGCCATCTCCTTTCTTTCTTTCTTTCTTTCTTTCTTTCTTTCTTTCTTTCTTTCTTTCTTTCTTTCTTTCTTTCTTTCTTTCTTTCTTTCTTTCTTCTTTCTTCTTTTATCTATCTATCTATCTATCTATCTATCTATCTATCTATCTATCTATCTATCTATCTATCATCTATCTATATCTTCTATGCTACTGATCTCGCCAAAGAACTCAGCTTACAGTCATATGATTAAAACATGATTCAAAATGTTAGACAATAAATAAAAACCATACATTTAAAATTCAATTCACCAAGATGGAAGTACTTGAACCTCAGATTCCACTGAAGAGAATTTCTCTGCAATTTTTTTCTATGGAATAAGTTTCAAAAGCATATTCTCATTCATGAAACAGAATGGTAGCTAATAGGAAAAAAATGCAGATTTTTTTTCTAAATGTTGGTATTAGGTATGTACTCAGTTGACCAATATTTCCCTATAAGATCTTCTTTTTTAAAGAATCCCAAGGCAACCAAGGTTAAGATAAATGGGATCCAATATGGTCATGTCAGTGCAAATTCCAATCAGAATATATCTGGACTTTTCTATCTACTGTCATGTTTTGAATTATTATCTGAGTCCTATTATTTCAGTCTTTTCTATTCTTTTAATTCACCCATTACATTTTATAAGAATGGAGAAATCATGAGGAATATACATACCTACTAAATTAAGCCTGGAATGATAGTCAAAGGCATTGACTCCTTGGTCAATATGGAAAGCTGTCATTGTTAGGCAAGGACTTAATTTTTCCCTCCAGGCTAGCACCAAGGTCTTTGTGCTACTGGTAGTAACAGACAAGAATGCATCTAAAGACGAGCTGTACAAAACTGAAATAAGACAGAGATGACATTATAATTAAGTTCTGCCAAAGCCACAGTTGTTACCTTAAGCTGAGTCAGTTGTGGTGGCTCAACTATTGCTGGTTTACTTAAAATTGGATGCTTGAGACATTAGGATATTTTTAATTTTTAGATGAATTCTTTCATAAATCCATGCCATTCATTTCCATAATCATATGTAGATTTCTGTAAGAAGCCTTGTACATTTTGTAATATCTTGTATGCAGATATATATTTAGGTTGAGATGTTGAGGGAAAGAGTATGGCTATATGTATGAATGTGTTTATGCAGGTGTGTGTGTATTTCACTTTCCATGGCAGCTCACTTATACATAGCTCTATCAAAAATATACAAATGCAATATTATATTTCTAAAAGCATTTGTACATATTTCTAAAAGCATTTTATTTTAAAATGTGCACTTAAAGCACATGTTGCTCTGAATTAAAAACTATATTACAGCACTCAGAAAAGCAGCCGGTTATTTTCCCAAGTATACAGTACTATAGTCAAACAGCTAAAATCAAGGAAACATTTTAGAAAATTAGTTACTGATGTAGGCGGGTTGGATCTTTGTAAACAACATGAAATTTAAAAGGTAGGTGGATGCTATCCTAAAAAATTACTCCCTGCTTGAAAGGCAGTGCTTTTGTACCACTTTTGATGACCTAACTGTGTCTGTCAGTTCTGGATTCTTTTCTCACAAACATATTGCTTTTTATCAAACTATGAAAATAAATTTAGTCATAATAAAGTTCAAAATTAGTGGAGAAATTTATGTCACCTTCTTGAACAAATACTTCTGTTGTTATTTATTTTTCCTTGAATGGGTAGCTTTGTTTTTTTGAATAAGAACTCCCAATTGTATCTTTCTTGGTTAATATACAATAAAGGCTCTAATTGAACAACATATTTAATTTGATTCCTGAATTAACCTATCTTTCCAATTTGTGAAATAAATTAAATAATGCTCTAATAAAACAGGTTGTCAACTCTCAAAATAACTCTAGCTGAAGCCATATTTTCCTTGCTTCATTTCTTACTTGGCATAATTATGGGATGGGGGAACAGGGACTTATGGAATGTAGAATTTTTTTCCTTTAATGTACCAGACATAACAATGATAAGGCTCCTGAGAACCAAGGCCAGATCAACGTGCCCTAGCAATGGCAGGAGGGAGTGCTGAAAAGTTTGTCACCCGTTTGGTTGGCTAGTATGACCTGTGACACAAGTGGGTTGGACAGTATCTATTCTTTAATTATACCAAAATTTTGGGAATTATTCAGTGTTGGTTTCATATTTGATAGTGCTGATATGATAAACAGGATTTTTGAGGAAGCCAAGGCCTCAGAGTCTTGAATTGGTTAGGAGTATTACTTGGAACCATGACATAGGTTGTGTTTAGGTGATACATCAAGTAACAAAAAAAAAAAAACCCCAAACAAACAAAGGTTAAACGTAGCCATTAGCCAAGCCTACTACATTGTGTGAATGTAGGTTTAAAGGTAAAGGTTCCCCTCGCACATACATGCTAATCATTTCTGGCTGTAGGGAGCAGTACTCATCTCCATTACAAAGCCAAAGAGCCAGCGCTGTCCAAAGATGTCTCCATGGTCATGTGGCCGGCATGACTAATCACCAAAGGTGCATGGAATGCTGTTACTTTCCCACCAAAGTGGTCCCTATTTTTCTACTTGCATTTTTACATGCTTTCAAACTGCTAGGTTAGCAGAAGCTGGGACAAGTAACAGGAGCTCACTCTGCTATGCAGTGCTAGGGATTCAAATTGCCGAACTGCTGACCTTTCTGATCAACAAGCTCAGCATATGAGCCACTGCGTGCCCTGAATGTAGGTTAGTAGATCTTTCACTACACCCATCATGAGCTAACCCATCATGAGCTAACCCAGCTGTAGACTATCATGTTGTTTTCTATTTTGTTCTGGGATCCATATGTCTCAATAGGATGGAAACAGTTTTTACTTTAACTGCTGAAAAATTCTATTGTCAAAATGGAGATCTTATAAAAATTGTTTGTAACAAACTAATACAACTTTATACTGTATGTAGCAATAGCACTTAGACTTATACACTATTTCACAGTGCTTTACAGCCTTCTCTACGTGTTTACAGAGTCAGCATATCGCCCCAACAACCTTAGTCCTCATTTTACCGACCTCGGAAGGATAGAAGGGTTGAGCTGCTCAAAATTGAACTCCTGGAATGAGCAATGAGTTAGCCCTGCAGTACTGCCTTCTAACCATTGTGCCCCCACAGTTCTATATGCTCATATCTAGTATGGATCTCTAAGTGCTCTCCTTCTCCATCTAAAATCTAGCCATGTAGAGACATGGCTCCATTTTTTTTCCTCCCTATGTTTATTTTCTAATGAAATGAAACTTACTAGATCCAAATTGTTTTTTTTCCAGAGCTGTGAGCCCTTCCAGAAATCTTGGCACAACTTTTTTGAGAATGGTAGGGTAAAGATGTTCTTGTTGAACTTAATTCCTGGACATTGCATTCATGCAGTTTTCTAGCCATTATGAGTTTGTTTACCATCACTTACTTTTAGGATTTTATTCTTTATGTTTAATTTTTCAAATAGATCAACAGCCCTGCTTAACCTCCAAGATCAGCAAAGATCAGCTAGATGCTGCCACCTGGTGTGATTTAATTAAGATCCATGACTGGCTTCATGCCTGCTATTATTTGAACATGAAGGTTATGAAGCAGAGATGCAAGAACCCTGCTTTCTGATAAATTAAGTTTATTGTATATTCTAAATATTAGAAAAGTGGTTACTACAGCAGAAAAACAGCAACTGCCAATTACAAGCACACTTGTATAAACATGCGTGAAGTTAGCCAGCCTTCTCTTTCTCTCATCTCTTCTTAGGAACAAAACTTCAATTTCCTTTTCATGCCAGTATGTCCTAATAGTCTAAGGATTGATCATCTCTATTTGAGAGATGGTTGATATCCGTGCATTGCTCTTATAATGGACCTATCTGGTCTCAGGCCATCTGTGCCCTCACAGGACCCATATAGATCTTCACATTCGATGCATAATTTATCAGGCTTTTAACATTCTAATTCTAATTCAGATTTTTAAAATGCTTCGTAGCAAGTCTACAAAAGGGAAGTTAAAAACAGTTTTTAAATAATCCTGTGATGAATCTAGCTTCTACCCCCACTTGAGTCAATGAAAGATCTGTCAGGAACAGCCAGATAAAATCTTCATAAACATGAATCCTAGACAAACTTTGCTTACAAATTAGCCTGTTGGTGAATGAAAAGTACAGGCATCTTTCTGAATGAAGATGATAGGATTAGTAACCAATTTGAAATAAATTTCCTCAACTCCTTAGATATCCCTTGGAGTTTTGAGATTTAAAAAATGTTCCATGTTTTTTCCCCAACATTTGTCATTTTCTCTGGAATTAAAAAAAAGTAAGAAACCAGATGTTCCAAATTGTGCCTTTATTCCCAAAACATTTACTGTACATATTTTGGCAGCTGTCTGGTATCTCTGCCAGGGTATAAGTCAATGTAGCTCATCCTGGAATATCTAACACATAAGCATTTGTTTCAGGGAGCCCTTATAATTTCAGCAACCTGAGAAATGTCTATGTTGTATGTTTATATATTGCATTTTTATGTGCTCATGTGCAAACAATTGAAGACCATCCTTAAAAAACCTACTGAGTAAGAAAGGTTCCAAATAAATCTCTGAAATTTAAAGTTGTTATGCCTCTGCAAGAATGAAACATTAAAATAAACACATTTTCTACCAGAAGGTGTAAGTATTTGGGAAATAGATTTGTTATATGCTTCTGAAATGTTTGCTTGGCAATTTATGTAGCGAAATATAATTTCTTTAAAAAAATTAAGGGCATACTTTAGCAGGAGGCCTTGGGGACTTTTATGAGAATAAAATATATGTTATGAACCAACTAATCTTTACAATTCTACTTGTTGCTGACTAAATTAAGCTGTAAATCAACCTCCTTGGAAGATGTCTGACTAGGAAAGGTAATGTCGGAGCAATTTTTGCATCAAGATGATAAATTAAAATGCTCTGCTGCCTGAAGAAAAGATGAAGAAATTAAACAGCAGAAAACTAAGTATGTTCTTAGAGAATGATGAAATCAGAATAAAAGTAGATATGAAGGTTATTAATTTAACTAGTTTGGGTGGAGAAAATGCACAACTAGGGAATTCATAAGACACGAATATTTACCTCCCGCAATGGAGACTTCTTATTTATAATAGCTGGCATATAAAATAAGTTATTTTTTTAAAAAAAAATTCTTAAAAAACCCTGCAACCCTTAAAAATTTCTTGAAAAAGATCTGGATCATAGATGGAAAAGGACACAGGTACTAATCCTCCCAATTTTGTTGATAACCCATCCTGTTGTGGGAAAAATAACCACTTTCAATGGGGAGCAAAAGTGATTAGATATAGATTATAAAACCAAGGACATTGGCATGCACAAACTTTAGTGATCACTGGGCTCCTCATTTAAGAACTGCAGAAAAGCCCCAAACAAGTAAAGGTTACAGATGTTATATGTTTGAATTGCTACACTATTTTTCCATTGTGATGGGACTACAATTCTCAGAATGCAAATGGAACCTCCACTTTTGTTCCTTTAAAATATTTAAGAGTAGAATAAGGTGGCTAGATTGCAACCTGGAGATCTGTCACTGAAATATTTGATGCCACATGAATCCAGGTGGTTGTTGTAGGTCTTTTTTCCCACTCAGTCCCACTTCTCTGCTTATTCTAACTCCTGGAATGAGAATCTAAGTATGCCATAACAGGCAGATAAGGGGAATGAATAATAGGACAGAACAGAACAGATGCTGGGGTTGTTTTTTCTTAAACCGTACTATGGGATTTAAAAGATCCAACAGATGTCTCCAGGTTGCAACTTGACAACTTAACGTTGAAATGAAAGTTTGAAATTTTGTATTAATGGGGACACCTTTATGGCAGAAAGGGGAATGATTCCTCTCTGTGGACTAGACATTTATTAATTATTCAGATCTGAATAATTTATGTCATTTATGGAAAATGCTTTATTGTTTTAGAATTTAAAGAGCCTCCTCATAATATGAAGCATTTCAGAGACCATTGTTAATCATCTACAAGTTTGCTTTAAAAGTGAGCAAATTCTGGAGTTAAGAATAAGAAAGAAAGAAAAAGAATGTAAGACTCTGAAAAAAAGAAATCAAGTCTGATGGTACACTTTAATAAATGCTTCATTCTGGTAATTATTTGTTGGAATCTCCTTTTCTCTAACTTTAAACTATTTTCACCTTTGACTTGAAATTCTGAAGGATGTGAGGGACAATTGTTAATTGATAAATAGGGCAAAAAGTTTAAATGCCTATAAAAAGCATGTCCTTCATAGCACTCCACCTCAGAGAAAACAATTGTTAAATTTCCCCTCTGCTTCCCAAATCTATCACCTTTCCTCTGACCTCAAAAGGCCTCATACAAAAGAGAAGGACTTGAACTACAATTCTATCTCTGTCAACTTCTGTATGTTGACTTGCCCTGTGGAGATCAAAGTCCCAGAAGGCTTAAGTGAAAGGCCAACACCTCTTTATCCAGGTATGGCTAAAATGTATATTTGTCCTTCATTTCTGGGAGTTTTCTTACAGCCTACCATTTATGACTTTCCTGAAGCACATTCTGAGAAAGTAAATCTCAGTTTAGATTTATTTTAAAAGTAAACCTAGCTGCTTGCAAACTTTATGGAGATTCATAAGCTTTGCAAAATCAGACCGAGTTACTGCTTAGAACATACCATGGTTGTAAGCTAGTTTTGAAAGTGAAAACCTTACCCTCTAAGGTAAGATCCTCCCCCACTTCCCAATTCTTCTGTAATAGCCTAAAGATCTGGCTCTTTGGAGGGAATTCCATACTGGAGGTGGCTGCTAGATTGATACCAGTAGTAGATTCCACCTCCCCTCTCCCTTGCCCTCTATTCTCCATCCATCCATCTTTTTGGTTAGCATATTGATATTTTTATTCTCATTGTGTTCCTTTGTCATTGTTTATTTATTCTTTTATAATTTTACTTCTATTCTGTTTACACACCTTTCATTTTTCTTTTTTTATTACTGTAAGCCACCTAGAGTAGCCCTTTGACGAGACAGGCAGCAAGCAAATTTAAGAAATAAATAAAATATCTGTGAAGGCAATGACAAATCACTTCTGCACTGTTACCCCAGGAAACTGCATTGATGGATAAATTGTCCTTGACTTGAGGACATGACTTATATTTAATAGGGCTTAGGAATTATAGATACATTTGCCATTTAAAAATAGGATTTCATCATTTCAATATTCTTTCTAGCATCACAATATATGCCAAAGGTAATACACAAGATTAAAAGAAGACATTATTTTATTACTCTTCAAATATGTACCTTGCTTAATCCATTCTTTATTATGGATTTTGTGTCTTAAAGTATGGCAGCATTTGTGATATCCAGAAACCAACTCCTGCCAATTAATTGTTACTGTCACATTTTCATCTTCAAGAGAACTGGGAGGCCGTTCAAATAATGAAATTAGGGCTGCATTGAAGACAATTGCTTGTACCTATACAAGAAGAATTGATTCAATTTTTTTAACCATTTCTAAACATGTCAAGACAACCAACCAATGTCACATAAATACTTCTCTTTTGTTATAAATTCATAATTTGTAGGCATTTAAATTTCATGGGCACAGTTATGACTATTTTATTGTTATAGTAGTTGTTATTATTGAAAGTTCAAAAAATATTTAGAAAAGTACAATGGGAATAACCCAGATCTGTAAAGGTGTTTACTTTAACAAGAGCCTGAATATGGAAGGAAAGTTGACCCAATTTAATCAAAGAAGGTATGCAAATACTTGGGAAACTCAAATTAATTTTGTCCAGCTCAAAGCAGAAGTAGCAAGAAACAATTGAGTTCAGCGGGCATTTAGTTTGGAAGAGAAGAAATCCTAAATAATAAAATTGTGAAGGAACTATTTTAAAATATGCAAGGAATCCACAAGAGGATCCAACTTCTGCTTAAAAATCTCTAAGAAAAGGAAGTCTGTATTATAGCTCCCTGGTAGATCAAATGGGTTGCATGTAAACATACTTCAGTTCAGTTTCTAGTTTCTTGAGGTAGGACTAGATGGAGTATAGATCTAGAGAAATCTAAAGAGATCTAGGAAGCTATTGTGGTATATGATTTAAAGTGTTGAACTATGGCTGACCCTATCCAAGTTCAAATCCATGTACAACCATGGAAGTCACTAAGCCCATATCATGAGATCACTTCAAATCTTCAGTCAGATCAACCAAGTTTGGTTAGCTTCATATCTCCCAAACCAGGGGTTTCAAATTTGATTTTATTGAGGGCCACATCAGGGTTGTGTTTGACCTCAGGGGTGGGGGCAGGGTGAGTGTGGCCAGATTGACAACACTCATGTCAGGGGTGCTTGTGGCTCGAGCACTCTGCCAGCAAAAACAGACTCCCAAGCTCCATTTTCAGCTGGAACAGCTCCTGCAGCTCTCTGCCAGTGAAAACAGCCCACCCAAGCTCTGTTTTTGTTGGCAGAGGGCTGCAGGAGGCCATCCCGGCTGAAAACAGAGCTTGGGAGGGTCTCATGCAGCCCTCCCAAGTTCTGTTTTCACTGGCAGAGGCACCGTGGGCAGTTTCCAGGGCAGCCCCACAGGCCAGATCTAAGCACCCCATGAGCCGGATCAAGCCCATAGGCCTTGAGTTTGATACTCTTATTCCAAACAATCTTGTTTCCAGCCTTCTCTTAGGTCAAACCTAAAGGGAACTTTCTCTGGGTTATACAATGAAACTGTTAGCACTGAATGTGTGGCATCACAAGATTACATTGCACCATAATTCTAGATGTTGTGCCATACTTGCCTGTCCACAGACATCTCCCAGGGTCAGAATAGCTTCATTTCCATCATGAGGATTATACCAGTAGTGCATGCATGTCACTGTTCCCTCAAAGCCTTGAAGCCTGTATTGACATGAGAACCCTTTTTTGAAATTTAACTCTGCAAAATGGATCTCTTTGTTTGTAAATGCAACAACTACCTAAAGGTGAGAGAAGGAGTGGGGACAGAAAAAGGAGAAAAAAGAATATTCTTTGAAAACCACCATTCTTGGATCACCAGTCAGTTATTTTTATTATTATAATTCACCATCCCCTAAATTTTTTTGCTCCATTTCCATAAGTTCATCAACCTACCTTGTTAACATTTGGTAATGCAACCAGAGAGGTCACCCAGAGGTCTTTGGGTTTCACAGCTTCTATCGTGATTTGCACCATCTTTTGTAACTTTAAACTTTCTCCCCAGAGGCCAAGCAATCCATTTCTGCTCACAGTCAAGTATTTGCCGGGGTGTTTAAAACATATAACATTTTGAATAACATCTTTATGTATTGTTGGGAGAAAACGGAGATCTTTCCATTGGGGAATGACCGACATCTTGGTTCGTTCATCTCTTTCATACAGCTCAAGAAGAACAAAGGAAGTCAATTTATCCCAATCAATAAGGCCATCCCGGATCAAATCTATCTTATCAAAAAGCTCACCATATTCCTCCTTAGTGCCTTGCTTAATTGTTGCCGACATGCTATTGACAAATGATTCTCGAGTCATCAGACCCCTGTTTCCATTGGATTCTGAAGACTTGTAAGAAGAACAGAATAAGAAACAGAGTTTAAAGTTTGCTACATTTTGTTGAAACATTAGTAACTTGGCAATTTTTTATTGGACAACTCTCATAAATCTTCATTGAAAGCTACCATGTGCTTATAGAGACATCAAGCAATATGAAAATTGTATATGAACATATCCAATCTGGAGCAGCTTCAGGGACTGGCACAAATACGTAAGAGGCTACTGTTGACCACTGTAGCTGATCTTACTGTTAGGTGGAATGAGATAATCATTCTGATAAAGATGTTGAGAGAAAGATATTGGAGCAATACTTTATTTAGGTATTTATTTTAAAAACTTATATGGATGGCCAACTTCTGTACCATAATTCTGGGTTGTGCACAACTTCTGCAGTGAATTAAGTTGTCTGATCACTCCCTTGGATACCACTCTTCTTCCTATCTCTGAAGGTCCATCCCATGTTAAGTTATATGGTTGCACAATGTAATGTTTTAAGGACCTTGGCTACATAATATTAATATGGCTATGGTAATCATTTTATTTGAGTTTTTGGATTGGATTTTGATCATTATGCTATTCATTATTGTTGGCCACCCAGACATCAAAAGTAGAGGTGAGTAGCTATATTAAATCAAATAAATAAATAAATAAAATTAATAGAATTGGTTGAATATTTTTAAGGCATGGTACCATATCCTGGAAGATGATCCTATACAGTATGTATTGATTCAGAAATAAGTTCTAATATGGAGATTTTCAGTCATCCAGATGACTGCAGGGAATATAAATATTTCCATTCTCCACCATTCATTCATAACTGAAGAACCTTCTTGGATGAGAAGTGAAATGCCTTCAAGCAAAAATAAAGAAAGTCCAATTGCCTTTTGAAAAATCACTTTTGGGACAATTCTGCTAAGCTCAGCATATTTGCTTTTTTACCAACAAGGAAAGGAATGATTTTTGACAGTAGATTTTCTACTTAGTATGGGAAGAAACTCATACTACGTGCATGATTAGGAACAAGTCCAACTTCAGCTTTGCAGCTACATAAAAATAACTATAAAAATAATTGTTGACTTGGCAAAATAAGTTATGTAGCTCAGTTTATTTTCTTTATGAAAGACTTGTGTTTAATACGGCAAATACCTAAGGCCTCAAACTCATTTCATATGCTAAAAAGCTATCAAAATAATTATTTGAAATCACTCAGGAGGAAATCTCTTTATGCTATTTAATAATCACCCAATCCAATCTTCCCTGAAGACATATAAAAAAAACCCTTTCTTTAGTTTTTTTCATATCCATAGATGGAAATATAATAGCAAAGGCAGAAGAAATGCTGTTTTAGATTTTTTTTAAAAAAAGCCATACATTCCAATGAATTAACTGAACAGAAAACAAGAACAAGAATAAAAATCAACCCAATTTTTATACACATAGAAAGAAGACACTATTTGAAGCCCAGCTTCGAGAGATATTTGAGGAAAATCAAGTTTAATTAATTATAATGCTAATGCTTTCAATACTACTGATTTCATTGGTCTTCGATCTAGTACATTAATGGAGCAATGTTTTAGAAGTTAAATTACACTCCGCTTGCCTTCTGAAGTACTCTGCGTATTTTCTAAAAGTAGACAGGAACCTGAACTGAATCAGCATGTGTTCAGCTTGGTCTGAAGTAAGATTTTACAGTTTTTAGCAAAGCAGCAGCAGCATTATCAGTGACTGTGTTTTGTGTGTATGTATGTGTGTTTGTTTGTGGTTGAGTTAATATAAAGGATATGCTATGCAGAATGTATTGAGGGATGGAAACAGCCATTCCTGCACAGACTTGTGAGGAAAGAGAAAAGGCCTTTGGTGAGGACTGGTGCTTCATCCAAGATTTCACAAGCAGCAGCAATATCTGTGGGAAGGCAGAATGATCAAAGAAGCATTGCAGTAACACAGTACAATTCACCCACCTGAAACCCTGTTGTATATGCCTTACAATGTCACATGCACATACACAAGTTCTGTTGCTTGCTGTGCAATGTCACAGAAATGCTTTTGAAATAGCTAACATCCTTCTAGGGTCCAAGTTCACACACTACATCAATGGTCTCAAACTCATAATGTCAGGTAGCTCTTCAAATCATCTTCTGTGGCTCACAAGAATACTTGGTAGGTATTGAGGCCATTGGCGCAACACTGTACAGCAATATAGTGGCCTCTCACATCTCTCCAGCAAGTGTCTCATCAATAGCAGAGCAGAGATGGTATTCAGCAGGTTCTAACCAGTTCTAAAGAACTGGTAGTGGAAATTTTGAGTAGTTCAGAGAACCGGCAAATACCACCTCTAACTGGAGATTTTACAATATCCTTCCCCTGCCACACCCACCAAGCCATGCCCACAGAACTGGTAGTAAAAAAATTGAATCCCACCACTGCAGCAGAGCCTGTGTACAACAGCAGAACCTGTGTAATGTGTACAATCACTGTTGTGCCCAGGGGCATTGTTCACTCTCTTACAGAGTGAGAAGTCCTCACACAGTAAGTCCTTGTCAGGTGCAAAAGATCAGGTCCATCTGTGATGATCCAATTAAACTAATTTATCATGCCCATGCACAAGAACCTTCTCAACTAATGGTCAAGTTAGAGTTAGGTAAGGGCCAACATTATTTAAGGGAGGTTGGACTTAGTTTCTTGTAGCTACATAGGGATTCTAGACTAATCCCTTTTTTCACACCACCTCTAGTTTCTGCCATTCCTTCTTGTGTATTCTCCTGAAACTAAGGCTTTCTGGGCAGAAACAGTAAGTGGTGGTAGGGATAGGAAGGCTTGGCTTGTCCAGGGAAGAGAGCCCAGGAGATGAAGTTACCCAAGACTGGGAAAGAGCGGGGCAGGGAAGGAGAAAAAAAGAAAACAAGTAAGATCGCTCTGCTAAGCAGCAGCAGGAAGGTCTATGCTTAGAAACAATAATTTGTATGAGAAAAAGAGCATCTGTTCCAGAAGGAGAGAGACGAAAAAGAAAATACACAACTGGGGAACTTTAAGTGGACTGTCCTTGCTAGATTCATCTTGAGAAAATATCTAATAACCCAATAATAAAACCAAATATCAATGTCCTGCTTAACGGAAATTCTGCTGGCTTAATGGCCAAAACCAAATTACTTTGTTTTGCAAAAGGCTTTGCTCTGCAGAAAAGCTTTTGCTTATCAATACATTTATACTGAATAGCATGTACATGTTTGTACATACTGTACATTCTCTACATTTTTGTCCAATTTTTCAAACGTTGCAATTCATCTGTGGCCCCCAGACTAATAAGCTCATCCTCATCAGCACTTGTGACAATTTAGATTAGAAAGCCCTGGACTAGATCAACCAGCCTGGCAGGCTAAGTTAGGTCAGAACTTCCCCATTTCATTTAAACTGAGGCTGCATTTGCACAGGAGGACTGAACAGGAGAGGAGCAAAACCTAAATTTAGCTTTTTGGATCTAACATCTACATGACACTTTAAACTGTTCCACTAAAAAGCTGTGCCAACTGAACCAGCAAGTAAAAAAGACTACTTTTTGAGCAGAAGTGTCTCCTGCAAGTAAGTAAGGAAACTCACATTTATTTGGGAAGGGTGCTAGTGCTGATAAAGATTACCTGCAATTAGAACTAGAGCTTTGATTGACAAAAGTCAGGCAAGACATGTTCCAAACAGAAGCACCTAAGACTATATATGAGGATGGATACATACATACATACATACATACATACATACATACATACATGCATACATACATACATAATACAAACACACCCATCTATCTATCTATCTATCTATCTATCTATCTATCTATCTATCTATCTATCTATCTATCTCTATCCATATATCTATATCTGTATGTATGTATGTATTATGTCTGTCTGTCTGTTGATCCATCCATCCATCCATCCATCCATCCATCCATCCATCCATCCATCCATCCATCCATTTAGCATAGATGTCAAACTTGCCACATCATGTTGCTGTCACGTGACATATCATGACGTTTTTCCCTTCACAGAGTTGGGTGGGCATGGCCCACTTGTGATGCATCTGTTCCACAAGCCGCCAGGTTGAAACCCCTGATCTAGAGTCATGGTGGCACAGTGGTTAAAATGCAGTACTGCAGGCTACTTTTGCTGACTTCTGGCTGCCTGCAATTTGGCAGTTCCAATCTCACCAGGCTCAGTTTTCCATCATGCCAAGGTTGGTAAAATGAAGAACTAGATTGTTGGGACAAAATACTGACATTATAAATTACTTAGAGAGGGCTGTAAAGCACTGTGTAGTAATATATAAGTCTAAGTGTCTGTCTGTCTGTCATCTATCTATCTATCTATCTATCTATCTATCTATCTATCTTCAGGAATGTCTTTAACATGAAATGAACTCTGGTGACAGCCTGGAAAAGAGCATTAAGACAGGTTATAGAAAGCCACTGTTGTGCTGTTGATACACATATATTCTCTCTGCTCCAAATTCATGGCAGTAGAATGCTGAGCTGGAGGGAGGAGGGCATTAAATATCTAACAGGAAGATGAGACAATAGTTTCAAAGGAATAACAGAAACTATCAAGAGGTGCATGGCAAGAAAGAAAGAGAAGCCTATCAGGTCCCTCTCTGGTACCCCCAGATGGCTGGACTGATTAACAGCAGCTTGTCAAGGAGCATCCTTTTTTCCTGTTGTTTCCTATTTGGGGGGAACTATTAGTCAAGAGATTGAGGAAGAAATATTAATAAGCATCAGCTCCAGAAGTCAAGAAAAATACATAGCGATACTTCCAAACAAATATATGTATTGTTCCATACTTATAGACAGAATCTTGCCAAACTGAAGTAGAATACTATCTATATGAAACATGAACTCTGGGAACTATCAGGGAGGGGATAAAGAAAAACATCTTTCTCTGACATAAATGATCTGAACTGAGTTGCCTCTTACTCCTCTGGGTTCATCAGGGTTGTATTTGACCTCAGGAAACCAACTGCGCATGGCCAGGGTGGGCATGACCAGCTTGACATTCATGTTGGGGGTGCTTGTGGTGGCATGAGTGCTCTGCCAATGAAAATGGAGCTCGGAACTCCATTTTTGCTGGCAGAGGGTTGCAGGAAGCTGTCACAGCCAAAAACGGAGCTCAGTCCTCCCAAACTCTATTTTTGCTGGCAGAGGCACTGTGGGCCAGTCCTTTGCTGTTTCCAGAGTGGCCTCATGAGCCAGATCTAAGCACCCCTGTATTACAGCATCCATATACATCTCAAATGGATGCAACCATGTACACTCCAGAAGAAAAACGTAGGTCTGAATGGAAGTTTATGGAGGTGAAAAAACAAAGCAAAAAACAACTGTTACTGAGCTTAGTTCCATAATTAATAAATGATAAATGAATTGAGCAGTAGTCTCAGGAACTTTCTTGCACTGCATGGACTTTAGAAAATGTGGTGTTCTTCAAAGGCAATAAAAAATGGAATCATTATGTAGCTAGTATGAAATTCCCAGTGATCACCAAGTGGAGATGTAAGTAACAAATAGAAGAGAATATAGCATAGATGGAAAAAGATTGAGATGAGACTATATAAAGGCCACCATAGACAATCAGCTGTAACAGAAAATTTCATCAGAGTCTCTTCGCTAGCAAAACATCGTGAAAAGTCTTATTGCTTTCAAGAATGCTTCATCTTAAAACCTACTTCTCAGTGACTTTTCAGATCAGGCTTATGTGTTAGATAATATTATTTTGCCATACCATAAACTAAGGGAACAAAGGAACATATTGACATGTGAGGAACATGTGGATAGTCCTACCTTCCGTGTGTTCATTCATCTATTTCTGGAAAAATCAGAGACCCAATGAACACAAAAGAAAATATATGTTTTGAACTAGATGAAGAATTCCTTTTCATGATGGATAGAAAACTTAGTTCAAAGGGTTTTAGGAAGCAGGACTCCTAAAAGTCATTGCTGGTAGCTAAAGAAAAACACTCATGAGCAAAATAAATAAGCAGAACCTGCTGGTTTAGTTTATCTTCTCAATACTATTACCAATATTTTAAAAAACACTTTTGTGACTAAGAAGGTAACATTATGAAAGTATTGGCTGAAATGTAGCCATAAAGAATGAGTAATGAATATCTTTTAGCAGAGAATCTCTTTTCAATAAATTACTGAGCTACATCCAAATCATTCTAGCATTTAAAACTGAGCATGACAAAGGAAGTTAATGTAGTATTTCACCATATATTGTGCAATGATCAACTTCAAAGAACAAGATCATAATATATGGAATTTTAACAGACATGCAAAGTGCTTCCAAGATACAATTGCCATCTTAAGAATTTCATAAATTCTTGACTGGTGGCGAAATCCAAGATTAAATGTTCCGGGAAACTCAGAGACACATTTTTATTCATTTGAATCAGTAAGAGTTTGGCTTTGGACAGAATGGGCACTGATGATTTGGCCTGTTTTGAGAAACCTAAAAGATTTTGTGCCATTGGTGGCTGCAGGGTGTTTGATAGGCACGGAAAATCAATTTATGGGGCGGCCCTCCTGAGCTCTATTTTCGCTAGCAGATGCCCTGACATGAGTGACATTGAGCTGGCCATGCCCATCCTGGCCATGCCCACCCAGCCCCCTGAGGTCAAATGCAACCCTGATGTGCCCCTCAATGAAATCAAGTTTGATATCCCTGATCTATACCATAATATTTAAAAATTATATAATAAAGAAGAAAGAATGACTGACTTTAGCAAAGTCTTTTCCAAAGACAATCTTTTGCATTTGGTGGCCCTATCCTACTTTTGTGAAGCTAAAGATATTTCAGTGGTTTGGACTGAATTTCCCTCTCACTGAATTTGTTTTATTAAAGTGTACTGGCACTCACAGCAGTAAATCAGACCAGCTAAAGGAACATTTGCAATGTGTCCTCCGCTCTGCCTTTTCTGGCAGCTGCTGGAATTAGCAAGTAACCTACTTTTACAGCTACCTACATCTCAACAGTGGGTCTTCTTTATTCTGCCAATAGGATACTCTATTATACTCTGAAGTCATAGAATGTGATTGCCTCAGAGGTCATTTTCAAGAGGGCAGCAGCAAAGTCCTTGATGGAATAAACAAATTTAGGTTGTACAATGGGGATCAGAAAATAGCTTTTACCAGAAGAACATCTAGGAGAAATTTGGGGAAGAGACTATGTCCTTTTTTATAAGAAACTTCCATGTTTTTCCTCAAGATAGCTATATCCAGAAAAAAAGGAGAAAAAGAGAAAGATGCTACTAGTAACAGCCTAACAAAAGGACCATTTTCATACTATTATTGTACAGGGGATATTTAAGATTTTTTTTCTTGTCTTGGTAATTGTTATGGAAACTAATGCACTCACAAGCTCAATTCCCATCATAAATAGTTGTGATGATGCATCAGAATGAGCTGTTTTAATAATCTGTGGCAAAGCTGTGCATTTAATGGTTTCGTGCTAGCAAATCCCCTCAGCCTGCTCATTTCAGCGCTTGCCCCATTGAAAAGTTGACAATCACAGAAATATTTGAAATAGATCCCTGCAGGGGCTCTTTAACTGAGAATCGTTCAGATAGCCTGAAATGAAGAGCCTTGTGGATGATTGGAAGTCAGTTAGTTATCAAGAAAATATTAATTTGTTCTCTCTTTTTAAAAAAACAAATTATTGCTCATCTCCAGCTCAGTGGAAGGGCCTCTTTTTGCAAGCTGAAAGAAACAACTCAACTTGAAAAATGACACTGGCAGAAATGGGTTGCTCACCTCCTCAGCCTTCTTTGCAAAAGGAAATCATACTCTGCCCTCTAAGAAACCAGCCATGCTCCTATATTTCCTGCCAAACGCTACAATATATATGAGAGCTGCCAACTCCCATTAGCTGAGCAGCTCACCCAGGGGAAAGGGCAGGATCTGAAAGAGAAAGCTATTGTAATTGCAATAACCTCAATTAGACCCAATTTAAACCAGAAGTCCAACAATCTGCAGTAATTAGAGATCAAAAGCTCCGCTTGGCCTGCTGGCACTGGTCCTTTCGTCTCTCTTTCGGGGGGGCGATTGAATACGAGAGGTCTTGTAATCATATTCTGTCTGCTCTGTGGATGTGGACAAAGCCGGATCACACACCAGACACTTTCCTTTTCATGCACAATCACTGAGCCCTTGAACTAATTAATAACATTGGAGGGAAAGTCACAGAAATCTGTAAAAGAAAGAGGCACCTGCTCTTAACATGCTGAATAGAACAATAGATAGGGCTGGTAGTCCATGGAAACAACTACTACACACCTGTGGAATTAAAGCAAGTTCATAAAAGAGACATAGCTTTGCCTTGGATTCAGCTAACTTCCCCATTTTAGCCAACTCTTTTGAATGGGATTAACAGATGGGAATCTTTCTGGCTGTAATTGGTCAGCCTTCTGGCTGCTGTGCTTAGCATGGCCCTGCCAGATTTGAGCATCTCTAGGAACTTCCTATAACTACAAGAAATGAACAGGACCTGAAAATGGGGTAGGTTTCCAACTTCATCAGTCAATTAGTCCTGAACATAAATATATAAGTAGACATTTCTCCAACCACCCCTTCTTGGAAAATTAAAACAACAAGAAATGGCAACTTCAAATTACAATTAGCTTTCTACCTAGAAATTCATTTTCTGTTTGAACAGGGAATTCTTGGGTCATCTGTTAGTAGAATGTTTTCCCTTGGCTAAGACAGATTGGGTCCACTGTATCATATGTATATGTATGTTCATACATACATCACTGAGGTTATAACATTTAAACAACTTCATTCAGGGCAATAGTCTTCTATTGCCAAAGCTGCTTCTCTCCTGAGCTATTCCCAGCTCTTTCTGAAGCCAACTTCAGAAATTCAAGTCTAGATACAGTGGATTGCTAATGGAATAGGTCTAAGGCCACCCCAAAAACTTTTTGTTCTGCTTTTGGTCCTTCTCATCCATGCAGCAAGTCAAGTCTCTTTGCTGGTTCCCACAGAGATCAGTCTATCCATGTGGATAAACTGCCTTAATCTTTTAGGGATTGTTCACTTCTCACTAGTCTCAGTTTCTTTGCTTTCCCAGAGGTCTGCTCAGATCTTCACATCCCATCAAATTCCCAAATTAACCCTTTTTGATGCTGAAGGAAACCATTTCTTTTTCTTTTTTCCTCTTAGATTTCCTCATTATTCTGTTGTTTTAACAAAGTAAGAGGAAACTCTTCCCTATCTTCTTCTGTAGTCAAGGAAATGTCATAGGAAGGGAAAAACCATTGAAAGATTTTTAAAGGAGACGGGGGACAGGGAGGATGAGAAGAGAAGCTTTGCAATATAATGAGCAGGGAATGGAAAAATAAGGGGGATATGCTTCATTCAACCTGGGAGAAGTAAGGGTTGAATAAAACATGAGCTTTGGGGAGTGAAAATAGTTCATTTGACTTTAGGGGCCATTATTGGATCATCTGCAAGATTTTAAAAAACTGTTGAGAACATAGCTCTTGAGCAGCTCAGGATGAAATAGCTGCATGAGGCAGCAATCAGCTGCTTGAGTGGAGAAGCTGTACCCATCAGGATACAACTGTATCAAAATGAAGTTCTGGAGACCATCTTTGGACAGTAAAGAGTGGTTATGAATCAGAGCAGGACAGCGCGGGCTGGGATGCAATTGCAATGGACTGAAAATGGGAGGAGGCTGGCAACGTCTGTTCCTGCCCCCAGGAAGCAGTGGGTGACCTTTGCTGGCGCTGGGTCAAACAAATTTATTTTTTGTTCTTACTATGGTACAAACCCAGTTTTCTGAGAAATCTGTAGGTCAGTAACAAAGACAACATATTATGCTTGGGTTCAATCCTTGGCAATGCCAGGGACTAGTAAGGGCAAGAGGCTGCCCTTGGGCCTTTAAAAAAAAAAAATCTAGGGATGGTGCAAATCTTCCAAAGACTGAAGGCTTCAGTGAAAGTCCAAATAAAGTTTCTCTTCAAAATCCTTCATCAAGGGGCACGACGCCTCCCACTTTTAAGTGCAGGGCATTTGCAAGCTTTCACCATGCAAAAGTGGCTTCCATGAATATGCAAAAGTGACTTTCTTTGGAAGCAGGCTGACCAACTGAAGCAGATGATAGTATCTTTATGCTTCACAGGGGCAGACTGCCTTGGCTCTATAGTGTAAATAAAGCATTGTACTGGAGAGCATTGTACTTGCAAAGCAAGGAGATCAAGCAGAGAAATGAGGCAATAAGGCCTGATAGATGGGCCACAGGGACATTATTATTTTGTTAAGTCCTCTCCTCAAAAATATGGTTTTTGAGATTCAATTTGTTCCTGAAATCTGGAAACTTATATGTGCAATGTATTAGTTAGATTTTTGAGGACCAATTTATAGTTTAGCAGTCCAAGATCACATTTTCTCTCCTCCAAGAATTTCTCAGGGAAACAATGTTTAATTCACATGATGAACTGAACACATTTCCTTTCTCAAATCAGGTAACTATGAACCACTGGAAATATTTAGATATGTTTCGTATACAATGCTCTCTGTTTGGAATCTACTATAATTTTTCTATTTAGAATATAAAAATGATTACAAAACCCCGCTCATTTTATGCTTCTGCAAACCTTCAGCTTTTAAACTGTATTTTCTTTTCATTTTGTTTTTCTTTTATAGAAAAAAATTGTTCTGCCCTTGCTTAGCTCGGCTATGTTTTACAGAAGTTTTATGCCACCCAATCAAAAGACCCTGGGCCATCAACATCAGAAATGTAAGTTGCACACTATAGTTTAGACAATCTAGTCAAGTTATATGTTTCAGTGAATAAGTAAATGAACAGAAAGTGATACATCTTCAATATAGTTCATAAACAGTGAATATAGCAAGTGTAGACATTTGGACAGTTAGTTCTTTATAACATTTCATCTGGCAGAATCAATAGCATCCATTTTTTTTCCTGGTAGCCAGCTAAAAGTTTTTCCATTCTTGTTTTTGGAGTGTTTTTCTTGCTCATATTTCAGTTTCATAGCACCACATTCTCATCCAGGCTACCCCCTTTCCCATTGACCTTCATCAGGACAATCTCAGCAGCTCACTCTGTATTCTAGCCTAGCCTATTCCTGCTGTTTCACTCACCACCACTGCCATCCTACAGCTGCCCAATCTGTAATGTTAGCCACTACAATGTGATTTCATTCTCCAATAACCAACATCCAAATTATTTCCACCTTGTCCTCAATAGTCTTCTCACTGCCCCTGCTTCTGAATGGGGGTGGGGGGGAATCATAACTCTGATGCCAAATCTGATCCAGTCTGTTTCTAAGCCTTCTTTCTCCTGTTTGTTCCCAGCCTTTATCTCCAATCTCCCAACAACCCATTCTTTCTTGGTTGTTGTTGTTGTTGTTTGCTGTATCCAATTCCTAACCTAACTTGCCTACTTGCTTCACAAAAAGAAATATATCTGCAGGACCATGTATCTAACCGTTTATACAACCTCTTCAAGATTAAAATTTATTCCACCAATTTTGAATTAGCTGTAAACCTTAAAAGCATCCCCCTCTCTCTTCATCCAGCAGAGAATCTGGGTTTATAAACAAAACAAACAAAATTAGAACACACACACACACACACAAACACCCCCCTCTGCTCCCATTCTTCCCATCATTCGCACTTGGCTTGCTAGTGGATCATTACAGAACGATAGCAAAAAAGCTGTAGGAATGTCAGTTTTTAATTCCATGGGCTCTAAAAATGTTCTGCTTTTAGGGAAAATATTTAACAGATCTGGGTTTAACATTTGGATGGACCAGTTTCATTGTGAAATGGCTACTCCTTGCTCCATAAACATCTGCCACTCTGCAGTAAGCTATAATATTAGCTCCAGGGCACATTTCAAGATTTTTATTCCAAATCTTTCCCCTTCCCTGCTTTTTCAGAATTTTAAAATAAATCCAGCCACTTATTTTTATAGGTTCAGTGGCTGAACTCTGAGTTTGGTGTGTACTTTGATAAAAATTGAGTATCTCCTTTCATATTCTGCCATGTTCATCTTCACACTCTTAAAACCTGAGCACTTCCTCAATTAAAATTAACAAATTCAGTCTGCTGCAGAAGATCTAACCTTCTGGAAATCTATACAGAGTTTATTCAAGGTGCTAAACAGGGGAAAAACAGGATATGTTTTGTGGTTAAAATATCATTCAGATTGAATCATTTTATATTGGAATTGTAGATTCTCACAATACATTAAACTACAAACTGACTAAGTGGGCTTGGTTTTCAAAGCACACTGAGTCACAAGCATACAAAACAAAGGCTACCATGCTGGATAAAGGAAATCACTACTAGCTGTCTGAGCTGGTTAAACATGCTATGTGAATACCACCATTTAAGTCGCTACATACGTAACTTGTTTCCTTACTTGGCTTTCATTTTTCTCTCCATTTTTATTTTTATTTTTTCATTTTTATGTTCCATTAACACTCAAGTTCAGTGAAAAGCATAAATAACTAGACATTTTTAATCCTTCCTTCAGATACAGCTTGCATTTTTGGTTTCTGTATTTATTGTTATGGATTTTTATATGTGTATTTGCTATTCTTAAATTGTCTTTTTTTATCTATTGTTGTGCATCGCCCAGAGTCACTTTAGTGAGATGGGTGGCAATATAAATTTGATCAATCAATCAATAAAAAAACCCATGATGTTTTTTTTTCCTGGTGAGATAAGCAACGCTATGTATAGCACATAAACAATGTGAGGTCTAAGACACATGCTAGTTTTTAGCAAACCCAAATGTACATCATTGGTTCATCCTCTAACTGGAAATGAGTACCAAATTGATTATCACAAAAATAAGGGGGTGGTTGCAGTGCAATGGAAGGGGTATCTACTTTCCGAAGCTACTTAGGTCAAGAGTGGGATGTGAAGGCAGATAGATTGGTTCAAACAGTTTCATGACATATACCCCACAGAAACCTAAAGGGCCTCCAAGGGGGAGGGAGTGGAGGTTAGACTGAACCTTAAGTAACCTCAAAGATTTCTTTTCTTTGCAGGAAGCCCTTTTCAATTAAGTGGGGGCTACCTGTCAACCCTGAAGCTGACCTGACCGAGGTCATTTTGAGGCTCCCATGTTGTCACACTGGAGCTGAGAGATAGGGAGGGAGGAATAGAGATAGTTGGGGCTTGTAACCAAAACAAAATACTTTCTCTTGGGAACCAAGGATATACCCACAGATGGTCAGAGAGGAGTAGTGAAGTTATCGGGCAACCGGATGACACTATGATTGAACCATGTGACCAATTATTTGGGGAAGAGGGAAAACTTTTACTTGTAATTAGGTAAAAGCTGCAGGAACATTCAGAGTTGGTTTTTACCAGCCTGTGCCAATATGATATGTATAATAAACCTGTTCTTCGAGGAATTCACCTACCTCGGAGTTCTGTTTGCTATGGATGTATTACTTAGAACCCTGACACCCAGGTTCTTGGCTGGATGCTTTTAAGGTTTACAACTAATTCAAAATTGATGAGATAAATTGTTCAAAATAATCTTGAGAGGTTGCATAAATGGATAGAAACTAATCGAAGACAATCTAAAAGAGACAAGGGTAAAGGAAACATAAATCAAAGGCGTAGCTATAGAATGAGGGATATTGCCTTGGTACTAATATATGGTAACAGTACTTGAAAAAAATATTTTGACACAGTAATTGATCGCCAAGAGTATGATGTGGCTGCAGAGAAGGCACACAGTATGTAATTTTAAGCTGCATCAGCAGAACTATAAATTCTAAACCATAGAAAATAATCATTCCACTCTATTAGACTCTCATCAGATCCTACTTGAAATTTGTGTCTAGTCCTGACTGCCAATCATTTAAAAGAGTGAAACAAATTCAGAGATAATTCAAATAACTTCAAAGAATGTCATGCAGAAAAAGGTCAAGACCTATTATTTCTTATTCAAGAGTTTAGGATATAAAATAATGGATTTAACTCCCCCCACTTCCTTTCAACTTTATTTGATTCTCAAGTCCCTGCAGTTTTCTTGGCAAGAATTTTTCAAAAGTGCTTTGTCATTACTCCTTCTTAGGACTGAAAGAAAGTGACTGGCCTAAGGTCACCCAACTGGGTTTCATGTCTAAAATGGGACTAGGACTCATGATCCCCTGGTTTCTCAGATAATTCCAAAGAATTTTTTTAAAAAGAAAAGAAAATCCTGCATAATAGTAATAACAGTTTGATAGCAGAATCAATTAACTCAGGGAGGTGAAAGGTTATCTTCAATAGATGTGATCAGGTGGAGAAAGCCGTCTATTTGAGATACTTTGCTTTGTATAATGTCTAAATTATGCGAAGTATTAATTCCATTATATTTTAATCAGACCGCATCTCAAGCATTATGCTGAGTACCGAGAACCAAATAAAAGAATTCAGAGGAATTACAACAGTTCAGAGAACAACAAAATGATTGGAGGGTTAGATACTTAGCAATATAAATTGACTGAAGTAGCTGAGCACTGAGCTGAGCTTTGGAGGAAAAAAAAAAAGACTTGAGTGTGCTCATAGTAGTGACGTCTACTTGAGTATTGATACTCAAATACATTCAAGGACGCCGCATAGAAGATCAAGATTTATGATCTCTTTTGCAGAATATAGGATGGGAAATAGGGATCGCAACTGAATGTTTAAAAAAAACCCATCCTACCTATAAAAACTGTATAATAGTGAAAACAATTACACATAGATACGGTGGTCTCCATTCATTGCATGGATTCAAGTAAATTAGACAGTTTCTATATATAATGCCCTGAGTGGAGGTCGGATTTGATCTACCTCTCTGATTTATTGATGGTAGCTTTGACCAAAAGACTGGATTTTTGCTTGTGGCAACTAGCACAATTCAGGAAGCCAGTTATTCTTGAGATCCAATTAGTTACATAGCGTAAGTCCTGTATCGCTTTCCTGGAAATGTAACATTTCACTTATTGGGGCACAGTTCTGAAAAGGTATGTGCAGGGTGACCATCAACTAAAAAAGATGATATTCATATATTGCAACTACTTCAGAGCAGAGAAGCCCCTCCTATATATCAATCCTACATGTAAAAAATGACTTTCCTCAAAGGTTTTTGTCAGAAGTATCAGGCTTGCATGTGTAAAATGCAGCAAAATAATCTATAAAAGAAATCAAAGTTATTTGTACTGAACCCTCTCATTTATATTATCCTATGCATCTCGTTGTTACACACACACACACTATCACAACAGCAGACAAGAGGATCTTGAACTTGAACTGAGGGTTGGATTAAGACCTCCAAGGTCCCTTCCAGCTCGATTCTGATTGAACTTTTTTAAAAAATTATCAGATGAAAATTTGCTCACCTGAAAAAGTTGCTGCATTTTCATAAAATCATGAATAGTTAACCTGTTTTCAAGGTGTTCCTGTTTTTTTGCAGTTCCACAATCCATAGCTTGTTTTTCAGCACTGGCCTTTGTGGCTTTTGTCGTCTTATATGGTTTGTTATTCATGCTAATTAATGTTGTAAACATTGATACTTAGCTGGAATTCCTTGCAGCTCCAGGACCTTCTGAAATTAATTTTATTCATTAAGAATAATTTTGGACAATTCAGCACAAGTTAAGCAGTCTTGTTTCTAGAAAGTTTTGTTGAAAAAACAACAACATAAAAAACAAATAGGTTTTTAAAGGGGGGGGGGATAAAAATATAATTACAGACTTCTCTTCATTATTACTTCTGAAATCAGTTTACATAAAACCATATGTAAACCAGAAAAAGACATAAAAATCTATATTGAATTCCATGCCGAACAGAACCAACAAATTTATAATCAGTTTTGCTGAAAATGTAATAGCACCTGTTCACAAAGATGAAATTAGTTTTGCTTACTTACCTTGTGATTAACATGTCATTTTTTAAAATTAAAAATCCATTATTTTTTCCAAACAGTGGTGATTAGCTTCAGCATTTCATTGGAGTATGTACTTTATTGAAGCTACAAACATTTGGAAGGCTGTTTGAAATAGCTAGATTCCCTTTTCTTTGAACTTACAAGTGTTTCTTAGCAACAATTGCATAACACAAGCTAACCAGCTTCCTTCACTACTCCACAAAAGGGAAAAGGGGGAAAAAACAACCCGTTTAGCTGTTCTGAGCAAGGACTTTCCAAAGCAACTCACAACAATGATCAGTCTTTTTTTAAGGAAAAAGAGCTGTAAAAGAACTGGTCAGAATGAAGTATCTGCTTTTTGCATACCTATTAACATGTAATGGTGTTCATAAACACCTTAATGCACCTACTTGCAGTACAGCACATCCATAGATCAAGAGCGTGGATGCAATAAAAACCTTATCTTCACATGAAGTGTTAAGCTGGAATTCGCTTCCTATCAGAACCAAAAGGTGGAGTTGGGAGAAGTCTGAAACATACATCGCAATCAATGCAATCAACATTAGATCTCCAAGAACAACAAAAACTAGACACCGAAGCAGTGCAGGATTCTGGAAGAGGCACACCCAAGATTACATTTAGCAAAATGAATGAAAGGGCTCCTAAATTATTAAAATTAAACCTCGTAGGGAAAAAAAGATCCTTCCCACAAAAGACTGATTCCCTAAACTTAATACATTTTTAAAAATTACATTTTCCTTAAACAGAAACTTGCTTTGAAATGTTGCTATTGAATTAAATAAGGTTCAGAGAAACTTTGAGACTGAACAAAGGCAGGGAGGCATGTATACAGGTGCCCACTCTTGAAATAAAGGATGTATGCACTGCAGAGTTTAATGTGGACTAACACAACTAAAAAGCACAGCCTCCCTCTAATAAACATATTGATAGAATTTGAAAGTATCTACGGTCCGCACTACTTCAAATTCCTCCTCCCCCATATGCTTAGTATAACAGACTAAGAACAATCCTTATCCTGTCCATTTTGTTTTCTGCATTTTATTTCAGAACTAGTTAACTGTGCATAATAGTACTGCTACTACTACTACTAGACACACTCTTTGCATTTCAAAATGGACAATAGAATCCACAATTCTGCTAGTGTTTTCCTGAAAATAAGAGCTTACCAGAAAATAAGCCCTAGCATTTTTCAGGATGCTTGTAATATAAGCCCTACCCCCAAAATAAGCCCCAGTTAAGATAATCAGCCAGATGGACACATTTAGTACCTTATTTAGTACTGTATTTCCCTGAAAATAAGACCTAATTGGAAAATAAGTGCTAATACATCTTTTGGAGCAAAAATTAATATAAGATCCGGTCTTATTCTTTGAGGAAACACAGGTATTATATGCCTTAGCAATTAAAGTGCCAGGAGACGCAACCTTTCTTTTTCCCTAAACACAAACAAATCTAGATGGTTGAGGATCAAAGAAGATTATCATATGCATAATTTCAGACCTTTGTTATAAAAAAATGAATCGTCAGGCCAATATTAAGACATTTAAGAAAAGTAACACTGTTTATTGTTGTATGAAACTTTATTTTATATTACAATAGTTTGCAAGGATGAAGTTATGTTCTATCTCCTCTTCCCTACTATGTGCATTCATGTGGGTGTGTGTACTACCTTTCATAATTTATGTAACCTGTAATAATTTTCAGGCAGCAAAAACTCAAATAGCAGAAATTAATTAAAAAATCTGCACAACTATTAAAAAACCTAGGGAGAATAAAACATTTGCTTAAAGCACAATAAAGGGATGCCAACCAAGGTTTTTCAGAACTGGGGGTTCCCAGTTGGTAAGATCACTCCAGGGCAGCTGCCTAACATGCTTCAGCAGCAAAACAATCCCATGTTTGTTCAATTTTAAGGTTAATTTTCTTAAACTAATTTTGGTTAGTGGTTAAGGTAACAGGCTAGAAACTGGGAAACTGTGAATTCTAATCCCACCTTAAGCACAAAGCCAGCTGGGTGACCTTGGCCCAATCACTTTTTCGCAGCTCTGAGGAGGAAACAGCAATTCACTTCTGAAAAACCTTGTCAAGAAAACTGAAAGAACTTGTTCAGACAATCTCCAAAAATCACTTGAGTTAAAAAATAGTTCATACCAAAGGTATCCTAAACCAGTGTTTCTCAATCTTAGCAAGTCTAAGATATGTGGAATTCAAGTTCCAGAATTCCTCAGCCAGCATGGCTGGGGAATTCTGGATGTTGATATCCATATGTATTTTAAGATTGAGAAATACTGTCCTAAACAGAAGGATTTAGGCCCACAAAAAAAAGTAATTTCGGTAGTGTTTCATTTTAACTAACTGGATTTCAGCTCTAAAACATATGTAATTGTTGATCAAAGAAAACATCTTCATCAGCTTTTTAATCAAAATGTGGAACCAAATAAATAATACTCCACTGGGAATGTTCTAACTCAAGAATCTTTTCTCTTCATTCAGTTACATAATCTGTTCATGCTTGAGGAAAGTTCTCTTATATACATTTCCCTGACAGGAAACAGCACAGATCACATGGGGACTTACTCCGGAATAAACATCAGTTGGAAAGTCAATGAGGCACTGAACAAGCACGATTAGCTGATCCGAAATTTTGGCAATTGCAAAAATAAAGGTGCTCACACAAAGCCTGAACATGTACAAGGATCTAGCTGTCTTTTGATGCCTACATTTCAAGTAAAACAGAATGCTTTGATCTTTTCCTCTATTTTAGACATTACACTTTCTAGTAAGAATCATGGGGTCCCTTTGTAGCAGTCATTGTGCCTAGAAATTACTTTTGAGGATTAAGCTTTTGTTTTTGCTCTGAAGTCAAGAGCTGTAGTCAATTGCTGAGATTAATCCGAGGATATACAGAAAATGTCACAGCTTTACAATGAATGCCTGTGCTGTATCCCTGTGAAGTAAAAAATTCCAATCAATTTTGGTAAAGAGCAATACTGAAGAAATTCGGAGTTTGGATAAAGCTTCCATCTGCTCTGTATCAAAGATCACCTGTAGCTAATAGATAAAGCAGTCGGATGAGACAGCCAAGTTTGCACATACAAAGTGAACAACTATGGAATGGTTTAACATGATGAGGTTGAATCTAGTTAACATCAGGTAACTTCCTGTATTTATGACAGGAATTATATTGCAGTAATCCTCAATATATATCCATTTGCTTAATGACCATTTGGAGTTACAATGACACTGAAAAAAGTGAAAAAACAACAGCTTCTGAACATTTTCTGTAGCTAACATTTGGCTTATCAGTGAAAAAAATTGAAGCTGAAGAGGCTAGATATTTTAGCAAGACTGAAGATAAATCTCCAAAACAACCATGAAGTCCTTGCAAGGCGGGGGAGGGGATGTTTTGGAGTAGCCTTCATACTCACCAGAGTTGAATATTAAGATCTGTGGAGATCTTAAATATATAGGGCATGCATAAAGATCTCAGAATTTTTGAGCTGGAAAACTTCTGCTAGAAAAAAATATGACTGGTGGCAGCAGTGGAATTGGAATAGAAACTACAGGGTGCTTTTAGAAGGTGTTATTTATATTCAGCAGCTGAAATTGCATTGCTAAATATTTGCCATTGTGCTGCTGAAATTTAACATCATAATTTCAGGAGCCCTGAACACTTTCTTCCTTATCATATACCTATTAACCAATACCCAGATAAGAGAAACTAGCATTAGATTAGTAAGAATACTGTAGTCAAGAACACACAATATTTACACAAGCCAAGACTAACAGGATACCTGTTACACAGTCATTAAACCATACTTTATATTACAATAAAAATGTCTGTGAAATGAAAACCAAGGGGAGAAAGAGAGAGGGAGGGAGGGAGAGAGAGAGAGAAATTGCCAGCCACATTTATTATTTATTAGACCAATTTATATGAATGCCCAACCCATTTCAGTGACCGGGTGGCTTATAACATTAAAAACCCACAATATAAAAGCCTATAAAACCCTGACACCCATGGAAGCAACACAATCAAATCAACTACGTGATCGGATCCATCTCCACTGGTAGTTTCCACGCCCGCTGACAAAACCGGGTCTTCATGGTTTTTTGAAATAGTAGCAAGATGGGAGCCAATCGTACTTCAGAGGGAATATGTTCCATGGAGAAGGGTCCATTACCAAGAAGGTCCTCTTTTGCAGGGCAGAATCTCTCTGGCATGCAATGTTTTTTCATTTCAAAGAGCCTGGGTGAAAATGGTCTCTTTTACTCAACTTCTTTGAGAGAGCTACCTCCCTCCCTTTGGAAGTCAGTTCATCACAACATGCACAATCCCTTAACAATCCCACTGGAGAAAGTCACGATGCAGGTGTAAGGTCAGGTCAGGTTGCATGGTTACCTGCTTTACCACCATCACTCTTACATTTTGGGCTCAATCATGATCATAAGTTGAGGACTACCTGTACATGATTTTTCTCAGTTACAAAAATGTACAAAAAATTCTATTAAAAGAGTTATATAACCAATGTTTAACTAAGACATTGCGAAAAATCATTCTTATTGTTCTTGCAGAAATAGTGGTGAAAGGAGAAAAAAAAAGTAATGCAAACGCATGATCACAATATAGATAAGCTGTTCACAAAGACATGTAAAAAGGAGATCCTAGCATGACAGCTCTACAACAAACAAATGAATTTGTTGGAAATCAGCTGTCCTAGCATGACGGCTTGCAGTAGCGATCATTCAGATTGTTATACTAATATTAAATAGCATAGATATTAAACCATTTATTTAAACATACATATTAAATGGCACCATTGCCCAAATGAGTAGACTTGATCTCTTGCATTGATGTAAATGCAATACTTTATTAAATATAATTTCTAGCACAGTGATACGGGCAGCCTGCATGTTATCTTCACTTCTTTTTCTTTCATTAATTTTTGTTATCAAAATTAAATGCCAAACACTTTTGGGCAAACTCCAATTTTGCTTTTGTTACACTGCCAAATGCTAGAGATATTTCCACCAGAATATTTACTTCAAATTAAGTAAATTTCTTAATTGCATATCTACTATCACTCCCCAAAGAAGTCCTGCAGTTCATGCCACCTCTAATGATGAATTCTTTGGTAATGTAATAATTTACTCTAAAAATAATTTGGAAAAAAAAATAAAGCTTTGAGGGAAAGACTCAGTAGTTAAGAGTGAATTTCTGTGCAGGACACTTTGAAGATGCTGTCTAAGATTCGATCTTCTTAAAAGGACATCATTCTTTGTATGAACTCTGAAGACGTATGTATATCACCCCGCTGATTTTAGGTTCAAGGATACCATTATGGGATAAAATTATAGAGATAAACAGATGTAAACTATTTATTGAATATTTGCCACCAATATTGTTAAATACATAATTCTGTTGCAGTTTTTCGCTTTCAAGTTAAAATGTCAGAAACAGAACACCAATTATTTACAGTTCTTATAAGGAATGTTACATAATGACACATTAAGGCGTAAATTCTTTTGGCTTATAATTCTGAAAAGAATAATAGCAAAAAAGTGATGCAAAATCTTCATTTGTGATTATGATTAAGCTATGTTTTTACAAAAATATGGTGTAAGATGGCAATAAATCCCATTCAAATCCTGCATTAAGTCCCTTCAAGTGGGATTGATAATTTACACAGTCAAAACTTTAAAGTTTACATATAAAGGTATCCTATCCGTCATTGAAAAGTACAGCTCTCAACCTATACAGTTTTTTTTTCAGGCCACAGTTTTGAAGGTCTGGAGTATCAAGTTAGTTTGATGAATTAGTCGGTTGGCACTTATGAACACATTTATTGCCCTATTATAAAGAAAAACAGAAAAAGGAGATATATTAGCAACAAGATAAACTTATACAGAATAGAAAGCCATCATATCAAAAACAATTAATTTTTACAATGAAATCCTATACACTGCTTCTGGAGTGCAGTATTAAAATATACAATAGTATTTCACAAAGGAAGTTCAACAATATAAAATTCTGGTTGAAGATTTTTTTAATACTCTGAAAATAATTAGAAAATGAGAAAAATATTGAATTCTTTATTAAATTCTAACAGTTAATTCACAATACAAAATTAATGTTGTTGTTAAAGAACAAGTTACCATGTTGCAATCCTATACTTACTTACCCACCTCAATGAATTCAATGGACATTGTTTCTGAATACAAGAATATCCCATGGGATCCTTGGTGCTTTCTGAACTTGTTGGTTTCTTGCAGATGTTTCATTATCCAGCTAGGTAACATCATCAGTACTGAGCTCAGATTGCTCAAGGACCCCACAGTTCAACCTTGAACTACAAATATTCTTTTCTATTGATATAACCATTCGCTTGTAAATCAAATTCCTGCTAAGGTGATCCTAGTTATGCAAAACAGCATATGGATTTGGATATGAATTTTCCCTCGTTTATAAAAGCTACTTTTTCCAAAACCTTGCAATCTGGTAAAAACACCCATCCAAATTCAGTGCTTTAAACATTTTCAGTGAGGAAAGTAGACGAATCAGCAAAGGAGTCAACATATGTTTATCAGGAAATATGATTTCAAGATCATGAAAATAAAAAAAATCTGAATCTTGTAGCATAATGGCCAATTGATAAAATCTGTGCAATATTGGCTGAAAATGTTTGTGTTTTCTGGGCTGATGAGGAGAATATACTTGAAAAAAATTTATCAGCTATAGTGAAGATGATTACTCCACAATCTGTTAATCATTTGTTGCTTCTGTTACATTAAGGATTAGGACAGAGTTATAGCAAATCAGTAACAATTGTAACCAGGTTTTGAAGGGGCTAGAAAGGAGACATTTAAGCCATCACTTATTGTCTATACTACCTTTTAAGTTAAAAGAAGCATTACAGATAATTATAACATTGATACAAATTCAAATAAGTTAGATCCCAAAGAGTTTTTCAAAACACATTTTGAATAAGATTACCTCCACTGAAAAAACTAATGACTGAAATTAAAAGTTGATAAAGAACTTAAATAAAGTCTGATGGACTAAAGGAAAAACTCTGAATGGTTATATTGATAGTAGAATGAAATTAACACAAGGAAAAAGCCAGTTTAGGGTATTCATTTTAAAATCTACCTGGAAAGAGATCCATATCATAAAAAAAAGGAAAAGTACTACCGACTCAGAACTATAGAGCTGGCACAGCTATAAACTACATACAGGAAATTAAAACTTCAGAATTAATTGAGATTAGGGTAAAAGGTACAAAAGATACTAAAAATAACACAAAAAAGCTTCTTTAAATATGCTCAAAATAAAAGGATAAAGAATCAACACAGCAGCTGCCCAGGGAAGGTAAAATGCTGTTAAGTAACAAAGAAAAGGCAGTCCTACTCAAATCCACTTGTGTTGAGTTGTTTCCAAATAAATCTCTAGGAAGAGATTAATTATATCCTGTTTTACTTAGGAACCTACATGACTGTCTTTCTGAGTTCAAGTATGATGTTTCAGAAATCCTACAGGAAAATAAAGCACCTTTTGATCCCTAACCATTTACTAATACTTTCAAAAAAGGGGAAAGGAAAATCCAGCAAGCTATAGAACAATCATTCTGATGTCAATACCTGCAGAAATCCTAAAACAAATCATAAAAAGGTAGGTATCTTTGAAAAAAAATCAATAATTGTTAGAAACTAGCAATTATTTCTCAACAATAAACACTTCTTGTTGGTTAATTAGGTAAATTCCTTAATAGATTGTAATAAACATAACATGACCAAAACACTTAGCAAGAGTATCCCACGACACGCTGACCAACAAGTAATTTAACTATAGGCTAGACAGCGTAATAAATAAGTAGATATATATCTAGACTTAGAAAATGATAATCAAGAAATGCTCATCAATGTTTTTGCAACAAATTGGACTGTGATATCAAGTGGTATGTCATAAAGATTAAATGTGGCTCTTAATAGTTTCATTAAGGATTTGAGTGAAGAGGTAGAAATGCTTATCAAATTTATATATGATACAATATTGGGACAGCTAGAATACAGAACTAAAATTCAAAACAATATTGATAGTTGTAGAAATGGGTAGAATGCAACAGAATGGGATTTAACAGAAATAAATGCAAAGTTCTTAACTCAGAAAATATACTCTGAATGCACAAATATAGGAGGTGAAATGTGCAATTTTAGACAGCATCAATTTCCAAATAATTGAAAATAATAGTTCCACTCTATTCACCTCTGATCAGATTTCTCTTTAAGCCCGGGTTAAAAGCACAGCGTAGTCCTTGACTTATGACTGCAGTTGGACTGGATTTCTGCTCATAAGTCATTACTTATGTCATAAGTCAAGGCACCCAACATTTTTTGCAATATTTGTGAAGCAAATCACAGTGGTCATTAAGTAAATCTGTGGTTGTTAAGCAAATGCTGTAGCTGTTAAGAGCAAACCCATTATCCTAAATGGGTGGTCTTTACCAAAATAAAGTTCATAAATTGAGGATTACCGGTAGTCATAAAAAGTTGAAACAACTTCAGAGACAACAATGATGATCAAAGGATTAGGTATTAACTCCATTGAAGAGAATTTGAAGGAGAATGATATTTTTAATTTTTCAGCATTCGTAAAAGATGATTGAGCACTTGGGAGGACAAAATGTCACTATCTGTTAATTCTTATTTAAGTCAGAGGAAGTTAAATTATATATTAAGACTAAGAATACTTCGACAGTGGAGTCAACTACCTAAAGAGAGATGTCTGTGTCCAGGTGGAAGTTAGATAGCCACCCATCTGAGATGTTTAGTTTTGATTTCTGAACTGAAATCCATAATTAAATGAATTCAATGAATGCTTCCAACTCTATGATTCTATTTAAAACAAAAAACAGAAAAAAAAAACCCATCCCCAAAATCGACTTAATTTTCTTTGCTTACATTTATCCATGGGCAAACAAAGTTAATTCCTTGGATGTACATTGACAATTCAGAATAATGTCTTACTAAAAAAGCTAAATCAATTGAATAGTGGAAAAAAACCTGGAGACTTTTGGAGTATTAGCATTGTTCGGCTAGCTACAATCACAAGCAAGGTCAAAGAACAGATGGGATTTTTCCTCCTCACTACACAGTATTAAAATTGTTCTTCAGCGGCGTCTAATATGGATTGTATTCTGTTGCTTTCAAAGCACTACTCATACATTTTGTAATATATGCTTCTCTTTTTCATACCTGCACAGAACTTGGAACTATATTATTAACTTCCTTCAAAACATTAGGAGTTTGTTACTGCCCTGTTCCCATTTTTTTCCCCAAATTTTAATTTGCCAACAGTCATAGAATTACAGGTGGTCTCATTTTTTTGTACAAACCAGACAAATGTTTTGCTACTACATATACTATGTTGAGGGTGCTAATATCCTGTAACCAATTATGGCCAATCAGATGATTCTTGGAAATCTGGAAACAGCCGAAATACAACAGTCTTCCCTCCAGATTTTTCCTCCAACAATTGTTATTCAGAAGCACACAGTGACTCTGTATCTAAGCAACAAGCTATCATACTTAAATGCGAGGAGTGGTTCTTCCTTTTACCAGCCTTTGAAAATAAATTATTTCTCTGTTATGGAAATCCCATTTAGCTTGTAGTCAGGAGGAGGCAGCAAGCAGATAGCCAACTTGCTCTATACCCATAAAAACAACACGGGGTCAGAGTGCATTATTAGAGACCCCAGAGAATGTAAGTCTGGGTCTATAGGTTAGATTGAGCCATTAAAAAGAAAATCGCTAGAAGACAATAGCAAACTCTACATTATTCTCAAGAAAACCACACACTTGTCTAGAAATATGAAGTGCTTTCAATTGGAATGTTAACCCCCACCAAAAAAAAAAAAGGGGGGGGGTTAATACCACACCTCTTGGTGACTCTTTAAAACTCAGGAAAAGTCACAACTCCTTTAAGGATGTGCCAAGAGATGCATGCACATTCACTCTGAAGCCCTTTTTTTCAGGTTTTGGATCCAAAGAGTTTTACATTCCTAGACATGTTCATATATTCACCAGAAATTCGTATCTACTAGAGAATCTCGACTTTATAGCTTAGAAATTTGTCATGAAATCTTTATTTCTAGACAAGGAAAAATTCCCATTGTTTCCCTTCTGTTATTAGATTGTTAAAAATCTTTCATCAGAGCAATCATAAATATGAAATAATTGATAGCCGAGTTGGAGGATTGATGCTTTTGTGACTTTTCCCATTTTGAAAATTTCATATATTTTATGTTATGAGAGAACAATGTGTTACTCTATATATCGACATGGGGTCTTTGGTCTAATGTCATGAAATTTTAGTCTGTTTCCAAAGCCCTCTGTAAGAGATTATTTCCAGCCTCTAGTAAATGATATATGTTCTTTCTTTGCAAGAAAAGAGAATGAAAGGTATCATAGAGATGTGCCAAAAACAGGGTTTTGAAAAGAACAAGAAACAGCTTCAGAGACAATGGATATACATGCCCGGTTTACTGCAAATCTCTTCTGACCACCCATTCCACCCCATCTGTTAGGGGTCCCCATGGGAATGTGTTCCCTCCAAAGATTGTTTTTAGCAAGGATGAAAAGGAAGACGTAATTACTATTAAAATAGTGATGCTTTAGATTCCCAAGGAGAATTAAAAATTAAGTAGACTCATTGATGCCTAAGTTTAAAAAGCAAATGTTACAATCTGGCCAATTTTTTTCATGCTTTGCTAAACTGGAACTGATAGAGCAATTAAGATGTTAAGATTGTTGGAAAGTATGCATTTTGGAGTACAAAATATTAAGACAAAAAGAAAATAGTCACCAAGTAAACAAAAAAAGAAATATATACTTACTTTCCATCTTTAAAATAAGTTTTCAAAGTGTCACTGAAACTTTTGGAGTATTTTACAAATTCTTTTTTTTGGTGTTCAAGTGCCTGAAAAAGTTTATGTAAATAGTAATTGAAATTTTCATTTTTCTCAAACATTATGTTTTAGTAACAAGATGAGAAAAGGTATACAATAAATATTGGAAATGGCAAAATTCACCATTTAAATTATGAAGAGGTACTTCTACAATGAGTTTTGCTTGATGTTTGTAAAGTATTAATTCTACAAACAATAAAAATATTAAAAGCAGTCATTATTGATTAAAAATCCACATAGACTGAAAAATCTCTATTCATCATTCTAATTGTCTTTTTATTTGCCAGTTTGTATTAATTGAAAAATTATGTTTACAATTTATATTATCTGAACAGGAAGCTGCGTATATTTGTAATGCTTGTACTTAATTATATTTCTGATGAGGCTCTATAGTAGAAATTAATTCACATACCCTCCGGTTCTGATATTGGTATTTCTTGAAGACATTATTTACTGTATCGAGAAGTTCCTTTATTGCACTGGCAATGTCCCTGTTTGGTAATGAAAATATAATTGAAATTTTTAAAGTGAAGCTGCAGAATTTTAATCACTTTCAAAATTATGTTTGAAATGTATTTCTAAAAGATTTCCTGTCATATATAGTGAGTTTTAGATATGCACAGCAAGATGAAACAACAAGAGCTAATTAAATTATATGGTACTTCAAAATCTAAATTACGTTTAATGCATTCTTCATACGTGGAAAACTAGCATCTGGAAATTACAGAACAATACTCTGAAGCAGCAGGAGCCTTGGCTTACCTTTACAATCAGAAGTCTTTTCCTGGAACAATTTTGAATATATATAGTTATAAATTGCATAGATTTGACTTTTGATACTTTAGACTTAATAAAGAAAAATTGCTCTGATCTACTTTGAACTATCTTGAAAGTACAGTTTTCATGAACTGATGCTAAAATCTTATCCCATTCATCTTTATTTAAATAAAAGTAAATGTTATTTAATTAAAGCTAAACTAACTGGGGGAAAAAACCTGCTATAGTATATATTCCTGAAATAATTCAATGGCAACTATCTTTGATCCTAAGATTAATGGATACAATTTCATCTAGATTTTAAGCTTACAATATAATGAAACCAAACCACTCTGTAGGAGTTAAGAGAGAGAAATCACTTAAGAGAGAAAAGGCAGATTAATCTACAGACAGGATAAAACTCTATTTACAATATGAACTTTAAAAAAATACTTTGGAACCCAAGACCCACTGCTAAGTTGAAAACAGAGTTTGGAAATATCTTCTACTATGATGTCCCAAAGGTGCTTTTTCAGGAGGCAACTGGACTTTCTTGTTTTTTCTTTTGAAGACGTTTTGCTTCTCATCCAAGAAGCTTCTTCAGCTCTGACTGGATATTGGGGAATGAAAGGATTTATATTCCTTGCAGACAGCTGGTAAACTACATCCTTTCAGAGCAGTTGAAGCAGCTTTTTGCAAGGAATATAACTCCTTCCACTCCCCACTATCCTATAGAGCTGAAGAAGTTTTTTGGATGAGAAGTGAAACGTCTTCCAAAGAAAAAACAACAAAGTCCAATTGCCTCCTGAAAAAGCACTTTTGGAATAACTATGACCTAGATGACTGAGAATCTCTACAGACTTCTCCCATGGTTGCTTGTCTTTAGGGTCACAGGGATGCATCAGTTGTCATCTGTCATCTGCCTTCCCCTTTATTTGCTGAACATCCTCCAAAATGAACTAGTGATCCTTTTGGGGCATTTCTGTATTAATATCAGTATCTCTGTTTTATGTGTGAGGAAATCAAAGCTAGTATTTTAAAACTGATCCAGCAGTGGAAAGCCACGTGTCCCCAGCTCTATATACATGAGATCTTTGCTCCAATTAGTAAACATTTGTATTTTGTTCCACTACTGTTAAGACAGAAAATCTCTCAGTGTATTTATTATTAAAGGACAGAGGAGAAGATACTTATAGAAGATATTTATATCAAAATAACCTGATGAACAATTCACATTTATATAGATTGACTCTAATCTCTATAACTAGGCAAGGAGGTTAGTTAAACCCATACATTCAATTATTTGCATATATATATATTGTCTTTGGCTGATACCTTAGATTTTTAGTTGAAACAGTTGCGAGTTTCATTTTTTGCTAGTTGCTTTGAGTTGCATTGGTGAGTGGGCGACCATATAACTAATCCAATAGATGATTAATTCTGTAGTTCTCTGTTAACTTGCATTGCACAGGATTGTTTTCATACTGGACTGCAAAAAAGTCCTTTTAATTCCTATAGCAATGCATGTGCAGTATGAAAATCCCACTAATGAGGTATCTGAGCTACTATTAACTGAAATCACTATAAAAATTCTGTATTTTAAATTATAATTTTCTACACAGAGTTATAAAGAAGTTTTATCAATTTGGATCCTAAAAAAATGAACTCCAAGAAAAGAAAAAAGCCTTCCTATTACAATTTTGGATAAAACCCAGATGAGAACATGGGTTTTACTAGCAAGTCTCTAATCTTCTGGGCATTATCATGACTTAATAAAATGTTACAGATAAGAAAAAAAATGTATTCCTATTCTACAATAAAGAACATGTATCATTTTATTTTCTAGTAGACTTACTGTCCACCAATCCTAAACAAAGGAATCAGAAAATTTCTGATAATTAACTTTACAAATGGAATTAAGTTAAAATTAATGAGACTGTTTTACACAATTACATATAATGAGCCCCTGCAGTACATAGCTATTTGAAGCATCAGCTTCATAGTTTTTGGTTTTGAAAACTCAATCAACTATGGACAAAATGTGAAAGGAGGCCCACACACCTTTTTTGAGGGAAATTCTGGATACATTATATGTACTAAGGGATCTATCTATTTGAATTAACAAGGAGCAATTGGACATTTGAAAAAACTCCATAAGTAGTTATTAAAAGAAGCATAGTGCTACAGATAAGAAAAAGATTTTAAGATAAATTCAGTTTCCAAACCAAAATGGAGGAAAAAGGCTCCCAAATAAGCACAAGCAACTTCATATCCAGAGAATGTAAAAAATTTCTGAGCAATGGGGAATAAAATCCCCAAAGCACTGCAATTTTAGGTGAGAGAAGACTGGAAAGTGCAATTTATAAAAGAGGGGCAAGTCACCAGGAAGATTTCAGGTCTGATGCAGCATTATTGCCACAGGATTATGTTATTAGAAATAAAAGGATTTAAGTACAAGGGGCCCAGAATAGGGATCACTGACAGAATTGCTTTAGCTATAATATCCATGGTTATTACTCTAGTAGCTAAAACCAACCCACAGCTTGGCCATTCAGCAGTAAGCAAGCATTCATTTTGAAGTAAAAATTCCATGAAACGAAAACAGCAATTTTATAAAGTATCAGTAATAATCAGAATTATAGTACAAGACAAAAATTATTTCTTCTATAAATATAAAGCCACAGCTGGCCAAAGAAGTCGCACTTTAGAATAGCTTTTTAGTTTGATTAGTATTTACTTGATTGTCTGAAGAAACCTCACTCTGTCATTGATCTCATCTGGAATCTTGCTGAGAATCTGTTTAAGTGCTCGTGCCTTTTCATTGAGGTCTTGGAATTCAGACTCTGGCCTTTCAATCATGTACTCTGGGGGGAAGAAGAAGAAAATATAAATGGATTTCTTTAAGTAAGTTATAAATTAAACTTAAAAAGGTTGGCAACATCCTTAATCATGTTAAAATTAAAACAAGCAACAAATAACACTAAATTAATCCCAAGTCTATTTTATAAGGAAAAGACTATTGATTTCTAATGATGTAATTCAATATAATGTCAGCCAAAACTGAACTATTTAGAATAACCTTCTTAAAGCACAAGTTATGACAAGTATTCCAGTTATATGAGAGTCATTTCAGAATAATGAAACCTAATCCATGAGATGAAACTTTTTCTTTCTTTTTAAAGCTTCCTTAAAAATCTGAAGATTGGATCTTATTTCTGAGTAAAGAAGACAGTGCTGGGGACTATAGGAAATTGGCTAAACATACATTTTGTTCCATTCCCAGAAATTTGCTCCACTCAATTTTTTTTGTATTTATCCTCTTTAATTCTTACTCCATTCTGCTATCTACTCTATGGCTTTTTAAAAAATTAGAATATCAAGTCTTTTTGTTTTTTCTCTCAAGTAAGACTAGCACAGCCACCAAGCTACAAGAATTATCAAAAGAAATATCACCAAGGATACATAATTTACAATATATAACAGTAAAATGTACAGACTAAAATGACAACCTGGAAATTCACTGTGTTTATGAACAAAACAGAAATAACAAACTTTTTTAAAAAAAAATAAACCCATCCAAACCCAATGAGGAAACAGCCATTGACAGGAAATACCTTCTACATCATCCGCTGCCATGCGCAAAAGAGATTCAGTAAAATTAACTTCAATGCTTTTCTTCTCCAAAATTTTTATGATAATATCTTGTGTGAGACCTGGGTTTTCCCTTTCTGCCTGTATTTCAAAGAAGAGATTTCAGATTTCATCTGACATATTGAAAGGGGAGAACAGCTTCCAACAAAACTACAATATGAATTTTTAAGACACTTGAGTAGAACTGGCTTATCATAAACATTGATTTTGCACTGCCATTTTTTCCTCCAAAGTAAAGACCATATTTCTTGAACTAAATAATTATTTTTACCTGTAATGTGGCCCAATTAGTCTGTTTTTAAATTTCTTTGCAGTACTTATTTATGTGAATCATTCCCTTTTTTTCTATTTTTTACACTAACTAATAGTCTTCAGGTTACAACCTTAACTGGGACCAGACATGCAGTTGCTAAGCGAAGTGCTAAGCAATGGAAGTTCTGGCAACCCTTGAGGGCATTAAATGAGGATTGTGTGGCCATTAAGCGAGGTCCTCTTGCTTCTCCAGTGTCCTCCCTGATTGGGGCCAGCAAGTTCTCTTGGGCAGATGAAGCTTCACTTCCCTGCTTCACTCACCATGCAGATCCTGGGCTTGCAACCTCACCTAGCCCTTGGGTCAGCAATGGGAGGAAAAACGACGATGAAAGTCAATTGGTGGCAACAACAGCGGGGACAGGTGGTAAAATGCAGGGCAGTCAAAAGGGGGGCGGTGGATAGGCATATAGGAGGAGCTGAAGCAGAGATAGTTTGAACAGAGCAGGAGAATATGACCATGGGACACTATGATCAGTTGTAAATGTGAATTGGTTGCCAAGCACCCAAATTTTGATCCCGTGACTATGGGGATGCTACAATAGCTAGTATTTATTTATTTATTTATTTATTTATTTGATTTATATACCGCCCCCTCTCCCGAAGGGACTCGGGGCGGTGAACAGCCAATAAAAACACATATACAAGGTACAAAGTATGAGACAACATAAAATATTAAAATTTAAAAACTGAAATACAATATGGCTCTAATAAAATATAAGCAAGTATTAAAAAGATTAAAACCCGATTAAAATTTAAAAACCCTAGGCCAGTCCGGCCTGCCGAAATAAATGCGTTTTGAGCAACCGACAGAAGGCCATGAGATCGGGGGCGGCCCTTACCTCCGGGGGTAATTCATTCCAGAGAGGGGATGCTCCCAATGAGAAGGCCCGCGCCCTCGGGGTCGCCAGCCGTCCAGCCGGCGGCACCCCAAGGAGGCCCACTCTATGGGAGCGTACCGGTCGGTGGGAAGCCGATGGTGGCAGGAGGCGGTCTCGCAAGTAACCTGGTCCCGAGCCATGGAGCGCTTTAAAGATAGTGACCAAGACCTTGAAGCGCACCCGGAAGGCCACCGGGAGCCAATGCAGCGCGCGTAGAAGTGGCATAACATGGGAGCCCCTAGGTGCCCCCATTACCACCCTCGCGGCTGCATTCTACACCAACTGGAGCCTCCGGATGCTCTTCAAAGGCAGCCCCATGTAGAGAGCATTGGCATAGTCTAGGCGGGAGATCACCAGGGCGGAAGTGACCGTGCGAAGCGCATCCCGATCCAGAAAGGGCCGCAACTGGTAGATCCTACGGACCTGTCCAAAAGCCCCCCTGGCGACGGCCGCCACATGATCTTCCAATGACAGCCGTACATCCAGGAGGACACCCAGATTGCGGGCCCTCTCTGTGGGGGCAAGAATTTCCCCCCCCACAGCCAGCGATGGAACCAGCCGGCTGTATCGGGGTGCCGGGAAGCACAGCCACTCAGTCTTAGATGGGTTGAGCTGAAGCCTGTTCCGCCCCATCCAACACCGCACGGCCTCCAGGCATCGGGTCATCACTTCGACGGCTCCATCGGGGTGGCCCGGGGTAGAGATGTACAGCTGGGTGTCATCAGCGTACTGATGGAACTCTACCCCAAAGCCACAGATGATCTCACCTAGCGGCTTCATATATATGTTGAACAGGAGGGGCGAGAGCACCGACCCCTGAGGCACCCCGCAAACCAGGGGCCTCGGGGCCGACCTCTGCCCCCCTGCCAACACAAATTGCGAGCGGTCAGAGAGGAAGGAGGAGAACCACCGCATAACGGTGCCTCCCACCCCCAACCCCCCCAGCCGCTGCAATAGGATACTGTGGTCGACAGTATCAAAAGCCGCCGAAAGATCTAGGAGGACCAGGACAGAGGAATAACCCCTGTCACGGGCCCTCCAGAGATCATCCACCAATGCGACCAACGCCGTCTCTGTGCTGTGCCCGGGCCTGAAGCCCGATTGGCGTGGATCCAAATAGACAGCTTCATCCAGGTGCTGGGGAAACTGTTGTGCCACCACACTCTCAACAACCTTCGCCATAAAACGAAGGTTGGAGACAGGACGATAATTAGATAACAAAGTTGGGTCCAGGGACGGTTTCTTGAGGAGGGGTCTCACCACCGCCTCTTTCAAGGCGGCGGGTAGATATCCCTCACCCAAGGAAGCGTTAATAATGCCCTGGAACCAACCTCGTGTCACCTCCCGGGTGGCCAACACCAGCCAGGAGGGACACGGGTCCAATAAACATGTGGTTGCATTCAGTCCCCGCAGTAACCTGTCCACGTCCTCGGGGGTCACAGGATCAAACTCGTCCCAAATGACTGTTCCAAATTCCGCCCCCGATTCCCCACCCAGAGCTGCCCATTCGGAGTCCAAGCCATCCCGGATCTGAGTGATTTTATCCACCAGGAACTGTGAAAAATCCTCAGCCTGTCCCTGCAAGGGGTCCTCCCGCGCTCCCCCTTCTAAGAGGGAGCGGGTCACTCTAAACAGGGCAGCCGGGCGGTTTCCTGCGGACGCAATAAGGGTGGAAAAGTAAAGACGCCTTGCCACCCTTATCGCCACTAAATAGGTCTTAATAAAAGACTGTAAAAGTGTTCGGTCAGGTCCGGAGCGAGTAGTCCTCCAAATACTCTCCAGGCGTCTTTTCCGGCGCTTCATCTCCCTCAGCTCCCCGGAAAACCAGGGGGCTGAGCGAGAGCGGCGCCGGGTCAGAGGCCGCAAGGGCACGACCCGGTCCAGGGCCCCAGCCGCCACCCTTTCCCAGGTGGCGACTAGGTCCCCCACCGAGTCGTGGGTCCGAATGTCGGGATATGGCCCAAGCTCCATCAGGAACCTATCTGGATCCATCAGGCGCCTGGGACAGTACCAACGTATTTGGTCCGCCTCCCTGCAATGGGGAGGAGCGGCCTGGAAGTCTAGCCTAAGGAGCGAATGATCTGACCATGACAAGGGTTCAACAGAAACATCCCCAACACCTAGATCATCCTGCCACCGTCCAGAGACAAAAACCAGATCCAGAATGTGACCCCCAGTATGCGTGGGTTCCTTAATTAATTGGGTCAGGCCCAAGGCTGTCATGGAAGCCAAGAACTCCTGAGCAGTCCCCGAGGCCCCACCGGCCGAAGGCAGGTTGAGATCCCCCATGACCATCAGCCTGGGGGTCTCAACCGCCAGACTGGCTATGACCTCGAGGAGCTCAGGCAGGGCCGATGTCACATAGCAGGGAGCCAGGTATGTGATCAATAGGCCCATCTGAACCCCGGAACCACACTTAACAAACAGGGACTCACATCCGGTCGTCTGAGGAACAGTGGATTCCCTAGGATCTAGATCATCCCGAATAATTACCGCAACCCCCCCACCCCTCCCCTCGGTCCTCGGCCGATGAAAGACCCGAAACCCGGCTGGGCACATCTCCACTAGAGGGACACCCCCCTCCTGTCCCAGCCAGGTCTCGGTAATGCCCGCCAGGTCCGCACCCCCCTCCGTGACGAGATCGTGAACAAGGGGGCTTTATTCACTACGGACCTGGCATTGCATAGCATCAGCCGGAGGCCCGGGGCCCGATCATTCAAACAACTCAGGGAGCGAGACATGACCTGGGGGCCGGAGCGCACCACCGCTTGTAAACAGCGGGGGCGAGCTCCCATCACTTGATAAGACCCCCTGTCAACACCATACCTGCCTCTCCCACCGATCGTAGGGATAACCCTTTCATCCCCCTCCCCAGAGTACTTCAAGGGGTAGTCATAACTATTATCTATTCAGCAATATTCTAAATTTGAACAGTGGGTTGAATGCACATAACTCAAGGACTATCTGTGAAAACTTTATATAACATTTGTCTTTGTTTCCTTATGACATGAGCTAAATGAAATTAACAAAGGCAGTAATCTTCTCTGTTTTCACTTATTTTTCAAGCTACCATTAGAATTATTTTTAAAAACTACCCATAAATTAGATAAGAAACATAAACAGGCAACTTATCAGACATTACATTGTCCTAAAACACTGCAAAACCTCATTTTTCCTGAATTCCTTTTTTAAGAAACATTTGAGAGTGTTTTTAGAGTACTCATTTTTCAGGCTTAAAAAGACTGTGAAATACAGGCAATCCCCAGATTAAGAACAAGTTCCATTCTTCAATCTTTCTTTAAATTGAACGTATACCTAAGTCAGAACTCATACTTACAAACAAATTGCCAATTACTAAAAATGGTGGATGACATTCTCCTTCCTTGAGCTGACAAACTTCTGAAGCCACGCAATGTTTTTATAAACTACTAAAAACTGACTGTATATAAAAAATGTGTATCAGAGGTCCATGCACAGATTCAATAGTTTATCATCTCGAGAAAGGAGAATACCTTCTACCATTTTTAGCAATAGTCAGCCTGTTTGTAAGCATAACTTGTTTATAAATCAGACATTCTTAATCCAGGGAATGCCTGCACTAAAATTCAATCATAGAATCAGTGACAATAAACTATGGATCAACTATATAAACTATAGGATAACTTTATAAGACAAATTAAAATGATTTTAATTGTCTCAATTATAAATTAGAGAAACTCTATTTTCAACTGACATACTTCTGATTTAAAGAACATCAAGTTACTATAAATAAATATAATATAATAAATATAATAAGGTAAAGAATATCAAGATACTATTCAGCAATAGGAGTTGGCTAATCATAGGAAACTTAAATCTAAGTAGTTGATGTCTTTCAAACATCTGTGAAGGAGCTTTGTGATCTCTTCAACGCTCTTTTACTGAAGATATATGTCCAGAGGAGAGCGGGAAAGGGACTGTTTCTTTCTTAGACCTTCACTGCCAACCAGAGAAGTACCATGAGGATATCAAGATAGATGACTTAGATGAAAAGAAGAATCTTTCTGATGTTTAAAAGGTTTCATAATATTTTACCATATCTTTCTACTACCAGGTCTTAACTTAAAATGAACATGGATGCCAAGTGTTAGATATGTTAATGTGAAAGTTGTGAATGAAAATCTTTAATGAAATATAACGTTAAATTTGTTAGTATTGTTAGCTTACCTATTCCCATGCATTATACCCATTGAAGTTTCATAAACATAAATGAATCATAACCAATGAGTTAATATCTTAATTTCAGCTTATTCTTTAAATTTAATATTAAGCTATTATCTGAGTGTATCTATTTTTGGAAAATAAAGTTTATAAATAAACTGATTGACTACACACTTTTTCCTTAGAGCAAACAATGTCATTTTAAATTAGAATTAGTAACGAAATCTACTTTGCAGCATTTTACAATATTTTAATGTTTATATCTTAATATAAAATATTAATATTATATTGGTGTTATATAAGTAAATATATATTATTCTCACCTTAATAAAAGCTGCTCTCAATGTTTGAGCTGCTGACAGATTTACTCGTTCTAGCTGTAAAAATTAGAAATAAATAGTTATAGCAAAATAAATAAGAGGTTAAAATACAGCATCATTACTGATAATATAATAATATAATATAATAAGGATTTTTGTTGATCTGGATAAAATTTTTGCAGCTCAGGTACTTCAAGCTTCTTATAAGCAGAAAATAATCATATCCAATAAAAAGAATCTTGTGAAATAGTCTTAAAGCTGAAAAAGTTTTGCTGTCATGTTCTGCCATAACAGCTTTTCACAACTTGTGACTCAGGATGTGTAGACTACAATTCCCAACCAGCATGACTATTCCTGAAAATTCTGGGTAGATGAAATCCACACATTTGGAACATATAAACAGATAAATGTTTGTATAATAGATGATGCTCTATGAAATTGGCCTATATACTGCTGATATAGGAGTCAGGGAAAACAAAATATTAAACAAATAATTCTCCTATGAAGGGCGAAAATGGCAAGCCAAAAATATAGTCTTTTTTATTATTTTAGACTGTCTGATCAAAATAATCCTTCAAAATAAATGTGTAACAATGACACCATTTCTATGAATATAGAAAATATGAATATTTTCTTGATAAATTACCAAAAACCATCTCATTTTCATTTGTTCAAAACCTAAATATATTTACTGTTTCTCATCTATACAAACAGATTCTGTAATGTTTAATAGAAAACATTTCTATAAAACCAAGTATCTGCAAAAAGCATAAACCTTTCCACCTTATAAAATATATCTGCCTAATCTGGAATGTTAATTAAACAATGAAGTCTACATTCCAGTCTCTTGTATAATGCTAGAATACATCTTGGGAGTTTATAAATGTAGAATATAATACTCAGTATTAAGGAATTAAATGCCAACAAACCAAGCAGTCTGTCATGAAGCCAAGAAATACGGACAGAAAGAAGCAGAACTCATAAGGAGAAAATAAGCAAGATAGTAGCCGAGTTAAAATTTTGTTTCCCAAGTACTATATTGCAAAGAAAATGAAATTGACTATTACCTCATTAAAAACAGGATACATAACTGCATAAAGAGGCATGGAAACCATAGAAGTGGTCTCTGCTTCATTCCTCATCTCTTCCATTGTCATCCTCATTCAAAGACCCACTCTTGAAGAAAAAGGCTACTGAAGCAACAGATTCCTCATTCAACTACAGCTATATTTTTTCTCCTTATTGTAGCTAGATGTTTATAATATTTAAAATATGTAGCTCTGAAAAAAATAGATAAGAGAGAAAAATTCATTACTAGATGTACCAATTTTGAAACAATCAGTACCAAAATATTTTTATCAGCAGTGTTGGATAGCCTATATTCACTTAATTCTTCGGTAAAAACTATTAAATACTGTTTCACTTAGTTGGCAACTTGTAAGTAGTTAACACAGTTGTTGCAGTAAATTCTCACTTGTGTTTCTTGAAAAGAGCAATAGAAATCTGAAAAATTGAAATGAAAAAAATGAAAACATTTCCGGCAATAATTTTTTACCAGTGTTAGTAAGCATAATCATATGTCATAGCAACTTAGGTGGAAAGAAATGTAAGAGACTTGAAAGAGCAAGTAATCTACCAGCATAAATGCCAATTAAGACTGGATATCCATGCTTATAGAGTATTGTAAAAATGTAATTAAACCTCTAAATCATTGGCTGCTTTAAACGAAAGAGAAATCTTACATTCCAGCTCTATCCAGGATATGCTAGCAATTAATGGTTCAATAATAACAATGATTCATACGTAAAACATATCATACCGTTACCTAGTAACAGGACGTGGCTCAAGGGCACTGGATTTGCCAAACAGAAATAGTTGATACTCCGGTGGTTCGAGCTCTGCTAGCACTACAGAATGGGGTGAGCTCCCATCATTTACCTCTAGCTCCTGCCCTGCCCAACCAAGCATTACTGAGAATAGATAAATGTGTACCACTCTGGTGGGAAAGGCTAGCTGCATGAGAAAAATAGAAGTTGGCACTGAACCTGCCTGGATACGAAATTAGCAAAAAAACCCTGGAAGATGTCATCAACCTGAACGCTGCTAGCTAGTTCCCTCCTGTGGTGCACCATGGATAAATGTGCAGGCGTGAAACTGAACAAACTAGCTATTAGATTGTCAGGACTACTGTATAAAGTGTAGCTCTCCTTAACAAACGTATGCCATACAAAATAAATAAATACTGTTAGCTGTTGAAGCAAGCAATGATATGCAATGTATATGTATGTGTGTGTGTGTGTGTATGCGTATGTATATGTATGTATATATATATGTATATGGCTGTGCCCAGGTTAGCTTGTTCCAGAAAACTGATGTACCTGGTTGGTTTCAAAAGGAAGCTTGAAATTTTTCCTGGGGATTTGGTAGACCATTTGGTTGAGGCCATAAATGCTAATATAACTTTTATTGCAAAGCTATAGTAACACAATTTTACATTTTTGTCTTGCCTTTATCTTCATGGGAACTAAGGAAAGTCTTTTCTGAGATGCTTACTCAGATTACAAGTCTGGCTCAAACTCAGATTTATCTGATCTGATCAGTCTTAGTTGCAACTCTTCTTCCTATTCTTCAATGTAATCCCTTTTTCTCATGACACTCAATCTTGTGCAAAATGATTCTTTTAAAATCCTCTTAAGTCTAGATTGGAAGGCACCGATTCAGGCTCAATCCTGACAAGAAAGAGTGGCTGAGAACATTTGGGCTCCCTAGGTCTGAGGATTTTCCATCTTTGATCTTGGGTGAGGTTGCAATTCCTTATTCAAGACAAGTGTGTAAACTAGTTGTATTCATAATTCCCGCTCAAACAATAGGTGATAGCTGTGCGGAGAGGGCCTTTGCATGCATATACCTAATGACCAGCTGTGCCCATTCCTGAACTATGAGGCAATCACTCATGTCTTATTCATTTCATAAATTGTTTATTGTTCATACATTCTACATGGACCTGCCCTTAATAACCACTCAAGACGCTAGAGTAGGTCAGAGTGCAGCAGCATAGGCACAGTAGGCATAACTTTTTATATCCATGTGATTTCATTGCTTCACAAGCCGCACAGGTTTGGGGGCCCATGATATATGAAGCCTTTCAAGATATAGGACATGATATAGGATTTGAGTTTTTGAGGGATTGCCTGTCTGGTTCTTTCTGAGCATTAGGTTAGATCTGGCAGAGTGGCTGCAGTCCAGGTCCCAAAAATTAAGTACTGTTATCTAGTGAAAGCCATCAACATGCCTTCTTAGAGATCCAGATCAGTGGTGGGATTCAAACTTTTTTACTACCGGTTCTGTGGGCGTGGCTTGGTGGCGTGGCAGGGGAAGAATACTGTAAAATCTCCAGTCAGAAGTAGTATTTGCTGGTTCTCTGAACTACTTAAAATTCCCGCTACCGGTTTTCCAGAACTGGTCAGAACCTGCTGAATACCACCTCTAATCCAGATGGCTCCCAACCTAATGAACCCCTATTGGATGGATTTTTTTTAGTTTTTACAGATAGTTCTTATTTAGCTACCACAATTGAAACCAGCAATTGTGAAGCAGTCACTAAATGAATGTAACTGTGCTTATGCACTTACTTAGGAGGATAAATTGAGAGTTAAGATGGCGACCGGAGGTCAGCTGGAAGAGCTCCTCCGCGATATCCGAACGGGGCGTTGAGTTCCCCCCCCCGGGTCCTCCTCACCTGTGGCAGGGGTGGCGAGGGGACCCGTGGGGGGGTGGGCAGCCCCCGCGGTCAAGACGCGATGCCAAGGGACTGCGCTCGGCGCCCAGCGGCTCGGCGTTCGGCGAGGGACTGCACTCGGCGCCCAGCGGCTCGGCGTTCGGCGGCGCAGTGTTCAGCGGCCCATATTCGGCGTCCGGCGGCCTGACTCCTGGCGGTTTTAGTGGCTCGAGCTCGGTACCTGATGGCCCAGCGTTCGGCGGCTCGCTGAGTTTTCCCCCCCCGGATCCTCCCCACCTGTGGCAGGGGTGGAGAGGGGTCCTGTGGGGGGGTGGGCAGCGTTCGGACCATGACGTGACAGGTCCGGCGCTGCGTCCAGCGGATTGTATTCGCCGCCGGACCGCTTGGCGTTGGGCGGCTGGCGCTGTGCCCAGTGGACTGCGTTTGCCACCTGGCGGCTTGGCGTTTGGCGGCTCAGCGTCTGATGGCCTATGTTCCACCTCTATGTTGGCCTCCAGCAACTCTATCAATTTCATCAGCTCGAGCCTGGCGCCTGATGACCTGGCGTTTGGCGGCCCGTTGGGTTTCCCCTCCCCCCGGTCCCTCCCACCTGTGGCAGGGGTGGTGAGAGGACCCGTGGGGGGGGGCAGTGTCCGGGCTATGGCTTGGCAGGTCTGGCGCTGCGCCCAGTGGTTGTCGGCTGGCGCCTCAGGAGATGGCGTTTGGCGATCTGGAGGGGGCTTGGAGTTCCCCCCCCTTTGGGTCCTCCCCGCCTGTGGCAGGGGTGGTGTGGGGACCCGGGGGGGATGGGCAGCCCCCGTTGTAAAGGCCCCAGCTGAAATTAGATTTGCCGCTGCGTTTCGGGCGGCTGGAACTGGACTCGAGGGACAGCTGCCGGGGCGGCCGGAGGACTGTCGCTATGGCGGCTGGAGGACTGCCGCTGGAGCTGGGGCTGGGGCCATTGTAGGGGCCCCAGCTGAAGTTGGAGTCGTCTCCGTGGTCCGGGCGGCTGGAGTTGAGGCCGGAGGATGGCCGCCACGGTTGGAGTCGGGATGACTGGTAGACTGTGGCTGTTGCTGGAGCTGGGGCCGGAGAGCTGCCCCTATAGCTGGAGCCGAGGATGGAGGATGGCCCTCACGATTTTCACCCGTTTGGAGGCGGCAGGGCGGCCTGGACTTGGAATTGGCCAACGAAAGGAGAAGACCCAGCCCGGGACATCTTATTCTATGAGTGATCTATGGGCCCTGAGACATGTCCCCCTGTCTCGGGAATGGCCCTCTACTCTCTCGAGGGCCCATCTCAAGGACGGATTATGGAATCCGGAGAGATGGTGGGCTTTTAAGAAATGTGGGGGGGGGTGTTTGATTAAATTTTTAGTTAGGTTTTTAAGGGGGTTAGGTAGGTCCGGGCGGGTATTGGGGGACAACTCGCCGGAGGCTGGGACCAGGCCGGGGGTTGAACGTGGCCGGGAGAGTCATAATCCGGACAGGACTGTATTAAGGATGGGGGGGGTGGAATTAAATCGATTGATACGGTGAGCGGGAGGGGCAGATTTGGCGGTTGTAGGGGGCCACATTCTGTGTTGGGAGCGCGCCCCCGCTGTTTACTTGCTGTGGCGCGCTCCGACCCCCTTGTCATCTCCCGTTCCCCAGGGGGTTTGAGCAATCGGGCCCTGGGCCTTCGGCTGATGCTGTGTAACGCCAGGTCCGTCGTTAATAAAGCCCCCCTCATCCATGATTTGATCTGTGAGGGGGGCGCGGACCTGGTGGGAGTTACCGAGACCTGGCTGGGCCAAGAGGGGGGAGTCCCTCTGGTGAAGATGTGCCCAGCCGGGTTTCGGGTCTTTCATCGGCCGAGGGCCCAGGGGAGGGGAGGGGGGGTCGCGGTAGTTATTAAGGAGGATCTGTGTCCGAGGGAGGCCACTGTATCTCAGACGACCGGGTGTGAGCTCCTTTTCGTGAAGTTCGGTTCCACGGTTCAGGTGGGCTTGCTGGTCGCATACCTGGCTCCCTGCTATGCGGCAGCGGCCCTGCTTGAGCTCCTTGAGGTTATAGCTGGCGTGGCGGTTGGGACCCCCAGGCTTATGGTCATGGGGGATTTCAACCTGCCATCTGCCGGCGGTACCTCGGGGATTGCCCAGGAGTTCATGGCTTCCATGATGGCCATGGGCCTGACCCAGTTAATTCGGGACCCTACTCACGTGGGAGGTCACACCTTGGATTTGGTTTTTGTCTCTGATCAGTGGCAGAGTGATCTGGGTATAGGGGATATAGTTGTGGAACCCCTGTCATGGACGGATCACTCGCTCCTGAAGCTCGACTTCCGTTCCGCGCCCCCTGACCGCAGGGAGGCGGGGCCATTAAAATGGTACCGCCCCAGGCGCCTGATGGACCCTGATAGGTTCCTGACGGAGCTTGGGCCATTTCCCGAAGCTCATTCACACGACTCGGTTGAGGGCTTGGTCGCCACCTGGGATAGGGTGGCTGCTGGGGCCCTTGACCGAGTCGTGCCCTTGCGGCCTCTGACCCGGTGCCGATCCCATCTGGCTCCCTGGTTTTCTGAGGAGCTAAGGGAAATGAAGCGCCGGAAAAGACGCCTAGAGAGCAGTTGGAGGTCCAGCCGCTCTGGGTCTGACCGAACACTACTGCGTTCTTATATTAAGACGTATCTAGTGGCAATAAGGATGGCGAGGAGGTCTTACCTCTCCACCCTTATCGCGTCCGCGGAAAACCGCCCAGCCGCCCTGTTTAGGGTGACCCGCTCCCTCCTGGAGGTGGGAGCGCGGGAGGACCCCTTACAGGGACGGGCTGAGGAGTTTTCTAGGTTTCTGCAGGACAAAATCACTCAGATCCGGAGCGAACTGGACTCCGACTGGCCATCTCCGGGTGGGGGGGTGGGGGTGGATATCGGTGGAGTTGGTTGGGTTGAGTTCGACCCTGTTACTTTAGAGGATGTGGACAGGATACTGGGGGGGCTTAATGCCACCACCTGTTTGTTGGACCCGTGTCCCTCCTGGCTGGTTTTGGCCACTCGGGAGGTGACACGAGGCTGGTTCCAGGGTATTATAAACGCTTCCTTGAGAGAGGGGCTGCTACCTGCTGCCTTGAAAGAGGCGGTGGTGCGGCCCCTCCTCAAGAAACCGTCCCTGGACCCAGCACTGTTATCTAATTATCGTCCCGTCTCCAACCTTCGTTTTGTTGCGAAGGTTGTTGAGAGTGTGGTGGCACGTCAGCTCCCGCAGTGCCTGGATGAAGCGAGTTATCTTGACCCCCTCCAATCGGGTTTCAGGCCCGGGCACAGCACGGAGACGGCTTTGGTCGCGTTGGTTGATGATCTCTGGAGGGCTCGGGACAGGGGTTGTTCCTCTGTCCTGGTCCTATTAGATCTCTCAGCGGCTTTTGATACTGTCGACCACAGTATCCTATTGCGGCGGTTGGAGGGGTTAGGAGTGGGGGGCACCGTGTTACGGTGGTTCACCTCCTTCCTCTCCGACCGTTCGCAATGTGTGTTGACAGGGGGGCAGAGGTCGGCCCCGAGGCCCCTACTATATGGGGTTCCTCAGGGGTCGGTGCTCTCGCCCCTGCTGTTCAACATTTATGTGAAGCCGCTGGGTGAGATCATCCGTGGCTTCGGGGTGGAGTTCCATCAGTACGCTGATGATACTCAGCTGTACATCTCCACTCCGGGCCACCCCAACGAAGCTGTCGAAGTGATGTCCCGGTGCCTGGAGGCCGTGCGGAGTTGGATGGGTCGTAACAGGCTCCGGCTCAACCCGACTAAAACCGAGTGGCTGTGGTTTCCTGCGCCCAGATACAGCCAGCTGGTTCCTTCGCTGGCCGTGGGGGGAGAGGTTTTGACCCCCGTGGAAAGGGCGCGCAATCTGGGTGTCCTCCTGGATGTGCGGCTGTCTTTAGAAGAGCATATTGCAGCCGTCGCCAGGGGGGCTTTTTATCAGATACGTCTGATTTACCAGTTGCGGCCCTTTCTGGATCTGGGCGCACTTCGCACAGTCACGTCCGCCCTCGTCATTTCCCGCCTGGATTATTGCAATGCTCTCTATATGGGGCTCCCCTTGAAGAGTCTCCGGAGGTTACAGCTGGTCCAGAATGCAGCCGCGCGAGTGCTTGTGGGTGCCCCTCGGGGCTCCCACGTTACTCCGCTGCTTCCCAGGCTGCACTGGCTTCCTGTGGCCTACCGGATTCGATTCAAGGTGGTACTGATGGTATTTAAAGCGCTCCATGGCTCGGGACCTGGGTACTTACGGGACCGCCTGCTGCCATCGTCAACCTCCCGCCGCCCAGTACGCTCCCACAGGGTTGCCCTGCTTGGGGTACCGCCGTCTGGCCGTTGTCGGCTGACGGCCCCGAGAGTTCGGGCTTTCTCTGTGGGGGCTCCCTCCCTATGGAATGATCTTCCCCCGGAGATACGGTCTATGACGGATATCCTGACCTTCCGGCGCGCGGTGAAAACTTTATTTTTTAATCAGGCCGGCCTGGCCCAGTAACTGTGTTTTAGGTTTTTAATTAAATTTTAATTGGGGTTTTTAGTTTTTAACTTTTAAATTGAATCTGAATTAGACAGCCGGATTAAATTATTTAATTTATTTTTAACTGTATTTATTGTATATCTTGTATGTTTTAGTAGGCTGTACACCGCCCTGAGTCCCTTTTTTGGGAGAGGGGGCGGTATAGAAGTTTAAACAAATAAATAAATAAATAAATAAATAAAATAAATACTTCCGCTTTCCTTTGCTTCCTGCAAAGGTCATATACATAAGAATTAATTAATTTTTTCATCATCTGAATAACTGGAAATGGTCACTAAACAAGACAGTCACTAAATGAGGATTACCTGTATATTTGTCTTAGGTTTTCTTTGCTCTCCCCCTTTTTGTATTTTTCTTGTAAGCCAGGTATTTATTGGGAGTAAAATTTGTATAAATATACAGGACACACATCAAAACCAATTTACTGAATCAAATACCAATCAATAAACATTTCCCTATCTCTCTATTCTTGAAACATTTTTGCTTCCACATTTATGTACTTTAGAAATTCTTTTTTGTTCTTCTCTTTTTAAAGGTTCTCTTCAACTCCATCCATCTACAACTTTCTCAGTTTTCCCCTTAACTCATTCATTTTTTTCATATGTTTGATTTTCACTCATTCTGACTACATGACAAAATCAACTCATTTCTTCTGTCACAAATCATTAGTTATGTATTCCACATTAATTCAGCCTCCATTCATTCTTGATCCTATTACTTGTTTACAACACACACTTCTTATGTACTCCATTTCCACTGTTATTATAATTTTATGGTTCCCCTGGCATACCAAATAACCTCCATATAACAAGTCAGGAGGAAACATACTCTTAAACAAACCATTTTCTTTTTTAAATAAACATTTACAATATATGCCATAATATAACACATGCTACTTTTCTACCAATATTTGCACCTCTTAAAATTTCTGCATCCTTTCCCCCTCTTTCTTAAATATTATACCAAGGCACATTAATTTATCTACTGTTCTAGGTATATCTGTCTATCGTTCCATTTTTTCCTGTCAAACATCTTATTCTTGGATGCATTCATATTCATATCCACTCCATATTTTTTAATCAATCTAACATTTGCCAAAAGCACGCAGGTTCTCAGCCAGTAACACAGCACTAGTTGCATTAAAAAAAATACATTCATGTCCCTAACCAACATATCCCTGACTTCACCTCAAGCATCCATGTCTTGTTCCTTGCTCATCCCTATCATTCACAGGTAGTCCTCAGTTAACTATCACCCACTCAGTGACCATTCCAAGTTATACTAAGTTACAGTGAACAAGGGATCTTACATGGTCTTTGTAGTTGTAGCTGTCAGTTTCCCTGCAAGATGGTTGTCAAGTACCAAAACCACTGTCACATGATTGTGGTTTTGGTACTTGACAACCAGCTTGCAATTGTGATACTGCATTTCTGCAATTACATGATCACCATTTGCAATCTCCACCGATGGCTTCTGACAAGCAGTCAATGGGAAAGCCGGCAAGACAATCATTTGATCCCGTACCTAATGACTGTGCAGGAGTCACTCAATGATAGGTACCAGAATTGCCACAACTGTTTTGTAAGCTACTTTTTGTAAGCTAGTGTGGTCACGTGATGTTGGACTTTCTGATTACAGAGTTGCTGATCCCAATTATAGACATTAAGTGAGGACTGTATTAAGCATTCAGTTTATTTTCATATGTATTTTACTTTCATCCTATGCCAGTCTTCTTTACTAGTACTCCATTTAGCAAATTTAGCACAAAAATATCCTATGTTACACAATTTTGCTAAAGTACAATGATTTTTCTCAAAATCATTAATGTTCAACTAAATAATACCATATAATTGCACTGCACTTCCAAAATTTTGCTCACTATCATTTATTATGATTGTCACCTTCAATCAGTATTTTATCAAATATCTTCCCTGACAAATTTAACAATTAATCCCCTGTAGCATTTGCATTAATTCTTACCACCATTTTCTTTGTACAGGAAAAGAATAATGGCATTTTTTAAACCATGTTGCAGTCTTTGCACACTCATTAAACAAGTTGTGTAACTATTCAATTAGGAAAAAAACAAACATTTGTACAGGTCCACCATTAACACCTGCAGCCTTACTCCTTTTCCTCCCCTTGAACACTAAGCATTTATTTCAATTCCATTTTCAATATATCACTATTATTTCCATACAAATCTCTTAAATACTTCAGTTTCATCTCAAATTACTTAATCCCTTTTAACTCTTTTATTTGCATTTTTCTCACCTATAGCTTCTTTCACTTTATTATTCCACTTCTATTATGGAACTTTTAAAATAAATCTTTTCATTCTGTTTGAAGCACCTTCCCTCTTTTTTTATATCCATATCAATTTATTTTGTTAAGATTTTTTTATCATATATTTTCATACATTACTTTTCTTCCTATAATCGTTCTACCTTTAGTCTAGCTCATTTCACTTTCCTTCCACATCCACTTTTTCCAGATATCTGTTCTTGATATAATCAATAAAATAGTCTGTCCCACATTCAAAATATTTTAAGTTCCTCTGTATCCTTCATTGATTATTTCATTCTTTTTTATCAAATCAATCATGGTTTAAAATATTCATTCCTTTGCTGTGCATACATATAAATGGCTTATACCACAGATTTAAAACTAACAGATCTTTTTAAAGCAAATAATTTGCTATTCCCCTTATTTCTCCAATGACTTCTGTATGTTCTTATCTCATTCCCAACTATCCTTTCATGTCACATAGCAGAATAATTTTTCGTTTGGATTGTACTCTTTCTGAATGTTGCCCATTTCTTCCCCAAAACTGATCTCTTATTATTTTATTCCAATCATTCACTTGAGCATAAAATCAATCCATGCATTCTTATTTTCACATAAACTCACAACAAGCTGGATGACATTAGGTAATATTTTCTCATATACACTTTATTTTCTTTATTTTTCAATATTTTCTCATGTACATTCATGTACAATGTTTATAATCAAACCTGCAACATCAATTTCCATGATATATTCAATAATTTCATGTTACACTTTCATTCAGTTCTATTACACTATTATTATTCTTTTCTTGGCTTAATAGAAAAAAATATCTATTTTTTTCCATTCCATTTATTAATTCATGCTCTTTGCATTTATTTTCTATTCCAAGTAGCAAAGTTTAATATGTATCCACAAATATTAACCTCCATTATCCATCATGGTTTATTCACATCAAGTTTCCCCATAATGCTTTTTAGTAAGACAAAGATATAGATGAAAAGCTATATTAAACCTTTGCCATGTGAAGCAGTTAAAAAGTATTAGAAATTACCACATGAAATCTCACTGATGATAACTACAGATTCTTACAAAATTTTTAGGGTCAAGTTCAAAATGCTAATAGAATTTCAGCCACCTCTGTCTACAAGTCACCCAACACAAACCTAGAATGTGACACAAGGATTTTACTAATCTACAGAAAGCCATGTCTTCTGCATCCTGATTAGATGAAATTGCTTTCCATTATATAAATGTACTTTCAGAAAATACTGCAGTGCTAGAGAAAAACCATGATTCTCTTAAAAGGTTCTATCCATTTCAGCTATCAATCAAACCACCTGAAATCTCATTTCAAAGAACCTATACAGGATAACAGAGACATAGGTTAGGAAAGAAAAAAAAAGTCCCTCCCTAGATGACATCTTCAGCAAGATTTAAAATTCTGTCACAAACAGCAAAAGGATAGAACTTAGTCTTGAAACTGCCAAACTGCCTAAGTTTACAAAATTAGTAGCATTTGTATTTGCGCAAGTGGCAAGCAGGTATGCCTGTTGCTCAGGCAAATGGAGTACATGCTTGCCCACTGCTCGTATGGGTAGGGATTTACATGCACTCACCTGCCACTTCCATGGCCTGGTTCCGAAGGGCTCAAAGTCCAGTAATGGGCTGCGGCCCGGGACCCCTGCTACTGATTCACTTCCATGTTTATATTCCAAAGTTGGAATATTGATGTGCATAATGTTATCAATTTGAAGACAAATAATTTGATTATCTTTACTATCAGTTGGCATCTTTAACTATCCTTAATTCTATTATCTTCATTTCACCAATCACTAGAGGTCAAAAGATTCTCACCCACAAATATGCTATATTCTTAATCATATGTTATCTTTTAAGTGAATATTAATTATCTGTAGCTGGAAAATGGATATAAATAAATGAATAAAAATTACTTATAAAACTATTCATTACCTTAGCACAGAATAACATTAACTAAATTGACATGTGAAGAAACCTGAGATGACATACGGATTATTGCTTTCTATACATAAATTTAAAGGTAGTAGTAATATTACTTACTACATGACAAAAGGCCAAGGAAGATATGTTGCTAAACAAGTTTTCAAGTGATACTTTGCAAATACTGCTTGAAATAATCTATGTAAACTTCTGTACTTCTGAAGTCATTTTGAAGAAAAAGAATTCAAGTTGTACAACAATAAATTTAGTGTATAGACAAAAGCCTAAGGAAAGCTACAACAAGGTAATTAACCTTGACAAATTTTCCTTGCATTCTCAGCAGGCAAGCCAAAGAGAAAAGTAAATAGAAACTGGCAGTAATATATTTGGCCAAGACATAAACAACTGCCAAGGCAGGTTGGCATGTTCTACACTTTATTTTGACAGAAATAATCATTTATAAGAAAGTTTGCAGTGGCTAGTTAGAATTTTTGGCAATAGTTAAAGGTGGAACTCAAAAAATGTATTTAAGTTTAAAATATATGTAAAGAATTCTTAATAGCCATGACATTGGTATGAATAATCATAAAATTATAAATATTAATGAAGTGCATTATTCTATAAAATTGGCAAATTCTAATTGAATTGAACATATGGCATAAGGACAGTTAACAGCCATTGGCATTCAGACAAATCAGCCATCAATAAATATATAGAAATAAACTATATTTACTGACCATTCAAGAGACAACAAAAAGCTAAGGAAACTAAAAGACCAGAACTTATTTTCTTCAGCAGCCAGATAAGCAGGGATTAAACCAGACAAGCAATCAAGCTGAAAACAATATCCTAATCAAAGAACGACCAAGGGTGGGTGGGGGGAAAACCACACCCCCACCAAAACTGGCAGGGCAAGCTACTGTATATAAACAGGGAGCAAACTACATCCTTGCTGGCACTAATTATGTTACCTTATGGCTAATGAAACTTCTGCAAACTAACTAAAGTCAGAGAACACCAAGAACTTTATAGTTCAACCATGAGCTACATATAATTTTTAATTTTTAATCCATTTATTTAGCAATGCAGATGCTAAATACTTTTCACATCTGTGGATAAAATAGTTTAAGATACAGATGTGGAATTGTTTTAAATTCCTGACCTGCAGGGTGACAAATGATAAAATTACTAGTTTCAGATACAATGCAACATCACAGCAAATTTCAAAGGTATCTGGATCTTTTCCAAAATTCCACTTCCAGATTACAGAATCAGCAACAAGAAAGCTTATAAAGTAAGCTCAAATTCATTGATTTCAGATTTTCATTCCTAATTCTCTAAATGCCATTATTCTTGGTACATAAACTGCTTTCCTTCACCACAAAGGAAACACCACAGCCTAGTCTCTGTTATCTGTCTTGTTCTTCAAGGATCATCAGGTGGCCTTGGTTTGCCTGCTCCTTTGAATTTTTGTTCCTTCTCTAATGCTTATGGTGTGCAAATCATCATAAATGGCACTCTCACAATACCAACTATTTGGTAGGTTTTTGAGGACCGAAGTACTGGAGATTAATTTATATTGGGGATGACAAAATAAAGGTTTCAAAAATGTAATTATATATTTATATAGCAATGTTATTGTCTTAGGTATCCCTTAAGATACATAAATGTCACCATTAGATTCTTAGGTATCTGCAATATTTGTAGTCTTAAAATTTGAATCAAAATGAAGGTAGTAATTTATGAAAGAATACTGTACTGTCTTATTCATAGTAAAAAGCCAATTTTTAAAGAATTGGAATCTCAAAAATAGGTATTAAGAATCAGGTTATCCCACCTAGAAAAACCATGTGTACTACATCACATCATCATTATCACTGTGCCATGCAGAATGGGCACAACCTCTAGGCCTTAATTAAAGTTCTTGAAAATCCAGTTCAACAACAACAAAAGAAGATGGCAGATTTAAAGGAACTAACCTTCTGGTTATTAGAAAAATGAAATAATGATAACTATGCTAGAAATTAACTGTATTTCAAAATTAGCATAATCTCTACCAGGCCAAATTAAATATTACAAAACAGCATACTGTGGGAAGTTAGCATCCACTCCTCTCCTAGAAAAATTGAAATAGCCTAGGAAATATTAAAAAGGCAGAATATTTCTCCTAAAAAGAATAGTCACTCAAGAAGCAGAAACTCATCCCAGAAGCAGAATCTCACCTCCACCTTTGTTAATGGGTGGGCCATTAAGGCCTGGGCCAGAATACTTTTCATAAGAAGGAACTCCAGGTAAAAGCTATAGAAATTGCCAAAAGCCCTTTTAAGGGCATAATCACCCAGCAAGGCTAGACCAAGCCTGGAACTCAGGACAGCCTACAAAGTTAAGACCCCCGCCCCTGGGAGTCTGACAGCCAATGGGATTCGTTTCTTGCACAGGAGCAGGAGGCACTGGGGTGGGCCCCAACAGAGGTTGTATGGGGGTCTCTCAGCATCTGGACTTCCCTTTTTTCCTTTTTTCTTCACCGTGAACTAAGTACTTCTCTGGAGCTCCAGGCCATGTGGCCCTGTACACCATTAAACCTTCCAAGCAGCCTCCATGTTTCCAGTGTCTTTTTCCCCACTTGGAACTGAACCCAGAAGGATATTTCTTTCAACAATACTATGTAAGTTTTCAAACTTTTTAGAATGCTTTGTTCTGTGTAAACAATGAAATATCATTAATAATAGTTTAATAGTTTCATTTAATAGATGAAAAGGGACTTTTTTGAGTCTATTATTAATTTATTAAACTTACATCCCTGTTACAAAAACAGTGCTCAAAGTTTTGTTAATTATTTTAGCTATTTTTTTTCTTTTGCCTCTGATTTGCCCGTCAGAATGAAATATATCATCTAAACTGGTAAAACCTTAAGAGTACAATGCTTCAAATGATATGTTCTCCATTAAGCCATATGTAGAAAATTTGAGACAGTATATAGAGTACAACATATCAAATAATATTAAAAATATGAATAGTTCTTTAATGCCTTATAACTGTTTTGATCAATCTAAAAAGGGAAAATAAACCAGCCCAATGCCAATAACATATTGTTTTAAAAATTATTGAATATTTCCTCATTTCTATGTTATGGATAGCTTAAAAACCAAAATTAATTACAAATTTCAGATTTCTGTAGATTTAAAATTCTAAATTATTCCTAAAACATTACAGCAGTACCTTGGTATTCATCCTTAATTTGTTCCGGGAGGCACAACAAGTACTAAAAAAGACGAGTATCAAACAAACCATGTGACTAAGCATGTGACTCTGTTTCAGCTAGGAAGGACCTGTCCTTTTCCTGTCAGCATCCCTCCCAGAATGGCTGACTTCTTGTCCCCTATCCTTTTGTAACACATCAAGTACCAAACAATGAGTACCAGGATAACATTTCCATGTCAAACTGAGTCAAGTACTAAATTCCATGAGTTTTGAAGCAGTCAAATACGGAGGATCACTGTATCAATATTTCTTATTGTTCAAATTTGTATCTTACTATAATGATAAGATAGCAAAGTAAAAATATATATAATAAAATACAGAAGCATACAGATAAAGCCCAAGCACAGTTTATGGCCTGTTGTAGAAGAGCTCTCCAAAAATGCTCTCTTTAGAAACCCTCTCCTGAAAGGTGAACCATGTTGGAGACAGATGAATCTCCAATGGGTGACATTTCAGACCTATCTCTGAAAAACAACACTCCTGAGCTCTGAAAGAATAGAGACAATCTGTTGCTTTTTCTAACAACAAGGTTAAGCCTAATTCTAGTGCAGATGTGTCCTTCTGCAGACAGCCAAACATCAAATTATAAAAAGTTTTGTATTTATAAGCAACAGGTAACACTAAAAACAAATGTGAAAATTTAGCAAACCATTCAAATATCGTCTGGCATCCCTCAATGCTTTGACTGTGGGTTTTGATCTGCAGTCACCCAAGATTCTGATTTGGATACCATACATAAATTGTGATAAGGCAAATAAAATAATGAAAATAAAGGTTTTTAAAATTACTTTTTCTAAATAAAAATGATAAAAGGCACCATGATCTCAATAAGGCATAGGTATTGTACCTTTAGAAAAGGAAATCTATCCCTGCAAAAATGCTATTTCAAATGCAGGCATTATTGCATTTTAATTGCTATAACTCTATACATCCTTATGATTAGGTCTATATGCAATTTTGAAAAGCATTATAAACAGATAAAGTGTAAGTTATCATTTATCTTATTATAACTAATTTTATTTTTAATTTTCTCAGATATCTACTCTATGAGATGGAACTTTTTATCAATAAGATACAAAACAAATATATTTAGAACAGAGTTGCGAAGGGAATAATTATCCCAAATCAAAATTCATTTACAACTTTCCAAAAACATTTAAAAACCTCAAATATTGTATCGAATGCTATTTACACCAAAGCTAGAAAGCCTGGTACATCCAGATGGTTTATACTTCAATTCCCATTGGCATGGCTAATGGAATGCGACTAAAACCTACAATCCAAAACATCTGGAGGATATCACACAGTGTTTAGGAATAAACTAACTTTTTATGTACTATGTACGTATTATCTGTGGATAATAGTTTTATCCACAAATAATAAGGTTTAATAGCCTTACTATTAAAAGTACTACATATTATTTAAAGCAGGGATACCTAACCTCTGGTCCTTGGACCGACACCAGGCCATAGCATGCCAGAAACCAGGCTGCACAAACACACTCCATCGATAGGATGCAGGCAGCATGCAAAACCATACCTCCTCCGGGCCATGGAAAAACCTCTCTCCACAGAACCGGTCCCTGGTTCCCAAAAGGTTGGGAGGGGGGCTGATTTAAAGTATCTTTCTACTTACATTTTTCCAACTCTTAATTTGATGTGCTACAGTATAAAATGCCTCTACTGCTTCTATGTGAAGATTTTTCTAAAATAATCAGGTTTTCCACCTGAAACCAGTCCCTTCTTATCAGCATTTCTTTTCTTGGCTCCTTTATGGAGTTATTTTTTGCCATGAGATGTCCTCTTGTATTTTAATACAGATCTTTTATATTAGGAAAATGAATGAAGAACTTATCAGACTACAATAAATAGGGCAGTTACTTGAAAGCCAAATCACATTATATGTATGGTTATATTTATCATTTTTAAAATGGCCAATCACATATGCTTAGAATATAATACAGAAAAGTATTTTCAGCATCTTATACATTCATTCATGGAAATAATTCTATTTGCTTGAAAGACAGGTATGATACAGAGGACAGCAAATTGAACCGAGAGTCTACAGTAGTCCTCAACTTACAACCAAAAGCAGCTCAAAGTTCCATTGCAAAGACAGCTGTTAAGTGAACTGTACCCCATTTTATTTCTTTTGCCACAGTTGTTAAGCGAATCACTGCAAGTTAAGTGAATCATGTGGTTAAGTAAATCTAGTTTTTCCCATTGATTTTGCTTGTCAGAAGCCAACCTGGAAGGTTACAAATGATGATCGTATAACATAGAGACACTGCAACTGTCATAAATACATGACAGTTGTCAAGCTCCTTGATCATATGACCATGAGGATGCTGCAGCAGTCGTAAGTGTGAAAACCAGCCATGTCACTTCTTCCAGTGCTGTTATAACTTTGAATGGTCACTAAATGAATGCTTGTAAATCAAGGATTACTTCATATTCCAATTTGTCTAATAATATCACCTTCTTTCAATCCTCTCTGCTTACCTATAAACAGAACAAAAGCCTTCTCAGAGCAGATTCTAAACCACAGAGATTGATCGAGATTAACAGTGGTTATTATATCAGATTGTAATATTAACACTACAATTATACATAGATACTGTGCCCTTACCACACTGGTACCTATAGAATCAACAGACTACACCAGCTTTTGCTTTTATCCACAATTCACTAAGTATATCATAACCTCTGAAAAAGTATTAAGCAGGGAATGTATTAGCTGTCAACTAATAATGCATTGTACTGTAGCAAGAAAAGCAAGTTACAAGATCTGTAAAATATTTTCCAATAATAACATATGATGCAGTCTCCAAGCTATTTTTATTGAAAAATGGGATAAGCATAGTGCAAGTAAATAACTTCATTCAGTTTCTGAGTTTTCAGAGTCTAAAGTTTTAGAATTTTCATCAGTGTTTTAAACCATAGATATACAATCTTTTGGATTACCTGGGCTGCACTGAGTGAAGAGGAATATCTTGGGCCACATATAAAATATACAGTATAATATACAGTAGTTAATGTATATAAAAAACAAACTTTCTTTAAAAGTCTTGTGGGCTTCATTAGTAAATGTCTAGGATCAAGGACTGGACATACCTGTTTTGAAATGTTTAAATTTTCAGGCACGAAATGGTCTGAAAAATGCACGCCTGTATTTAAAATGGAACTAATAATTTTATTCTCAAAATACATTCAGTTATAGTTTGTAAAAAGTTAAAATTCAGCATAAATTTTAAAGGAAAATATTTTAACAAACATTTGCTTTATATAATGTTCAAGGACACCTACAAGTACATTATTTAGCAATTATAAATTTTAGAATGATACACAGTTTTTACAGTAAAATTGGGTATTATTAATTAAATTATTTTATAAAAATAATACAGTAACCATGCCTATGATTTTCATTACAGGAAATTTACAAGTGATACGTTTACTGGAAAAATACACAGAAATATTTACGGTTGTAAATAAAAAAAAGGAAAAAAAATCAGGTTTTCTTACAACCGTTTATATATCACAGATTTTCAAAAATATAAAGCAGACTAACTTAGAACATTTGTTTTCCAAATACACAGAAATTTCAGATAGCAATAATATCAGTGATTTCCTCTCCCTCATTTTAAAAACTTCTTTAAAGTTATATTTCTTTAAAGTGTTGTAGAACAACTTTCTTCTCTTAATATAATGGAAAATTAAACATAGTACTATATGACTTATATAAACAATATTTAACGAAGGTTGGATACCATGTTTGGGGTATTTGAACTGGATTAGTACAGTAAGTACTTTCAGAAAGCTGTTTTCTTTACAGAATGACTGGCTATACCACACTAAACCACAAACCAGATGACATTTAAATCAGTTTGCCATGGATCCCTTGTAATTAAACCACTTTCAAAAGTCTAGTTACTTAGTGTAGCTAATTTATCTGATTAGATAATTTTACATCTATTTTCTTAATCCTCACTAAAATAACAAAAACTGAAAGGATACAATATATAAGATTTTTTTTCTTATAACAGTCTAAAGTATTTCACTTTCTAGTTTTCAAATTTTATTTATAAATATATCCCACCCTTTATTATTATTACAAATAACTCAAGGTGATGAACATATCCAAATCACCTTCCTCCTCCTTTTTTCCACACCAATAACAACCCTGTGAGGTTAGTTGGGCTAAAAGAGAATGACTGGCCCAAGGTCATCCAGCTGGCTTTCATGCCTTAAGTGGGAGTAGAACTCAAGGTTTCTAGCTCCTCTCCATCTTTCTAGCCTCGTACCTTAATCACATACCTTGTTTTATTGTGCCTTGCTTCATTGAGCTTTAAAGATACTGCATTATTTTTTATCAAGATGCTCCACCAACAGAAATGTTACTATCATTGAAGGCTCCAACAATGCTCAGATGGCATTTTTAGCAAGAGTATTTTAAATTAATTTAATTAAGAAATGTACTTTGCTTTTTAGATACAATATTATTATACACTAAATAGGCTACAGTATTCATTCATTCATTCATTCATAAATAAAACGTATTGTCTGCTCATCTTACCGTAAGGTAATTCTATGTGGCTTAGTCATAAAAGTATATACATATACATAAGTTGTCTATACATACACAATTTAGACTTACATAAATTAAAATCAAATATTAGTGGGGCGAACAGGGGAACATTGCGAGGAGTGGGATCTGTTATCAACCATCTCCATGGGTTTTTCCCCCTCTGGGGCCCCAAGCCAATAGTCAGGGACATGTCTATAAGCCCTTATGAAAGAATAGAAGGGTTAGGGTCAAACTGACATCAGGGAGGGAAGGGGAGATGTTCCAGAGGCAGAAGCAACAGCAGAGAAGGCCTCCCTCCTGGACCCTGCCAGCTTAAATAATCGGGTGACAGAACCTGCAGGATGCCTTTCTCTGCCAGCATGAGTGGTACAGGCCAATCCCAGTGGAATGAGACGGTTCCTCCAGTAACATGTATCCATGCCATGAAGGTATAGATGATTCCCAATAATTTGAACGGCACCTAGAAGCAGACTAGCAACCAATGCAGCTCATGGAGCAGTGGTATTACAGGGGCCATTCTTGGGGCTGCCAAAACTGCCTGTGCCACAGCACTCTGCACCAGCTGTTAGCTGCAGAATGCTCAAGGGTAGCCTCAGATAGAATGCAATGCAATAATCCAACTCTGCAGTATAAAAATAACTTTTATACGCACTGCAAAAACAAAACAATTCATATGACTCAGTTTGTTGTGATGTAGGGAACCTCTGACCTAAATATATCTTCTAACCAGCCACATTCACATTTTTTTACATTCATTATGTCCTTTAGTTTCCCAAGTACAAAGGCGGCTGGATGTATTTGAAAGAATGAGAATACCAAGATGAAAATGTCTTCCTTCTGTATACCGAAAAAAAAGTCACATTTTCCTGCTTTGGCCATCCATTACATTTGAATGCAGAATCTCCTAGGTGTTTTGAACAAGACATCATCATTATGACAAGGAAAGTTCTCTCCCATGTCTGATTTTGATACTGATGTAAATATTACATCAATGTATAATGGAATAGATTATACCAATCTATTGGTTGCAAACCCAAGTGCTTCTGTAAGTAGATCATTAAAATTTCATTCTGACTAACTAAAAACAACTGAAATACGTCCAGGATACAGAACAAGGGTTTACGAATGAACATTACTTAATGTTAATAGTACAAATATCAGCATTAGCCTGCGCTTCATGATTCAGGAAAAAAATATTGTATTCAAATAAAAAGTATTTCAGTGCATTTCTTTTAAACATACTTATTCCTGACCAAATGAGAAAATCCCCATAAAACTGGACAACATCAATAACTCTCTCGAATTATATAATCCCTGAGATCTGGTCATATGACAAGATACCTCATTATTGCTAAGCAGAAACACTGCTTTTCCTGAGCGGCTCCCATTTTTTCCTTTCCTCCAACAAGCCCATCCTTCCAAGAATGGGCATGCATTTTGGGTGTGTGCAGATGTATCATATAATATACACTGCTCCGGTTGAAGTACCTTTTTGTCTTCAATGGAAGGCAGGTTGAAACAGTTCCTCAGGCGGAGGAGACAACCATCTATCTGCCCTTTATAAAGAGCAGGGTTTGAGGAGTTTGCATTCCACCACTTGAGGCCTGTCCAAAGGCATCCAAGAGACCCTCCACACACGATCAGGGTCTCAGGAAGACAAGCTTCGCCCAGCAAGATCAGAAGGACTGAGCTTTCTTCCTGCAGATGCTCCCCGTTTTTATCCTCCCTCTTTCTATAAGACAGGTTGCTGTCGTTTCCCGCCCTCCATATAATATGTATGTATGTATGTATGTATGTATGTATGTATGTATGTATGTATGTATGTGTATTTACCCTCCTCACAACAACGGAAGGGCGGACATCTTCATCCAAGCAACTACCGACCCGTATTCACCTTTTGCAGCCCCTACCTAAATCCTTCTTTCAGGTACCAGAAGCTGCTTCTCCCCTTGCAAAGGTTTGAGCACTTGCAGAAAAAAAAAGGGGGGGGGGATTCCTCCAGTCTGCTGGGGGACAAGTCGCTGCCCCCCCTCCCCCTTTCTCTCGCGGCGCCCATAGAAGGGCTAGGCCCGAATGCACCGAGCCCTCCGATGCTGAAACCCCCCTTACGCATACAGGTCGACGTAACCTCTGTGGGGTGGTCAGGCCTTACGCACATCTACCAGTGACCCCCCCCCCTCCGGGCATTGCCTTGGCGACACCCGAAGAGCAAGACGAAGGGGGCCTCTTCCGCCACATTACCTCACTTCTCGCTTTCACCTGACCCGCGAAGCCTCTAGGACTCCCGAGCAGGTTTCCCCGTCGTTCCTGCCGGAAGTACGTGCCGGAAAAGAAGCGTCCTCTTCTCTCCCTCTGTGTGTGTCTGTCTTTCTCTCTTTCTCTCTCCCACCCCCCGATGCCGCTGCCACCGTTGTTACCACACACACCAGGCGTTGTCCGGAACTAGCCGGCGATCGCATGAGCCCATGGGACCTGTAGTCCGCTTCTTAGAAAAACTACAGGTCCCGAAAAGCATTGCGAGAACTCGGGCAAAAAGAAAACGGGGCGGGAAGGGGAAGAAGGGGAGAAAAAGAGGCCGCGGCAAAGGCGAGCGGGAGAGGGGGAAGAGAGGAGACCAATTAGAAGCCAGAGTCGGAGTGGTGGGCGAGGCTTTGACCATATTAGGGAGAAAGGGGCGGGGCGAGGAGGAAAAGGATGGGCGGTGGGGAGTAAAACTCTTTGGGCGCTACAAGACGCGACAGAAGCGATCCTGGAGGCGGCGGTCTTGCTTCTCGCACAGTTTCAGCGCAAGGAACAGGTTGAGGTGGACGGCTTCGGCTGCCCCTTTGCGACTGCACCTCAGAGGGTCTCCCTTGGACAGGTAAGCGCCGCCAGCCGCTCCTGCACCAGCATAGCTCCTCCTGGGTGCCTTGGCTTTCGGTGAAACAGCTCCGGTTGGGGAACACTGGAGCGCCCACCTCGCGTTGTGCAGCCTTTAAAAGGGGGATCCTTTTCAAAATAAATAAATAAAATAAAATCCCATCGCTTGATAAACGAAGTATAACGTGTATCCTTTAGGAGAGATTTCCGCTTATTCACAAAAAACCCCCACAATCTTAAAAAAAAAAAATCTTAGTACCTTCTATTTCAGCAGAATAAATGGCTCCAAATATATTTAGGGAAAGAGGAAAAAAAAACCGTTGAAATCTTGGGGAAATTCTTTATCACTTGATCATGATATTCTTTTTGGTTTGATTCTTTTTCTCCTTTGTTTCTGCTTTTCTGCTAGGTATCCAGGTGTTGCTAGATCTTTTCCCACGTATGTTGCATGAATTTCTTTGAGCAACGCTTGATACTTTTTCCTGACATTTTTACGAATATCTGTTTTCACTAGATGATGGGGCACAATTAGGTTTTTAACTGAAGACCCTGTGAGTTTCATTCATTCTCTTTTCCCTCTCATATGTCCTTTGCCAGAGCATCCTAAACAATTGTAGCACCGGAGCAGAACTTTAAAATGCATGCTTTTAGTACTGAAGATTGGCCTTTATGTGTTAATATAAAGATAAATGGTGGCTTATTGTATCCTGTAACATTAATAGGAGTTGCAGTTAGTGCAATAAATCCCTTTAAGTTTTATATTGATTGTCTGACGGTTAACATGATCCTTTGTGAATTGTGTATCTCCCTCTGTATTAGAACAATTTTTAATGTATTGAAGACATTGGGAATGTTGTCATTGTTTTCATGTGAACTGAAAGGTACATTTCTTATTTTTAAAAAAGTGGAAAAAAATGACCTTCAGTTTATGTGGATGAAGAAATAATTTATGAGTCTTTCTGATTAGCACTGATTAGTTTAATCTTATATGAATTGCATAGTACTGGTATCTGGGTAAATCTGTGCAGTGACTACTCTGCACAATAAGATATTCCAGAAACATTTCTTGAGAAGATCATTCAGTCTCTTCACTTCAATTGACTTTACTTATCTCAATGAAGAATGTAGAAATGCCTGTCTTTTTGAGATCTGTGTGAATAAGACTTCAGCTCTGTAAAGAACAGCAATCTAGTCTGGCCCTATACCAGGGAATTTATTTTCTTCTATCCATAGAGTGTTGTCGGATTGATCTGAGTACCTGGTTCTTTTTCTAAACGAATATTGTCTCCTTAACATGTTGCAATTCACATTTCCCCCTCTGCATGTAATAACAGTTAATAAAAATGGATCTTAATATTATGCTATGCAAATTTAATTTATGAACTGTAATAGAAATATGTAGAAGGGAAAGGTGTTTTTTGGATTCTTAAATGCCGGGATGACATTTGTTATCAGTTCATTTTAAATTCTTATCTGTTTTCTAGGTGTCTAGAAAAGCAGGTGCAGGAATGTATAATCCCTGATTATTTATTTCCAAACTGAAGTTCTGCCAAAATAAAATTACCATCTGGCTTATTTGTCTTTACATGACAATAAAGCTTCATTTTGGGATTTAGTTTCAGTGGGAATACCTATAAAATAAACCATATAATCCTGAAAATATTTACTTATAAAGAAATATTTCTAAAGTCTATGATATTGCCACTTATGGGTATATTTATTACTGCATAAAAAGGAAAACAGATATATACTTAATTACGTAATGCAAATATACAGTGCAATTTTAAAATAACTGATTTGTGAATTAAAACATTTCCATGCTAAGCATTTGGGCTTTCTGTGACTATGTAATTGCTTATGTGATATGATGTAATCCATATTTCTATTCCAAGCTTTGGTATAGATAGTATTCTTTATAGTTCATCTCATGAGTGTCATGCCATTGATCTTTCATTCCCAAGAATTTGATGAAACTAGCATCTACGTCTGCCAAATAAATCATATTATGGCTTGTCTGAAGAATCGACTGCTGATTTGATTTGGAATTCATTAAACAACATCTGTTTTCAGGATCACATAGCTGTTTTAATAAGCCACAGAAAAATATTGTGTTCACAATCTTAGACATTCTGAAATAGTTTTTTCTAAATAAATCTGAAGCTTTATGTATTAATTTTTTATCCAGATATTAAGCTAAATCTATCTCCTGATTAAAACAATCTTCTTTTAGATTTTTTAAAAATCACACCATTATTACTTTATAAGTAACTCAAGATGGAGAGCATACATCGTTCTCCTTCCTCATATTTTCCCTACAACACCAATGCTGTGAGGTGAGTTGGGCTGACAGAGTGACTGGTCCCAAATTTATCCAGCTGGCTTTCATGCTTATCATGGGACTAGAACTCACAGTGTCCTGATTTCTAGGCTGGTATTTTAACCTCTACACCAAGCTCTTAATTATAGCTCAGCCAGAATATAACCACTAACTGATCAATTTAGATCTGCACCTATAATGAGAAACACTTGGCTTTCCTTTTCATATTGGATACGGGGAAGCTTTGCTTTCTGTATGTCTGTTTATTGTGGGTCTCATAATGTGGCAGGAAGATTTACAGTCTGAGTTTTAAGATCATCAGATTTTCCTCTTCTGTTATCTTTTCTTCCCTTGCTGAATGGAATGGTTAGGGGAAAGCAAGTACTGTACTTTACAAGAGATCTGAACAGATTATTTGTAGAGGTATTTTGAAATTAACCTGAGAGCCACATGCAATTTAAAACCATAGGTTGCTCTATACCATTTTTAATGAAGTTCACATGTACTTTATGCAACGAGGTAAGTTACCCTTCACAACAATACGAAATGTTTTCTTTTAAATGGAAGCATCATTCTTTTTTTTAAAGCCTTGTAACCATTAAAAAAAACAAAGCCTCTGTTGTTAAAACAAATATTTATAACTAACTTGTAAGCTAAGACTTTGCAACTTCAGGTTAAACAATCTGTAATTTCCCATAACTTATTCATTCTGTGTCTGCTTTCTTGTAAGCTCTCATTTAGTTATTACTATGAAATAGGCTGCAAGAGTTCTCCTATCATGTTGAACTTTGGCTTTTTCATGATCATAGTTGTTTGGATTCATACAGAAAACTAAGACAAACCATATTATGGCTTTGTGAAGAGTATGCAGGAAAACTAACTTTTCTGTCCTAGAATTGTGGCTCAGGCTGATACCCATTTGCATCTTAGATTCATAGACTAACCAAATGCATTCAAATTAGTGGCCATCATTACACCTTTTGATAATGAATTTCACTGACTCATTTTGTGCTGTATTTAGGATATATTCCTTTTTTCCTGTTCTAAATCTTCAGCTTTATTGGAGGAGCAATGTATTTAACATTTTAAAAGAGAAGAAAAAAACCCAAAGAGTTTCAATCCCCAAGTAATTCAAGTGGCTCTTTGTCTAATTGTGTTGTTGATGTACATTACATTTCTGTTCCCTATATCCATTTTGTATAATTAAATAGTATAGTAGTAGTAAAAGTAGTTTACATAGTAAAAGTAGTTACATAGAATAGAGAAAGTTTCTGCGCTCACTTTTGTAGCAGTTTGTTGCTTCACTAGATTGTTGATGAGGAAAGAAATATCTGGAAATTGTAATGTGCAATGAGTTTTCTGCATTGTAGCTCCTATGTAGTTTTACCTTTATCACATATAAGGAGGGATCAAATTACAAGCATCACCTTAAGCATGTTCCCCCCCCCCCTTTTTTTGCAGAACTAAATTTTTCTGTTAAATAGAGCTTGTTCCATCCAAAAAGCTGAGAAGACTGTAGTCAAAAATGCAAAGACTGAAGATTACTTACTGTAGATGGGAAAGCATGAAAATATAAGAAATTATATATATCCATTTCCTATTACAGTTGTGGTTTCTTGAATAAACCATCAATTAGGCAGAGATGGTTTAGTAGATCTCTCATAGCAGAGATTGCATGAGAAACTTTGCTTCTGAGATTTTACTTCAGGATGTTGTCCAGTGATGTCATCAGAGCTGGTGAAAGAAATCTCTTGGTCCAATTCAGTCAACAGGGGAGCTGGCCTAAATGCAGTGAATGATTTTAGTTTTCCCAAGGCTTAAAATGTCTAATTTGTTCTCTGAATTTTCTCAGACTGAAAACTTGGTTTGAATGTTTACCATGCCAGTGATACAATGAGGAGCAAATAGAAGAGAATGAGGGACATAGGCTACCAGTGTCTGATTCACTCCATTAAACCACTAGATTAATAATTTCGCAGTACTAATAATACTTCTTGTATTTTTTTTCTGCTGAAGTGTAGATTACAGTACCCTAACTCCTGAATTATTGTCATTATTGGAACATACTTTAGATAATCCTGAATCTATCCTACTCTTTACAAGCAGTTAATGGAGACCCATCTCAGTAATTACCATTATCTGCAAGGACTCTGGTGTAAAGAGTTAGTAAAACCTAGATTAGCAAATCAATGGCAAGAAGTCTTTAAATTATTGAGCACATTTCCTGCACTCTTCAAACAAGTCTAATTTGACAATGATTATTTTTCATGTTTACTAACTCCCCAGAGAATTAAAAAAGATTAGTTATTAACTTATGTTAGAAGTATAAAGTGGAAGAAGGCACTCTTTTTTTTCTGGGCTTGTTCTGTAATGTGGTGTTTTGGTTTGATACCCATAAAATTGTTCATATGGATGTCATGAAGATCATTATATTTTTAAAAATGCAAGTGTAGTTTTGATTTATGTACTAGAAACTGGAATGTATCACTACATGCAGAATAATGGATTTCTCAAGCATGGAGGAGAGCAGAGATTATCTACATTACAAGTATAGCACCAGCCTAGATTAATAGCCTTGGCTGATATGTGCGTATCCCTGTGTTTGTATGTATGTATGTATGTATATAATATTTGCTTTTGAGCTACCTTTTTAGTGACATAATAGAAAGACTGTGTGATCAAAAGTTTAATTATTTGTTTAAAAATTAAACTAAGTGATTTGTTTTTTATATAATATAATACGTTTTTGTGGGGTTTTAATTGTCTTTAATTTCTTGTCTTCCTTCATCTTTCCCTCTGTCCTGATTTTTTTTAAAAAAATCATCTACAGAAAAATATAATGAGCAAAGCTTAAGCAAACACGTCAACGATTAGAATCTTAACTACTCTGACCAGCAGTGAATTGCCAAAATGTCAGATATCCTGCAGATTCAGTGCAGAATATTGAATTTAGGACTTTTTGAATAGGATTTTTTTTGGCGGGGGGGGGGTGTTCAAGGAAGAGTTGGTTATGGCCCCACCTGGGACTGTCTTCGTGGGTGCATAGAGACCTCCCCTCAAGAAAGCAACTTCAGTTGTGCAGTTATGACAGTCAGATTGTCTTTCTAGATCCTTCCTTTCTTAGGTCCTCCATGGTCATTCTATATACCATACTACACTAAAATGGGATTAGGTATTTTATAATTCAGTGTACTGGGAAGACACAGCCTGAGGTGTAAACATATACCATAACAATGATAATATAATGTAGTATGAAAAGGGAGTTTGACATCCATCAAAAATAAGTGGCTCTGAGCACATTTGAATTAGTTGCATATATTGTAAATATTTAAATATGCATAATACCAATGATTTGGGTAAGAATAAAGCAATTCTTGGATTGGGACCTATTTTTTCCCCAACACCATATCCCAGGAGGGATTTTCAGTGCAACATAGTATAAAGCTAAAGTAGGTGCATAATCTGAGCAGCTGAAAGGTTCATCAGTCAACAGAAACTGGGGAGTACAATTGCATAGTCATGGATATAAAAAAAGAGGGAAAGGAAACACCTTGGTGGAGAGGTGAAGGATCAGAGGGGAATCAGTGATTGTATGAAATGGGCAGGCAAGTTTTCTGCACAGCATTTCCCCTTCTGTTTTAAAACAATGTCAAACCTATTTTAGCACTTAACGCTGGGATTGCTACGCCTTCCAACTCAAAACGACAAGTGAACTATGGCACAAATTCCAATTGTAGTGAAGAAAACAGGGAACCTGCAATTGATAAACCGCATTCAGTCCTCACCACCCATCCTTTAACACAGGGGTGTCAAACTCAATTTCATTGAGGGCCGCATCAGGGCTGTCCCCAAACTGCTGGCATGTTTCCTCTTCACATTGGGTAGTTAGTTTACTTTATTGTCATTGCACCTTGTACAACGAAATCAAACACCATCTTCAGTGCACATCATGACCATGAAAATAAACACAAACATACATCCTTCACACTCCACACTTTGAACCAAAAACCCATAACACCACACCAACACTGCACTATACAATAGAACTCAAAAGAGCTACTGCCCTGGGATAAGAGCTGTTTTTCAGCCTATTTGTGCTTGTTTTTAATATTCTGTATTGTCTGCTAAATGGTAATAGTTCAAAGAAAGGTGCCCAGGATGAGATGGATCTTGGAGAATATTTTGAACTTTCTTAAGGCAGCGGGAGCTGTAAAGCTCTTCCAAAGAGGGGAAAGGGCAACTAATGATCTTCTGGGCAATGACGTTAATCCTCTGGGGTGCTTTCCTATCTGCCACTGTGCAATTGGCAAACCATATAGAGATGCAGTAAGTTATGATACTCTCTATGGTGCAGCAGTAGAAGGTCACCAGCAGTTTTTCATTCAGTTGTTGTTTTCTGAGAACTCTCAGGTAGTTTAATCTCTGCTGCGCCCTTTTGACCAGTGTTGCAATGTGAGCACCCCAGGTCAGGTCCTCTTAAACCCAGAAACCTAAAACTGGCCACTTCCTCCACTTGGTCTCCATTGATAAGTAAGGGCTAGATGTCTGATCTGTTCCTTCTATAGTCCACTATAAGCTCCTTGGTCTTACTGGTGTTGAGGACCAAGTTATTGTCTCCACACTACGAAAGCAACCGGTCCACTTCATCTCGGTAGGCATTTCATCCGCCCTGGAGATTAGTCCCACCACTGTTATATCATCTGCAAATTTAGTAATAGTAATAGGTAGATGGCCGAAGCTACGTTGACCTGATCTTTCCTCTTTGCATTGGGTAGACCAGGCCAAAGCAATGCTGGCCCGATCTTTCCTCTTTGCATTGGATAGACCAGGATGGCCCCGTGGGCCGGATCCTACCACCTCAGGCTGGATCCAGCCCACAGGCCTTGAGTTTGACACCCTTGCTTTAACACTTTGTCCATCCCAAGAGTACATCTAACTAACACTGGGAACATTTTTTGAATTTATGGAGTGAAGTGGATGTTTTGCACAAGACTTCAGGTACCTTGTTCATCCCTGATAATCTCCCCTAAAAGTAATCTGATTTTTTAAATTTTTGCTCTTTCTTATTCTTATTTTTTTTACATAACCTACTCACATAATCTTCCTTTGCGGCCAGGAAGTCAGCCTCTAACAATTCATAAATACCCAAAGCATAGGGCTAAAAAAAAGAACCCTCTGAAAAAAGTCCCAACTTCTTTTTTTGCTTTTGCTAATTGCAAGGATGTAATGATGTTAGTGGTCTTTTTGCTGCTCTTTTCTTTCATTAAATGGGGTTCTTCATTACTAGAAAATTGTCCTCTTGGATGCATTTTGGGAATACCTTCCTTTAGAAACAAATCCTTTCGAATGAAATGGGGTTTATACTTCTCAGTAAACTTTCGTGGGATTTGTGCTCTGGTGTTTACAGCAACCACAACCTCCCTTTGCAATATTTTCCACCTTTCTTTTCAGGAAGTAAGAAAAATATTAAGACCACTGGCAGGTAATTTGGGAACCAAGTACCTATACTCATTTATCATCCTTGTCAGAATAAAAACAAACAAACAAACCAATTCAGAATTTGATTCAAGCCATTATTTCATCCAGGTTGACTTTCAGACTTAACCTTAGAATTTTCTGGTGTTCCCTTGCAGATTCTTTTAGGTTTTTTTAGTCACATGCTGTTGATTTATTTATTCTGCTGTTGATTTATTGATTATGTTTTTTAAAAACCCACATAATTAGATTTTCTCCATGAAAAGTGACTGCTATAGGCAACATACATGATTATCCCCAATGCATAAGATTTAGGAGAACAGCATTCTATCTTCAATTTTCAACACTTCCACTCCTCGAAAACTACATAATTTGTAGAAGTAGTGCCATGCACTGGAAAAGAACACTGTCTTAAAATTAACCATAACTTGTCCTTAGTTGATCTATCAGTTTAGACATCTCGCTGTCTCCTGTTCAATCAGGTTTCTATTAAGAGGATTTCTTTCATATGCAATAACAGTAGAATAGAATAACAGAGTTGAAAGGGACCTTGGAGGTCTTCTAGTCCAACCCACTGCTTAGGCAGGAAAGCCTATTGGATTTCAGACAAATGGTTATCCAATTTCTTCTTAAAATTTCCAGTGTTGGAGCATTTACAACTTCTGGAGGCAAATTGTTCCACTGATTAATTGTTCTAACTATTGGGAAATTTCTCCTTAGTTCTAGGTTGCTTCTCTCCTTGATTAGTTTCCACTCATTGCTTCTTGTTCTGCCTTCAGGTGCTTTGGAGAATAGCTACTTTGTGGCAGCCCCTGAGATATTGGAACACTGCTATCGTGTCACGCCTAGTCCTTCTTTTCATCAAACTAGACTTATCCAATTCCAGCAACCATCCTTTATATGTTTTAGCCTCCAGTCCTCTAATCCTCTTTGTTGCTCTTCTCTGCACTCTTTCTAGAGTCTCAACATCTTTTTTACATCGTGGTGACCAAAACTGGATGCAGTATTCCAAGTGTGGCCTTACCAAAGCATTATAGTGAAAGTAACAGCTTGTAAAATTTCATTCTTGCACAAAATCATTACCCTATCTTGCTGGATTTTTCCAAAACCTCTAGATTCACATACAATGTTGGTAATATGAGAGTCACCTTGCAGCGAAATGGCTGGCAAACAAATGTAATAAATAATAATAGCTTATTTAACTAATTTATTGAACCAGCCACAGATAAGAAAACAAAATAGAAAACATGCCAGTGGCTTTAGTATGATATGTCAGCCACATGTTGATTCTTGACATATAATTAGATCTTGCAAATGCCACTGCATGTTTTCAAAAAATGTTGTAGTCTAGAAAGGGGTAAGCAGGCACCAAGGATAGAAATCAGGGTGCCAAATTTGTATTTGCAAAAATACAACATTAATTCTAAGATTGGTTATTAAAGGAACAATTGTGGGAAAGAAGTTAATCAGTCACAGGGAAGAGGTAACTAAACTGGCACATTATAAATCTAGCCTAGAGGAGTAAATTTAGGGCATAACCTGGCTACTGTGCAGAATAGCAGTTTACAGGTGCTCCTTATTTAATGACCACCTACTCAATCTTTCAAAGTTATGTTGGCTCTGTATGAGTTAAAATTGGTCCTTGGGTTTCTTACTCTGCAGCACCCAATTTCCTGCTGGCTTCCCACAAGAAAGTCACTGGGGAAGCTGGCAAGAAGTTATAGTCATATGAAGTCCTCGCTTAACACTTGCACAGTCTTTGCTTAAGGACAACAACCAGGATTTCCAGAACTGCCCTTGTTAAGTTGCACAGTCATGTGAAGTTGTGCTTTACAACTGCATTACTTAGCAAAAGCAATTCCAAGGACTACCTGTATAATATATTAGAGCTAAAACTAATGGGACACTGGGAACCAATAAACCCTTTGTTATAGTTTATTAAGCCAGCAGGAATAACAGATGTTACTAAAACCTTAAGACAAAATTTGCGGAGCAGGCAAGTTGAATGTTAGAAAGTGGACTCACAGATGTATATGATACCAGCTGGACAGTTTTCCCCAAGCTAGGCATTCTTCAGAAATATAGATTCAATCTCTGGAATGTTCAGTGATGGCTTTGCTGGCTGGAAATTTGTGGGAGATGAAATTTGACAAATCAGGAGGATATCAGGTTGGGAAATCAGCTGTAAAGGCATTTTGAATAATGACATGGGCAATGTATAAATAAATATTAGTTTGGGGACAACAAAAAAATTAGAATAATGAGATAATAATATTAGTGAGATCATTAAAATACTGGCCTGCTTCAGTGGAAGTTCTTATGCCCCGGCCTGCAAATATCCACTCACTTTTCCTAACGCTAATAGAGGGTCAGGGCTTACCATAAATATTTCTTTTACTCCCTATTCTAACAAATGCATCTTCAACTGTTCTCAAGAGCCTTAGCTGTTAAGTTCTTGGAGCATTGATTTTCATCTGTGTAGGAGGGCTTTCCAAAGGACTTAGAGAGCAGAGCAAATATTTTGGAAAAAAAAATGTACTGCATGATGATACTGTACATGCAAAGCACTTCCCTTTCAGTTATTAAAGGAGCTGCATCTTTTTCTAAACTGACATGGTTTTTGTTTGCAAAAATAGCCAAAAACCATTTATGAAGCACTATATAACCCTGTAAAATAACATAGTTGTTGTAATGATTTCAGAAGATATGGACAGTTTACCGTTTTTCTACCTTTGCAGCCTGCAGATTCAAACATATGTATGATGTGATCCCACTCACTTTGCACCCTTCAAACTCAACAGTGACCAGAGAATTGTCCAACCTTGCTAATTTGGGTCATTATTCAAGTGCAACACAAAACCATATTTTCTTTATTAGTTGATTAATTAAATATAACACATAGGTGCACTATTCTCATTCTTCCCCAACTACTATTTCTAATTCTAGAGTAACATATATTATTGACAAGATTTCCTCTCTCTTTGAGTCAGTCAGATGAACTTAAGAAGCTGGCTTTGATCTAGCTGGTGATCCTTTGACAAGTCATTGACCTTTCATCCATCTTCAATATCTTCAATAATGAGCAGATTAGGTCCAATGTGAGTCTCCTTCCTCTTCAGCACTATTCTACCAGTAGTGCTCTACTTGAATGCTCTGTGGACTTTGTACCATTCACAAATGAACAAATATTCAGTAGCGCAAACACACCCTAATCCATTTTAGAATCACTTGCTGTCTTTTCTCTGGACTGAAATGAACAATCCATCTTCAGCAGGTACTAGAGCTTGTCTCACTCTATTTTGGGCATTGTAGCTGCTAATCATCACCTCCAATTCCAAGTTTCTTCTTTCATAAGAAAATTCTACCTCAGCGTTTTCTTTTAAGATTTATCCCTTTGCCCATCCCATATCTCTTTCTCCTAAGAGAATTATCAACTACCAGAATTCAACGCTACACATACTTTCAGTTGCTTATTAGCAAAGTGATTGTTTTTATATCTTCATAGATCCATGGATACTTAAAAAGACAGTGAAAAGCTAGGGTTGAGAGCAGGCTCATCACACTATGATAAATAAAGGCTGACTGTCCAGCGGCCAGGGAAATCAGGAGACTCAGACAGTTCAAATGGGTGTAAAGATTTATTGCAAGCTTAAACTCTCTACAAGAATCTGAACTACTAACAGTCAAAGCAATTTGGCAATAGATAAGAAATTAAAGGTGGGCTGAAAGAACTCATAACTGATGATATATTTGATCCCTCCCTCGGGCTCAGCCTGGTCATCACTACATTGGCTTATCAGTTGACTTTGAAAGGCATTTTGTGGCTTGAAGGTGAGGGAGAATTGTAAAATAAATGTCTGAATGATGCTGTCAGTTACATTTAATAGCATGCAGTCATCTAAGTCAGTAGAGTTTAGAATTTCTAGAACAGTACGTTAATCTTACCTTTCTATGTGTCAAGTAAAAACTGTATGATGAAACTTCTTCCTTTTTAGATGCGTGAGATGCATCTTCCTTCATGGATGAAACATAAACTATTAACTTTCCTATAAATCTAAATAATAAGGTTCACTATGCAGCTTGTATATCTATGGTTGATACATTCAAATGTTGCTTGGGTCAATATCTTGCAAAGCTAAGGAGTTTTAAACATGAATTTTCTGTATCTTCTTCATCCCAAATATTTTTTTAATATTGTGGCATTCTGTGTTGCCCATAAAATTATTCTGGATTGTAAATATGGTGCAACAAATTTTGTGACTAAGGTCACAGCCTACACTATACAGATAACAACTCCATTGTGCAAAATTGTACACTGTCATGGGAACCCAAAAAATGAAAATAAAATATTCTAAATTGCATTAAATTTTGTATAATATCACCTGCTTTGCATATACCAGTATCTGTCCCAAAAATCATGAGCAGGGAAAATAAGATTCACATGGAATGTTGTTAATCAGGTTTATTGAAAATGACACGTTTAATGTAAAAAAAAAAAGATTAAGTGGGGTGGGATAAAGAATCTTGGAAAGTGAATGAACAAAACTTCAGCCGCTATTTGTTAGTGAATTCATTAAAGTGAGGTCTCTCTGAATTGCCTGAAATTATTCTTCTCAGATATCTTCTTAGCTGAAGGGCTAATGGCTCTTTTTAGCAGATAAAATTGAACTATGAACTGCTCTTCATTTTTTATATTTTAAAATATTCTCTCTTCATTCTTAACCTCTGAAAATTCTCTTGCAATCATGGGTATCATCTTAGGGGGTAAAGGGTGACCCTCTTCTGCTTCCATAATTAGTGGTATTCGGATCTAATCAAGGCAACTAACCCTCATCAATCTTCCATTGCCACCCAAGCCCATACTTGCGCTTACTGGAAATAATCAAGAGCATATTTATAGACCCCTCACATCCTAGACATAAACTATTTCAACTTCTTCCCTCAAAACAATGCTATAGAGCACTGCACACCAGAACAACTAGACACAAGAACATTTTTTTCCCGAAAGCCATCACTCTGCTAAACAAACTGTTTCCTCATATGATTTGATGTTGATTGTACCCTATGACTATCATTAAATGTTGTACATTATGATTCTTGATTCTTAACGAATGTTCCTTTTCTTTATGTATACTGAGAGTATTTACACCAAGACAAATTCCTTGTGTGTCCAATCACATTTGGCCAATAAAGTATTCTATTCTATTCTATTCTATTCATAAAACATTTTACTCAGTGCCAATTGAATGGGATGGTCTGAGAAGACTAATATTAAAGGAGATTATTTGTAGCTCAGGGTTGAAATGAGGGTTCCTTAGTGCTCTCTGAGCCTGCTTGTTTTCTTTCGGACATTTCATTACCCTAACTGGGTAACATCATCAGTGCTAGTAAAAAGTGTTTTTTTGCTGACAGATGATGTTCCTAGTTAGACTAATGAAATGTCTGCCAGAAAACAAGCAAGGTCAGAGAGCACCAAGGATCCCCCAGAACTAACATTGCTCTCACCTTCATTTTACTCATGGGGAAAATTCACCATTATAAAGAATTTGGACATTCTTCATACAATGTTCCTTTTCAGTTTCAATTTCTTACCATTTCTGTTTTTTCTTTGTAAGCAATCAATGCCACAATTTTCATTTTTAATGATGGAATCTTTTAACCCAATATTTCTTCAAGAGAGGGAGAAGTATCAGGGTTCCAGAAAAACCCAACTCCAATTAAAAACTCTTGAGACATGAATTTTTTCAAAGTTTCTTTTTATTAGAATAGTTATACTGGCACATCTGGAAAAACCCAAATCTGAGAGTTCTAGGTTTTCCCTTAGTAATTCAAAAGTCAAAATCCAACCCCTGCACCCACCAGTCCATTACATGGTCCAATCGCCAACCGTCCCAACTTGAGACATCCCTTCAACCACTCCTCCTCCAAATGCAAGAATCACATGACCTTGACTGAAAAGAAGAATGCTATTATGTCTAACTACCAACACTCTAAAAATCCCCCCTCCTACTTTCCCAAGCACAGGAATGTGGTAGCATAGAAGCTTCTGGTACTAATATGGCTTCCAAAGCTGATAAGATTACCTCTAACAGGTTCTTGCTCTTGAAAATGTCAGCTGGTCCTTATAATGATTTTCAGTTCACCAGTTAATATTTAAGATTAGGAGTCTCCTCTTCCCTCTTTGTACTTTTCCCGTTATGACCTTTAACATATGCATATGTGGGCTAACTATCATATTTTGGATTATCTGATGCAGGATTTCTTCAAGGAGAATCAAGACACGCTATAGCCTCTCGGTTCTTTTTTTCTGGAGTATCTTTTTTTTCCTATGGAATATGGTTGCTGAGCCTTTAATGTCCTTGTTTTTGCACAAAATTCAAAAGTAATTTGATGACAGCAACAAACTGCACACAACAAGAGATCTCTTTAGATCACTCTCAGATATTTTTCATGAGTTTATAATATGAACACTGTCAACACATTTATGGAAGCTGTTTGGTTATAATTGCTTTTTGTCTCATATCCTGAAGAGACCATTATTTATGGCTTACTATAATACAAATGCCGTGTTGGGTGTATTTAATTAAAATAGAAGCATGTTTGCTCAGGATTATCCTGTTACTTTGAAAAAGCGTAGCTTTTACAACCTGGGTGACTGGCATAGTAAGTCTAAAGAGAGTATACAAATTCATGTTAGAAACCTGGAACCAGGTTCATTAATATTGGGCTACATTCTGTGTTTTTAGTCATGCCTAGTCCAAAAGGGTTCAAACAATTAATTCGTAAGAAAACATAGAAGAGACAATGGCCATCTCATTATTTCTTTATCCACCTGGTTTGGGAGTCTGGTCCTCATTCTTCATACTAGTCACCAGGGCTTTGTGCTTGAGAACAAACAATTGTCAAGCATGAAGATTCAGGATCACATGTAAGTTCCAGTTCAGAAGATTTATTGCACAAGCCTATACACAAGAATCTGGTCAATTAACAGTTAGCACTAAATTGGTGCTAGATAAGAGTTACTGGAATTCAAGGGGGTTGAACTTGGAGCATTTGTGGTAACATAATGATTCTAGGCTGAGTTTTCTCTTGATTCTGTCCTTAAACTCTGCCTGCTCTTCTTCTACTGCAATAGGTTTATTCTGGAGTAATGATATCATCATAGTTTTTCTGAGCCCATTTCCATCTTAACTGGTCACTATCGTAACTTTAAAGCATTAAGAACTCATGCATGAGTTATCTTGTTTTTCTTCCCCATCCTCTTTTCCTTTTCTGTTGTGCCTTATGAGACTCTGAGAAAAATGACATTTAAAAAAAAATATTACTTAAGATACTCTGGAGGTCTAGCCCTAATCCTTCGGGGTTTGTGCAAGGCCCGAAGCTATGGATTTGTCAATAGAGATAGGATCCAGGATTTTCTCCATTATGATTTTTTCCTATTCCTTTGGCTATTCCAATGGTGCACTCATTTCAGTTGTAACTGAGTCCATCCAGCTTGATGCTGCTGCTTCTCTCTTCTCTTCTCTTCTCTTCTCTTCTCTTCTCTTCTCTTCTCTTCTCTTCTCTTCTCTTCTCTTCTCTTCTCTTCTCTTCTCTTCTCTTCTCTTCTCTTCTCTTCTCTTGTCTTTCCTTTCCCCCTCCCTCTCCCCTCCAGAGAATTAGATTGTTCAGCTATCGTGATTTTCTTTCAGACGTTGCTGTGTGAAGTCACTCTTGGCTATCATTTTACCAAGGATTAAAGCCTCTCTGCATTGTTATTATTAGTGTGTGATGATGGTGATGGTGATTAAATTGGGAAGGGTAGAGATTCTTTAACCATTAAAGAAATGGAAATTGCTCCAGTCACCAGAACATTCACTCAAAATTCTGGTGCTGTCTTCCTTTCCCAGACAACCGAGGGAGACCTGTTGCATATTTCTATAATGACAAAAACAATTCTGTGGATGTCAGCATATTCATGAGTCTCATGTCTAGCCAATTGTTCTGACAAGGATCCCAAAATTGGCTTTCTGCCACCGAGCCAAGTCTATGTCATTTGTAAATATTTGCGCTCATTAAATTTTACACTTTTCATTTATGGATATGTTTGTCTAAAAAGGTTACTCTGCATAGTGGAACTGTTTTTTTGTTATGTGTGCCTTCGACTGTCAAGGTCTACTCCAGCAAATATTTAAAACAATACTGAAGTCATTCCTTCTGGCAGCCTCATTTTTATGAGCGAGGAACTGATGCTGCCTATTCTTTTTATTGCCATTTTCCCTCTGACTCAACATGGTGCCTAACTATAGTTAATATATTAGAATGCTTAATTTAATTGGCTCTGTAAATCTGCTTTTTTGGAATGATTTCCTCCTGCCTTTATTAAAGCAGTTTCGGAGCATTTCGTTAATGTGACCTTCACATAACCATTTAGGAAGCAGGCTAGCTTTCATTTGAGGAAGCTGGGGAGGAGGAAGGAGAAAATATCTATAACAGGAAAGTGTCAGGATTTGTTAAATGAGCAACCTTGAGTAACCTTAGCTACCTTTTCTAGAAGATTGTCTATTGTATGCTATATAGGTACTCCTCAGCTTACAACAATAGCAAGTACCATAATTTTGGTCACTAAGCAGTGCAATATTTAAGCAAGTCACCAGGTGATGAGATGATTTTACAATCATTTTATCATGATTGTTAAGTGAATTACAGTGGAGTTTAATGGAATCTCATGTCATTAAGTGATTCTAGCATCTCCAATTGGCCTGTTGGAAACCAGCTGGTAAGGTCACAAATTGTATCACATAACTGCAAGATGTTGCGAACTTCGTAAATGCAAACTACTTGCCAAATGCCCAAATCACATGATTGTGGGTTAGTGTGATGGGCATAACTTTAAGGATGAGTCATGAGTCACTTTTTGCGAGGCTATTATAACTTTAAAACATTAAGCGGTCATATGTTGAGGACTACCTGTAAGGGAAAAGTTTTGCAAACATCCCCAGTGGGAATACTGACAATTCAGATATTTGAAATCTTTACGAATATTGTACACATTCGCTCATAACTCAATTGTACCCCATTTGTGCATTAATTTCCCTTTTAAAAAAATTTGCTGAAATAAAATGCTTCATTGGATTTTGTAAGTCTTTGGTGCATTTTGTGATAACTTGGCACTTTTTAGTAAACATTTGAATGTGTTCCTTTTTAACACTGAAAACTGCATTTGAAAAAAAGGGGGGGAGATGAGTTGGGAAGAATGATCTGTACAATACTTTTGAAGTTGAAAATAGGAACAATTTGCTTGCCAGGGCAGAACTGACGAGTTGAAGTTCCCAAACTTTTCAAGCTGGTAGGCACATTTGCCTCTTTCAAAGGCCTATTATGCACATTCTCAAAATAAATTAGTGAGAGCTTCCATGAGCAGGGGTTTGCAGATTCATAAAATGATTGTATAAGCAATCTCTGAACACCACCAGAAGGAGGGTGGATTTGATTTAAATCAAGTCCATTTAAATCTCGAGTAAAAAGGCTTGCTTTAAATCAACTCGCTTCAAATCATAATTTTTAAAGAGAAACTGTCATCTCTGTCCCACAGCGGCTGCTCCTCTGACTCGCTGTTGATTCACCGACACTCCCATTCACTTTAATGGGATGGCTGGTGATGCAGCAGTGACATACAAGGTAAGGGACGTGACAGGCAGCAGGTGAGTGGATGCCTGCTAACAGGTACTTCAATGATGGATCTGAAATAACAGGTGCTCTTTAAATGTGAGGAGTCATTCTTGCTGGTTGTTAGAATCTTTAATATTATTTGTAAACAAAATGAAGGTTTCTTATTTAGCTTGCAGAGCTTGGATTCATTGAATGAATTTGCCAAAAATGTAAATATTGTAGAATATATAGCCTCATGCTACATAACTAAGTTCCATTTCATGCTGAATAAACTAAATTATTAATGTATCTTAAATAGAAAACTATCTTTAATTAGCTTTTTACTCTAAAAGCATTTTATTAAAATAAATTTGATAAAAAAATCTGATTTAAATTAAAAAAAATGATTTAAATTTTAAAAATAGGATTTTTTAAAAAAAAATCAGTTTTTTTCCACCCTGACCAGAAGGCAAGACAAAAAACAATGGATGGAAACTAATCAAGAAGAGAAGCAACCTGTAATTAAGGACAAATTTCCTAACAGTGAGGACAGTTAAGCAGTGGAACAGCTTTGCCTTCAGAAGCTCTGGGTGCTTCATCACTGGAGGATTTTAAGAAAAGATTGGACAGTCACTTGTCTGAAATTTTATAGGGTCTCCTGCTTGAACAGGGGGGGTTGGACTAGAAGACCTCCAAGGTCCCTTCCAGCTTTATTCTGATTGATTTAATAAAATTCTGTTCACCCACCTTTTCCTCCCCTTCCCCTGGAATTTCTTCCAATGGCAATTTCTGCTTACCTTTGACATTTCATCTGGTTAGTTATGCACACTTCCAAACAAAGTAGGGATTATTAAGACCTACTTTTTTATTGTCTGAGAAAGTTATGGAATACCTAATAAAGATGAGGCTGGGAGACTTGCACTTGAGGATATTTTTGTAATTAAATCAGATTGGCCAGAGACCAGAGACTGCTATCCACAGAAACTATTAATAGGTTTCTTCAGTTCCAAAATTGCTGCGTGGAACAGAAATGATAAAAGAATCTTCTGGCACTTGACAGAAAATCAAATTAAACTAAAATCTGTTTATGTTGTAAACATTTGTGGACTTTATCAGAGATTTCATTCTGAATTAGCTAATGTACACACATACACACGCCAGTGGTGGTATTCAAAAACTTTTACTACCGGTTCTGTGGGCGTGGCCATGTGACTGGGTGGGCATGGCTTTTTTGCAGTCCCCACCCATTTTGGGGAGCTTCTTAGCCACAGAGGAGCCTCTGGGGGGACATTTTTGCTTCCCTAAGGCTACTCTGGGGCTCAGGAAGGAAAAAAACAGCATGGGAGGGGCGTGCAGCACTCCTCCAAGCTCCATTTTGGGAGCTTCCTAGCCTCAGAGAAGCCTCTGGGGGGGGTGCTTTTGATCCCCTAAAGCTCTTCTGAGGCTCAGGAAGGAAAAAAACAGCATGGGAGGGGCATGCAGCACTCCTCCAAGCTCTGTTTTGGGAGCTTCCTAGCCTCAGAAATGCCTTTTGGGAGGGGGCATTTTTACTCCCCTAAGGCTCCTCTGGGGCTCTGGAAGACAAAAAATGGAGGGGGGGCTGAGCTCCTCCTCCATTTTTTGCCTTCCTGGACCTCAGCAAGGGGAATCCTGGTACAGCTGATCTTATCTACAGCTGATTGTCGGGAGGGAAAAAAAAGAAAGAAATACCTTAGGCAAATGTCAGGCAGGCGGGGAATGTCAGGCAGGCGGGCGACCCGGTGGGGGGTGTGGCCAGCCAGAACTACTACCGGTTCGGCGACCCATGCCACATTCTTGCTACCAGTTCGTCCGATTCGTTGCAAACCAGCTGAATATTACCACTGACACACACATGTATGTATGTATGTATGTATGTATGTATGTATGTATGTAGAGAAGAAGGTGGGGAAAGAATAATAGAGGTATACAGAATAAAATGTAAGATACACAGTCCAATCATATTAAAGTTTGATTATATGTAAATATGACACAATTCATAAAATAGTTTTCAAAAAAAAAATCCTGGGACAGATAAATATTTACATTAAGATTTGCAGTATGATTAAAAAATCCCACACATTCTGTTGAAAATAAAGTTCCTTCACTCTGTGATTACTATATAATTGGTACTTGATATATAATTTGATATATCTGTGAATATTCTTAAAGTTCACTGTGATTTTTAAATCATAAGTGATTTAGATAAGGGAATAGAAGGGGAACTCTTCAAATTTGCTGATGACACTAAGCTGGCAGGAATAGCGAACACACTAGATGATAGGCTCATTCAGGTGGTTCTCAACTAGAGGTGATATTCAGCAGGTTTTGACCAGTTCTGGAGAACCGGTAGCAGAAATTTTGAAGAGTTCAGAGAACTGGCAAATACCACCTCTGACAGAAGATTTTACAGTATCGTTCCCTTGCCACGCCTACCAAGTCACGCCCAATAGAACCAATAGTAAAAAAAAAAATGAATCCCACCACTGGTCTCAATAGACTTGAACATTGGGCCCTATCTAACAAAATGAAATTCAGTGTAGAGAAAAGTGAAGTCTTACACTTAGGCAACAAAAACCAAAAGCACATGTAAGATTAGGTGAAACCTGGCTTGAAGCAGTAACTGTGAGATGGATTGGAGTCCTAATGGACAGTCAATTAGATACGAACTAGCAGTGTGTGGCAATAGTCAAAAAAATCCAATCCTAAATTGCATTAGTAGATGGATTGAATCAAGATCATTTGAGCTACAAGTACTGTTCTATAAAACCTTAATAAGGCCACACCTAGAATACTGTATCCAGTTTTGATCACCACACAATAAAAAAGATGTTGAGACTCTAGAAAAAGTGCAGAGAAGAGCAACAAAGATGATTAGGGGCTTGGAGGCTAAAACATATGAAGAATGGTTATAATAACTTAGCATGGCTAGTCTAGTGAAGGGAAGGACCAGGGGTGACATGATAGCAGTCTTCTAGTATTTGAGGGGCTGTTACAAAGAAGTAGTAGATAACCTATTTTCCAAAGCAGGTGAAGGCCAGACAAGGAACAGTGGATAGAAACTGATCAAGGAGAGATTCAACCTAGAAATAAGGAGAAATTTTTTGACAACGAGAACAAGCAATGACACAACTTGCCTTCAGAAATTGTGGGTGCTTTATCTCTGGAGGCTTTCAAGAAGAAATTGAACAGCCACTTGCTTGAGCAGAAGATTGGACTAGATGGCCTACAAGGCCTCTTCCAACTCTGTTATTCTAAGTCTAAATTTCCATCCATGATTATGGCCTTCTTTCTGTACCCAAAGTCAGTTGGATAAGTCAAACGTATTTTCCTTGATGTTAATAAATTTTTTGGAAAATTTGAAATCTGTCTGCAAGAACTGGCAAATGGAAGAGACCTACTTAGAGATGAGAAATATAATCTGACAAGCCATTCAGCCATTACCAATGGCAAATGTCCTTGTCCCAGTATGAGGTATAATATTTTATGTTATATCTCAAAGAGATATAATCTGTCCCTCAATAGCTTCGCACATGCTTACTGTAGGTTTCACTGTCTATTTGAGAGAATTAAATATCGCATTAAAAAAAGCAGCACACACATATTAACCTATTGCCTGCTTAGATTTAGTTCAATTTCATTTCAAGTTGATCTTCTGCCTATTAAATAGCAGAAATGAGATATGATGAACAAAAAAAAAATCAGAAGAGTATCACGTGTCATGCCATGACTATCTATGAAAAGATAAATCAGAATTTCATTTTTCTCATAAGAATAAGCAGCAATTTCCTGAGCACATAGCTTCCATCTTTCATCATTGGTGAAAGTTACTACTAGAGGGTTAGTAGTATAAGCTCTTGCAAGGGAAACCTGTTTATCTTATGTATTTTAGAAGCCTGCCTTCTATTTCAAGTCCCGACCCCTGAAAAACAATGTAATTAGTGGGATATGGAAAAGATAAATCACATTATTGTCGCCAATCTCAGTGGACTTCAGTTCCATACTGATTAGGAATTCTGGAATTATGAAGCTCAGAGAGAAATTGGGCTGGTAAAAGACATCAGTCCTACTGAAATCTTTGGAACAAACTTTGACAATCAAAGTTTATATGCTGCACTAAAGATCGAGTTATTTAACCATGGTTAATTGAATTAATCACAATTGAAAAAGTTCACGTGTAACAAACCATGGTTTATTTACTAGAACAGCTGAGCCCAGATGACATTGTATGCCAGAAACAAATAAATCTTATTGAACTCATAAAAAAGACAAGTACAGAGGGAAAATATGCAAAGAAAGCTTCCTGAAATTTAATTTTGTTTGGAAGCTCTGAATTCAATTTAAGGTGAAAAGTATATTGGGAAGTATATACACTGAATGCTAAAATTCCATTTGTTCTCACCATTTGAAAAGATGTTACTGTTGAAAAGATCCCAAAGGCTATATAAGAGATGTGCTTGCCAAATGCATTAGTTTTTACTATTTTTGTAAAAAAAAGTAGTCTTATAAAAACTGTTTGATTTGTGATTTCCCTGAATTTAGAACTTAACCCTTTCATACCTTAATATTCAACTTATCCTTTATGAAGGAAAATGTTTCTTAATTTTCTTTTTGTATAGGTGATATGCTTGCACTGGATCTAAAATTTCTTAAAGCCTCCAGGTATCATAATCCAATATATTGATCCAAAATACATTTGTTCAAAACAAAACAGATTGAATTCAGGGTTGTTTTCACACCAAATATGAATTTGATAGGATTTATGTCTAAAGTATTTTTTCTAAGCATATTTAGGATTGCTTCCTAGAATAATTTGAAATAAGAAACATTAGATTTAGATCTAAATACCATTTGCAGCATGATTTCAGCTGGTGGTTTTATTATTTAATTTGCCTTTAACCCCCAACTGTACAAATATATCTTAGCTCTTTTGAGAATTTAATACAATAATATAACTACATGCTATCTAAAACTGCTTATGTAAAATAAATGGGCTTCATTGTTCAGTTTTACTTAGCTAATTTGCAGGAGACTGAAATACACTGTCACTCAAGGAAAAACTCATTATTTTGAATGCAGTGAGAGCAATGCTAAGCGAATTAGCATCTTGTAGTTTAGAAGTCAGCAATTGCAGTCTTGTAATGTAGCAGAAATTATATGAGACAAAACTGGGTAACATTTGAATTGCTTCATCAAGCTTTAATAGACAGAGCTGAAGTTGCTTTGTCAAGTAAAAAAGATAGTTTAAAAAAGAGTAATCTAAACAGCTTTCCTTAAGTAATCTATAGCAACTATCTTTAAGGCTGCAGTGTTCTCTTATGCTGTGATTTTCATTTATACAAGGAGAACCCGATGGCACAGAGCAAACCCGATGATATTCATCCAGTTCTGACAGGTTCTGGAGAATTGGTAGCAGAAATTTTGAGTAGTTCAGGGAACTGGCAAATACCACTTCTGACTGGCCCCGCCTCCATCTATTCTCTGCCTCCCAAGTCCCACCTGATCGGCTGGGTCTTCTTTTGTTGCCTTGCACAGGAGAATAAAGCTGGAAAGCAGGTTAGTTGGGTGGGGGAGGGAATGGGGATTTTGCAGTATCCTTCCCCTGCCACGCCCACAAGCCACACCCACCAAGCCATGTCACAGCTACCAAGCCACCCCACACCCACCAAGCCACGCCCACAGAATACCACCACTGGCACAGAGGCTTAATGACACTGGAACTGCCAGCCAGAAATGGTCTGCACTCTGGTGGTTCAAGTCCGGATCCGTAAAACAGAGTGAGCTCCCATTGCTCAATACTTAGCTCCTGCAATTCGAAAGCAGACAATATGGCAAGTAGATAAATGGGCACCAGTCATCATCTCTGCTGAGAAATATTCCATTAGATGTTTTTCCTCTGAGGAAATCTCACCCTAACTGTTGCTGAGGGAAAATTCATAATCTTGTTGAAGTGCTTCAATTTTATAAACCTACATAAACCAGATTCTATAAACCAGAATCCCCTTGACATCAAATTAAGAAAGACTGACTTTAGAAGAAAGAGCTAGAGTTTTATTTTTTCCTCTTCCCAATTTTGTTTCCTTTCACACAATTTCTCATTACATTTGCCCCCATAAACTCCAGATTTAACCTGCACGCACAGTAGTAGATGCAAGTTGACAGGGCATGTTTCAGTCCCTCCCTTCTCCAGAAATAAGGGAAGCAAAGGCTCACATGCTGGCATTCTTGGTTTTCTCTCTGGGCCAATTTACTCTTCAAGGTCAAAATGGTCTCTTCCCTGTAGTCATTTAGGAAGACAATGCTCTTCAATGGATTATATTGATTTTATTTAAAAGATGTGTATGACCACTTACCTTAGATCACAACTCTAAGATTAGATATTGTTTGGAGAAGATTCATAACATCTGCAGGAAGTTACTGATAGATAGGCCAATGCAATGATAACAGTGTTTTATGGTTTCATGTGTCTTTTAATCTTTTATAATTGTAGGCTAATAATCTATGGACAAGGCCATATACAAATATCTACAAATAAATAGTTCTCTCTCTCTCTCTCCCTCCCTCTCTCCCTCTCCCTCTCCCTCAAAGATCTATTTCTTTGTAGATCTATTTGTGTGTGTGTGTGTGTATACATATACATACACCCACACATATATATTGGAAGGGAGGATAATCTGCCTTATTACTGCCTTTTCAGCTCTGGGTGCATTTTCCAACAGAATGGTGGCAAATCATAAGCAACTATTCAAATTTTAGACACTGTTTTAATCACACAAACCTGTGGATTTATACTTTTAATCTTGGAATTAAAAAAGTTGCCATATCTTGTTCAGGCTATTAATCTGCCTAGCTCATACCTGGCAATACTGATTGGCAACAGTCATCCAGGATTTTAGCATATTTTTTCCTTCCCTACTTTGAGACCATAAAAAAACATCGTAGTTTCGAGCAAACTAGCTTAATTGGCTGATGTTTGGAGATAAACAGGAGACAGCTTTTGCTCTCCTACCTTGAAATTCTTCTTCAAAAATAATCTATCTGCCTGGCTGGTATTCAGGAACATAACTCAAATTCTGATCCACTTGGATTGGACCTGTAGTTTTAAAAGAGGTACTCCTTGACTTACAACCATAATTGAGCCCAGTGTTTCTGTTACTAAATGAGTCATTTTTAAAGTGAATTTTGTCCCATTTTACGACCTTTCTTGCCACATTTGTTAAGGGAATTAAGTCCAGTTGTTAAGTTAGTATCATGGTTGTTAAATGAATCTGACTTTCCCATTGATTCTGTTTCTCCAAAGGTCACTCCCTGAGATACTGCAACTGTCATAAATAGGAACCAGTTGCCAAGAGTCTGAATTTTGATCATGTGACCATGATAATGCTGCAATGGTCATAAGTGTGAAACTCAATCATAAATCATTTTTAATGCCATTGTAACTTTAAATGGTCACTAAGTGAACTATGTGCTATGTTCTTTCCTGCTTCAAATGCTGTACTATCATCCCAGTGCCAAAGAAGCCTAAATCAAGGAACTGAATGACTACAGACCAGTTGCCCTAACATCTGTAGTTATGAAAATCTTTGAAAGGCTTATGCTGTCCCACCTGAAAGCCATCACGGATCTGCTGTTAGATCCCATGCAGTTTGCATACTGAGAAAATAGATCGACAGATGATGCTTTTAACATGGCTCTGCATTACATCCTACATCACCTTGAATCTCCAAATACCTACGCAAAGGTCCTCTTTGTAGACTTCAGTTCAGCATTCAATACCATCATTCCAGACACTCTTCTAAGTAAATTAAACCAACTAGTGGTACCTGAACACACTTCTAAGTGGATCATAAGCTTCCTAACAGACAGGAAGCAGCAGGTGAAGCTAGGCAGAATCACATCTGATACCTGTACAATTAGGACAGGGCCCCCCCAAGGCTGTGTGCTTTTGTACCCTATGACTATCATTAAGTGTTATACATTATGATTCTTGATTCTTAACGAATGTTCCTTCTTTATGTATACTGAATATATTTACACCAAGACAAATTCCTTGTGTGTCCAATCACACTTGGCCAATAAAGTATTCTATTCTATTCTCCACTTCTCCCTATATACCAATGACTGCATCTCAAATGATCCATCTGTTAAAATACTGAAGTTTGCTGATGACACAACAGTGATTGGTCTCATTCAAGACAACGACGAATAGGCATACAGACAGGAGGTTATATAACTTGATGATGTAACCGGAACAATCTGGAACGGAAGACACTCAAAACTGTAAAGATGGTGGTAGACTTTAGAAGAAACCCTCCCATACCATCATCTCTTACAATACTAGACAACACAGTATCAACAGTAGCGACCTTCAAATTTCTAGGTTCTACTATATCACATGACCTAAAATGGACACCTATCATCAAAAACATCATCAAAAAAGCACAACAAAGAATGTTTTTTCTGCACCAACTCAGAAAGCTCAAACTGCCCAAGGAGCTGCTGATACAGTTCTACGGAGGAATTATTGAGTCTATCATCTGCACCTCTATAACTCTCTGATTTGGTTCTGCAACCCAACAGGAAAGACACAGACTTCAGAGGATAATTAGGATTGCAGAAAAAACAATTACTACCAACCTGCCTTCAATCAAGGACCTGTATACTGCACGAGTCAAAAAGAGGGCTGTGAAAATATTTACAGAACCCTCACATCCCAGACATAAACTGTTTCAACTCCTTTCCTCAAAACGATGCTATAGAGCACTGCACACCAGAACAACTAAATGCAAGAACAGTTTTTTTCCTGAAAGCCATCATCCTGCTAAACAAATAATTCCCTCAACCCTGTCCAACTATTACAAAGTCTGCACTACTATTACTGCTAATCTTCTCATCACTCCTTATCACCCATCCCCTCCCACTTGTGACTGTATGACTGTAACTTTGTTGCTTGCATCCTAACAATTTTTATTGACTGTTTCCTAGTATGATTTGATTGCTTATTGTACCCTATGACTATCATTAAGTATTGTACCTTATGATTCTTGACTCTTGAAGAATGTATCTTTTCTTTTATGTATACTGAGAGTATTTGCACCAAGACAATTCCTTTTGTGTCCAACCACACTTGTCCAATAAACACTTGTCTATTCTATTGTAAGTTCGACAGCTACCTGTACATATTTAGGAAGCCAGTTTGGGCAAATTCTACCTATATACCTTAGGTGCAGTGGTGGTATTCTACTGGTTCGGCCTGGTTCTGGCATACTGGTAGCTCCGAAGATCGGTGGAGACCAAACCGGTTCTCTCCAAGGAGCTGCTGGAGCATACTGACCTTTATTCCCTGATTTTGAAGCGCAGCTGCTTTGTGCAGCACAGCAGATTGCCACGCGTTAGCTGCTGGAGCAACAGGGAGAGTGCAGAATTGCAGGAGGTGAGTCGGAAAGCCCCTGTGCCTGCGCAAAGTATGTATTTGGCAAAGTGTGTGCATGCGTGCAAAGCGTGCCCACTAAGCCATGCCCACCGAACTGGTGGTAAACTGTTTTGAAATGCACCATGTTATGTACAAAATAACCCTTGAGTAACAAGGATATGCACATGGAAACGTTTATGAGAGTAGTTATGAATAATTATTCAGCCATACACAGATACACTAAATTGAGTTAAAATTTACTTTAAGAAATAGCACAGTCCAATAAATGGTCCAGGTCATATATGTTTAACAGTCCAAAGAATATCCAATTACAAAGTCTTACCGGTTGCCTTTGTCATTTACAGTAAACAAAAATATCAAAGTATAAGCACAGCATAAATACAACAGAGAACCTTAGATAGCAACAGAATGTCAGAGAGAGCAAGCTATGATTTCTAGATCCCTCTTATAGTAATTTGCAATATAATCAACCAATCAGAATATAGTATAAATAAATACAGTGATTTTGTCTTAAAGCTACAAACATACATTGTTGGTTTATATATTGCCAATCCAACTAATTGATGTACAGATTCCTAACACACCACTGCTTTGGTAGATTGGCATTCAAAGTTAGCTTTAAAAATGGGAAGAGAGGAAGCAAGCCCCCTATCCAAAATTGTTTAGTTGATGAAGTTTTGATGCTAGTTTCCAGTTTTGCACGAAGCATAATTAATAGAGGGAGCTCATACTTTTCCGCTTTTAGAGTCAAAGTAGAATGTTCATTTGGCCGACTTGCATGAATAATCCATCACTGTGAATCATTAACTTACAAGACAAGTTATGGTAATTGATGTCTTTATCGAAGCTATAGAAGCATTAGGGGAAATAATTTATTTTCCTGTGCTGGCCAATGTTTTAATGCATTTGTTTGTTTTATCATGCTCCACACGCTGAAAAGAATTGTGCTATAATCTTAATCAAACTTGCTTGAGGGTCAGTGCTTTCGAGAGATGAAAAACGCTTGTTCCCGTCTAAATGTATTAGCCTCAGTTTTCCTTAGAATAAAGAAAAAAAAGTAACACAATTCAGGGCACTTTAATTTTATTTTTTGCACTGCCCTTCTGTGTGAGGAATTTTACGTAGTTTGTAAAAATTGATTCTTTTTATTTTTCTTATACGTATCCATTTCATGTATTCATAACTGTGTTTATGTAAGTGATTGACAAATCAAATAAATAAATAAAAGCTTAATATTTTCACCTATCTGTAAACTGCTGTGAGCCTCATCTTAGACAGAAGAATTAGGATACAAATATTGTACAGAAATGTTTAATTCTTCACATGCCATGAGCAAAACTCTACCTGTAAGTGTTGTAGTACAGGTGTGATTTATATTTTATATGTGAAGTCTTCAGAACCTACAATTGTGTAGTGGTTGTTCTTCTCTGCCACATGGGTTGGGTATTGGAAGTTGACCCAAATGCATTTGGAAGCTGCCATTATGCTAACAATTAGCTCAGTATGGAAGGAAAATCTGTTATGTGTATAAAGACATAACAAATGCAGTTTTGCTCTGCATTTTGACTGCACTGGAAACACAGGTGATCATGGGCAAGACCTGGAGAAGAAATATACCGATCTGGAAAAGAGAGAAAGATTGTAGACCCAGTTTGGTGTAGTGATTTTGATGTTGGCCTAGAAACCAAGAGAATATGAATTCTAGTTCCTCTATAGTCATGAAAGCCAGCTGGGTGACTTTGGGCCAATCACCAGAAAATAATGAATTTTCCACCTTAAGCATGAAAGCTTAGCTAGTGACTTTGGGGAAGTTGCTCTTATCCCAATCTATCTGACAACGTTCTTGTTGTGGGGAAAATGGGAGGTGGAAGGAATATTAGATATGTTCACCATATTGAGTTACGTATAAAGTATTAAAGGCAGGATTTAAAACAAAAATAAAAAAAAGGTTTTGCCCATGTTAGCTGGGAATCTAATACAGACTGGAGATTCTTAAACTTCCTTACTTTAGTAAGATAGAAAAAATGTTTCTATTAACAGATTTATATTGAGCTGGTATATGTATGTCTAGTTTATACTTGGGGAAAACCTGTGATTTAATAACGACAGCATCAGAAGAATTATTATTCTTATGCTTGTTAATTAGTAAATTAAAATGGAATAATTGGAAGATCCTGGCTGTGTCCACTGAGCTAACTGATTGTGTTATGGCTTAAACTTTTATATTTATCGATGAAACAGATTGGTATGATTTATAGGTTTTTTTTCTTCTGTATTGTATCCTGTTGCTTATGATGTATTTTTATTAATGTTATTTATATATTTTCTTGGAAGAAAATTTTGCATTTTTCATTTCAAAAGATTTCATTCCTATTCATTACAGATTTTCATAATAGACTGGTTCAGCATTACATTAAGCTATAATGAGTTTAACCATAATTACCACAGTCCTGACCAACATGCTAAGCCACGCCCATTTATTTGCAAACCACAAAAGGCAGCGGTCATGTATCATATGAAACCAAACACTGCAACTTAATGTGGTGTGTAAACTAAGCCTAAATGTCTCTTACGAAAACAATGAACTGAGTTTTTGGCAGTGTGGCTAAACTATCTAGGTTTGCAATATTTATTTAAGGAAAATATAATATGCCTGAGACTGAATGGCTACTGCATGTTTTTTTTAGGAGAAGAAAAATTTGTAGACTCTTTGAATTTTTTCTGGAGGTGGTAGTAAAGTTCATTTGAAGATCCTTAAATCAGTACTGTTCCATGGACATTCACAAAAGCTCAACTTAGGATTCAACTTAGAACCACAATTGGGACCAGAATTTTTGTGACTAAGCGAAGTAGTTAATTGAAAGCCCTTCAGATATTGGAAAACTGATGTCATATATCCCCTTAGCTTTCTCTTCTTCAGGCTAAATATGCTCTTTCCAAAAAGTTACTCAACATCCTCCTTGTATTTGGTGATCAAAACTGGACATGGTATTCCAGATGTGGTCTGATCAGTGTAGCCTCAACATTATATTTATGTTGATGCAGCCCAAGATTGCATTGGCTCTTTTTGAGAATTGCAATACACTCTTAGCTCATATTTAATCAGGATACCCCATTCCTTCCCACAAGGTACTGCTGTTTAGACAGGTATCACTTGTCTATTTATGTATTTGGTTGATTGGTTCTCGTATCATATTTATATAGACTCATATAGAACATGATTCTGGGCAGCATACAATAAAACCATTAAAATATGGTTTGTTGATATTATTTTAAAAGGCTAAGCAAGAGTATTGATATTATGAACAGTTGAGCCACTTCAAAAGATCATTGTTTACTTGAGACCCTTAAGGTTGTTGACGCATCCATGTTTTAAAAGACTTCCAGAAGGATGAGAAGAAGGAGGCAATCTCACATTGCAAAGAGAGATGAAGTTTTCAGATATTCTTCAAAGGCAGCCCCATGTAGAGTACATTATAGAAGTCTACCTGGGAGATGACCAGGGCATAAGTGACCATGAGCAGAGCCTCCTGATTCAGTAATGGATGCAACTGGTGTAGAAAATGAACTTGTGTAAAAGCCCTCCTAGCCATGACTGCCACCTGCTCTTCCAGTAAGAAGGAACCCCAAATAGCATGCAGTGTCTGTCTGGGTCAGTGCCAAAGATGGTATAGTCCCAAGCCAGCAGACCCAAAGATGTGTAGCTTCTCAATCTTTCCAGAATTCCAGTGAGGCTATTGTTCCTCATCCGACCATCACAGCCTCCAAGCACTTGGGTAAGACATCAGTGGCATCAATTGTCTGATTTTTTTTCTATCCAAGTGCAGAAACCTCCATGTTTCACTAGTGATTGGCATTTTGTGGGAAATGGTCTGATGTTTGAGTCTATAAGATCCTTTAAAACCTTGAGTCAGCCTTCTGAAATCTTTGAAACCTACTTTGTGTTATCCACAAAGTTGCTGAAAAATCCCTACTATCCCCTTATTTAAGTCAGTTATAAAAATGCTGAACAGCACTGGATCTAGAACATCATCTTAAGGTATCCCATTGCATACTTCTCTCCATGTTGACATAGAACCATGTGTATCACTGAGGACCACATGTTGAGTATAGTTGTTCAACCAAATATGAATCCCTCTGGTAGTGGACCTTCTAACACACATTGTTCTATTTTATCAAGTAGGAGACTATGGTCAACTTTATCAAACGCTTTTGTGAACTCTACGGTATACAACATTCAAGGCATTTCCTTGGTTGACTAATTTAATCCTTTTGTCAAAAAAATGCTAGATAATTTGTCTGGACAATTTATTTTTAACAACTTTATGATATAATGTCGTCATTATCTGGAAAACCACTGTTGTATCTTTTCTAGGATTTTCCAAGTTATTACTATCTAGATGACTTGTCTATATTTTCCTGGGTCCACTTTTTCCCATTTTAAAGAGTGAAACAATATTAGCTCTTCTCCAATTTTCTCATATTTCCCCTGTACTCAAAGTTCTCAAAGAATACAGGTAATGATTCTGAGATCGCATCTTTCAGCTCTTTTAAGCACCTTGGGATGTAATCCATCTGCCCTTTGAATTTGAACTCATTCAAAGCAGCTAAGTGTTCTCACACATTTCCTTGCCTATTTGACCCGCATTTCTCTTCTACTCCCTATGGTGCACCTTCTGACAGGTTGCACCACTTTTTCCTTTTGTGTAATGACAGATGCAAGTTCAACTTTCTCCCTGTGGTCTCTCACCACCTTGCCACTTTCTTGCCCAGCAGATTTCTTATTTTCTTGATGTTTCTCTCATTCTGCAATACACAAAGAAGTGTTTTGTTTTTGTTTTTGCATTCATTGAAAGCCTCGGCTCATTCTACATCTTAGACCTCCTGACCCCATCCTCACAGAGTCAGGCTGTGAGGAGGACCAAGGCTCCGTGTGAAGTTTTTAAACAAAATGTACTGATGGAGCACATCTGTTGATTTATTTGCAAACTTGAATGAGCCAATTCACAAGGCATTATACTTCAAGATTTAGGATACATTTTAAAAAGTGTTCCTTTGCACAGTGTAAGTTTTAATTTATAAAATCCATGCTATAAAATACCCTGATATTCATACAGTCCAGATAGCTTTAAAAGGGGGTTCGGGAAGCAATGTAAGGGCAATTTCATCAAAAGCTGTTAAATATAAAACCTATGGGGGATCTTAAGTACAATGTGAAATCTATGGGGGACCTTAAGGACAATGTGTTAATTTATGCTTTAGAATGTTCTCGGAAACAAGATTAGAAAATATTTTTTCTCTGCATATTCTTTTATGGAATTCTGGTTCACAGAGCAAATTAAGGATTAATTTATGCGCTTCATGGAAATTTGTAATTGGGATCTGTGGGAACACGATGATCAACTGGAAAGGATTTTGATCTGCTTCAGCCTGGGTCTCTGTAGTTCAATCTTTTCTGCTTTTGTATGAGATTTTAATTCCTTGGTTCCCTGGAATTTCTGACGTTAGCTGTCTTTCAAATCACCTCTCCATTCTTCTCCCACACAGACATACACCTGAAAATAGGTTGCTAAGAAGCTCTCAGTCAGAAGTCAGAAAACCTCTCGATAAATTAGATATAGTCTAATTTTAAACCAAGACACTGATACCAAGAAAAACATAAACAGCAGGAAATAGAAGTCTAAAAGAAAAAGCCAAGGGCGAAATATAAAATGACTTGAACATCTATAGATTATTACTACTATGAAGGATATAGTGATAGAGAATATTACTACTTCAAGTAGTGTGTACACATATTTTGTAACTTGAGGGCAGCTGGTACTGTGATATGGTAGGAGTGCAGCTATGCATGTGGGTGGGTGCTGTGGCACAAATGAAGGTGTGTGGAGGGTGAGTGCTCTGGTGTGAGTATGACCAGATGCGCCACTGCATGCCACGGCACAAGTGTGAATGGGGATGGGTGTGCTGTGGTCCAGCACATGGAGTTCACATTCACCTCACTGTCCAAGGATTCCTCAAGAGAAAAAGCAGAAACAAATTACCACACTAAGTTAGGACCTCCTTCCAACTTGCCCATTGACTTTCTTTATGGTAAGTCAAATGGGAAGGTCGCAAGTGGTGATCATGTGACTGCAAAACACTCATAAGTGTAAGCTGTTTGCCAAACACCTGTATTGCAATTATGACTCTGAGAACACTGCGCCAGTCGCAACTTTGAGGAACGGTGGTAAGGGCTCTTTGTTCAATGTTCAATGCTGTTGTAACTTTGAATAGTGGCTGAATGAGAGGCCTACTCATATGTTTATGGGTATTAGGGTAGGGCTTGTATTTTTACATGCTTGTATTTATTAGAGTAAGGCTTGTATTTTAATTACTGTCTATACTGAGACAGTTGGGTTAACCCAATACACCATGACATTCAGTATCATGTTATGGGAACATAACATTGATCTTAATACATCAACAGCATGAAGGAGATGATGATGATGATGATGATGATGATGATGATGATGATGATGATGATGATGATTTGGATTCTTAATAAATCTGAAGCACAGGTTTGGTTTGATTTTTGCTCAGCATGTTGTGTCCATGTTATGGTTTATAGCAGGGGTGTCAAACTCGTGGCATCATGTGACATATCGTGACTTTTTCCTCCTTCACTAAAATGGGGGTGGGCATGACCAGCTCATGACGCATCTGAGCTGTGGGCCATGAGTTTGACACCCCCGGTTTACAGTGTAATGAACTGTACAACTCCAAACAGTTATAATTTTTTCAATAAACCTTTAATAGTGAAATTAAAAAACAAAAACAAAATCACAAACAATATTCATTCCTTGCATAGAGGAACTCCTGTTCCTTCTTGGTTTTTTTTTTAAACTGAGGTAAATTTAGTTTGTTCTATCACGCTACTTTTGGTACTATTAAAGGGATACCCTCATTGTTAGGGAGCAGATGAGACAGAATCAGTGGACTTTGCCCGTTTATATTCCCAGCTTTATACAGCAACCACCTCTACTTCTGTAATTATTATCTCTAATGGCAAATGTGGTGGTGCAAACATGCTCATGTACTATTAGACAATCAAGACGTGACTACTAAATAGATGGCCGAGTTCTAAACAACCACCATCCGTCTGTCAACAGTTATTCAGTACATGCTCTCAATATTTTTATGTGTTTCAATTACATGATTCTGAGGCAGTGAAATTTTTATTTCAGTTGGTCATAGATTATAATAATGAGGATATTTATTTAGAAGTATGGCACCACTCTGAGCATCCTTTTGCATAGCCATTACTATGCATGTCAGTGTGACCAGAATTTTTTTTTTTTGGCTTAGCACGGCTCTTTCTGACTCATTAAAACAAATCCAAATCTGCTTAAGGCAATAAATATAAATAAAAGCAGGGGATTTAAGTGGAAGACAAAGTACCTATTCTTATGCAGCCCGTTGAAAGCCAAGGTTCATAAAATCATTGCAAAAAAAAAAAGTTATTAATCCTCTTACCTGACTTAGTCTAAGGATGCGATCCTGGAAGCCTCTTACTATTCACTCACCTTTCAATAGTCCTGAATCTCCAAAAGGTATCAAAACATTTGTTATGATGACTGACAAGGAAAATGATATACATTGTTGAGAAGATATCTATCATGTTGATAAATGGTTGCTGACATCTTTCAGGACACCATTTACCATTCGTACTGCCAAATAAATGTGTCATAAATGCCATTGGAATCTGGCATATTTATTGATGCCTGTTTATTAGTATGTCGAGGTAGTTTTTTAGTGGAACAGACAGTTTGGTGTAGTTGTTATGGCACCAGACTAGAAACTGGGAGACCATGAATTCTAGGCCCACCTTAAGCATGAAGCCAACTGGTTGACCTTAGGCCAATTGCTCTCTCTTAGCCCTAGGAAGAAGAAGGAGTGGCAGATCAGTTCTGAAAAACATTGCTGAGAATCAATTTTGACTCATGAACACACATTCCTAGAATCAGAACTGTCTTTTGCATCAGTTGTCACTGCTTTTGTAATTTAGTGAGTTTCATTATTTTCAGAAAGATACTCAGACACTCAACCTTTCTCCTTTTAAATCTCATTAACTACCCATAAGAGCCATGGTGGTGCAGTGGTTAAAATACAGTATTGCAGGCTAACAGCCTTCCATCCTTCTAAGGTCAGTAAAATGAGGACCCAGATTGTTGAGGGCAATATGCTGACTCTGTAAGCCACTTAGAGAGGACTGTAAAGCACTGTGAAGTGGTATATAAGTCCAAGTTGCTATTGTTAAATACAAAGTATTAATTTCTTGTGGAAAACAAGAATACGTTGAAAAGAAAAATTTAAGTATCCCACCATAGATCATCTGAAATGTAATCAATGCTGATTCCATCCTATCCCCATGAATGAAATCTATCTGAAAGAGGCACAGATCGTCTTCATCCAGAATCATTTAAAGCTGTTGTGGAGTCATCTTCTCCACAATCTTCCCTAGAAAGAAATTTGTCCAGGATGGTGAGATTCTGACAAGTAGTACCCCAGTGAATAAAAAGAACCAGCACTAACTTTAGCATTCCTAACCTTTTTCTCCAATGCCCCATTGATTTGTCTATAATTATAAACAGGAGAGGCACTTTTGTTTCTTTCTTTTTTAAGTAGCTTGCTCAAGACCACTACTACGTTTTTATTTAACCATGTAATCAATTCTTGCCAACTTGGCTGTATGAAAATGTTATTTTTGTTCTGAATGTTTATTTCCTAATTTATTTATTATATTAATAATAATAAATCGAGAAATAAGCTATGTGTATAATTCATTTGTTCTCAGACAAGATAACTTTAAGTTTGATTTAGTTCCAAAGTGGTTTAAAAAAAGAGCACAGAACGCCTCTCTCTTTCTCTCTTTCTTTTGGAGTAATGAAGGATTCCTTAGCTTTTCAAGAAACAGAAAAGTGGCTTTGAATTCAGTTTCCCTAATTTAGTTGCTAGTAGAGTAGATGGTTTTAGAACTCCCAATAGGAGATCTTCATTAGCTGAATGGGTTTATGGTCAGAGTCCACTGCCAACATAATTCCCTTACCGTGACTCAGAACCTTTGCCAATGTATAGACTGCCAAGAATTGCTGGATCTTTGTTGGCCTTGCGAGGATTCATTTTGGAATGATTATAGATGCAGCATTATTGGTAGGCTGTCAATGCTTTGGTTGATGTGACTGTTAATTCATAATTACTTCCAAGAGTAATTACAGGCTGACGGGGAGATCACCAGTGATGGCTGCTCTTATTTTTTGTCTTGCAATCTATAATTAATTGGCCATAAAGCTGAAAAACATTGGAGAAGCAACAGCTGTGGATTTAAAATAAATACTTGGTAATGATAAATTGGCATTTCTAACCCACAGAACTCTCCTACCACCCCAAAGGCTTATTCTATAATGCTATCTCCTCATTGTGGCATCTTTATGTGACTAGCAGAGATTTATGTTTCTAGGATGCGGAGGTCTGCTTCTAAATTTAATCTTTGCCGTATATTAAATATAAGTTTATTGAATAAATATAGGGAGTATTTTGGATGTAGGCAGGTCCTTGGAAACAAAATAGTCATCCTCATTTAGGAAGAAATACATTTACAGTTGTACTTTTCCAACTAGTATCTTTTGGCACTTACGTAGGTCAATATCTTTTGGCATTTACATAAGTGAAAATTATATGGAAGTTTTAATTAACATTTTATTAAACAGGAGAAATCCACACTTAGCTAATAAAAGCAATACATTATTGCCCTGCCAAATTATTATTCATGTTTGCTTTCTGCCAACAGAGTAATATGCAAAAGTCCCTTTGCTCAAATGAGGTAAACTTTCCCCAAATTTGTAGAAATGAAATGATCAGTTCTACTCATTAATATGGATATTCATAAATCTGAGTTAATGAGCGGGGCCCTGAATATATTTCCCAGTGACCTGAGCATCTGCCAGATAGTCAGGCCACCAAAAATTCCCATTTCTGTGTATTTTAAACAATTGGATGAGTCCAATCAAAGAGAAAGTTGCAAGAAGGCACTACAGATGAATGGTTCTTACTAGGCACAGCCTGGTAGTAGACCAACAACAGGACATAAGGGTTAGGGTAAATGAAACTTTTCATAAGTTTTACTTGCATTCTTATAAGATGTTAGACAAGAATTTGGGGAATGTATACTATATAATCTCACACAACATAAAACTGACTTCACTTGAGCAGTCACCAGCTGGAATGTCCAATCAAGCATCATCTGAGATCCTTTTATGAAGGTAATGCAGTGATGAATTAAGCTCATATTAGCACCCATCCCAGTCATTAGCATAACACGTTTTCTTTTAAAAAAAATATACTCTTAATGTTCATATAAATTTGATTGTTGTTCCTTCCAGAGGATGCTGGGTTTTTTTTTAGATTTTATTTTTGTTTTTAAAAATTATTTGTACATGTGAAGCCACTCATAACTGTTTGGGTTTGGCACCAGAGAAATTTAATATATATTTATATTTCAAATTTCTAGGCCACCTAATTCCAGGGATTCTGGTGGTTTCAAATATACAACCATTTTTTAAAAATTGAAGCAAATCCCAAAAGGCAACGTCATAATAATATATAATAACAATGGAAGACCTATTTTATTTATTTATTTATTTGTCAATTGCTTACAAGATAATAGGTATAAGTAAAAACAGTTATGAATACATGGATACATATAAGAAAAATAAAAAATAAAAGAAACAATAGGACAGGGACTGTAGGCACATTGGTGCGCTTATGCACGCCCCCTACAGATCTCTTAGGAAAGGGGTGAGGTCAATAGTAGACAGTCTAAGGTTAAAGTTTTGGGGGTTTGGGAAGAAACCACAGAGTCAGGTAGAGTATTCCAGACATTGATCACTCTGTTGCTGAAGTTGTATTTCCTGCAATCAAGTTTGGTGCAATTAACCTTGAGTTTGTATCTATTGTTTGCTCTTGTGTTGAAGCTGAAGTATTCATTGACAGGTAGGACATTGCAATGTATGATTTTATATACTATACTTAGATTGGACCGAAGGCGGCGTAGTTCAAGGTTTTCTAGGTCTAGAATTTCAAGTCTGGTGGCATAAGGTATTCTGCAGCGAGTAGAGGAGTGGAGAACTCTTCTTGTGAAATATTTCTGGACTTTCTCAACTGTGTTAATATCAGATACGTAATGGGGTTCCAGACTGATGAGCTGTATTTGAGTATTAGTCTAGCAAATGTTTTGTATGCTCTAGTTATTAGTGTAATATTACCAGAGAAAAATCTACGTAAGATTAGGTTAACAACTCTTAACGCCTTTTTGGCTATGTAGTTACAGTGGGCTCTAATACTTAGATCATTAGAGATGAGTATTCCAAGATCCTTGACAGAGTTTGGATCATCAACAAGGTCTTAACTATTCAGCCTGTATTTTATTTTCTGATTTTTTTTTGCCAATATGTAGGACAGAGCATTTATTTGTTGAGATTTGAAGTTGCCGTTTGTTTGACCATTCTGAGTATTAGCAGTATTGTCTGTGGTGTTGAATAGCTTTACATCATCAGTGAAGAGAACGCAGTTGCTCTTGATATGATCACAGAGGTCATTTATGTAGAGTATGAAAAGAGTTGGTCCTAGGACACTGCCTTGGGGGACATCACTGTTGACAGGTACAGAATTTGATAGGACGCTCCCAATTTTGACCATTTGTTGTCTGTTTGACAGGAATGCTTCTATCCAGTTATGCAGGTGTCCAGAGATACCGTAATATTTTAGTTTTAGGAGTAATTTGTCATGTACCACTGAATCAAAGGCTTTACAGAAGTCTATGTAGATTGCGTCTATTGCTTTGCCCTGATCGAGTTGTGTAGCCCATATGTTTTTGCAGTGTAAGAGTTGCAGATTACATGGTAGTTTTTTCCTAAAACCAAATTGTTTATTAGAGAGTAGGTTGTTTGTTTCTAAGTGAAGGATGATGGATTGGTTAATAATTGATTCCATGACTTTGCAAGTGACACAGCATGAAAAGATTGGTCTGTAATTTTCAACTAGGCTGGGGTCTCCCTTTTTGAAGATGGGGATGACTGTGGTTTATGACCATAGTTTTGGCAAGGAGCTGGTCCTGAAAGATTTTTCAAAGATTATGCTTAGAGGTTCGGCTATGGCAGTGGATAGCTTTTTTAAAAAGTAGGCACATATTCTGTCTGGTCCAATAGATTTATTTATTACAGTTATTGGTGTCACTCGCAATATGGTATCTAATATTTCATATTTTATCTTTTGCTTCTTATATTTAATGAAATGAATTAGTGTTAAGAGCTTAGCCCCCACCCCCACCCACCCCAATTAACATGATCATTTCTAGATACATTGTGAGTATATGAACCAGGACAGATGCAAAAGTAAATAGGTCTGTAGATTCAAGATAACATATCTCCCCATTTTTCAGCCAGCTTCAAACAGGGTTGATTTTTTTTTTCCTGGATGCAAACAGCAAAAAATTTCTTCCAAAGAAAAAGTATTGAAGAATGCAAAAAGAAAAAAAGAACTACACATTTCTGCTAGTCTCAGTACTCTTGGATGACCCAACATTTTGTGACTGCTGAGTTGGAATACCTTTACATTTAGAAGCTTCAGTAATTTCCAGTCTGTAAGAAATATGATTTTTTTTAAATACCCTTCTGTCCAAAATGGCATTTTAGCTTTGCTAATATAAAAGTAATATATTGTTGTTGTTGTTAGTGTTGCTGTTAAATCTTTACATCAGTATCAGTTTAAACATAAGTGCTAGAAGTGTTTGAGAAGAGGTGTTATAAATATATTTTCCTTGCCAACACTGGGTTGCAAAGAGATTTCTACTCTTAGCATTGTGACAGTTTTGAGTCCTCTGGTTTCCCTGATTCTCGGTATTAAGCACTAGTGATTCATTTTTGCTTCCAAAGGTCATAACAACTATTTCAAAGTTAACAGGGTTTCATTCTACCAGTAGAATGAGGCTGATGGTAATTAAAGTGCTTTGTGCCTGCTCTTGTGAGAGCATTTTGAACAACTTCTCTCTAGCACAACAGCAGGAGTTACTAGTATAAAATGGTATGGTGCACACCAAATAAAGAGTCCTAACAGGATTTAGTCACTCTGGAGAAGAGTAATAAATGCTGCACAGTAATTATTTAATGATTCAGTCATTTGAATAAGATCCAAATCAGACTGAAAATTCTGCGGAAAGCTGGATCAAATCTAAGAGAACCCAATTGACGCAGGTGGCCATGGATTGCAAGCATCTATGATGAATTTCTGAGATGTATTCAAATATCCAAGCTATTGTGGTGCCTTGCCAATAGTTTAGAAAACCAGAAGTATGCTATGGTGATCATATAAATCCTCCCACCAAACACACAGATATCATATATACCAGAGGAATATCAATGAGGGGATCATTTTTCTTTGATAATTTCTTTGATATCAATTACTTGGGTTCCTCCGAACAGTTTTGGATCTGCTGGCAAATTTCGCAATAAGAAAAATGCAATGGACATAATAACGTAATAGCATGTTTATCAAGGGCTAATGTTGAGTTGTTTTGTTTGTTTGTTTGCACAGAAGAAAAGGAAGGGATGGAAGAGAAATAGAAACAAAACTTGGGGAAAGAAAGTGAATGAATCAGAAACCAAACAAAACTGGGGGAGGGAGGGAAGGAGGGAGGGAGGGAGAAAATCAGAAAACAGACTGTCTTGGGCATCCACAAGTTTCTGCCACTTTCATCAGAATGCCAAAAGCTATGTCATAACATTGTATTGCAAGCTCTGTGCGAGCCTTTTGAGGTAGGGTAGACAAGAAGCACCAACTATGAATGCTAAAACTACCTTTATTGTAAAGCTACAGAAACAGAATCTTAGAATTTCTCCTTAGTTCTAGTTTGCTTCTCTCTTTGATTAGTTTTCATCCATTGTTTCTTGTCTTGCCTTTTGGTGCTTTGGGAAATAGGTTGACTCCCTCTTCTTTGTGGTAGTCCCTCAAATAAATTTATTTATTTATTTATTTATTTATTTATTTATTTATTTAATATTGCCATCAATTTGCCCATGGCGAGTCAAGATGGCTTACAGAATATAAAACATTAAAAAGAATAAAAAGAATCAAATAAATTCATATTATATAACAAAATCACCCCCCACCCTGGCGACAGCAGATCACACGAGCCGTTTAATGTGCTCCATCCTGCTCTGGGTTCCCCAGGCCCACTGGCAGAACCAGGTCTTCAGTACCTTCTGGAAGAATGGGGACCGTTCTAATCTCTGGGGGACTGATGTTCCAGAGACAAGGAGCCATCACAGAGAAGGCCCTTCTTCTGGGTCCCACCTGGTGTATCTCCCTCGGGGATGGGACCCAAAATATTCCTCACTCTGATGGACCGGGTAGATGTGACCGGCAAGAGACGTTCCCTCAGATAACTTAGTCCCAAGCCATGAAGGGCTTTAAAGATGACAACCAGCACCTTGAATTGCACCCAGAAGCAAATCGGCAGCCAATGCAGCTCCCGCAGAGAGATGATACATGTGCACACCGGGGTCTGCACAAAACCTTGCGGGCCGCTGCATTTTGCACCAACTGGAACTTCTGGATGCTCTTCAAGGGCAGTCCCATGTAGAGTGTGTTGCAATAGTCAAGATGGGGAGTGGCATGAGTGACTGTGAGTGGGAATTGTTGATCCAAGAATAACTAGCGCACAACCCGCAGTTGCGCAAAGGCCCCCCTTGCAATGACTGCAATTAGAACACTGCTATCATGTCATCCCTATCATTCCTTCATATCATTATACTCTGCCCCTTTAGGATGTGAAGGCAACACAATGCATATAGAAAACTTAGAGTTTGCAGCCTATTGGTGGAATATTGATTTCTTCAGATTAATTCATGGAGTCTGCTGGTTCACAAATGCTGGGCCATTGAAGAAAGCACAATGCCTGGTCTTTCTCCCAATACTAAGCCATAAAACAGAGCAGGCTATGCATTATATTTAGCCATCACATTTAGCCCCAAACAATAAAGCTAAATGTTCATTGTGTTGTGTGGACCAGGCCTGTGTAAACATGTGAAATCTTGTTAAACTGAGTAAGCAGCTTCATTCATTTGAATGCTGGTGGTGTGTTTCCCCTTGAAAATGGTTGTGTGAGAGAGAGAAGCCAACCCTTGTTCTGGTCTCAGGAGCCCCACAAACTTGTGAAGGCAGATCAACTGGAAATACAGCATTGATGTTGGTTTTTATATAAGAAAATGACAGCACCAGTTAAATTGGATATAGGGACCAGCCAGCTTGCCTTTGTCTGCTTTGACTACTTCAAATTTTCCTCCCTCTTCCTTCAACCACCTATCAGATCTGTAGTATTTTAGTCTTCTTTTAATCAAATGATCTTAAATCATGTTTAGGATCAAAGGACTGTAATGCACAAATTAGAACACTGGCTCTTTCATAAAGAGTTCAATGTATTATCAATCCAACTGCGATTTTAGATTAGAAGGGGGAATCACCGCAGGTCAGCGTTTCAAGCCATATTCCCTCAGGTTTTTTATTTCACTGTTCAAAATGCAGATTGTAGTCTGTGTTTCCATAGACTATGTTGACCTGAAACTGCTGCACCTGCTGGTGCATAATTCAGACCCAAATAAAGAAGTGGGATTTTATTTCCTTGCAGGACTTTGTAGATCTTTATAAAAGATCTTTAATTATTATTTTTTTCTTACTGCGTGGTTTGAGTATTTAAACTTTTACTCCTCTTTTAAATACATTAGTATAAAAAGCCATGATAGATTTTATAGCCCAGTAATACCCTACTATCATGAGGTATAATAGCAATCTCCACACCACAGGTGACAGCTTTCATCACTTGTAAAAGTATGCTTCAATTCATGTGCTAATGTCACCCTTAGACTTAAAACTGCAATTATTGCAGATGGAGTCACATATGGTGAATTTGGGATACTGCCCTTTTAATTAAATTACAACTGAGAAATAGCTTCTGGGGGTAAACATCAAAATCCTGGATTTCATAGTCAACTACAAAAGAAGCAATTCTCAGTGTTTTTAAGGTGAGGACAATTTAAATAAAAAGAGAGCAGTTACAACAAGCAACATAAACAAACCATGTTCACAGCCATATTCACCATGTAATCGTATGCATCTTTACTGAAGTATAAACCCCATGGAGTTAATGTGCCTTATTTCCACAAAGATAGTCATTATCTTGCAACCTTAAAGTACTAGAATACAGTTTGGATCATCGTCTTTCCAAAATGCTTAGACGTAAAGGTGCAATCTACATGACTCACTGAGTGCAACATATATCTGTTACTACTAGTTTTTCTTAAAACCATCTAAACAAGTGAGTATTGCCATTCAGTTCCATCTTTTCTTGGACTATGTCCCAAGTTTACAACTCTTAGACAAGAGATGCAACTCTTAAAATCCCAATACTTAACCATTCTTTCTCAAACAGAAAGGACCTGTTACTTGGTGATGGAAAGAAATGGTTCAGTTTCAAAGGTTGTATTTTAAAAAATCCTTTAAAGTTTGTCTTTCTGCATGTTACGTTTAAAATCTGTTCAGTAAATCATTGTTCCTCAGTGTTGTATTCACGATGTAATAGGCTGTAACTCCAGAATTCCCAGTGGGTGTGGTGCTAACAAAATATAAAGCTGTAGTTTCTTTTTAAAATAATTGTATTAAGCAATGCAATTAAAAAGATGAAATTAATGCACGCTAAGAAAATTAAAAAAATGTAAAGAAAAAAGTGCAGAGAAGAAAAATAGAAAATAAAAATTAATATACTAAAGAGAAAAATATATTAAAAATAATTTACCCTTTCATCATGACAAGTACTGAATAAATGAATTTGTCACCTCTTAAAATATAAGAAATGGTCTCTTCTATCCATATTCTATAGTTTAAGTATACCTAGAGAGTTCTAACTTGGGAAAGGGTGAAATCTGCAAAAAGCTATATTAACACTAAAGATTAAAAAATACATACAGTATAAGCTTATCAGTGTAAACTGTTACCTATGTGTTATGATAATCTCTCATTGTCTGTGACGTAAAAGGCAAAGTAGGGTTTTGAAAGTAAATTGTTATACACTGTTCAGAGTCCCTTCTTGTGAGATAAACAGCTATACATATGTATGACAAATAATTTACAGGAGGCTTTTAAAGGTTAGTATGCTTTACAAATGGGCTTCAAAGTACAGTATCTGAGAAATCTTACAGTGCCTTCTATACAACTTATTCATATATAAATATTCTTGTGGGCTTTCTACAAGGTCAACTGTTTTTATTGCTGTGCTGGGCAGAGGAAGAATGGCTGTCTTCTGAGATGACCTAACCATGCTGTCTTCCAATATTACAGCATGAGAGGAGAGAGTAAGCTATCCAAATAGCTAAAGTAAGCATGGGACAAACCGTCCTTTCATTCTCTACCCAACAATCTCTTGCATTTTTATCTTGGGTATGTGGATAGCTATCACTGAAGCAAGATAAAATCTCAGGAAAGTGTTGGAGGATCTACTTCTCCATCCAATTCCTCCTTCCCCAGACATTTTCTTCATAGCAATGCTGGACATTTATGTCTGCCAGGTAAGTACTTCATTGAAAGCCTGCCAGAATCACGTTACTGGAATAAATAACCCCCTTTTTCCTACTTCTATCTTTCTTGATTTCGCATCTATGGATATACCCTGACATGCTTATAAGAATAGGTCCTCGTATATTCTTTCATCTTCCGATGTTGCTTTCATCTCATCCTCAGACAATGATTGAGGCAATCTTGAGTTGTCCTAATAATTACTTTTTGCTTTTCCTTTAAGCCTGAAGCAATCAGAGGACAATCTTCTGACATCTCTTTCCAAATAACTGCTGGACTATCAGCAGTTAAAAGGGCAAGATGCACACTCTCCACTTCTATGCAATACGTGATGTCCAGAATACTGTCCTCTGACTCATTTCTTTTCAAGAGAGGGTGGGGCGAAGAGACATCAGCTGCTTGTTATCTGCAGCTCCCCTCACTTGAATGGGAGAGGGAGATGATAAAGGGTATAAGCACATTCAAACCATGTCAGAGCAACTCCCTGAACAGCTGATGGGGGCTCCTGATAAAGGTATTTTCCAATAGCTCCTTTTACTTTGCTTATCAGCTGCTGGCAAATTACTTCTACCGCTGTTTTGCCATGCAGCATGTCCACTGATGCATCAGCTGCAAAACCAGAATTTGATCTGCTGGGTAAGATGAGGATTGTCTAATAAAGCAGAAAAACCACCCATGCATTAGGCATTCTTTACCCACTCCACAATGGGTTGGATGGAAAGCTTAAACCCAGGAGTATAATAGCCATCTATTAGACTCCAATGCAAATCTTGGAGCACCAACTTGCTGAAGAAGATAGAGGACTGCTAATTCAGAGAGTTTGACCAGTGGCCTTTCTTTGGATGCCCTACAGACTCTAAACCAGAGCTGTCAAAACTCCTGGCTGGTGAGCCAGATGTGTCACATGGTGGCCACGGCCATGCCCAGTTTAGCAAAGCATAACAAAGTCCCAATCCATCACGTGTCGACACAGTGACGATGTGAGTTTGACACACCTGCTCTAAACCATACCATCATCTGGACAGCAAGCCAAAGTAGAAACTGTAGAGGCAGAGAAGTGGTCAACAGTTAGGAAAGTTATGCTGATTTCCTTTTCTGTTTGCCCAAGGATTGGTGGAGAACTTTTCTAATTACAGTTATGTGAAAGACTTCGTAAGATCATATATTTGGTAGAGAATTTGAGTATCCTATGTTACTTATGTGAGATCTATACAACTGCTAGCTCAACAAATTGAATTCCTTTTACCAAGTAATGTGCTCCAGCATCTATGGTTTACTTGGTTTATATTCAATACAACTCAAAAGTGTCAAGACAGTGTACAAGGGAGTCTCCCTTTTATCTGTACAACAAAAATATATGGTGACTGATTGAAAGTCATCTAAATGTTTTAGCTTCCCCTGCCTTGCTGTAACACTCACCTCCTGCACCATTACATATTGAGGCCACAAATATGCTAGACTAAGCCTCAGTCCTACTGAATAGTAATTACAATTCTCAAGTTAGATTACTTTTATAGTTTTGCCTTCTGTGATATGTATTGTAAGTCTCAGAGGTAGATACTTCAATTAATCAAGTATATCCTCTTGTGATTTTGATCGCAAATATAATAGTTCTCCAGAACATCTCATGAGCCCCTGGCATACTACAAAGTAGAACTATAGATCACCAGTTTATCCTAGATTGTCCTTAAAGAAAATGTTTCATTTCAAACAATATTTAATTCAAAGCATTAAAGCAAAAGAAAAATATGCTTAAATTTATATTTATTAAAGTTAAATTAATATTTGAATGTAAATTTAAAAATGGAGGAAGACACATCAGTAACCCGCAATATTCTGATAACAGAAAATGTAAATGATCTGCAAGATTGAGTAATAAACATCCAGGAGCACAGTGAAAAAATGGGACTAAATGAATATAAAGAAAAGCAAACTAGTGACAATTGGTTCAGTAAGCAGCTTCAAAATTAAAAATGAAGGCTCTGAAGTAGCAAATAACATCTGCTTGACAGGATTGACTATCAAGAGAAAAGGAATCAATAGTCAAGAAAGACGTCACAAACTAGTACTTATAACAAAGACTTTGAGAAAGATATTTTGGATACCGTGATGTGTTTATACCTATAAAGAAGAATTGTGCAAATAATATTTCCCTGTGATATTCTGTGGAATTGAATGTTGGACTTTGAAGAAGTATGATCAAAAGAATAATGACATTATTGAATGTTGATGTTGGAGACAATTCCTAAGAATACTTAGACAGCCAAGAAAACAAATGCATGTTTCATAGAACAAATCAATTTAGAGTTTTTATTCAAGTCACAGATGACTAGGCTATAATGCCTCAGACACATCATGCAAAAATCTAGCTCCCTTGAAAAGTCGATAACGCTGGGAAAGGAGAAAGAAAACAGCCAGTAGCAAGATGGATGGACTTGATTACAACAGTGAAGAAAGCACCATTGAGAGATGCTAGGCTGAAGACAGATCATCTTGGAAAGTGTCTGTCTATGTAGTTGCTAAGATTCATGAACAACTTGATGGCACTTAACCAATCAGAGAGATGCTGTTTCTTTCCAGCTAAAATCAACAGGCCAAGTTATTTTATTTCTCCTTAGAAATTGGAAGACATGCAGAAAACAACTAACTTAAGTGTGTCGACAGCAAATGTCAAAAATGCAGTTTTATTGCTAGCATTTGCGTATGAAGAAATATGACTGTATTAACCACACATCACTGAGGGAAACAGAATAAATGTAAAAATATCTGACCTTGTGGATGCAGTTTCAAACCTGCTAGTTGAGCAAATGTTGCTAGCTTCTTCTAAGTACACCAAACCCAAAAATACTTACAGGGTGTCATCACAAAGAACAACAATCTATATTACTAATGCCTTTCACTTGATTGTAAAATCATTTATAATGGATCTATCCAAACCCTAGTCAGTTCATCATTTCCATCTTAGCTGGACATTATCATAACCACCACATTTATTCAACAAGAAAATGACTTTAAATATGATATAGTTCCGCTCCCTGAAGAAAGATCAGATGGAAAGTAAAGTTATTAAAACATATCTGTTATTTTAACTACCTGAGTTTCTTGCTTACAGTTGGACTTACTTGGTTCAAGAGTCCTGGTTCTCATGTTTTTCAAATTAATTGCTATTATATTTCAGGAATATGTAACAAGGAGGGTTCTACATCTAGTTTCCCCTTGCAAAGGTGTCAGTGGTGATGCTGAACTTTCTCAAATTACCACACTTCTGGATCAAATTGTGTATATGTGTGGGCCTTAGAGTCAGTGTTGACTCCTGATGACTGTCTGGACTAAATGAAACAAACAAAATGTTTAAAAGTTATGATATTTGTATAGTTACTTTCCAAGCACATCTAAATTACATTAAAGTAACCAAAATATCTACAACCCCCAAGGCATGTGACAACTTTTGAGCACTCCTAATGTTTGGAAATTGAAAGTTCAAAATTTGATACACCCTACAAGTGGATTAATCTCTGCAGTTTTCTTGACAAATTCAGAAGCAATTTGCCATTGCCTCCTTCCTAGGGCTGAAAGAGTGAAAAACTGACCAGTTGAAGGTCACCCAGATGACTTCATGCCTAAGATGGGAATGGAACTCACAGTCTCTGGTTTTCAAACCTAATACCTTAACCACAATACCAAACGGGCTCTTGATGAGCTGCAGTGGCACAGTGGTTAGAGTGCAGTAGTGCGGACTACTTCGGCTGACTGCCGGCTATCTGCAATTTGGCAATTCATATCTCAGGCTCAAGGTTGGCTCAGCCTTCCATCCTTCCGAGGTTAGTAAAATAAGGACCCAGATTGTTGGGGGCAATATGCTGACTCTGTAAACCACTTAGAGAGGGCTGTTAAGGGCTATATATACAACTTGAAGAGGTATATGTCTAGGTACTATTGCTATTAAGTGCTATTAATAGAGCAAATAATAAATACCTGTGTTCACTTAGATGTGCATTTAACTTGCTCTTTAAATTTTGATTTGAAATCACATTAAGAGAGAAAATGCTCTGAAATTTATCTTATTTTTTAAACTGGTATAGTAAGATTCCAGGAACAAAAGAGTCAGAATTATCCACACAACATAATATTTTCCGTACATATTTTGCAGTATTAACTATAGACATTTAAATAAACCTATTCACAAATAGAGATTCCAGTATTTCCACTTGGATCTAATACTAGCTCTTAACTTAAATCAAAAGAGTGTTCTGGAGTTCCTTATTATAGTCTGTAAACAATGTAATAGAAACATCCAGCAATAAACAATGTTTTCCAACAGGTAATAGCAATTTCTGCAGTGAAAAATCTTACAGGATGCTCCTACGAAAAATTCATTACTATCTTGGAAACTGCTTTAAAATAGTATGATAAAATAAATATTGGAATACCTTTTCAATTTTAAAACAATAGCAAATTCATTTCATTTACCTTTATCTTATTCCAAGTACCAAGCTGTCTCTAAATTTTCTTTTCATTTCTCTCAAAACAGATGATATGTTAATGTTTCCCAGTTGAGATAAATAAAAGTCAAAGCACAACCCTTGTCAGAATTATTGATATAACATGAAATATAATTTATTCCAATGTATGGATAAAGTAGGCAGGATAATATACTCAGATATTTATGAAATCAGAATAGGAACAAACATTTTTAGTTTTTATAAATTCCTCACAGAACATATAACCAGTATTTGCACTGGTTGCTTCCAAGCATACCGAAGTCCCTTTTTCTAAAGTCCAAAATTTCAGTGCTGCAGCAATAGCTATTATATTCAAAACATCCCTACCCTACTTTTTTTTCAGAACTGTTTGTGTATATAATCTTGCTGGTGACAGCTATCAGCAGTGGCTGGAAGAATAATGAGTTTTGATGGTTGGGTTTTTGTTGTTCAAAACCTAAGACAAATCTCATGTGCCTTGCAAAAATCTGAGCCTTATAGAAGTGATTTGCTTCATCTGCATTGTAAGAGAAAAGGGAAGGAAAGGAAATAATCTTTTCAAGTTGTGATCACTGGAAATGTTTTCATCTTTTGAAAAAGTTGATGGTTTTGATGGCATGGAATAAATATGACAGTTTTGTCAGCTTTTACTTGCTCAGCTCCAAATATGAAAATATTTGTGCGTGACCAGGATGTCGGCTGCTTGAATGGAGACGTCTCTGGAAGGCTTCGTTTGGCCTGGGCAGAGGGCGTCGGGGGGAGAGTTTCCCCCCCTGGTCTTCTGCCAGCTGGTAGGGATGGAACCTGCCGTCACCCTGAGTCCACCTTTGAACGTGTCGGAGCCGTGACAGCTGAGTGGTGGGTGAGCGACGCGGAGCTTGCTGAGGATTGCAGCTGCACAAGATGGCGGGACATTTGAAATCAGGCGAGAAGATCAGCCGAGGTTTGTTTCTTACTGCGATCTCCTCTCGCTCTCGCTCCCGGTCGGTGGACGAGGCTGCCAGCGGCTGCTGTCTCGCCTCGTTGCACTTTACCTGGCAGTGCTTGACGCCGCTGTTTCCGTATGCGAGCTTCTGGAAACTCGTTCTGCCAGGACTGTGCTGCCGCCATGCCGAGCCCACCCTAGGATATGCTGGGGGACGAAGCAGCTGAGCGGCTTGCAGGCGAGACAGGAAGCAATGGCAGCAGTCGGTATTAGGTTCTCCGTTGGGATTCAACTGGGTTTTTGGCTGGCTGGCGTCGAGGCCACAGGTGACGGATTGTACCGCCGCCATTGCTGCAGCACCACCAGGGTTATTTTTTGCGACTGCTGCCTGAGCCGCCATTCTGTGGGCAGCAGATGTGGCAATTATCAGCAACCTGCTGCCCAAGGAGAACTGCCACTGTTGAGTCTTTGTCATCAATGTTAGGACCATTATTATCAACTTCAGGACTATTGTTATCCTCGGTTGAATAACATCTCCCACCGGCCCGCTAATGCCCCTATTTGACTATCCCTGGCCAGGAGAAAGGCGCCAGAGGAGGAGGAAGCTATTAGACTGTCGTTGTGGTGAGAGGACGACGGCGGTGGTATACCATCTTTCTCCCCTGAGAGGACAGGGGGGTTGAATTTTTACCTCCACCTTGAGGTCCGTGAGACTTGGTCCCTCACCATTGTGAGAGGATGATGGGCCTATTATCATCGGGACTCCCCAGTGACCGTGAGAGGGTCATAGGGGTAGAGGATCTCTTTTTCTGCAGGACAACATATTCTGGACCTTTCTATGCTATCAGGCCTTACTGCCCGGAGGTGATGAATGGATGAAATTTAGTTATTCGGCAGCCGAACTGTGGACCCTGAGGAATGTCCCCCTTTCTCAGGTCTGGCCCTCGGATCTTTCCTTGTCATACCTCGAGGATGGTTTTTGGGTGCCAGAGAGGAGACACGGCACAGTTGGGGGTTTTAATTATGTGGATTTTAAGGGTTCTTTTAAATTATTTAAATTTTTGACAAAATTTTTAATGGGGTTAGGGAGGGGGAAATTATTATTGGGGTTAGGGAGGGGGACCGGATTGGGTCTGGGGGACAACCCGTCTGGGAATAAGGCCGGACCGGGGTATGCCTGCGACCAGGAGGTCTTGGGACCGGGGATGGTCGATTTGAGGATGGGGGCTTCCTCTGGGGAGGGGGATGAAAGGGCTATTCCTACGATTGGTGGGAGAGGCAGGTATGGTGTTGACAGAAGATCTTATCAAGTTATGGCAGCCCGCCCCCGCTGTTTACAAGCAGTGGTATGCTCCGGCCCCCAGGTCACGTCTGTTTGAATGATCGGGCCCCGGGCCTCCGGCTGATACTATGCAATGCCAGGTCCTTAGTGAATAAAGCCCCCCTTGTTCACGATCTTGTCACGGAGGGGTGTGTGGACCTGGCTGGCATTACCAAGACCTGGCTGGGACAGGAGGGGGGTGTCCCTCTAGTAGAAATGTGCCCAGCCAGGTTTCGGGTTTTTCACCGGCCGAGGGCCCAGGGGAGGGGCGGTAATTATTCGGGAGGATCTGGATCCTAGGGAATCCACTGTTCCTCAGATGACCGGATGTGAGTCCCTTTTTGTAAAGTGTGGTTCCAGGGTTCAGATGGGCCTATTGATCACATACCTGGCTCCCTGCTATGTGACATCGGCCCTGCCTGAGCTCCTCGAGGTCATAGCCGGTCTAGCGGTTGAGACCCCCAGGCTGATGGTCATGGGGGATCTCAACCTGCCTTCGGCCGGTGGGGCCTCGGGGATTGCTCAGGAGTTCTTGGCTTCCATGACAGCCTTGGGCCTGACCCAATTAATTAGGGAACCCAGGCACACTGGGGGTCACATCCTGGATCTGGTTTTTGTCTCTGGACAGTGGCAGGATGATCTTGGTGTTGGGGATGTTTCTGTTGAGCCCTTGTCATGGTCAGATCATTCGCTCCTTAGGCTGGACTTCCAGGCCGCTCCTCCCCATCGCAGGGAGGTGGACCAAATACGTTGGTACCGCCCCAGGCGCCTGATGGATCCAGATAGGTTCCTGATGGAGCTTGGGCCATATCCCGACATTCGAACACACGACTCGGTGGGGGACCTGGTCACCACCTGGGAAAGGGTGGCGGCTGGGGCCCTGGACCGGGTCATGCCCTTGCACCTCTGACCTGGCGCCGCTCTCACTTGGCCCCTTGGTTTTCCGAGGAGCTGAGGGAGATGAAGCGCCGGAAAAGACGCCTGGAGAGTATTTCGAGGACTACTTGCTCCGGACCCGACCGAACACTATTACGGTCTTATATCAAGACCTATTTAGTGGCGATAAGGGTGGCAAAGCGTTCTTACTTTTCCACCCTTATTGCGTCCGCAGGAAACCACCCGGCCGCCATGTTTAGAGTGACCAGCTCCTCTTGGAAGGGGGAGCGCGGGAGGACCCCTTGCAGGGACAGGCTGAGGATTTTTCAAAGTTCCTGGTGGATAAAATCGCTCGGATCCGGGATGGGTTGGACTCTGAATGGGCAGCTCTGGGTGGGGGATCGGGGACGGAATTTGAAACAGTCATTTTGGAGGAGTTTGATCCTGTGACCCCCGAAGACGTGGACAGGTTGCTGCGGGGACTGAATGCTACCACATGTTTATTGGACCCATGTCCCTCCTGGCTGGTGCTGGCCACCCAGGAGGTGACACGAGGTTGGTTTCAGGGTATTATTAACGCTTCCTTGAGTGAGGGATATCTACCTGCCGCCTTGAAAGAGGCGGTGGTGAGACCCCTCCTCAAGAAACCGTCCTTGGACCCAACTCTGTTATCTAATTATCGTCCCGTCTCCAACCTTCGTTTTATGGCGAAGGTTGTTGAGAGTGTGGTGGCACAACAATTTCCCCAGCACCTGGATGAAGCTATCTATTTGGATCCACGCCAATCGGGCTTCAGGCCCGGGCACAGCACAGAGACGGCATTGGTCGCATTGGTGGATGATCTCTGGAGGGCCCGTGACAGAGGTTATTCCTCTGTCCTGGTCCTCTTAGATCTTTCGGCGGCTTTCGATACTGTCGACCACAGTATCTTATTGCAGCGGCTAGAGGGGTTGGGAGTGGGAGGCACTGTTATGCGGTGGTTCTCCTCCTTCCTCTCTGACCGCTCGCAATTTGTATTGGCAGGGGGGCAGAGGTCGGCCCCGAGGCCCCTGGTCTGTGGGGTGCCTCGGGTCGGTGCTCTCGCCCCTTCTGTTCAACATTTATATGAAGCCGCTGGGTGAGATCATCCGTGGCTTTGGGGTAGAGTTCCATCAGTACGCTGATGACAGTCAGCTGTACATTTCTACCCCGGGCCACCCCAATGAAGTCGTCGAAGTGATGACCCAGTGCCTGGAGGCCATGCGGTGTTGAATGGGACGGAACAGGCTTCAGCTCAACCCATCTAAGACTGGCTGTGCTTCTACCCCAGTACAGCCAGCTGGTTCCATCGCTGGCTGTGGGGGGGGAGAAATTCTTGCCCCACAGAGAGGGCCCGCAATCTGGGTGTTCTCCTGGATGTGCGGCTGTCATTGAAAGACCATATGGTGGCCGTCGCCAGGGGGGATTTTGATCAGGTCCGTAGGATCTACCAGTTGCGGCCTTTTCTGGATCAGGATGCGCTTCGCACAGTCACCTCCGCCCTGGTGACCTCCCGCCTAGACTATGCCAGTGCTCTCTACATGGGGCTGCCTTTGAAGAGCATCCGGAGGCTCCAGTTGGTGCAGAATGCGGCCGCGAGGGTGATAATGGGAGCTCCTCAGGGCTCCCATGTTACGCAACTTCTGCGCACGCTGCATTGGCTCCCGGTGGCCCTCCGGATGCGCTTCAAAGTCTTGGTTATTATCTTTAAAGCACTCCATGGCTCGGGACCGGGATACCTGCGAGACCGCCTCCTGCCATCATCGGCTTCCCACCGACCGGTATGCTCCCATAGAGTCGGTCTCCTCGGGGTGCCGCCGGCTGGACGACTGGCGACCCCGAGGATGCGGGCCTTCTCATTGGGAGCACCCCCTCTCTGGAATGAATTACCCCCGGAGGTGAGGGCCGTCCCTGATCTCATGACCTTCCGTCGTTTACTTAAAACTCATCTATTTTGGCAAGCCGGACTGGCCTAGGGGTTTTTAAATTTTAACCTGGTTCTTAATCTCTTTTAACTTTTTGTTTTAAATTTTTAATTAGAGCCAAAATGTATCTAATTCTTTTAATTTTTAATATTGTCATATTGTACATGTGTTCCGTATGTGTATTTTTTATCCTCGCTGTTCACCGCCCCGAGTCCCTTTGGGAGAGGGGGCGGTATATAAGTCTAACTAATAAAATAAATAATAATTTTGTCTCTGAGAGCTCCTGTATTCCATACGTGTACTCCATATGTATATAACAAATATGAAGAATAAGAAAAAATTTCTGCCTGACATGTAAAAAATGTAGCTGAGAGAGGTTTGGCCTGTCTAACCCTCTGGCACCTTCTGAACCCTGGTCTTAATTTTGAAATTATGACAATTTCCAGGTTGCAAAGGATGAGTTCTAAAGCTCAGGACATTTAGAAAGAGGTACCTTTTATACTTGTCCACCCAAATATCATGTTAGTTGCTTTATGTATTTAAGAAAAAATTGCAATTCTCTACACTAGAAACTGGGAGCAGTTGGGTTTTGCTAATTGTGAGGGTTCCTTGCTTTTCAAGGACTGGACACATTATAGCGTAGCAAAACTACTCCCCATGTTATTGCAATGCACACAAATTAATGGCTATTACACATTTCAGGAAAATATAACAAGGAGGGTTCGTCATCTAGTTTCCCCTTGCAAGGGTTTCAGTGCCCAACACTAGGCTATTTTTTCTAGGACTTGGAAAATGATGTTGTCACGTAAATATGTCTTCAATGTTCAGTTCTTTATACTCAGTCTTTTAATACTCAGTTTAAACAAAAGTCTCTAAGCCTATAAACTAGTGTACTATGCAGAGGAATTTGTGAAACGCTTGACAGACAAAGTTCCTAAATCTGTTTCATGTTGGAATCCATATATGGTAAAGTTCTGTTAGAGATGCCTGGGGAAAGGTCTTACTGGATTATTTGGGAACAGTTTAATCCTGTTGGACCTGATGAAGTGGGCCAGGTCCTCGATGCTGCCTAATCTGTCAATTAGTTCTGTGTCCCTCTGGCTGGTGAAAGCCTTCAGGATGGTGACTGCAGGTAGGTTCAGACAGTAATAACTTCTCCACTGGAGATGGGGATGTTTTCAGGATCTTTCAAGAAGGCCCTGGTCCATACCGGCAGATAGGGCATGCTGTGGATCCTGTCAGTCAAGGAATTACAGCTGGCAAAGTGCAAGAGAAGAGTATTTTCTGTCATGCCTCCCATCTTCCGGGACATTGTGCTCCAAGGTGAAATCCGAACCCAGTCTTTGGGCCCTGCAGGTCCTGGCTCTGCCAAGTGGCCTAGAGTCCCCATGGGAGCATGTCTAAAAGTGGTCAATGGACTAAGATAAGGCCCCACTTCCTTCCCATGCACATCTTCCTCCTTTCTTGTTTTTATGATTGTAAGCTACCTAGAGTTGCCTTTAGGTTAGATGGGAGGCATATAAGTTTAATTAATAAATCAGTACATAAAATGTTTTAAAATGATCTTCCAGCAACTAAGTAAAGGAGAAGTTAATTTGGAATTGCAGGCCCAGCCTTCTATGCCTTTAATGGATTATGAGGGCCGAATCTTCGTTTTGCACATCCAAAATGCATAAAATGTTGTAGGAACAGCGAAGAAGATCATCAGCAAATCTAATGGATATGCTAATTACAATGCCAGACAGATATTTTAAGTTAGGTAGCAGCAGTACTGGGTTAGTCTATAGCTCTTATCATTTGAAGCAACTTGGCTACTGGCTAGGCTAAATGGGGATAATGGGACAACAATAGTGTTTTTGAGTATCCAACTGTGAACTAACAGGAATCAGTCTAGGGTTAATTCCCCGGGAACAAATAGTATGTGATCAGTTGACTTAGATGCCAACTTCAATTTGTGTTCCTAAATTTCTGCTGTAAGCTCTTAGAGGATATTCGTATATTGAAAAAATAAATACCAATATACCAATAAAATTAGTGTAAGATCTTTTTTTTTCTTTTCTTGGTTGAAATGGAAACTTGCGGCATCAACAACTAAATTCTATTCAAAATAAATGGTTTTCTATAGCTTAATGGATAGCTGGCTTGAGTGGCAGAATGAATTTGAAACATTTCTTTTAATTGAATGCATATGTGAAAGAATTCTAACTGCATTAAAAGAAGAACTATCATCCTGAAAAAACCATATTTAATTCCAAGAAGGATAAAATAGAAAATTATTTCTTTAATTAAACCTCTTCAAACCAAAGAGTGGATGGGATCTAAGATGAAGTCAAAATGTTTGGCCATTAATTTATGTATGACTGTAAAAGAAAACTAAATTCATTTAAGGAAATCATGACTAAAGTCATTATTGGATATTATGATGTTCTAATGTGCAGAAGAAAAACTTTAATGAAGGTCAATTACCGTAAATCAAAAATTACTATGTTCAGTTCAGGTTTAGGAGATTGCTGGAAACAACTAGTTGTTGCCTTCTGCTCCCATCAAAGAGTTCTTCTTAAAGACTTTAATTTATATATTTCCTGCTTCCTGATCCAAAACAGGTTCATTGAAGCTCATAATGATCTGTCAAAGCAGAAAGGAAGGAATATCTGATTCTCTAAATGTTGCTTAACTATAGTTGCCAGCATTGTGTGCCATTGGCTGCTGTCTGGATCTTCCAGGATTTATAGTGCAAAATAGATCTTGCAGACCACTGCATTAATCATTCAGTGAATGCATTAAGACAAAGATCTCTCATTTCTTGTCTGAGTTCTAAGACCGAACATTTGGACTGCTATTTTTTTTTAATAATTTTGGAGGGTGTTTTAAGGGACAAAATGGGCGCTTTAAGCTTTGCAGAGATTTAAATCACTGCACCCATTTAAACATTTGTTGCTCTTCTCTGTGCTCTTTCTAGAGTCTGAACATCTTTTTTACATTGTGGCGACCAAAACTAAAATACTGCATCCAGTTTTGATCGCCACCATGTAAAAAATATATTGAGACTCTGGAAAGAGCAAAAAGAGCAACAAAGATGATTAGGGGACTGGAGGCTAAAACATAAAGAACAGTTGCTGGAATTGGGTATGTCTAGTTTAATGAAAAGAAGGACTAGGGTAACATGATAGCAGTGTTCCAATATCTCAGGAGTTACCACAAAGAAGCTATTCTCCAAAGTACCTGAGGGCAGGACAAGAAAGCAATGAGTGGAAACTAATCAAGGAGAGAAGCAACTTAGAACTAAGGAAAATTTTCTTGATAGAACCATTAATCAGTGGAACAATTTGCCACAAGAAGTTGTAAATGCTCCAGCATTGGAAATTTTTAAGAAGAGATTGGATAACCATTTGTTAGAAATGGTATAGGGTTTCCTGCCTAAGCAGGGGGTTGGAGTAGAAGACCTCCAAGATCCTCTTTCAACTATGTTATTCTATTCTATTCCCCCAAAATGTCAGGCTTTCTAATTTTTCATATTATTAAATGCCAAAATGGGTATCCAAACTGGTGCAAGGTTCATAGTAACAATTCTGCTCCTTCAGAAATTCCCCCCAAATAGTAAAAACAATCTAAAAATGTTGTTTCTACCAATTCTAGAAACATCAAAACACTCCCAAGGGTGGGGTGTGTGAGCAGAAGGGAAATGCAGTCCCCATCTTACCCACACAATAATTATATATGTCACTTAAACAAGGCTTCCCCAGAGTAGAAGTAGTCCTCAACATATGATTATAATTGACCCTGGAATTATGGTCATAAGTCATTGCAGTCATAAGTCAAGGCATCACGTAGACACGGGTCTTTTTTTATATTTTTTGTGGTGGGTCATTAAGTGAATCTATTTTTCCCAATGGGCATTTTTTTTTTGCCAGAAACTGCAAGAAAAAGCCAGAAACTGGCAAAAAGCATCATAAATCATGGTCAAGTGATTGTGAGATTCTGCAAATAGTTGTGCAGGTGAGCCAGTTGCACAAGCATCTAAAATGTAATCACTTGAACATGGGGGTGAGGTATGGTCATCATAATTTTAAAAAGAAATATCTACAAGGAGATCCATTGTAACTTCAAATGTTTGTAAATTGATGACTACTGAATGATGTGTGCATCTCTTTTCTGTCTGCTTCTGTAGTTTTTGTTATTGGTGTTGGAAAGAATGAAGTCATCTAAAGATTGTCAGTAAGAATGAAGAAATTAACAAAGCTAGAAAAAGATATATTTTTTCTGCCTGAAATAAAGTAGAAAATGGGACTTTTTCTCGTTCTCAGTTCCAAAGTTTTGATATAGATGTTTGGATATAGAAGATGGAAATTCCTGGGAGAACATCAATTCTTTAAGTGTTGGTTTTGTCCACTTATTCCACAGGTGCGTTCATGGAGATTTTAACAATTTGGCAGTGACTCATTTTTACTTTTTTCCAGGATGCATAAATGGATGCATAAATCTTGTTTATCTTACAAACCTCAGATTCCCTGGTAGATTCTTATCCAAAGGCTAAGCAGGCCAAAATTAAATTATTAGCAATTAGCTGCTTTTAGATACTTATCTCTGCTGTCTGAAGTGGCTGTCTCACTCTGCCTAATTGTAGGTTTGCCCTTATAAATTAATCTTATTCATTGCCTTCAAAACCTAATTCATCTCTTTTTTTTAAAAAAAAAAATTCTCATTGCTTGAACTGTGTTAACATAAACAAACAAGGGGATTAAAAACAGGAAACCTGACATACTCTGCAAAATACAGAGCATTTGAAAAGTAATCTTTTTTTTCTTTCTAAAAAGCTAACAAGGAAAAGAAGATTTGACTTGGCGGAAAAAAGAATAATGGAGATTCTCCCAGGAATTGTTTCATAAGGATTAGATTATGGAAAGTGAAGACTGTGAAATTAAAAGATTATGGATAGACTTTGGCCAAACAAAAATGCCTTGCTTCCCCCCTACCCCCGGGCACTTTTAAATACACTGTTTGAAGATATGTTGAATAAGGCCAGGTATGTCCACCCCAAATGACCGAGTAGTCATTTTGTTTCCTCTCTGCCATTCTTGTAACAACACTTGCATTTCTTTTGTCAACATTATCTCTATACTTCTGTACACCATGGATATTCAGTGACTGACTTTGATTTGATTATCTTTTCTCAGCCCATCTACCTTACAGGGAAACATAGCATAGCATTTGTGTCAGAAGCACTGAGGTGCTTCCGGATTGACAGGATTAGCCAGTGACATTATCTAGGGTATGCCCAGATGGGGACTCCTTTCATGTTCCCAGCAGAAGCTGAAATGAAGGACGGGAGCTCCACCCTGCCCCATGGCAGTACTTGGGTCTCGAACGTAGGCTTGCTAACCTCCAAGCAGTGCCCTAACCACATGAGTCACTGTGCTCCTCAACTTACAGGGTGATTGTGAAGTTGAAATGAAATGAATGTCCCATTTAGGCTACCTTAACCTCTTGAAGAAAAGGCAAAAGATAAATCTAACGAACAATGTGAGTTGTAATAGCTCAAAACTTTGCAATTATTACAACATTTTGGCTAATCTAAGGACTATATTGGGATATTTTTCTCCTCAGGGCTAACCCCTTCTCTACCTTTTCAAGTTGCTTGGGCATAAATGATTCACATTTAAACATCTGAGATAACAACCATATACATCTCAAATTTATCCAGTGCAAATTGGAGGGCGGGAATTGGGGAAGGGAGAGAAAAAGCAGGAATAATGGGATAATAGATTTCTGTAAGGGTTTAGAATGAATGTAGAGATTGAAGAAATTGTAATTGTATATTTGAAGGATAGATTTGCATAAATTTACATTAGCTCAGGAACAGTCTCTTCTGAATCAGACTAAAGGTCAAATCTAATTATTTTTAATTTTAATCACAGAGCAGCAGCAGAGTAATATCAGCAATCTGTAGAGACATCTAACAAAGCTTTCTGCTCCAGTCAACAAAAGAGGAGGCAGGCAGCATACTTGAATTACCTTTTTATCCTTTTTAAAAGAAGAAGGAAAAAGACAAAAGGATTAAAATGAGAGGCACTAAGCAGAAAGCAAAACTGATGTCATTTACAAGGGAAAATATGGGGTTCAAAGAACTGTATTTTGATGTAAAAACAGCTTGAGAATCAGAAGTATAAATGGTCTATTAACCTATCAGCAGTAAAAAAAAACATTGAAATTTGTTTATTTTAATCCCACTTTTATTTTTATGTATTCGTTTTTTCACATTTTTGAAATACCTTTGTCTCAGAAAAAGGTCTCTGGATGGTGTACAATAACATTTTATAAATAATTCACAGTAGTAAACATATTTAATACTCCTTCCTCCTCCTAATTTTCTGCAACCCTTAGAGGGAAGTTGGGCTAAGAGAGAGAGTGACTGACCCAAAGTCACCCAAATGTCTTTCATGCCTAAAGTGGGACTAGAACTCTCAATTTTTTGATTTCTACCCTGATGCCTTGAGATTGGATAGTTTTCCATCTGGTTTAGGATAATGATATGCATGCACACTAGGATAATATAATTCAGTTTTTGGGCTGTACTTGTAGTTAATTTGCAAAGGAGCTGCTGGTCTGGTAGAAATCTCTCCCTCTCATTAACCTTTCATAAGTGTTAACTTGTGAAAATTATTGGCAGCTTAAAAAAAAAAACCCTTTCAGATGCTCCAAAATGTCGGCAAACTTTCAATATGTCATTCAGTATTACTACTACAGAGTTTTGCTAAATTCATCTTATGAGAGAACTCTTTGGAGTAGTATGAGAAGGGAGTACTTCTGTATGTAGGGCTAACCATGGACACCATTTGGAAAACTGGTGTCTTTCATTTCTTTCTTTGGGGAATGGGGTTATAAAGAAAAAAGAACACATCCAATTTGGGAGAAACTAGATATCTCCTTAACATCCTTGTTTCCACCAGAAGCGCCCATAAAGTCAAAGGCTTGCTCAGAGTGAAAAAATGTGTGTTCTCATGCCAGGATGCAAAGTCTCCTCATTATATATGTGTGCAATGTTCTGATGTTCATGCAAAAGCGATGTATTGCAATCTGTCAACACACATTTTGCCATTTTCCCAAAGACACTCATTGAACAGAAAGAAACCACAATAAGGATGTTGTTGTTATCTCTTAAAACAGTTTCCCCAGATTATTAATGCAAATGCCCTATTTCTAAAAAATGAAAACTACTTCCCCATTTTTTCATTAAATATGTGGGCTGCCATCTCAAATTATTTGAAGTTTTGTTCAAGAATAATTGATGCAGTCCTGTCACACAAAGATAAGACTGGAACACAAGTAGCCACAGGAGAGAAACTTGGATGGTAACTATTACCGGTACTCTGCCAGCCATCTGTGTAGAGTTGAAGTGTTAAAGTTCTGCCTGGAAGAAGCCATTCTGCTGCAATGCAATAATTTTCTATCTCATTCTTAAAGGAATTCTGCCTTTTGGAGACTCCCAAGATGGGGCTTGGGAGATGAGGCAGATGGGGACAAGGGTCAGCATTCAGATTTATGTATGAACATTGGGAAAGACTTGGGGCTCTTTGGGGAAGGAATTGGTTCCATTTGTTTGGTTTTATTAATTGTGGCTTGGTATTATAAGTTGAGAGGATGCAGTGGCTCGGTAGCTAAGACACTGAGCTTGTCGATCAGAAAGGTTGGCAGTTCGGCAGTTCGAATCCCTAGCACCGCGTAATGGAGTGAGCTCCCGTTACTTGTCCCAGCTTCTGCCAACCTAGTAGTTCGAAAGCATCTAAAAATGCAAGGGACCATTTTGGTGAGAAGGTAACAGCATTCCATGCGTCTTTGGCATTTAGTCATGCCGACCACATGACCATGGAGATGTCTTCAGACAGCACTGGCTCTTTGGCTTTGTAATGGAGATGAGTACTGCCCCCTAGAGCCAGAAACGACTAGCATATATGTGCAAGGGGAACCTTTACCTTTACCTATTATAGGTTATCAAAGAGGGGGGAAACTAGGAAACAAAGCATTATCTGGAAATGTTATGTAATAACTGGGAGGGAAGGAGATATATTGATGTCTCCAACCTACATGTTGGAGAGAAGGAAAGCAGCCTATCTAAAATCATGTAGAAAAAGTGGGCCTTTCAAATTCTAAGGTTTATTTTATATTGTCAGATCAGTGGCTGGTTAAAAAAATAGCTATTTTAAAGTCCATCTGAAATTCTAGTCAAAGCAGCAAAGAGAACCTACTTCTCATTGCACAAATCAACAATACCTTTCTATACTGTATGGTTTACTCCATGGATATATTGTGATGAGCACTTTTCATTATTTTTTTTCCAAGCAGTCAAATTGCCTTTGATTTGTTGAGTATTGAGGCAGTTCATAGGGAGGTAATATTAGCGACCATTTGTGCTGTTTTTATGGATTATTTTTGTTGTTGATCACAGAATCCAGATGATCAAAAGGATTGTTGAGTGTCACTCCTCAAGCTTAGCTGATCAAATTGACCAGAGTGTTGTTCCCATGGAAAATGGGGGGGGAGATCAATGCCTCAAAAGTATATTGGATATATTTGCACTTATTTCAGAGAGGCAGATATAAGATTTTACTGAAAAATGTTGGACTCTGTAAATATGGTCCTGTCTCAAATATTTTGTTCTTGGATACGACAATCAAGAAAAGGATGTCTTCACAATTCCACATGCAACTGAATATCTGGTCCTGTTTCAACCAAAGAATATGATAGTTTGGCAACTTTGGTGATGACCAAGGCCAAACACTAAATAATGGCAATTGTAATTCTGCTAATTTTCCTGGACCTCTTGGCAATGTTCAATACCATCAACCAAAGTATTCTTCTTGGATGTTTAATGGTCTTGTGGAAATGTTTTGCAAAGGTTCCATTCCTTCCAAATGGGTTGTCTATGGAAGATGGCGTTGGAGAACTGCTATCATTCCACAGGCAGATTGTCCAACCTTGTCACTTATGCTACCCAGATTATCTGTCAGAGATGCTCTGCCATGTTACATAAACATGAAATTATGTGATAGATTATTTGGAGCTTTCGAAAGGGATTTCCTTAATGTATTGATAGCACTTTCATCAATTATATTAACAAGAGGATTTCATGGCACTCTTTATTTGCAGAGATTTTGCCCTTGTTAATCCAGAGAAATAAACTTTTGCTCATGTCCTCATATGGTGCTCTTTCTATAATGTCCCAATAATTTCCCAAATTTCCAAAAACAAGGTCTGCACAGATAAATTATATATTTGTTATTTTAAGGGATGTTAACCTCATACTCATACATCAAATAGCCAAATATCTTCATCAAGTTATACAACTGCAGAAAACTTTTAGATATATTATGTTATTGTCCTAATTTTTTTCCTTCCCCCAATAACTAATTGCTTGTGATCTCTCTTTTCATTGCACTCTTTTTATTACAAAGGCTGCTCAAAGACCGTAATAAAGATATTTGATTTGAATATATTAATAGCATCTATTAATATATTACTGCTCCCTGCTAAATCAGCAGTTAGTACCCTTGAACATTGCCTAACATCTTTAGAAGATGTTCCTTTTGCCTGAGGTTATAAGAGAAGGCTATTCCTGTGTCTTCCTGGAAATGGCATATGTTCTCCAGGGTGGAATTTCTGACACCCACCCAATGATCTTGCACAATTTAGGAAAGCAACCAAACCAAATCTTTACCCTCTTTTAACTGTTAATTGATTTTAATGACTTCGATTGCATTGATTTTACTGTCATCTTAAATAATTTGTATTCTGTTTTATAATTGTAAACCATCTAAAGTTTATATAAGCAGAAAGGCAGGATATAGACTAAATAAAGAAATGAAAGTATTTTAGAGATCTGTAACAGTAGATTCTTGGTGATATGCTACAGTGTGAGCAGGTCTTTTTCCTTGTCAAAATTAAGCAATCTTTATTGTAGTTTTTATTTTTATTACAATCTCTAAGTGGGCATTTGTGTATAGTTTGTTGTTGTTGTTTTATAATCTATTAATACAAGCTATTTAAAAAAAACATGAGCACATATTCATACTGTTATATTAAAATATGGCCTATTATTTTGTTTTAGTTTTCATGCATCTATTGAAGTAAAATGCTTTTAAGTATGGTTAATATGACAGGACATATGTGTTGAGATAACTGAGTCATTTTTAATTTAATTTAATTTTATTTATTTTCTAAACAGTACTAAAAAAACACAAGCTTCATTTGAGTCGAGACTCATTACTAAGAATTATTTGATATAGAAGATAATTCACTGTTATTCTTTCTTTATATAGCCTTAAAAGAATAGCTTTCCACTGGCTACTGAATGATCTGATGACACAGCTAGAATGGGATCAGATCTCCTGATCAGGGTTATTTTATTTTCTTCAAATCGTAAAACTATAACTGGCACAATTTGTTTTATTTATTTTTATTTTACTTATTAGATTTGTTTGCTGCCCATGGTGACAATCATGAATGAATGAATGAATGAATGAATGAATGAATGAATGAATGAATGAATGAATGTGGATATCTATATATGTTTCAATGGTTTACTGTTATAATCCTCGAAAAAAATAATGATGGCTGGACCTCAGTTATTTCTCCACATCTTCCTAGGAAGAATCTGAAATGACTTTTATGTGCATGCTACATAACAGAATAACAGAGTTGCTATTCCAGGATGTTGGAGGTTCTCTCCTTGATACCAAAGATGCCTTTTCAAAAGGCAACTTGACTTCCTTTGTTTTTTTCTTTGAAAACATTTTGCTTCTCATCCAAAAAGCTTCTTCAATTCTTCGGCAAAGCAAAATGTTTTGAAGAAAAAAGTCCAGTTGCCTTTTGAAAAAGCACTATGACCTAGATGATTGGTAATCTCCATAGACATTCTTTCCTTGATTAGTTTCCATCCATTTCTTTTTGTCCTGCCTTCAGGTGTTTTCAGGAATAGGTAATTGAGCCTTGAGCATCTTTCATTGTGAGTGTGGACATTTTTGTTTTCATCCTGCTGTAGCAAATAGCAAGCAAAAGACCATATTTGGCAGCACAGTTACTTGGTCATCCTCAGCTTCCTGTGTTCTAGGAAATCATGCACCCTCTAGAAAGGATAGGATATATTGCTGGGTTAGGAATTCTGAAGTTTTACAGAGAAAGCAACTGGATCAGTTCCATGGATTGTGACCAAGTCAAGAAAGCATTCTCAGTATAAATGCATAGAGGAGACTCCCTTATTTATTGCCATTATAGGAGGGTTAATACCTCCAATGTTATGTCACTAAACTGTGGCAATTTAATGCAATTTAATATACCATTTTCATGCAAAAAGTGCTCTGATGTGGTTTTTTGCTTCTGTTCTTTCACATCAGTTGGTAGAAAGTCATTGTGAGAAGCAGTTATCTTATTATAATTCATAAAATGAAAGCTGTGATATGTATCAGGGCACTTTAAGCAACATGCCATGATTGAATTTTTGATTGCTGATGAAATTCTTCCAATTTAAATTCACCACTGAATGCAGGGTATTTATGGTATTGATTGGCTTGGGATGAGTACTGGGCATTACTGAGCCAAAAAAATAAATAAAAAATAAACATAGTGAATGGGGCAGAGCTGATTTGTGTGATCAAGAACAAAGTGTAAGGCTTGTGACAGCAACTGATTAATTTCACGTGAAAAGTTGATGAAGTGATTAAGGACAATCAGTAGATCACTCAAAGGGAAATTGCTGTCAAGCTTGGCATCTCACAGGAATGTGTGGGTCACATAATTGATGTTCTTCAATACTAAAAGGTTTGTTCAAGATGAGTTCCTTTCATGTAGAAGAGATGAAAGCTTCAAGAATTGAAATTTGCCAGTAATTGTCATGCTATGAAAATGAAGATGAGGAATTTCTTCAGAGCATTGTGACAGACAACAAAATATGGACGCATTATTATGACCCAGAAATGAAATGAAACACCAGTCCATGAAATGTTTCATTACTTGGATGAGTAACGAAATGTTTCAGTTTTAATAAAATTTGACCCAGTTGCCATGATTTAACTTTTTCAGCTACAGTCCATAGAATATCATCACACAGTTTTACCTCTGAGAGGGGGGGAATCAAAATGCTATCTTAGGCACAAAAATTCATGGTTGAATTCTTTGGAACACAAATGGTATTATTCACATAGATTTCCTTGAAACTGGCAGCATTATCAATTCAGAGTGCTACAGTACATATCTCAAAACATCGAAACAAAGATTAGTCAAAATTTTGAAGCAAAAGGGGGAAAGTGCTGCAACACGACAATGCTTAGATGTCATCTGATAAACCACTCAAGAACCAATTGAGCAGTTAGCTTTCACTACCTTACCCAGTTGTACCATACAATCCAGACCTGGTTTTGTGTGACTTCCATGTTTTCCCAAAATTGAAGGGAAACAGTGGGCATCTGTTTGACTTAAATAAAGAAACAGCAAGAAGCATCAGATCTGGTTGAACAGACAGTATGTTGGGTTCTTTTGTTTGGGTTTTTGAAATTGTTGTTTTTGGGACAGCTTTAAGACATTTGTCCATCATAGCAGAATTATATACTGAATAGTGGTATTATGTGGACAATATAGGTAAATATAGGTAGCAAAAGAGCTCCTTTCAAAGATTGTTTTCCTGTTAAATACCCCCATTTAAATTAAAATTAAGGAGTTGGCATTACTTTTCATTCAGCCTTCATGTCCTATGGCTTTGAATATTGACTTATTAAATAACAAGTATGTAGTCTTGATAACATCTGGCATAGTAATTGAAGATGCAACCTTGGTAATTCAACGCTATTTTGAAAAACAACTTTGGTTGTCCTGCAGAGATTAGATTTTTAGTTGATGCTATGTCATAGTGAGTATAATAACATCACTCGATTTAATGACTTGTATATGCCAACTCTGTAATGTAAACCTCTTGAGTAAAAGAGAAACACATTTTCTGTACAATATTGAAAGGAATGTTTAAGAGCTCATGCATTTTTCTGACTTGGTTGCAGTGTAAGTTTCATCGGACAGTAGATATCATTGAGATTACATGAATACTTTTACATTCTGTATTTCCAGATGACTATTTTCCAAATGAACCCTAATTCTTATAAATCAGGGATGAGAAGAAGCTTGTATCTCCCTACCCGACCCCAAAGTATGGGCTGTTGGGTTACAAAATGTTTTTCTACCCATTCTAAATACATCTCTGTTTGCAATCTCCTTTCCTGACTGCCTGTTTTCAATGGGACTTGAACTCAGAGGTTCTAGTTCAGAAGCCATCTCACTGAACAATGACACATAGTCTGTGATGACCAGGGCATGGCACAAAGGCAACACAGTCAGATAAGCAATAAGAGTCCCTTTATTAGCTCCAACTTTGCCCCCAATATCCAGGTTACCTTGGACTGGAGAAAAGCTTTCCCAGGAACAGCCTTTGACTGTAGCAAATTCAGCCCAAAACAAGGTACACACACAAGTTGTAACTTAAAATCCAAACAAACAAAACTGAAGTAATTAGTTTGGCAGGGCAGGAGCAGGAATTTCAAACTTAAAAACATGGAAAAACTCACACAGTTGGGAAGACGCCAGGGATAAGCCACGATGATACAAGATAAAGTCACATTTGCTCCCAACAGCTTGCTGCACGCAGTTTGCCTTTTTTATACACTGTTCCCAGCTGCAGCTAATGAAGGGAATTAGGGCCCATTTCTCCCCCGTAAGCCGTGCAACCCATGTTGCTCTCTTCTCCATTCGTCCTTGTGTGCCCAAGGAGGAAGAGGGGGTGGTCCTAGGTCTTTCTCTGAATTCCCTCTCCCTTGTTCTACTCTCCCCTGCTCTGTCCAGCCGGACTTTGCCTTTTCCCAGTTTCTTCCACAGCCAATGGAGCCATACTCCCATTCCCTGTCAGCTGTTCGGCTTCCTCCTTCGAGTCAGATTCCGACAGGGGCATGACACTGTCTTTGATGGCATTCTGTGCCAGGTGCCACAAATAATGTAGCTATCAGTATCTTAAAAATGAAGATTTGATTCTAGGCCACAGTGCTCATATTTGTTTCTGGACTGAGGCAGCCAATGTTATCCAAAGGCAATTTCCTTGGTCATGTGACCTGCGTGGCTATACACCAAAGGCTCATGGAATACTGTTACCTTCCCATTGAAGTGGTACCTATTGATCTACTTGTATTTTTTCATGCTTTCAAACTACTAGGTGAGCAGGAGCTGGGGCAAATAAAAGCTCACCCCAGTGCATGGACCTTGAGTCTTGAACCCAGGTTGTCAGCTCTCCAGCTGACATGCTCAGTATCTTTAAACACTAGCCATTGTGCCTGAAAAAAGAACTCTAGCAACAGATAAAGTTTTAAATGTACCTTAAAGCCTAAAACTGTGAAGATTTTAATGTATCTAGATGTCCACAGGCCATTTTTCCCACAAAGACCTGGTTCAAAACAAGAATATTTGGGAGGCATCTAAAATGCATTAATTGTGGTATTTTCAAATACGAAGGCAGAACATTTTAAAGTAGGTGTCTCCCGAAGGAAAAGCAATGTCTGTTGCTGATATGTATATGGTGGTCTACAATGTAGGTCTTCCACAGAAAGGTGGAAGAACAATGTTCCTTTTGGTGGTAGCACCATGGCTGGGAAATGCTGCTTCTGGCTCATGTGACATAGTTTTAGGCATTTGGGTATCATATAAAGTTGTTGTTTTTAATTTTTAGAATTAAAAACATTAATTCTAATGTTTTTAGCTAGTAAATACTTTGAAAATTGGTTTGGGGGTTGCTTTTATTTTTCTGTTGGGAATGTCTGTTGTACAAACTGTTGCATGTCATTGGCTGGGTGACACTAAGCCATACATGGTTTATTGGATAAAACAAAATTGACTGGCTTTCTGCAGCCTGCTAAATTATAAACTAGGATTTCCAAACTAAAATAACAAATTCAGGCATATGAAGCTAACAACAAAATCCACTTCGATGTTTATTGCAGCCAAAGTGCTTCTTTATTATATTATATTATTTTCCATTGTAAATCAGCAGCAGAATAGTAGTGCTGAATGACATCTACGTATTATATATGAATAATGAAGGTTTTGTTAAGCCTAATTCACAAAGATTGGTACCGCTGAGGTAAAACTGTTCCCTCGATTGTGCAGCTCTAACAGGAAACATTCTTTTCAAATTGGAAAAGAAAAGCTCTCCACAAAGATAAATCAGCTGTTAGGAGAGATGAGCTTTAGTATAGTTTCCATAATATGATATTTCAACCATCCATTTATCCTGTCTGCAGCCTGAACTCATATGATTCAGGAATAGAATTTTGTTCTATTATTTTTTCTTTAAAAAAAAGAAAACCTGTTTGGAAAAAGTGGTCTTTAGTGTTATTGCTAAAATACACAGAACAGCCTATTTAGTTGATGCTTCTTCACCTATAAAATGGGTTTAATAACATTTAATTATACATTGCTCTGAGCTGCCACAATACTTAATTAGGTGATGTTTGTGGAACAGCCTGCTAATAAGATACACCATATAAATGTTAAGTATCATGATTGCAAAAGGTCACTGGAGAGAAGAATACACATGTCCTGGTAAATAGGCATAAATGAACCATACCCAAATTTGAAGATATAGCAATCTCTGCACTTTCAGAACTATGATTTGGCACAGATGTTTGGGGTATTGGAAACCTATCCATGAATTCTCCCTGTCCTCATTCTGCTATAGAGGAAAGAATGTGACTTTTAAGACTTTTTTTGATGGGTAAGAATATATCTTTACAAAGAAAAAAAATCAATTCAGTAGTGTCACAGAATAAATATCATTATATATATTTCTAATATGTTTTGGGACAGCTCCATCTTTTCTGCTTTCTATCCTAATCAGGCACTTATGTCTACAAAGATAGGCTAAAACTGACTAGGATGCAAGATTCAAGCTACTATTGCTTGAACACCACATTAACTTAATCTTGATCTCACAGGACTCACAGCCCATGGACCAGATGTGTCACATGCTGGCCATGCCTACCCCTGTTTTAGCAAAGGGGAAAAAAGTCATGATACATCACATAACGACAACGTGACACCACGAGTTTGACATACCTGATCTAGACCTAGTTTATATTTTATTCAGTTAGACCCAATTTGTTGGCGCTCTTTCCATTAATTATCCTTTTTTTCAGTCAGTTCTAGTATCCCATTTTATTTTAGGTATTAATCTTATATCCCACTAAGGCTAAGCTAACCAAGAAAGTTGATATAACAGGCTTTTCTTTTAAATTTGATGGACAAACAGACAGGGGAAAAAATGAAACTTTTTTCCTTACTATACAATATGTCAATAGCAGCAAGACTTCTTTATGTGCACAGATAGACCCGTAAATGGAAGAATGGATGCTGAGATTAATGGAGTTGGCAGAGATGGCGAAATTGAAAGCTTTGATTGAAGAAAAGACTTTCTCTAACTTTGTTTCTATATGGAAACCACTTATGGATTTTTGTTTGCTTGAAATGAAACTTTAACCTTGGGATTTGATGATTAGATTTATTTATGATTATAGCAGTACTGTGTGTTATGACTTCAAAGGATCATTGCATTTTATGTGTGTATCTGTACCGAAGAAAGTCAGAAGTTATTATTTTCTGTATAACGTTTTTCTCCTTGTTTTTATCCCCAGTTTTCCTTTTTCATGGTCCCTTCCTTGTTTCACTCTATTTTTTTATTTGCTTTTTTGTATTTTATGGGGCGGTTGGAAATTTAATAAAATTGCATGTAAAAATAATACAAGAGGTATCTATTTCTATAAAATGAAAAGTCGTGGAATAAAATGATTTTAAAATGTCAGCAATAAATAGTGCATATGACATAATAAGGGCTATTCACAGAGGGTCTCTAGCATTGCTCCAACCATTTTATGAGACTATTCATTTCTTTTGGAAAAATAATGCAAAAAACGTATTTTGAAGACCTAAGGGTTTTTTAAGAACTACAAATTTAGTGACTTGGAATGAATTCTCTTGATTCTCAAATGCTGCCCCAAAATAGTTCTGTGTGGTGAAGAACAGAAGTTGGAATTCCTACAAAATGTCATTCTGATCACCAAAGATGGACTTGATAGAGAAGAATGCCATTTCTAGCTAGAAGGCATTGCACAGAATTCTTTTGCGTCCAGTGAAGAATTTTTTTTTTCAATCATACATGGTTCCCTTGGTGAACTTGTGAGAATAAGTGGATAAACTTTTCTCTCTTTCTGCTTATTTTGAAATAGTCTGTTCCCCATAGGCTGCTTTGGTGTAGCATATAACTCAACCATGGAAAGTTATTTTGCTTAAGGGGGTCCCATATTTTACTGTACATGCATAGACCTGAGCATGGTGGATTTGAGTAGTCCTGAGTCACCAATGAATCTTGATCTCCTCAAGATCCTGAGCCATCATGGTAGACCTCACTAGAGTAACCCATATTATTCCTCTCCTCTCATCCTTTTTCCCAGTGTATCGTATCATTCATCCAGTGTTCCATCTGCTGATGTAATGATGAAAAAAAAGGGAGTTCTTGAGTGCTAGCCCAGGAGAAGCAGGGCAATCTCAGAAATCAGAGGATTTGCACTAGTGCACTAGTGTATTAGTTATGCTACCTAGTGCTGGGTCCCCACACTTGGATTCATCCAGTGCATGCACAGTCAACTGGGAGAGAGGAAGCAATCCAAGGCGGTACCACCCGGTGTCTAATCCATGGGTGTTTCAAACTTGGCAAGTTTAAGATTTGTGGACTTCAACTCCCAGAATTCCTGAGCTAACATGACTAGAGGAGGAATTCTGGAAGTTGAAGTCCACAGCTGTTAAAGCTGTCAAGTTTGAAGACCCCTGGTCTAATCCTTTGGAAGTTTGATGCATGCCGAAATGCTTGCAGACAGTACTACTTGCCACCTCCTCTTTGCCCACTGCTTCTGGAAACTCCTCTGGCTCATGGGTTGGCTTTAACCTGGAAAGGATTCTCTGATTCAGGTCTTTCAGGCTTTGATCTTGGCTGCCACAGGGCCCCTAAGTTACAGGTTAACTTTGGTGTGCTGATCAGCCAAGCTTTTGATTAAATGAATGAGTGAATGAATGAATGAATGAATGAATGAATGAATGAATGAATGAATGAATTTAGCAGCATTTCCCTCTATCCTAGCACTAGAGTATATGCAGCTCTCATTGCCTCTTACTCTTTATTATGTTGTGTCTTATTTTATTCCATGTTCTTTGGTTCTGACTCCCCCAAAAAGAAAAAAAAGTCACTGTGTCTTCCCTGAAGACAAGCAGAAAGCTAAGACGAAGACAGGTGGGGCAAGAAAAGTCTTAAGTCTTGCTTTGTAGCTAGAAGAGATGTTGTTAATCTTTTCTTTAAGCTCAATCCTTGGTGATGGAGAAGCATTGTTCCCTATGGGACAATACTCATTTTTTAAATGACAAAATGGTAAGAAGGAACCAAACCACTGGTTGGAACACAGTTTCTTTTTTTCTGAGTTCCATTTCTGAGTGACTTTTTTTTCCTCAGTGGGGAGCTTTTTTACAGTCCAGAAAAGCATCCTTCCTTCACACTAGGCACATATTGATTTAATGATCCCCACATCATGTGTGCACAATGTAAGATTCATTTTTTTTCCTTCTTGTTGGCCTTGCAGCTCTGAAACTCTTCAACCATGTTTGTTCTTGGAGTCCTGTTGCTTCTTGTTTTGCACAGCGAAGCCTTCAGCACCAGTTTTCCTGATGAAACCATTGCAGAATTTTCTGTGAATGTTTACAATCAGCTGCGAGCTGCAGGAGAAGATGAAAATATCATTTTCTCCCCACTGGGAATAGCAATAACGATGGGGATGGTGGAACTCGGTGCTCACGGTTCCACCCTGAAGGAAATTCAGCACTCCATGGGCTACGAAGGTTTGAAAAATGGTAACTTGCTTCCATAATACTTTTCAAGTCAATTAAGAAATAAGTCTAGGTACTTAATGTTTATGATGCATCTAATAGAAAGACAATATTTAGCTCAGGGTTGAACTATAGAATTTTTGGTGTTCTTTGAACTTGCTGACATTTCATTACCCAACTAGTAATGTCAACAGTTAACTGATGATATTATCTACCAGTCTCTTTTCATGACCCTGTAATCAGTTAATTCAGGGTAGAGTCAGGGCAACTGGACGGAGCTGAGCATTTACTGGCCAGGTGCCCTTCCTGACGCCACATGGAGTTTGCAGCAAATATTTTTTCTTTGTACTTTAGGAGAAAAACATCTGCCTCTATCTAGGATTGAGCTCTCAACCTTCTGAATGGGAGGCAAACGTCTTCACCACTAGGCACTCCACAACTCTCTTTTGATGGTGTATATGCTGATGATATAACCTACTACAGTAATGAAATGTCTGCAAATAAACAATCAAGCTCAGAAAGCACCAAGGACTTCATAAATGATGATTCTGTATAATTAAATATCATTGAACTTTATCTGTTTGTCTATCAGTCATATCTTTAATAGGCAACTGCTTTATTTTTGTTGTTCTGTTGTTATCAAGATTTTGTACAGGAAGATAAGATCCTAATATTAAAAGAGAAAATGACATTTAGTTTAATATATGTTCTGTGTCAATCTTCTGTTTGATTATGTTGCATCTGTTGACACAAGCTGTTAGCTTGGACACAGAGCACATCTGATCCAGCAAATTGCAGACATCCTCAATTCATATTCATAAACAGATCTTGTTCACATACTTAGGAGGTCAGACACAATTCTCTTTTTCCATTGAAAATAGAGAAGTTTAGTCATATGATGTCCCGAGGCAAAGCCAAAGGGAAAAAATTGGGGTACTGGATCTAAAAAAAGGAAAAGAACTGACATAATTCTCTTGAGCGTCTGATTGAAGGTTGGAAAATTCCAGGGAATCAAGCAAAGGACTTTTGTTCTGGAAAGGAAATGCAAACAAATTTAATAAGAAAATTGTATTATAATTTTTAATCATCACTTGTCCTGCATTCATATTCAGTAAATAACATTGAGGGGAGAGGAAATAAGAATTGACAGTGCCATATAAAATTTAAAGTTTTATTTTAAACACACACACACTTTTACACAGAAAATGTAACTCAGGTATATCTGTCACACACTAGGAATAGGGGAGGGAGCCCATTGAGTAGTTAATATTATAAAAATCCAGTGTTTTCATCTAGTATAAACATCATTAGTATAACTTTTCAAGAAAAATTTAAAGGAGTTAAGTAGAAATTTGTAGAATAATATAGCAAATTTTAAACAGCTGGAAGATCCGAGTAAATATTTATCATAAGTGGTTGAAAAGTTCCCATTAAAAGCAGGAAACCCAAAGGCAGATAAGTATGTTTATAAAAACTAATGATTGTCAGATGAAGCACATTGTTTCTATTAGCTAGTCATTTTTTCCCTTGTGGAGCGATACGTTGCCTATATATTTCTGTAAGAAAATGAGGTGAGAAAAAGGAAAATACAGAAATAGGGATCACAATGAGAAAATGTGATTGTTGACTTGTAATAATATAAAACTATCCTAAATTACAACTGTTTATTTCTGGTGAATTCACCTTGTATTATTTTTTGAAATTATTGCTTTACTTAAATAGATTATAAAGGTTAGTGATGGGAGGAAATTAGTACTCATGGAAATTTTAAAAAAGCAATATAAATAAAAAGCTAGAGAGGTTTTTTTCCCAAGTCCCACCACCCAGTGAAAAATGAAAGCTCCACAGTTAACTGTGGACAGTTAATAATTTAAAAAATTAAAAAGAAAATATATATCAAGAAAAATTATAATTATATGGTTTTTTTTTAAGGACATGGTAAAGGGCCTATCAGCATCTCTTACGTAATGGCTATCAGCCGTTAACATCTCAATAGCAGTTGTTTTCCTATTGTATTTCAGGCCTCTGTGAATGACCAATGGGTAAAAGCTTATTCCTTCTAATTTAATACACACCAATTGAAAAGGACACAGACATTGAACTAGCCAATATGAGAACATAATGGTGGCCTAGATAAAGTTTTGAGTCTGGTACACTAATATTCTAGTGACTGAGTAATCGCGTGTTAAACTCAATGGTTTGTAGTGAGGAGTTTAACTGTATTTAGAACAGACTAAGTCGGTATTCTCTAAACATAACTTGAGGCCTGTTTGTGTAGAGAACATCAGATGTATAGAGAAACGTTCTGCAGGGAGAACTCATTTCTATCCTGTGAGAAAAAGTAAGGACCTCTTTCATTTTTTTTCCTACTCAGGTGAATGCCTTTGCTTCTTTAATGCATCTTAACTTTGAATGACCAACTCTTAAGAACTGAAGGAAATAATTGAAAGTCAAGAAGTATTTTTTTCATCTTTTCTGACAAGAAAATAATTTGATTCGGGCTGGGGGGGAATTATGTGATAAGGTTTTGCCCTATTTCAGAAAGTCAGTTCAATTTTAGGAAATCAGGATCCAATTTGATTCCCCAAAATTTTGGTGCATGTGCACTTAGGGCTGATTAAAGATGCACCAGGAGTGGGTCATAGGGAACCATGAAACTCCTTTTTGCATCTCTAAAATACATAATTTTTAACCATTTAAAGATAGAAAGCAGACGAGAACAGTTTCATATCACATATATGTTATTTGGCCCCAATAACCTCTTGGTTGTCAGCATCCCAAATACGTTACCAGCTATCCTTGTTCCATGGTGACCCCCATCATAGTGCATTTCAAACTAAATAGCCATTATCCAGTATCCAAATCTTGGATTTGAAAAAAGAAGTTGAGAGTTAAGATACTGACTGCATGAAAAACAAACCCTTAATATTGTCTTCTAAACCCAACCCAGTCTAATAACATTCACTTGCCATGAATGTTTGCCTGCTGAAAATTAAATGGATCTCTGTAGTGGTTTATATCACATGGAATTTGTGTTGGAGAAAAAGGTGAATGAGACAAAAGAACTCTAGCAAAGGGGAAATGACATGGCCAGTTGATACCACCATCATGTCTTCTTGAATGCAAAGAATATTAATAATCAGGATGTTGGCACTAGAACTGTAAGCAGGCTGCAGAATGTACCCTCTGTGGAATTACATACTGTAAGCCTTAGAAAATATAAACTCACTTATTGGAGGAGAACTTGAGTCTTGGTCTATCCTACAACCGAGTGGTAGAAACTGCTTTCAGCTTTAAAGGTCTTGGAAAGGAAGGAGGAAAGTCATGGTGCACTTAATGGCCACTTCCTGACAATACAACCTGAAGTGGAATTTTGCCCATAAAGCTCTTTGGAGGTTTTGTCTTCCTTGTTTCTTCTCATTTTTCTCAAAGGAAGGTTAATTATATGAAGTATTTCTTAGTAACTGACTTCACTGAAATATCAGTGCTCATTAAACCTTTTTCCCTAGGAAGACAGTGAGATACGTTAAGCTCTCAATATATTTGCCAGTTCTGTCAGTCCAGTTTTAATCTCTTTCTCTAATTTCAGGTGAAGAATTTGCCTTCCTAAAAGATCTTTCTGACATGGCTGCTACTGAGGATAGCCATTACGTGATGAAGCTTGCCAATTCCCTTTATGTGCAAAATGGATATCATGTTAACGATAAATTTTTGCAGCTGCTGAAAAAATATTTTAAAGCTGAAGTTGAAGTTGTGGATTTTCGTCAAAATATAGCTGTTGCGAGCTACATCAATAAATGGGTAGAGAACCATACTAACAGTAGGTTCCTAATTATTTTCCAATTCTCAATGTTGTGGGTTGTCATTGTATGCCATTTATGCCCATACAGTGTGTGTACACACATACTCTGAATTAAGAAAGTAGACCCCTTCACTTTTGTCAGTTTTGTTATGCTGCAGCTTGATATACACGGACACACACACACACACAACTTTACTGTGTTTGAATATGTATGTGTATATATTTGTGTGTGTGTGTGTAGACCTACCCAAATACCTAGGATTGGTACTGTATGTATGTATACACACAGACACATCATCACCATCATTTCAACCATTGTTTATCCACTGCAGGATGAAGGCCTCTTCTGTATGTTTCCAAGTAATACAGTTCTGAGCTTTCTTTTGCCAATTGGGCCTGCAATACTTACTGATGTCATCCATCCATCTTGTTGTAGGTCTTTCTTCACGGACGCATGTATCTTCCCATGTCTCGTTGCGCCACTCTTAGCTTTTGTATCGATTGTGAGATTAGTGTCCATGTTTCACTGACATAAGTTAGAGCAGATAACACACACTAATCAAAAACTTTTAACTTCAGGCATAGGGGAGGTTGTTCTTGAAAATTATGCTTAACTTGCCAAATGTCTCCCAACTACATTTAACATGCCTTTCAATTCCATTGACATCCATTGGCCTTTCAATTCCATTGACCCATTGGGGTATATAGTGGTCTATTAATTATGTCCAGTTCTTCTCGAGATATAAAATTGAAATGTTTGGAGTAACCCTATATGTATGCGTCAGCGTGGATATGTGTGTGTATGTGTGTGTGTGTGTATTTGTGTATATGCCATACACACACACACACACACACACAACAGAGGTGGTATTCATCTGGTTCTAACCAGTTCTGGAGAACTGATCGCGGAAATTTTGAGTAGTTCAGAGAACCGGTAAACACCTTTCCCCTGGAGTGGGGTGGGAATGGAGATTTTACAGTATCCTTTCCCTGCCACTCCCACCAAGACATGCCCACAGAACCAGTAGTTAAAAGTTTTAAATCCCACCACTGCTATACACACACACAGAGACATACCTACACCGACACATACACGTAAACATACATAGGGTTACTCCAAACATTTTAATTTTGTAAAATCCAGTGTTTGGGGCTCTTTATGAAAGAATATTGGAAGATGAGCACAATCTCCAAGACACCGGTAGGTTCTCTTCCTGTGATGAAAGGAGCAGCGCTATGCTTGTAACAGAAATCTGCCCATATGCACAGTATGGATCCTGTGAAATCTGATACAATTATTTAATTCATTGCTTTCAGTGCAGAATTCCAAACTCAGAATTATTATACCAAGAAGCATGCAAACCATTCTCCTTGGAAACCTGGGGTCACAGACAATGCATTCTGATTGGAATGATTTATTTCCGAATGTATGCACAGCAGCTGCTGCGTTAGGTTAACAAGCCTCTCAGGGTTCTAACAGATGCAAGATGTCTCTTTCTCTTCCTTGAACAAATGTTGGCGAATTGGATGCTAAGATGCACGCTTTCTTTATTAGCATTTTCCCAACCTTAAAGCCTAGAAAACATTGCCAAGCTAATAATAAAACTTTAAAACAGTATTAATGAAAGCTTGTTCAGTGGAACAATGCCATTAAGATGAGATGACAGTAAGTCTGGGGAAAAACACATGGTTTACATGCACAAGATTTCACATTCAGTTCCCAGCATTTCAAAAGTTCCTGAATTCTTGAAAAAATTACTACCTCTCTGTCTTAAATAGACCAATGGCATGAATCTACATAACCATTATTTATAAACCTTGGAATTTCCTAGAATAATATAACCAGTGATATGCTACCAGAAAGAGTGCAAATGTGGGTTTTAGAAACCACACAATTAGTGCAAACAGCATTCAACCAAGTAAATGAATTGTATAATAGTTTGCATAAGCAGAATCAGACCTTAGCTGTGACATCATCTGAAGAACAATCAAATTCAAGTTTTCTGCAAGTGAAAGAAGCTTTGCACTTTTAAAATAAGTCCGTTATATATAGCTCAGTGGCCTGTTCTGAAATAGTAGCATTGGTATCTCTTCAAAAATGAAAGATGGACTGATGTTTAAAATATAGATAATTTCTATACTCTTCCCCCTCAATTTCAATTTCTGTATTTTGGAACACATCTAAAAGATTTTAGTAAAATGTAGATCTAAACCCATAAGTACTAGAGCAATATTATGAAGAGTCTTGACAGAGTTGTTATTAATTATTTCTAGTAACTTTAACTGATTAGCATTGGATTCCAAAAGATCATCAAAGTGTAGATTAACATTTCATTGATGCAAAATGTTATCCAGGGTGGATTATTTCCTAAATTTGTCATTTCATCCTTAGATTGTAGGCTTTTCTTTTAGAAAGTTATTAGTTTACTTGTTTTGTTGCAACTGTTTTTTTAAAAAATCCAATCTGTGATAGAGCTTGGGAGCTCATAACTCCCTTTCATGCTGTCAGTGACATAATCTGTTTATATGCGTATATTTAAAAACCTATCCTCTGATTCAGTGCAGATGAGTTCACAGCATAGTGTTTACATCTCATCTTTGATCTGAATCATTGGCTCTCAGTCTAAGAACTTCCACCTTGCAGTATTAAAGTTTGCTAAAATTAGGGAATGTGAGGCAATTCTGAACACTTTTTAAAGTAGGTTTATCATAAATGTCTATGGAGATTCTCAGTCATCCAGGTCATGGTGGTTTCATGTGCTCATGAGAATTGGAAGAAGTAATTGGAAAGTTACTCCATATTCTGCTTTTCTTGTTGTTGTGAAGAGACCCTAGAGACAAAAACACATGACTTTCAAAAGCCACCTCTTTCTCTTTCAACTATAGAACTGTCTGTTGTTATCCTGCACACTGCATTCATTAATCTTTCCCCACAGAACAGCAACTTCACATGAGAAAAACTCAATACAACTGTGTCTTAAGAGCAAAAGGGACTTACAGATCATGTCTACTGTCACAGCTTGATGGAGGTCAAGTGCAAAAAAAAATATGACCAAATGTGCTAACAATCAAGTTTTGGACTGATGGACAAAGCTCCAGAGGCAGATCTCAAAGGCTCTTGACAGCTTCCTCCACTGAATTTCTAAAGAACCTTTTTCTTTTACAAGCAATGCTCAGAATGAGAAGCTAAGCCATTGGCATTCGTTTGTTAAGGCCAGCAGGAGCCTTTCAAATTCTCTTGCGTCACCCAATTCCTTCTGGTTTCACTCTTGATCATTGGAAAGGGAATACAGGAAGGTTACAAAGTCTGTCCCATGTTCCATCTTTCAGTTATCCTGGCAGTTAATCCATTTTGTATTCACTGACACTTTGCTTCTCCAAAGCTGTAATTAGATTTAATTGATTAAGTTAGTAAAATTTTCATGTCAGTGTTTTGGGACAGAAAGCCAGTGAAGTGTATCAATTGATTGAGTATTCAATCAGTATTGAATCCATATGGGTACTGAGTGTTCAGTCAAGAATACAGTAGTTCATATCTACATTTAGCTAGTAGGTAGCTAGGAAAGGAAGGAAGGGAAGGACGGAGGGTATTGGCCAGTTACTACCATACCCCAACCAATTTAACAAAGATATGGTTGAATGGTGAAAACTGGAAGATGAAATATAGATGCGTGTCATTTGAGCTCTGGAGGAAAAGTGTGATATAAATTTAGAATGAATTAATCATGCTTAAATGGTGTAGGTTGCCTGTGCTCAAAACTTGTTGACTTCCTTGCCCAAGTAGTAGTTTAAAGTGGGCATTTTTTAAAATCTAGAAATTGTTTTAATTATTTGCTTGCTTAAAGTGGAGATTCTCAGTCATCCAGGGCATAGTTGTCCCAAAAATGCATCTTTGGGACAACTATAACCTGGATGACTGAGAATCTCTTATAGATTTTTAGCTATACAATTTGGGATAAACATCCTTCGAATGGTGTGGGAGTAGGAATGGATTTCCAGAGGGGAATTTTTTTGCAGACTACAGGAACCATTTGCACTACTCAGGTGACCCTGAGGACACAGATAAATCTCCAAGTGCTTCAACAACCCTCTAAAAGGATGCAAATGACCAGCTGTCTGCAAGGAATATAAATCCTTCCATTCCCCGCTATTCTGTCAGTGCTGAAGAAGCTTCTTGGATGAGAAGGGAAATGTCTTTAAAAGAAAAAAAACAAGAAAGTCCAGTTGCCTCCTGAAAAAGCACCTTTGGGATATTTGCTTGTTTGTTTGTTTGTTTTCATTGAGTAAATTGGTTACGTTTTTATTCTAAATTCTCGTTCGGATCTCCTGATTGATGTGCTTCTTCTCCCTTTTCATCTGACAGATATGATCAAAGATTTTGTCTCAGCAAGGGATTTCAGTGCTCTCACTCACTTGGCTATTGTCAATGCAATCTACTTTAAGGGAAATTGGAAGTCTCAGTTCAGACCAGAGAACACAAGAACCTTCTCCTTTACGAAGGATGATGAAAGTGAAGTACAAATTCCCATGATGTATCAGCAAGGAGAATTTTATTATGGTAAGGAACAAAAATGCTCATTTTCTTTCTAGCCTTCTTCTAGCCTAAACTAAATCTTTCTTTATAAATTCTATACAGCATATTTTGTTTCTTCAGTCCTGATGCCAAATAACAGTCTTGTCAACAGTATTTCTTAAATAAAGTATTCATTATAATGCTCCAAGAAAACTTCCATGAAGTTCAGTAATTGCTGGCTCTAATATCTGTTTTTAATCTATGGATTATAGTACAGGTAGTTCTTAACTTATGACTGTAATTGAGCCCAGAATTTTGATTGTCATAGTGGTTGTTAAACAAGGATATCCTGTCCCTATTTTTACAATCTTTTTGCAGTGGTTGTTATATGAACACTGTGGTCATTAAATGTCATTAAGTCATTTAATAAACCCATTTTCCCCAGTGGGTGATTTTTGCCAGAAACCAGAAACAAATGCTGAAAACCAACCTTAAAATATCAAGATTGTGGTCATATAACCACAGGACTGTACAAATGGATGGAAATGCAAATCAGTTGATATCAAAACTTCTAAATCAGATCATAAGTAGTTCCGGAAAGAGTAATCATAACTATGAACTAAGCAATTAGTCATTAAGTGAGGACTACCTGTAACTTGTTTCTCACTTTTCCAACAAAACAAACAGTAACTTCTATTTTAATTCTTCACTTATTATAGTACAGTGCTACCTTGGTATTCATCATTAATTGGTTCCGGGAAATACGATGAATACTAAAAACAATGAGTACCGAACAGATTTTTCCCATAAGGAATAATATAGTGAGTCACAAGGCAGTGGACACTGACAAATTCTAGCTTTGCTTTGAAACAAATGATGAGTACGGGCACAAAATTTTCCCATCAAAAAGGTGTTAAGTACTAAATTGATGACTTTCAAACTAGTTGAGTACTAATTACACCAATTTTTCATGTTTTTTTAAAACAAAATTAAGTTTGGGTTTTCACAAAACAAAAGAAAAATAAAACATCTTTTTTTAGTGAACAGCATGGTTCCAGGTTTTCACATCTCCATACAGATATAGTCTCAATTACATATTCATCTTTCATATTCAATTTCATATCTTATCACTACTTTATATATTCTCTATTGATTTTTCTCAAATATTTCCCTCAGGCTTATTTTATAGCTTTCTCGTTCATTTCTAAATATATTTCATTTCCTTTTCAAAATTTACAATTTCATTGCATATTCTTATTTCATCATTTCCCAAAAAAATTCCTTCACATTTCAAACATTACAAAACAAGGTTTCCCCTATGGTTGCCAATTGGAGTGTATCACCTTCACATCTTATAATTAGTTCCCTTTCAAATCCCATTAAACATTCAACTTTTAAATTGTCCCCTTAAATAGTTATAACATTCAGCTCCTAATAACTATATTATAACATATATCCCTTTTTAGTCAGATTCCACATGGTACTTTTTTTCCATGTTTATGAAGCCTCAAAACCCTACAAAAATATTGCTTACTGCAGGTAAATTTTGTGACATTCACTGTTGGAGCTGAAATCCTTGTGTGAAAAAGAATTCCCTATTTCCTGCACCCTCTTGCATCAATCGTGTCATACCCTTTTTCCCTCTAAAGTTCTAATGCTTTGGGTACTATTCCTTGTTTCAAGACTGGGGGGAAAACAACTTAAAACATAGTTGAATATTTCACAGCTGCAAAGGGCATGTTCTCTCTCTCCTTGTTTGGAGTAGGCTTGACAGTTGAAAGGTAATTCCAAACTCACTTTTGATGATATACCATATGGTTCCCATATATACAACCCTAAATTAATGGCTGGTTAAGGAGACTCTTGACTGTCCAGTGACTCCTTTCCAATTCAGCCCTGTAGATTATTCACATTATCTTGGATGTCTGTTTATAATCCAGCCAATGTAGAGCAATAATTCTAAGCAATCTCTCATCCTGGATTAGTGAAAGCCAAATCCGTTTGGTTTCAGAAATGGGCTTCTATTTTTCATCTACATATCATTTTAAAATTCAAATTGCTTTGAGGCACAAAAGGAAATGTTATAGCTGGATTTGGACATGAGATGCTTTTCTTGATTATCTGAAGCCAAACTTGTTATAAACTGGTTGACTTGTTATGATTTGAAACAGCCATTTGAAGGCAGCTAGCCAACCATTGTTTGCACTAAGTGTTTCTTTACTAATTCCTGAATGTTTAGATTTGGGGGATCACCTCACCAAAGTTATACAGTTCAATTTATAGAGAAACAAAAATTGGCAAAAAAAAAATTTCCATGCTTTCTCTCCTGTGCATTTGAAACTTCAAACCACAGTGCACATTCATGATTTTGCATTCAGTTTAGATCCAGATTTCATGTTTAAACATATGTGAGGCTCAAAACCAAAAAGGACATATGGCAATTCTTCCAAGCTGAGATCTTTATTATTTAACACTTATAGACAAAATCTTGCCAGGGAGTATTCCACTATCTGCATCTACAATACACTTTGTAAACTGTTCAACTTCTTTCTCCCACACAAAATATCTAGACTGAGTTGCCTCTTATTCCTCTGGAGATGCTGGGAATCTTTGCACAGACATAAACAACATAGGATTTACCTCCTCTGAGGTCCATGAAGCCTTATCTAATTCTCAGGAGAAGGAAAGCGGTCTGTGGAGAATCTTGTAACATAGATACAGTAGATAATTTGCTTACTCTAGCTATTTACAAGTGATTCTGGTTGTTTGTGCCTGACAAGAATATACCCACTCCCTCCTAAGAATCCACCTCCTTACTGCATTCCATGACATCTATAATGGTAAACTGTCTATTACAGTGAGGTCAAACTTGTTTTCATTAAGGGCTGCATCAGGGTTGTGTTTAACCTCGAGGGGCTGGGATGGGTGTGGCAGGGGTAGGCATGGTCAGCTTCAGATCATTTTTGTGAGACGAGCTTGTGGTGGCCGGAGCACTCTGCCAGCAAAAACAGGCTCCCGATGTCCGTTTTCAACTGAGACAGCCTTCTGCAGCCTTCTGCCAGTGAAAATGGAAATCAGGTGGACGCATCCCCCTGGGCCATGTTTTTGGTCTCAACAGCCTCCTGCAGCCCTCCCCAAGCTCCATTTTTTCTGGCAGAGGCACGGCGGGCCATTCCTTCACTGTTTCCAGGGCAGTCCCGTGGGCCAGATCTAAGCAATGAGTTTGACACCCCAGGTCTATTAGGTACATCCCCAAAGCAAAGCCAACTAAAAATATGACAATGTTCTATTTTATCTTTTTTCTTTTCCACAAAAATATGGAGCCATATTCTCCACTGGGATGAAAAAGTCCAATTAACTCTTTGGTGGTTTGGTTTTTTTTTTTTTTCCCCTTTTTAGGGGAATTCAGTGATGGATCCAATGAAGCCGGAGGCATCTATCAAGTCTTGGAAATACCTTATGAGGGAGATGAGTTCAGCATGATGATCGTTCTCTCCAGGCAGGAAGTACCACTAGCCGCACTGGAGCCTTTGGTCAAAGCCCAGCTGATTGAAGAATGGGCAACCTCTGTAAAGAAACAAAAAGTTGAGGTGTATCTGCCAAGGTGGGAATCCACTTCTTCTTATGGTAGAAAGAGGAGAACCAGTTAGTTCCAGCTAGTAGGGAAGGTGTAAAAGAGAGCAGAGAAAAAGAGAACGAGATAGAAATGTTTGATCCATTAAGGGGACAATCTTTTGAAAGCTAGGGCTGTAGTAGATATTTGGTAAGAATCACATTGAGTGTGGTGATGGTATAAAATTGATGCTTTTATCATAGATGTCTCTGAGGACAAGATTTCCTATATTTCTTGGAATTCAGTGATGGATTCGGTGAATTAGTTGAATTGGAGAAGAGTGTGAGAGAATCTTTTGTTAAACCTGCCCAAGACTTATTGGCGGCTTTTCTGCCATTAAAAAGAAAGGACATAAGCTTCTGGTGCTCCAGTGTGGTCAGTATTTACTGTTCTGAAATATTGTGGCTCTACAGCCTTCATAAGAGAGATTTAGCTCAGTTCCTCATGTGTAAAATGGAAATGTTATTCAGTGAAGAGTAGATGTGAGTATATATGAGAACGCTGTCGTGAGAAACATTTGGGTGATATTTATTTGATTTAAGAAATGTTTATATCCTTCTTTTCTACTAAAAAGTACTTGAAGGAGCTAATAAAAATAATGAACGCATGAGTAAAGCAACTTAACAGTTTGCAATGCATGTAATAACTCACTGGACAAGAAACACATTAATTTTGTGTTCACAAAATGGAAGGCATTCTTCAGTTAAAGATTGATTAATTTTTTTCCCCATCTTCTCCTCTGAGTTCCGCAACTGTTTTCCATAGCTGAGATGGAATCTGACAGGGATCTACCATACTGTCCAGTGGAAGCTTTCACATTCTCTATCCACATCCTTTGATTTGATAGGGTGGAAAGAATAGAGTTAAAAAAATAAGAGGCTTAACAGAACAGTCTATCATAATTTGTTTTCAAAAGTGCATGGTTTGGGAAAGCCCTATACAATTCAACAACAATGACCCAAAGAGATTTTGTTTGTTTAAATGTGGTGATCAACTTAAGGCTACTGTACATCAGGCTGAATGGTCCCTTGAATCTTTAAAGGAGTTTTGAGGCTCATGTAAACAGAAGAAGGAGCTTTGCTTTAGGGTTTTTGAAACATCGCCATGAAACCCACCTCCTCTTCTATAGTCAGGACTGTCCTGATGTATGTTGCTCTTGCTTTTCAGTTTTCTCTGCAGAATATTTTCAGGCTGGATATGAGAATATGTCTTTACTTTAAGGCATTCAGATGTTCTTGCTTTCCCCAGCCAGAAATTAGCTTATATCTCCTCGGTGTTCATTTTCCTTCATGAATAACATTTTAGGATGCCTTTCTCCTAAATTTGTGTCCACTTAGCAACCTCTGTTCCTATGCTGATATAGCTGGGAATTCTGATAATTTCACCCCAAGCACATCTGAACAACCTGACTTTGAAGAGACAGTTCTAAAATATTACACTTCTTAATGCATTCTCCCATTCCACGTATATTTCTTTGCATTTCATCCAACTTTCTTTAAAGTGGTTGTGTTCATTTGAACAGTGTTTTCTCAATCTCAGCATCTTTACGGTATGCGGACTTCAGTCCCCATAATTTCCCAGCCAATACAGTATGTTGGCTAGGGTATTCTGGGACTTGAAGTCCACACATCTGTTAAGGTTAGGAAATACTGTGCTAGAGAGACCTGATGACTGTCTATGCTTTTTAAAAAATTATTGACAATGTGTAAAAGTGGTACCCTACACTGATTTTATTTTTCTGTGTATCTGCTTAGTTTCATTTAAGGCTTAATGCCAGTTTGGGCAAACCTATTAAATACCTTAATGCTGCAAATGAGAAATAAGCTCTGTAACAGAATACCATATTTGGAAAGGACCTTAGAGGTCTTCTAATCCAACCTCAAGCAGGAGAACCTATGCCAGATGTGTCAAACATACGTCCCGCAGGCCAGATCCAGCCTGCGATAGGAATTGTCCCACAGGGCTATTGTAGAGACGGCAAGGAACCAGCCCATGTCATCCCAGCCCTGGCCACGCCCACCCAGTTGGCCACGACAATCAGGCCATGCCCACTCCAGCCCCCCAAGGGCAAACAAAATCCTGATATGGTCCACAATGGGATCATGTTTGACATCCCTGCCCTTACCATTTCAGACAAATGGTAGTTCAATCTCTTCTTAAAAACCTCCAGTAATAGAGCATCCACAACTTCTGAAGGCAAGCTGTTCCGCTAACATATTCTACTATCTTTTGTATGTATACTCCACTATATTTGGAATATACAAAGCATGCTATCAGATGAGTTTAATTTTCTTCATTATGAGCTATTCTAATGAAATCTTGCTTGAAAAAGCATTCCATTTTGAAGGTTATTGAATGCTAACATGTTTCATTTAAATTCAAATTAGAATGCTTCCTTGTGTCTAATTTATCAAGTTTTTGAAACAATGCATATCTCTTCCAAATAAACACCCTCATGTTTTATACTCCATGGTAACACAGTATGATTGAGTTAATGGTACTTAAGAGGCAAAGATATTTCTATGAAAATTCATCAGATCGTTGTTTCAGTTGGTTGCCAACAGGTATGGCTTTATTCTATTTTTCTGGGTTACAAACCCTTTAGATTCAAAGGAAGTAATCTGATTTGGAGCATGTTTAGGTCCAGATGTAGCTCCAACTGTGGAAGTTTCTTAAAGCAGATGCATCTTTTTTCCTAGGCTCACATCTGTCCTTTGGACCTATGCTTCAAATCTGATTTCTCCCTTCTAATCCAAAATAGTGCACATCTGATCTGAATCAATCTGATCTGTTTTGTTCTTACCACTGCATTAAAGGGGAAATCACAAGATTTCAAAATAATGACCTTTTTTTAGCATGCATTATTTGGAGTAAGACAAGTAATTTTTGTACTATTGTATGACAAATAGACCTCTTTTTTCCACCACTGAAATTCTTCTGAGAGATTCAAATATATTTGAAATTCTTCTGTGGGATTCAAATATATTTGTAAAACTGACAAATATTTTCTATTTAACTGACTCCACTGTTTGTATAATAGCACACAAACATTACAATATGCTCCTTTTATTTAGGGTGCATCATTATATTCCCTCTTTATTGCCATTTTTCTACATCCCACCTGGGAAGATGTGAACTGTGAGCACTCTCATTAGGCTATTTTCCATTAACAGTTTCCCTTGGGTTTATTCTCTAAATATTTTTTAACTTCTACAAACAATTTTTAGTGCTGTTCTATGCCTTTATACGTTTGCTACTGTGGCATAAATTATCTTTTGGAATTTTTCAGTAATCCATTTAATTCAAGAATATAATCTAGTTTTAACCTCTGAAGCCCTGAAATCAAATAGCTTGGCTATAGTTAGCACCACAGAAAACAAGTTTGTTAAGAGTAGATTTTATCCATCTTCTATTTGTTTTAGTTAATATTTCACTTCTCCCTTACCCATTTCCCATAGAGATGAAATGTTAAGAAAACCCCACATTTATAGGATTTTAGGACTTTGTCTCATCTTGGGAAAAGTAAAAGTTAATTAAACACATAGTAAGCAGGAATAAAGATTTCAAAATTAATGTATCATAAACTAAGATAACAGTATTTAATATTTGAACAATTGCAAGTTAAGCAATAAATGGTGAAAAAATTAGAACAAATACAGAATGTGGAATTTGTGTTCCTTGATAGAATGTTTACTAAATGTGGGGAAATGGATGAGATATTTTAAGATGAGTAAACCCTGATAAAAATGAATGAAGCATGACTAGATAATTACATGGATTGAATACAACAATGAGTGACCAATACAAAAACAACTATACTGAAGTAATATGGTCACATAAAGTCACTGCTGTGAGATGGGCGAGAATAAAAATCATTTAAATAAATGAAACAAAATATTTTTTTATTAAAAAAAGATTGAATTGCAAAACAAATCTATGAAGGAAGAGCAAACGGATCACAAAGTAAATTATAAATTATATAAAATAAATTACAGATAGTCCTCAACTTACAACCACAATTGAGCCCAAAATTTCCATTGCTAAGCAAGGTAGTTGTTAAGTAAATTTTGCCCCATTTTATAACCTTTCTTGCCATAGTTGTTAAGTGAACCACTGCAGCTATTAAGTTACTAACATGGTTGTTAAGTGAATCTGGCTTCCCCATCAACTTTGCTTATGAGAAGGTTGTGGGGCCGCGGTGGCTTACTTGGTAAGACGCTGGGCTTGCGTACCACTGAAGTTGGCGGCTCAATTCCCGTGAGCAAATAAACCACATAGGAACAAGTAAGGAGCCTCTGCCGATTGCCTACCAGCATTCAGTCATCCCATGGGTAAAGATAACACCACCCAAAAAAAATTCCTTTCACAGAGGCAGCCAGCCACCTCGATGATCCCTGGCTAACACATGTCATATGCTAAAAAAATACAAATAAAAATCAGAAGGTTGTAAAAGTGACTCACATAAACCAGGGACACTGCAACCGTCATAAATACATACTAGTTGCCAAGGAGCCAAATTTTGATCACATGACCACGGTGGTTAAGTGTGAAAAATGATCACAAATCACCTTTTTTAGTGCCATTGCAACTTTAAATGGTCACTCAATGGATGTCAAGGACTCCATGCCTGTAAATTAAATTATTGGATGAAGTTACTGTAATGAAATCATGGAAAAGAACTGAGCAGTTTAAGAACAAAAAGGGGCCCATAAATCAAAGTAGAAACCTAACAGAAATGAGCATGATCTGAAAGGGTAGAAAAAATATGTATAGGAAAGTAGCAAGTGTTGATGCAAACTAGATGTAAATTTCTTTTTCTTTTGCTTCTTGTCTGAGGTTTTTTACTATTACTTCTCACTTCTTTTCTCCATTATGCAAATTTATTACTTGACTAATATTGCTTGTCCTAATTGTTGCCTACATTTCAGTGGGGTAAGTAGGAAGATAAAATTGTATGTTTGAAATACCTAGAAAATGCAATGGTTTTTAAGGATTTGCTTGAGGGAAAGATTAGCAGCTTTTGTTACCACTAACAAGGAAACAAACTGTACATCTCTTTTGCAAGACACCACGACAGCAGTAGAGGGAAAGGTTTCATGGAGAAACTTGGTTACTGTTGGCATGCCTTTTATACTCTTCTGCTAAACTGTGTTTAGAAGACATTTTTGCAAATTAGTTTCATGGTCTGTTTCCTTGCTGGGCCAAAATACATTTTAAAATGTTGATTGCTTTGGCTCAGAAATAATGATTCAAGAACAAAACAAAGTATAATTTAACAATTCTGCGTTCTTTTACTGTTTTTTTTTTCACTTTGCTATTAAGAAAAGCAAACTGCAGTTTCAGTTGGACACAGATAGTGTAGACAGAAAATTGGAAATGTTGTGATTAACTCGGTTTGGCTTAGCCATTCATGGCCTTTTTCAAATGTAGAAGTTTTAAAAACACTTACTTTATAATTAAATGGTGTTCTTCAGGGGAATGAAAGTTTTAACTTTCTTTTTTCTATTATTGGACCTGCAAGCTACAAATGACATTTGCCTAATTTGTCTCCCTCGCACATACACATACTTTAAAAAAATATACATAGAGAGATAACTTAAAATATCTACGAAGTATTTATGCAACCCATTGATAACATTCAGCAGATCTGCTTGCAGTCTTCAGAGAAATTCAAGCTTAAGGCCTGTAATTAATCTCTGGAATTTAATAAGGGAACAACCATATTGGAGAACTGTTCTCCAAGCTTATTACATTAGCTGCCTCTTTTGTCCCTATTATGAAAGTAACACTGGTGAGAAATGGCATCAAGTGTATCTGTTCTCGGCTCTGCTTCGCTCATTAATATTTATGGAAGGCTTTAACAAAGTCTGGTAGAGAAAAAGAATTATCTGGGCATAAAAGCCAGCTCCTAATCTTATATCCTGCTGTAGCATCACAGTCTACTCTGAGTGATAGACAAATCCTTGAATGAGGCAAAGCACATATGAAAAGAACTAATTCCTCTGGGAGGGCAGTCATTAAGGTAGGGATAAACCACCAAACTGTATTGAAACTCCCAAATTCTACTTTTTAGGTGATGGGATCTTTTCCATCCAGAATTGCTGCCAGTCCATTTTCCTGCAATTTTGAGACAGGTAACCCCAAAATTGCAGGGTAGTTTCCCAGATACTTAATTTGGTTAAAGAAAAAAAACTCCCACCCATTAAAGGAAAATACAGGTCGTCCTTGACTTACAACAATTGGGAATTTCCTTTGCTAAGCAAGTGGTTATTAAACAAGTCATGTCTGATTATTTTTTTTGCCATAGTTGTTAAGTGAATCACTGCAGTTGTTAAGTGAAAGCAATTAGTAAGCGAATCTAGCTTTCCCCATTGATTTAACTTGTTGGAAGCAGGCTGGATAAATCACATAATCCCAGTATGCTGCAAGTATCTTAGATATATGCCAGTTGCCAGGCAGTGAAATTTTGATCATGTGACTAAGGGAATGCTGTACAAGTTGTGTGAGGACCAATCACAAGTCACTTTCTTCAATGTCATTGTAATGTGAAACGATCATTAAACGTATGGTTTTTAAGCCAGGAACTAGTTATGCAAACAGTTCTGGAGGGCCACTTATGAATGTGAAATGACATCGCCACTGGTTACAGCTCTTTACTTCTCCCAAAAATTGTGGTGTTCCTCACCTCCTCAAATGCCCTTGGTTTAAAACAGGGGTTTTTATAGTTTTTCGTCAGAGATGGTATTCAGCAGGTTCTGACCAGTTCTGGAGAACTGGCAGTGGAAATTTTGAGTAGTTCGGAGAACTGGCAAATCCCGCCTCTGACTGGAGATTTTACAGTATCCTTCCCCTGCCACGCCCACCAAGGCACACTCACAGAACCAGTAGTAAAAAAAATTGAATCCCACCATTTGTTCTTCATACTACAGAACCAGAGCCCCTGATCTAGAAGCAGAGCTCAAATAATAGAAAATTTACTCACTTTGTTCAGTCCTTTCTGTAAGTGAGGCATCATTGGTCCAGTCCTTTGTTATTTCCAGACTGGCCCCACGGGCCAGATTTAAGCACTTCATGGGCTGGATCTGGCCCATGGGCCTTGAGTTTGACACCCCTGCTCTAAGTTATTGCCCAAACACATCTATAGTGGACCACACCAAAAACGTAATTCTGAATTTCATTGCATCAGAACATTATTGTAGCTACTGGTCTGTTAAGGTCTCTATTGTTGTTTTTTTTATATATGTGTGTTGTTTTTTTAAAAAAAATCTGACAAAGTTCACTGACACATTCCTGAGATATTTTTTTTTCCTCCCTCAAGTTAAGTGGCAGAATCAACTTTTCAAGCAGAAAATTGGAGATGACAATAAGAAGGATTTCTATTTGGATCAAATAAATCTCCTATATATTGTCTTTTCCTCGATGCTGTAACTGGCAGGCTCCAAGGACATGCCAGCCTGTGCCAAAAGTTATTATCTCTCTCCTGAGCACATAACAAAATCGCAAACTGTCATAGAAATCTAAAATGCTTTGTTTTACTGTCATAGCAATTTAGCATGTTTCACAGTTTCAGTTGTGCCTTGCAAAGCAATAGAAGGGGAAATGAGATGGGACAAAACTGAACTTTGTTCAATATGAGTAGAAAATGGTTGATTTCTCAGGAGGCACCACTCGGTTCTGTAGATGAAGTGTTTCCAAACTGTAGTGCAAGAATGTGGGCAACTAGAAAACTGTGTGTATAGGTAGTCCTCTGCTTACGACCACAATTGGGATTAGAATTTCCATTGCTAAGCAAGGCAGCCATTAAGTAAGTCGCACCTGATTTTACCAACTTTTTTGACACTGCAACTGCATAAATACACGCCAGTTGCTACGCAGCTAAATTTTGATCACATGTCTGTAGAAATTCTCAGTCATCCAGGTCATGGTTGTCCCAAAGGTGCTTTTTCAGGAAACAATTAGACTTTCTTGTTTTTTGTTTTGAAGACATTTCACTTCTCATCCAAGAAGCTTCTTCAGCTCTGACTCCCCACTATCCTGTCAGAACTGAAGAAGCTTCTTGGATGGGAAGTGAAACACCTTCAAAAGAAAAAACAAGAAAGTCAAAACAACGCTATAGAACACTGCACACCAAAACAACTAGACACAAGAACAGTTTTTCCCCAAACACCATCACTCTGCTAAACAAATAATTCCCTCAACACTGTCCAGCTATTTACATAGTCTGCACTACTATTACTATTAATCTTCTCATCACTCCTTATCACCCATCCCCTCCCACTTGTGATTGTATGACTGTAATCTTGTTGCTTGCATCCTAACTATTTTTATTGACTATTTCCTAGTATGATTTGATTGCTTATTGTACCCTATGACTATTATTAAGTGTTGCATCTTATGATTCTTGACTCTTGAAGAATGTATCTTTTATGTATACTGGGAGCATTTGCACCAAGACAAATTCCTTGTGTGTCCAATCACACTTGGCCAATAAAGAATTCTATCTGTTCTTTCTTTCTTTCTTTCTTTCTTTCTTTCTTTCTTTCTTTCTTTCTTTCTTTCTTTCTTTCTTTCTTTCTTTCTTTCTTTCTTTCTTTCTTTCTTTCTTTCTTTCTTTCTTCTCTCTCTCTCTCTCTCTCTCTATCTATCTATCTATCTATCTATCTATCTATCTATCTATCTATTGGTCTAAAGTACTGCAAACAGACACTTCCCCAGTTCACTGAATTTATTATAAGAAGGGAAAGAGACACAACACAATTGGGCTTTCAATATTCTGTCCTAGCCAATTTCAGTAAAAGTGATATTAACCTTCTGTGGAATTAATTTCTTAGTTTAGTCTACCTAGTGCGACTGAGAGTTACCTAATTTCCATACATTTATTTGTGCATGTAATCCCCTTAGTCTATCCAAGGGCACTAACTAATGCAAACATATATTAGAATAACATGTTACTAGTAATGACATTAAAATTATAGGAATAGGATGCATGCCTATTGTGTAGTTCTATCAGTAGTGCTATTATGAGCAAATTTAGAATGGGGAAAGCAGAATAGCTGAAATCAGGATTCCTAAAGCAGAAATGAGCCTGTAATTCCTCAAATCCTGTTGAAATGCTAAATCCCTTTTAAATATTTTGTACTGCTGGGAGACTTGAATGAAGTGTTGTCCTATACCTGTCATGGCCCTAGTGGAGACTGACTCTGAGGCAGAGGAGGAACAGCCGACAGGGAGTGGAAGTGTGGCTCTGGAGGTTATGGAGAAGGCTGGGGAAGGGCAGAGGCGGCTGAGCAGTCAGAGGAGGACCCAGGCCCATCTCCTATCTATCCTACGGCACGCAGGGAGGAAAGGATAAGGGAGAGACATGGTCTACTCGGGAAGAGAGGGTCTTGATCCTTTTCATGGGCTGTAGCCATGACAACTGAATGAGAGGATGGACATGCGTACGGGCGAGCACTGGAAACAAAATTGGAACTATCTCTAGTTTATGGTTCCTCTCTGAGTTTGGTGTCCTTCCTAGTGTGTGTTATCTGCAGACATCCTCCAGCCTTATCTTGCCTGGTTTGTGCTGCTTTTCCCCTTCTTCTTGTAACTGTTTGTGTGGGAGTTTTTGTCTTCAGTCAAGAATATTCAGAGCTTGGAAGCAAAGTGAAGGAATAAAAGGGACTTCACCTGTTTTCTGTGACTCTGTTTGTTTTGTATCCCACCCTGGGCCATCACAATATCATTGAGACATGTTATGTCCTGGCCAGCTTCCTTTGAAAGACTACACAAGATAATTTGGGGATAGAATACCAACGAACAAGAGAAGCAAATTCAACACTGCTATTAATAAGAACCTAGGAAGACCAAGAGTAGTGTCAGAAGCTTGCAATTCGACTGGTGCTATGGAGCTGATGAATTTCTGTTTTACTGCCTGAAATGAAAGAGTTTGTTTGCTGCGGTTGGTTTGCTGAGTATTAAGTGAATGAGCTTTTTTTGTATGTAGATGTAAAAATATTATGTAGCTTTTGGAGAGGGGGGATGAAACATCTCCTTTGCCAATCTTTCTGCAAAGTTGGCTGGTTGGTAGTGGTTACCATGGATTGCCACCCCATCTACTCTTGCTGCTTTGATATGAAAAACAAGGGAATTAGGAGCACATAAAGAATTGCTATTAATAGAACATTTGAATGTTATTGTTTTTTATTTTGTTGCAACAGAACATTCTTGCTATTTATATTATATATTTATATATTCTGTGAGAATTCTCTGAGAGCAGCCAAGATTCAGTTCTGAAACCATATTCTGGGTGATGGGCATTGTTTCAAATTTACGGTTAGTTAGCAGTCAATTTCAGAATGCTTGGTACATTAAACTTAAAGTTTGCAAATCAGTTGTCTTCCTCCTTCCCTCCCTCCCTCCCTCCCTCCCTCCCTTCCTTCCTTGAGGTTCGGGAGTTGCAAACAGCAAGAGATTGTGCCAAGCTTGGCTTTTGCTGCATACAGTAGTAATGCAGTTTTTAAAAACAAAGCTCTTGTTTATTTATCTTCTCTGTTTCATTGTTCTGCTTGTAACTGCTTCATTGTATTTTTTCCCCATGTTCTGTTATAGTGCAGGTTCGTGATACTATTTAAAACTAACTGCATTTCATTTTGCTTTGTACACACAGGCTCCCCTCCCCAAATTTCTATTGAGTCAAAGTCCTTTGCAAGGGTGATGTTATATGACTGCAAAACAATTAGTCTCAAGGTATTACTGCAAACAAGACAATAACCAGGAATAAGCTAGCGATGAATGTCAGTTGAATGCATTGTCTCTCTGAGTCTCTCTCTCTTTGTAATGTGTTTTCTCCTGCTGAGCTACCTGAATGCCTTGTAGGCAGTTATTATATTATATTCTTTCCTCCCCCCCTGTTTTTCTAGCAAAGATTTGCATCTTTATTTCTTTTTTAGAGCAAAAGGATTGAAGACTTTCATTCTTTTCTCTCTCTCTCTCCTCCCTCTAGGTTCACAATAGAACAGGAAATTGATCTGAAGGATGCTTTGAAAGGGGTTGGAATTACAGAAGTGTTCAGCCAAAGTGCTGATCTCACTGCAATGTCTGGTAAGCGGCTTTTTGTGATTTAGGTTATTGCAGTAGTGCATTCATTTTCTTCCACAATAATTTTAAAACTTGGCCCAGAAAAACCTGGCCCACAAATGTTTTAGTTAATTAATTAATTAAATTTCCAAGCCCAGTATTCCGAAATAGGCACTAAGTGTGGGGAAAGGCATTTTTTGATCTGACCTAGGCTGTCCTGCAAGATGTCTACCAGCTTTTCCTACTCTGGTGGTCTCTAGACTGTTGGATATCAACTTCCAAAACTTGGAAATTGATGGGAATTTGTAAGTGGAAATAGGAATGCAGCAATCATCTAGTCCCAGTTTAACAATCCATTTGGAGATGACCAATTGGTGACAGTCTTTTTTTGGAAATGTCCATTGAACTGTTGACATAATTCAGGGAATCTACCTTATTGTATTGGATTAGAAGACCTTCATGATCCACTCCAACTCTATTATTCTGTTATTCAGTTTTTTCTCTCCTCCTTTTATGTCACAGTTCAGGCTTGGTACAGATTTTAAACAAGGTGTGTATTCACCAGTTTTATTTGGAATAGATTTTATTATTTTAAAATGTAATTTCATTACAAAAGCAAAAAGATTTCTAATTTACAGCCATTGTCTCTATCTGACTTTTTTTTTTTAATTTCTGAAAGCTATTTTAATCTTCCAAACTATATTCTGTTTACTTTATTTCCACTCTAACTTCTATTTTTTTCTTCATAAGCCCTACCTGACTATCTGTACTTCAGACTATCTATCTATCTGTCTATCCATCCATCCTAGTCCCAATCCTACATACTAACTACTTCTCCTTTGACACTTTATTTATTAAGAAAATTTATATGACCGCCCAACTCACTCATGGTGACCCCAGGCAGCTTACAGAAATAAATGCGGTACAAGTCTCCATTGTCACCTGCTTCAGCTGAACTTGACCATTGGAACTGCTCTGGTGCTACTTGACATCACCAGGAAAGTATAGTGCTGGCTCTTGTTCATCTCTAGCTCTACTCTCTGAGTTTGGCTTTATGTGAACTGTCTTGACCTCTGGGGCTATTGGCCAATCTAATTTCCTTGGGATTGATCTGGCCTGGTTTGGCACTTTCCTGCAAAATGGCCACCATTCCTCTTTAAATTCCCATTGCTACTGTAAGGCAAGCTTCTTGAGGCCTTGCATGTTTGGTATGGCTGGTTCTTTTTCCCGGTTGTCTGTCTGTCTTCTACATTTCTTGAGTTATACTGTCTCTTTTTCTCTTTAGCTGGGTTAGCTGCTGATTGGATGGGTTTCTTCTAGTATGACTGACTGCAAGCTCTGACTGACTTTGATTCCAATGCCATCAGTGCAGACTTCAGGCACTTATTGAGAGTCTGTTAAGCCTCCTTCTTTAAATATAGTAACTTTCCATTGAAAGAGAATAACTCCTTAAGCTTTCAGGGGAATAAAAGAGAGAGGAAATTGTGGCATGTTGTTTTGTTTTTCCCTTTTGCACATATCCTCTCACAGTCAGAGCTCTTGCTATACCTAAACTATATGAATATCTACTTGCTGATTATCATGGTGAGGGAATTGGCTCAGGGCTAATGGCAGGGGTGCGATTCAACAAGTGTAACAACTGGTTCGGTGAGCACGCACTTTGCAGGTGTGCAGAGCATTTGCTACTGACTTTCTCCAGCAATCCCTTTGTGTTAAACAGCTGACACGCAACAATCCACTGTGCCGCACGAATCACTGGGCCTGAAAAACAGGATATAAAGCACAGCCTAGAGCCCAGGTGGACATGCAGGCCCAACAGCTGATTGTTGGAGCAAATTGAACTGGTTCGCTCCCAGCTGATCCTTGGAGCTACCGATTTACCCAAACCAGTCCGAACTGGTAGAATCCTACCCCGACTAATAGGTTGATTCTTCTTGCTGTCTTACTGAATTATGGATCTGAAGATATTTAGTAACATCTGTCCCCTTTCTCCTACTTTTTTCTCAATGTGCAGCTTTACCAATGGGAGGGGGATGATTTAAGAATTCTGACCTTTGTTTTTGATTTTGTCTTAAGTGCAAAGTCTTTTCTTCCTTTTTTAGGATTAGTCTTCTTTTTCTTCCTGCAGCATACAGTCCATTTTTAACTACAGAAAATTAAAACTATCTGCACTTTAACTTCTTCTCTGTAGATTGTGAATTCAATAAGCATGCTGATTGATATTTCCTTGCTTTCTTAATATTTAACCTTAACCCAGATTTTTCATTTTCCATTTTTTACTTTCATAATGAGCTTTTTTAAGTCTTCATTATTTGAGTTAATGAAATGGAAATGTCTGCATAACTTAAAGTATTAGTGTTAATTTTGTAAGTGCTTTTAATTCTTAGTATTAATTTTGATTCCAGCTGTCATCCCGTCAAATCCTACCATGCTTTTAATATATTTCATGCAGAAGTTAAATAGGTATGAGGAGGCATAATACATTTTTATCTTGTTCTTTTTCTAGTTCTGAACAAATTCTGTTTCTCCAAACAGATTTTACTGTAACGATTGATATCTGCTGTGTTAGAGTTCAGTTAGGCCTTCATAATCATATGACTGCATTAGAAGAGTCCAAATTCCTACAAAATATATTTCAAGGTACTTGCTTTGTTTCAGGAAATAAATGTCTCTAAAACTGAAGAAACTCTGGTTAAGCATCTTTCCATACTGGCTAAGGATATTCTTTGACCAAGTTGAATTGACCTCCTTAATGCTAATTCATCCTTTTAATTCTAGTTAATAACTTGCCAAGAAATTGCATTTTGATAGCTTTGCAGTGAAATGATATTGATTCTAGGATATGAGAAGATCAAACACGTAGTTAAACAACTAGTACTATATGTGGAATCCCAAAATATACAGTCCTCTCTTCCTAGAGAGTAACTTGCAAATATTTTTTTTAAATTAAATACCACATCAAACTACAGTTCCAGTATTCAGAAGAGTGTTATCCTTAACTCATTGGAATGTCCTTCACAGAAAGGGAAGCCTGAAAGGGAAAATCAAGAAAAAAATTATATATTTTATTTTATTTCTCTTCATCTTATTTTTATAAACTGCCTTTATTTATGAACAACTTAAGGTGGCAATTGTATCTAACTTAACTTCCTCCTCCTATTTTCCCTACAATAATAACCCTGTGAGGTGAGTTGGCCTGAGAGAGTGTCACTGGCCTAAAGTCACCCAGGTGACTTTCATAGTTAACTAGAATTCATAGTTTCCTGATGATTGGACCAAAGTCACCCAGTCAGCTTTCATGGCTGGTTTCAGTGTTTTACAAGCACTCTATAACCATAACAAACTTAGCTATACAGTTGTGCTTCATTTGTTAATGCTCTTGATTGAAAGATCTTTCCTTTTCTTTTCTGGTTTGATGTTAAAGTTTGTTTTTAATTAGCATACACTCCTATTATTTCCCAAACATTTGTTCTCCATCATTTCTTGTCTTGGATCTTTTCTTCTTTAAAAATTTGGACATAATCTTTTTCTGTTGATTTTTGTGATAGCTCTTTTCTGAGAGTCTGTGTTCATAATTTATGTACCAAATCTGTTCATAACATCAATCTTATATTCTGATGGTATGTCTTACAGATCAAATATTTCTGGCACATCTACTTTTCTTAATTTTCTCATTCTAACCAATATATTTTATGCTAATAATTCAGACCTGCTTCCACACTTATGCCTAGAAATGTTCCAGCTTATTAGTTTTCAGTTGTCTGTCTTTTGTATTCATTATATAAAAACCCTTGTTATATGTGATCTATGTCTCTGAAGATTTGATGAAAATCTATGTTTAGACAGGTGGGCTAGAGATATTGAAGTTAGGAGAAAGGAGGTAGAAGTAGATCAGAATGGTTGACTCCTCCTCAGGTGAGAAACAAGGGGAAGGGTGTCACTGGCTGAGAGATTTTCCTCTTGCCTGCTGGATTAGAAAGGGACAATTGGAAGTGTAAAGGTATGGAAGAAGAAGGTGTGCTGGGTGCTACCAGCTGTTCCATTATATTGTTTTGTTGTGTGGTAGACTTCTTTGAGAAGGGGGTGGAGGGAGAACAAAAGATGGAGGCAATAGATTCTGTAAGAGGGGAGAATGTAGGCAAGAACATCATGGTGGTGATGGACATGGAAAATATGGTAGGAGGCAGAGACTGGCTCTTCTTGGGAAGGTTGCCCTGATATTTAGCATCAGTATTACATTCCATCCTCTTGGTGCTCCATCAAGGACTTGGTCATCAAAACTTCACCATCCCTGAGTTTTGTTTGTGCTTCTAAATCCCAGATCGGTCTGTAATAAGACATTCTTCATCCACATTTTTTAGCAGAGAGTTCTTCTCTAGGAAATGTGGTTGACTGTAGAGACAGAGATAGGCAAGATCCATTGCCAAAGTACAAGAGAAAAACTGAAATTTTAAGTCTTTAACAAGCAGAAAATATGCAGAAGCCCAGACACACACCTACTTAATTTACATAAATATAAGAGGGAGAGAAAATACAGTGTAATGAGACGTGCAAGATGGTTTTTAGCTCTACCATGTAGGCCAGACAGGAACTAATTGGCTAAAATTACTTTTATTGAGAGTGGCTATAATCACAAAATCTTGGTGGGATTCCAAAGGGAATTTAAGATAGTTCCTGAAATTCTGATGCATGCTTTGGCTGAGAAAGAGAAAGAGCAACTCCAACTGAGTATGTTTAAGAGCCTCCCTGCTGTTATTTAACATCTATATGAAGATATTGGATGAGGTTATCTGCCAACATGGGATTAAATTTTACCAACATACTAATGACACTTAGTTGAATATCTTTGCCCCGGGGCCACCCAGGTTATTCTGTCAAACTGCTTTCCCAGCATCTGGAAGCAATGTGGTTCTGAATGGGGAAGAACGATTTTAACTCAACCCTGAGAAGATTGACTGACTATGGATTTTATAGTTTATAAATTTTATAACTAAACCAAGAAATGACTATGATTCTGATATTGTTTGGCAGGTGATATCCAGGTGTCAAAACTGTACATATTTCACTTGAAGCAGTTGTTGGCATTGAAAAAGAATTATTTTCACTTGATTAACCTGCCTCCTGAATTATTATACACTGCACAGCACATATATTCTCATAATTTTTAGTTTCTTCATTTCTCTATCATGACATTTCAATCTGCTACCAGTGTACTATTTTCTTTCTGATGTTGCTCTTCTTTGTCTTTGAATTCCTTGGTATATTCCCCCTCGGTGACTGTAGTAGCGAGTACATAACCTTGTCTTCTGATTCTGACAGAAGTGATACTGTCATGAATTGGGCTACAGCCAAACATATACTTAACAATGACCTTTGTGAATATCATCAACACATCATTGCTTCATACAATTTAATTCTTAAATAGTGCATCTGATTTTAAATGCTGGTCCATCTAAGTTCACTTATTCCTAAAACATTTAATTCAATGCATTGTATTTTCACTTTGACAATGTCAACATTCTGTCCATGTCATCTTTAGAACTTCCAGTTCTTCTTCCCCAGTAGATAGAGATAGGCTTACGATCTGGGCAAGTGAAGGGCAGGCAGGAATCTTATCTGGCATCCAACCTTATCTCTGTATTTGAGGCCTGTCCACACAGTAGTCTTGAAAACAGTGCAGAAAAAGAACATAGGTTGGATTGGGACCTTGGAGGTCTTCTAATCCAACCCACAACTTAGAATAGAAGACCTTATACCATTTCAGATAAATAGTTGTCCAGACTGTTTTTGAAGCCTCCAGTGATGGAGCAACCACAATTTCTGAAGGCAATCTGTTTCATTGGTTGATTACTCTCACTGTTTGGTAATTTCTCCTTAATTCTAGATTGCTTGGTTCAACATGACCTTTTTTGAGGCTTATTATTTATGAATGTATGCTTTCATTTATGATGGCTCTTCTTAACAATCTTGAGTGCTGTTATTAACGTAAAACCTAACGTAAGTAGTTGTCCTCCATAAATAGCCATAACATTTGAAGAAATAGATGGGGGAGGGGAAAATCAAATCTTCAGGAGTATCACTGTCCTAATGACATTGTCTTTAACACCCACAAAAATCTGGCATTCATTAAGAAGAATGGGATTACCCCCTCTTCTCAGAGCTTTCAATAAGAGCCCTTGGGATTAATGAGTATCTGCCTACACTGTCTGGGTTTTTAACAAGGCATTGGTCATGCTTGCCACTGGGAAATTTTTAATTTTCCATCTCAAATGAAGCCTGGCCGAAGTACTTCTTATGGCTCTCAGTTATGCATTTTCTCTTTTTTTTCCTATGCTCTTCTCACCTGAGGTTTGTGCCGTAATGAATTTGTAGTAGAGCCACTTCTGCAGCTTGGATTCTAATATTGGATCCTCTTGATAGGGAAGCACAATGCCAACTGGAGGTATCTCCTGGCAAGGCAAAGAATTTCCAGATTTTGAAGTTTCTTCATCTATACTCTGAAAGTCTTTGCCTTATATAGATTTAAGTCAATCTTATATTCCCTATTTCCACAGTATTTTCTAAGAATAATACATTAAAATAAGAAATTGTGTAATCAGGAACACAATCTATTCATTCTATACTGATTGCGGTTTCAACTCGATTTATATTACGGTAGAATCGATTTGGTGTCAGTTAATCAGTCCCTAAACCCCAACTCTCTTTGACCTCACTACTTTCCAGAGCTGTTGGGATTGCCATTCCCACTCTTTAATGGTGGGAGTCTTCAATACCTCCTGCAGGACATAGAAATAGGATAAAGGATGGAGGGGATCTAGTCTTTTTACAGAAAATGTTATCTGCATTCCCATTCAGTTTAATGAAAACAAATTTTAAAGGATGTGTGATGCTGTTACAATTGATTACTTGTAAAGTACTCCAGCAACCTATGGAAATGAAAAACCTATGGGAATGAAAAATAGAGCAATTCATCTTACTTTCTACATCTGCACAGAACCCTGTTTGAAACTTTCTAAAGCTTGCAGAATTGATCACCCGAAGCCCATCCCTCACATATGCTATACTGCTAGGCATGCTCCTGCCTAAACCTTCTTAACAGAATAATAGAATAATGGAGTTGGAAGGGACTTTGGAGGTCTTCTAGTCCAACCCCTGCTCAAGCAGCAGACCCTATACCATTTCAGACAAATAGCTGTACAATATCTTCTTAAAAAACCCCAGAGATGCAACACTCACAATTTCTGAAGCCAAGCCATTCTATTGAATAATTGCTCTCACTGTCAGGAAATTTCTCCTTATTTCTAGGTTCTAGTAATAGTAACTAATTTTTAATTAGTTTCCATTTATTACTTCTTGTCCTGCCTTCAGGTGTTTTGGAGAATAGGTTGACCCCCTTCCTCTTTGTGGCAGCTCCTCAAATATTAGATATTTATTAGCACCCCTTCAAATATTCTTAATTTGTTTTTTAAAGATCACAGTTCAAAGAGCACAAGTAGAATTTAATTCTATGGGCATAGTTATCAAATCCAATTGGGCAATCCCAAAGTCTGTTTCTGCTGCAGGACATAAACAATGTCTAACCTTCTATAGTACGCCTGGTATAGCCCTCTAGTTCCTCAGTGATTTTCTTACAACAGATTTTGCTTTTACATATTTTGATCCTTTCTTCATTGACCAAGATCCTGTCATAGATCAATAGAGATTAAACTAACCGAATTCACATCAAACATTTTGATATCAGCAACTATAATTTGCCCTGTTGGTTAATTTTTCCCATCATCAATATCTCTGTTGGTTAATTTTTCCCATCATCAATATCTCTGTTTTCCAAGTAATCTTGATTTCCTCTCCATCTCCATCCATCATTCTATTCAGATCTTGGTTCTCTTTGCCTTTGAGTTTGGAGAATTTGATTCCACAACACCTCCAGGACAACTATAACAAAATATATTGGCATGTTGGAAGCTGTCCATAAAAGGACTTTTTCATGCAGCTAAATCCTTTGAGAACTTCATACAGAAATAGTAATTGAATCCTGCACAATATCAGATCCATTTTTGTTCAGGTGAAGAAGACTTCTCTCTTCAGTTGTATTAAAAAGCGCGGCTGGTATCCATGGACAGTAGCATTTACCTGGGCAGAGTTAATAGAGGGTCTGAACCATCTGCAATTTGGCTGCTGTTATGTAGCAAATTGCAGGCTAGCAGCACACTTTAGTAATGATCGATGCTGAAGTGTCCCCTTAAGATCAAAATTCCTGTTCCATTATAGAAATGGGTAATTGGTGGATCAGATATTGATCTCCACAGTTCCACCAGTCACAGTCATCAATGGCCGATAGTAAAGGATGTTGGAAGTCACAATGTAGCTCCTGTTTACTGGAATTAACAGTTGTACTAGTTTAAGAACAAGCGGTCATAGAGAATTCAGGAAGGATGTCTGCTTGTCAGCTTTCCAACAATGTGGACTGGTGGCTATTGTCAGAAAAAATTAAACTTTGCTTCGATTCAGCTGAGCAGTTCGTATGTTTTACTTCACAGCCTTTTTGATTTAGCTCTTGGGAAGTTGGTGCACCCAAGCACAGGAGGGGGTTATAAAGCACACAAACCAGCCTCGTATTGGGCTTGCACTTCCCAGGGATGAATGTTTTCCTGAAGATTTATACCACCTAACTCCCTTACCTCACAAAAAGCCAGAGAAAACAACCCATTTTAGTCAAACAAATTAACTCCTCTGCTGTTTAAAGATCAAATTATTTATGCAGGAATGTGGAGTTTTAAGCACAGAAAAGATTAATGTGCTCTAGGGTAGCATTGTTAATTTTTCTTCATGAGCAAAGGAGACAAATCTAAGTATGGAAAAGGTTGCTTATGTTTTGCTTTATGAGACAAAATATAGAGCAACGCTTTGGAAACCACATTGTTTAAAATTTCTGTAGCTCTGATTTAATGCAGTATACCTGTTTCCTTTATTTTCATATTTTCATAAAAGTTTGTTTCCTTTTTTAATTACAACAAATAGAAAAGTAGCAGTGTTATACCTTCCCTGCCGTTTTTTAATTGGATTGGTCTAATCAAGAAAGCCATTCTCAATCTCTCCTTCCCTCCCTCCCTCCCTCTTCCTCTCTCTTTTTCTCTCCCCTTCCCCCTCTCTCCCCCTCTCTCCCTCTCTTCCCCCTCCCCCGTGTGTGTGTATAAAAATAAACAGGTGTCCTCAATTTATGACTGATCACTTAGTAAGTGTTCAGAGTTACAATGGACTCCCCCAAAAGTCTTTACAGCCTAGTCCCAAAATTCCAACAACCGCTTTCCCCATGGTCACATGACTTGCATTAGAAGCATTCAGCAATTGGCCTGTATTTAGGGCCATTTTCAGCACCCCACAGTTACATGTCTGCAATTTACAACATTTTAGCCAAAAGCTGGCACTTGATTCCAGTTTTCGTCAAAACAATGGTTCACTTAACAACTGTGGCATTCATTTAACAACCACCACAAAAAGTGACATAAATTTGGATTGGTCATATGGGTGATCCACATTATGACCTTCATGACTCAATTAGAATCCTAACTTGAGGTCTATCCATATATTCCTATTTATGAGATATATTCAAAATGTTGGTTGTTATCCATGAGGCCTCCCATAAAGTTTAGTGTTCAATTATATCAGGGATAATTCTGCCCATCCAAGCTAGTTGTCAAGGATGGCCTCAGGGGTGGGCTTCAAAAATTTTAGCAAAGGGTTCTCTGCCCTGTTGCTGAGTTGGCATGGCCATGATGGGCATGGTCTAGTCAGCCTCCTGCACTATTTACCCACCCTGGGCTCTGGAGGCTTTCCTCAAGCCTCCAGGAGGGCCTCCTCAGAGGCTCTCTAGAAGCCGGAAACAGGTCCATTCCCAAACTTCCAGGAGGAGGCCCGTTTTTCGCCCTTCCCAAGTCTGCACTTACTTGCATACAAAACAGGCCACATGGGGACTCAGGGGCGGGGTGGAGTGGGTGAGGCCAGCCAGGAGTGGGATTTGGGGGTTCTCCGAACTGCACAGAATCTTAGCTAGGGGCTCTCCCGAACCCCTGCGAACCCCCAGCAGCCCACCCCTGGATGGCCTGTTGAGAAAGCCACCCATTGAGAAATTGAATGGGAGAGGAACAAGATGATAGGCATTTTGGGTAGGAAAACTCATTCTTTGGAATACTATCTCCAGAAGTACAGGTAGACTCTTGCTGCTTAGGAAAACATTTTTGTTATTATTATTCAGTCAGGCCCATTGTGTGATTTTTGAGTTACCATTTTTATTACACTGAAGATTATTTTGTATGTTTTTTTATTATTATTTTTCTGGGGTTTTTATTTTGCATTACTCATAATCCTAGTGAATAGTGCAATATACAAAAATAAATTATTATTCTTGGATTCAATCACCTGTTCTCTTGAGGTACATCCAAACTTCAGCCTTTCTATAGTGATAAAGCTTTTATCTTCTTATATCTCTTATTAGATTTGGAGGAATCTTAGTCTATGCCCAGCTCTTTGGCACTACCAAAATGCCTTTGGCTCATCTTGAAAAATTAAGCAGTACCTAATTAGTACTTACTTGAAAGATTATAAAGAAATCCTTAAAAGCTAGACTGGAAGTTGGAGAAAGTCCTGGGAAAAGAAGTTATCAATTATTTCCATATCATTGCCACAGATAGGTTTATGTTGTCCCCAGCACTTGTGTGCTCCTTGGTGCTTTCTGGTCTTGGTTATTTTCTTGCAAACATTTTCTTGCACTGATGATATTCCTAGTTACCTATTGAAACATCTGCAAGAAAACAACCAAGCTCAGAGAGCACCAAGGAGCTCATAGTTCAACACTGAGCTGCAAATATTCTCTTCTATGAATTCAGTGGGAAGGAGACTCAAACTTTATTATATCTAGTTGAATAAAATAGATTTTCAGCTATAGGAAGCAAGCTTGAAATGCTACAGAGTTAGAGTAGTCCAATGATGGACAGAAGAGATTGCTGAGTGTTTTGTAGCACATCACCATGAGTTTCATTATTTAGCCCAGTTGACTAACAGAACCAAGGCCTGACTATGTTCAGGTTGCCAAAAAATAATGCATGGGGGAGGAGGGGGGGGGGGACGACAGAAATGGATTTTCACAACAACAACAAAAAGGTTTTATGACCTTGTTTCTGATTCTGAAAGTGACAAATTCCTGGGCTGTTCATTTGCTCCGGGCATCTTTTCTTTAATTCTTCCCCTCTGCCTGATTAATGGAGACCAGTAGGTCTCAGGGTTCTAGGGAAAATTGCAAAAAGTCAATAAACCTGAAATCTCTACATTCATGGGCAACATTGAGCTTAGACCTGGGGTTGATAAGCTTTTGATTTATTAATATTATGGATTGCCCTTTGCTTTTATTGCTTTTTATTTTTATTTGCTTTTATTTTATTGTGGGGGATGGTGTTTGGTTAGAGCTTGTACCAGACATTTGATTCTTAATTTATATTTTGTCTCAGTGCCCTAGAAAATTGCACCATCTATTTTTGGCAGTTGAATCACTGAATACTTGACAGTTTGTTGTTTCAGGAATGAAATAAAAATTGGGGAGAGATTCCAAGGACAATAGGTTATCTACATCTGGCTCAGATAGACTAGTAATTTGATAGCTTCACATTTATGTATACGAAATCTTAAGGTCTCTTAACAGAAGAAAATAGTGGGACTTGCAGAACAGAGAAGAGAAAAGAAATATATAGTTTAGATTACAGAGGGTGTCATCTGTATTTTTGAATAGTAATTGTTCGACGTTACTGTAATCTATGCTCAGAGCTTATTTTTCTCTGATATTGGAAGACAGATAGGCCTTTTCTGAAAATGCTGAATTGCTAATGCTCTGTTTTTCCTCCAGACAACAAACTACTTTACCTGTCAAAGGCAGTTCACAAATCTATCCTTGAAGTTAATGAAGAAGGTTCAGAAGCTGCTGCTGCTTCAGGTAAACTTCCTAAAAGTGTGGACTAAATGACATGCTCAGCCTTTTAGCAAAAATGATGTATTCCCACAGAATAAACTGTTACATGAGTGGGGATGAAGCAAGCAGGTGGGATCTCCTACTTCTCCTCTTGTCAAAGATTTGCCAAAATACTTTTTTGGCAGAGATGTCTAGATTTGGAGTTTTGCTAGAAAAGGTTGTAGTATAGATAACTGCCTTCTAGAAGCTTGGGATTTCACCTCAATCAATCTTTGGTCATTGACTGAGACTGATGAGCTTTGAAGTCTTCAAACAATCTTCAAGGGCCTAGGTCCTGTCTTGCCATGGACAGCCAACTGTAAACTTCACAGCTGAATTTTCCTCTCCTTAATTCAAACCCAACAATCCTAACAAGTTGCATTTTGTGTGTCTTGTACAAGGAGGTGGAGGAGATGCAAGCTCCTGGTGGAGTAACCCCAGCCATGGAAGATTGCTAACCTGCTAAGCATATGAAGCAGGACCGTGACATTTATGTCTCATTTTCATCAGCCAAAATAATTAATGGCTTAACTCCCATGACAGCTGTGCAGATAAATACTTCATAGTACAGTGCAATGCACCTTGAAAGGGCAATTTCAGAAGAGCTATTTTGGAGGACATTTTCCCATGCTTTCTAACCACTTGTTTACCTTTCTGGTAAGGTCAATGAGTGGGCAGAAGGCTCATTTAAAACCTGTCTTCAAGTCTTGAAAAGTTGGGAGGGAGGCCTTGTCTGCACTTAATTACAGCCTTAGCATTATCATGAAGAGGAGGTTATCCAGTGGTATTGGACCAAGTCTAATACCATAGTACTGTCCAGGGGGGAAGCAAGCCCTAATCTTTAAAATATAATGTCTACTTTTCAACTTAGTCCTGTCTCTGTCTTTAGGTGAAACAAAATCGACAGAAGGCAGACAGGTATATGTCAAAAGAATTAGATATTATTTAGTACTAGGTCTAAAAAAAAGGCAATAGAAACTTGGTGATCTGGAATTGCATTATGTGTGTATAATATATAATATAATATATAATATATTTGAATTCTGAGCCAAGGAAATTCTGCAGCCAATTCTTTTCCATGATTTATTCTTCTCCTGTCGCAGCCTTTGATTAAATGTCTTTGTAATACCAGAAGGAGGGAGACTGGACTGCAACACCAATGTGAAGAGATAAAAATATCCCTTTGCTCTTATCAGAAGCATCAGGTTGCAGCTATATAACATTACCTCAGTTTGCAAGATGTTTCTTTCCAAATGAGCTGGCGATCATTTGGCTGTAGATTAGAATGGGCAATCTACAGCTCTAAACCTCTGTTTTGTGACTATTGTGGTTGAATATTGAGAAGCTAATTTCTTATCATTTTGAGCTAGGAAACACTTGAAGTCTAAGCCTTAACTTTATAACTGAAAGTATTTTTTAAAAGTGTTGAAAACAACCCCAAATTTCACCTCCCCATTTCCACCAAATTTTACCTCTCCAATCCCCCAATCTTGGTAAGGCAGTGTTTCTTAACCTTGGCAACTTTAAGATATGTGGGCTTCAACACCCAGAATTAACCACCCAGAGAATTCTGGGAGTAGAAGTCCACACCTCTTAAAGTTTCTAAGACTGAGAAAGACTGTGCTAAAATATGAGCTACAGTTTCACCCATATTGCATCCTTGTCCTGCCTATTTCACAGTTCAGCTCCTTCTCCTAACCCTAACCCCAACAAAATGACCCATTTGGATATATTTGAATAACATACATCAGATGGCAGAAATACTTGCTTGTCACATACAAATATTTAACCACCACCCTCTCCCCCCCCAGATTTTTAAATAATTTTTTAAACATTCCCTTATTGGTTTCAAATCAGATATCAATTTCCTTTTTTTAATAAGTAGAAAAGCACAATGTTTGAAGAAAGCCCCATTCTGACTGAACATAGATTCCTCAAAATCCCGTAGGCAAGGGATTCATTTCATGACTGGCAATGCGTGAATGTTTTATTTATTTATTCCATTACTATCTCCTTTTTATATGTCAGTATAATAAAGATAAAAGTTAATAAAATGCTTGCACACTGTAAAGCTCTAGAGGAGAGTCATTAAAGACTTACAAATTTAATTAAGACTAAATTTTGCCTTAATACTAATGTATTTGAACTGCAATATTTCCTGTTTATACTGATACTACAAATTAAATCTTCTTATTTTGGATGTCTCAGTTTAAGTGGCAGAAAAACACAGAGTTTCCTGGATGCTAATTCAAGTAGATAGTCAACCTTGTAAGAGATGACCAGATTGAGCCTGAGGGTGGAGTTAAATACATCATTAGTCTGGAGTTCCTACACCCCACGAAAGAGAGCCCCACTGGAAGTCCACTGATTCTTATCTGCCTTGACTGTTAGTTGATCAGATTCTTGTATAGGTTGTATGGAATAAACTCACAGTGCTTTTGAACTCTATCCTGATTCCTGGTTTCTTGCCCCTGAAAATGTGTTCCAAACAGTATAGCTCAGGGCTGTCAAACTTGTGGCTGCAGGCCAGATGCGCCATGCGCTGGCTATGCCCATGCTTGGTTTAGCAAAAGAGGAAAAGTCCCAATATGTCAAATGACGCCACCATGACACCACAACTATGACACCCCCTGGTTTAGCTATAGGAAATTCTAGGTTGGGATGATCAACATTATAGTCCTGTTTATCTCATGCTCATCAAGTTGGAGAACTCCTTGCAATTTAATGAAGAGTTAATTACTAGTCCCCTGCTATTGGCAGTTGTGATTGGAAACAAGTGTCCTATATTGACTGTGTCCTCACAATAAGCCAAACTCTATTGGTTTTTTGGCTTGCTATATAATGTCAAAACCTATACTATAGATTAAATTATGGGTTAGAAGGAGTATTTTAAGTCAGGTTCTTTTGACCTTGTTTGATTTACATTTGTTTGCATTAACTATGTTATTCCTGATCCAGGATGTGCTCTGTCCTTTGTATTTCAGCTGAGGGTTAAGTAGAGTTAAGCAACATTAGCCTTTCAGACTGAAAATGGAGAAACAGTAAGTAAAATTGCCTTGTAGCAGTTTGACTGTCTTCTCATCCCTGTTGACTACGAGTTATTTTACAAAGGAAAAGGACAACAGAAAGAATAGGCTTTCTTTCATTCTGCAGATGGTGACTTAGTCCAGGGGCTTGGTCTAAGACTTAGTTAGGCTTCCATTTAAGAAAATAAATTCCAGAATGCCAGATCAAGAGGCGAAGCTCTAGCATAATCTTGGCAACTTTAAGGTGGGTGGATTTCAACTCTTAGAATGCTCCAGCCAGTAGAGGAGATTCTGGCTTGGAATGTGGAGAACTGAACTCCTTTCATATTAAATATGCCAAGGTTGGAAAACATTGCTCTAGCAATAATAAGTTGGCTGTGTTTTGAGTGATTTTTTTTTACCCTTAATTTCTCACATTTAATATCTCTCATAACGCTAGGTTTCATGGAACCTGTTATGAAAAACCCTGGCATAGATCTTCACTGGCAACCACAGTCTTTTTTCATTGTTGTAATTAGGAAAATAACAACAGAGCAACAGACTAACCAATCAGGAACTATTGCTGAGATAATAAGCAAGACAGAGTGAGACTAATGTACTGTGGCTTGCTGTGTCATTTTGAGATAATTTATTAGATTAATGTAATGAACCATGATAATGACTGAGCCACTGTCCCACTAAATCTATCCTACTGGAGCAAATTCTTCCTTTCTTCAAATCTCATTTCTGTCTTGCTCTTAAGTGGGGCCTTCCATCATTCCTGTCATTAAGTTTCCTTTAAACAGCCTCTCAAGGCAGAATTTGAAAGAGATCTCAAATCTTGGATAAAAGGAAATTCTGATTTGCCTAAACCAAAATAAATGACTAAGGGATGAATCTGATTATAAAGACCACAGGAGATTTATCTCATTGAAAACCAGTCCAATTCACAGTGGTTAAGTCAATATAAAAAAGAATTTAAGAGTGGTAGGCAGTGTCCTCTTTATAAGACAAGAAGTTAGTGTTATCACCTCAAAAAGGAATATTATCTCTGGTTGGAAATATTCCTAGTCGTGTCACTGTTGTGATGACAAAGCTTACCAAAATACATCATCTGAAAATTTTGCAAGCATTAAATCAGAATTTGCATCCATTTGCAGTGGAAATTCTGAGGATCAGAATAAAGATTTCAAAGTAAGAGTGCAGTGCTGGGAATTATTGTGGCCAATTAAGGATTAAGATAACACATGTTTCATTGAATGCATCTGTTCTGTATTTAGCAATAACCCGAGTGGGTGGTAGGGTTATCCGGTGTAATGATTTCCCCTCAGAAAGGAATGGATGTAATAACTCTCCCAAGTCAGCTTGTTTGTAAGTTATAAACTGTTCCCAAAGTGGTGAAAATAAATTGTGCAGCTACCAGTTGTTTATCATTCACAGAACATATCTAGACACATCCATTTCTTTCCAAATCTTTCTTGGTTTTAGATTAGGTTTGGGCCTCCTGACAACCCTGTTAGTATGATGGGTTTTTAATCCTTGTTTGTGCATTTTAGGTGTGCGACAAATGGATTGGCAGCAAAAAGAGATTGTGGGGCACAAGTATATCCAAAAAATGTTAGACTTACTTTCTTTTCTTCTTTTTCTCCCATTCCCCAGGAATGATTGCAATTAGTAGAATGGCTGTGCTGTACCCCCAAATTATAGTGGATCATCCATTCTTCTTTGTGGTTCGGAACAGAATAACAGGTGAGTGCATTACAATATTTATAAAACAAAGGATTGAAATATATATAAATAAAATACATACTCAAATATTTATACCAAAAGACAGTATTAGAAAACATTCTTTGTCACTCATTTGATTCCTTCCTCAGGATTCTCATCAATTATGAAAATAAAGTAGTAAGGACCACCAGATATTCTAAACACCACACTGGCTTTGGTTCTTTGTTCTTTCATCATAGCTCTTTTGTGGATGGATAATCCTATCTGAGAACCAATATGGACTTGGTTCAGGAGAGACATCACATCAGTCTCTTAATATCTTTTTCATTCATTGTAAGTTGCCCTAAGTAGTTCTAGAGAATAGGGTTCAGAGGTGGTATTCAGCAGGTTCTGACCAGTTCTGGAGAACTGGTAGAGGAAATTTTGAGTAGTTTGGAATCCCACCTCTGACTGGCCCTGCCCCCATCTATTCGCTGCCTTCCGAGTTCCAGCTGATCGTCTGGGTCTTCTTTGGTTGCCCTGCACAGAAGAACAGAGCTGGAAAGCAGGTTAGTGGGATGGAAAGAGAATGGGGATTTTACAGTATCCTTCCCCTGGAATGAGGTGGGAATGGAGATTTTACAGTATCCTTCTCCTGCCACGCCCATCAAGCCATGCTACACCTACCAAGCCACACTCACAGAACTGGTAGTAAAAAATTTGAATCCCACCACTGATAGGGCTGGTTTTAACTATTGTTCCATAGACACATTGGAACCAATAAATGATATTTTCAGGAAAACTACCTAACAATGAGACCTGTCCAGCAGGAGATACAGTGTCTTTGAAGATGGCAAGCCCTCCTTTCTTGAACCTACTCAGTAAACAGAAGCCATTTTGTTTATGGATAATTGTTCCACTATTGAACTTCTTTTTAGGAATTATTATTGTTGTTATTTTGAATCTGTATTCCTATAGCTCTTCTTTGCTTTCTTTAAGGTACCATCATTTTCATGGGGAGAGTAATGCACCCAGAAGCAATGAATCCAAGCGTGCATGATTTTGAAGAACTTTAATATCTCCATGGTTTATCCACATTCTCACAAAGAAAACAAGCACACTGAGTTTGCAATTGATGTATTTAAGGGTTTCCATGTAGTGGTTTACTTTTTTTTTTAGTTCTCCCTTTTTTTGCAATGTTACCTTTGAGATACTATTTAAAAAGACAAACCGTTTCCAGGTCTAACTTCAGCTATGAAATTGCAGACCATAGTTGTGGAAGGAAAGCTTTCAGTATTAAAATATATGTTGTTGTCTTTGTGATTTATTGTGTTGGTCCTTTAAAATAAAAACTTAAAAATATCCATGCTAGTGACCATCTTCTTGTCTTGGGAATTAATATCTAATTGCCTCTCACATGAAGCCATTCCAGATTTCTGTAGTAGAACATACTTATGTGCCATTGGGAATTAATTAGTTAATTAATTGTCAAGACTCTTTGAAACCTAGATAATAATCCCAAGGTGCTCAGATTTTTGAAGATGAGAAGCCAAGGTGTTGGGCAGTGTATTGGGAACACATTCCAGAAATGGGAATAGATTAGGTCAGTGTTCCCAACTCAGCAACTTTAAGATGGATAGACTTCAATTCCTAGAATTGCTCAACAAACCATCCTAACTGAGGAATTCTGGGAGTCGAAGTCCACCCAGCATAAAGTTGCTAGGATTGAGAAACAATGGCCTAGATAGAAATTAGAGAGGTTTAGACCATAACTAATTTAGACTGATTTTAATTTAAACACAATTAAAATTGAATTAAATAACTCTGGTCAGTATGATCATTCCCCATATGTTGTGTGCATTTCCCAAAGTGTCACATAAAATGTACAATTCAGCATTGTTATTATTTTGTGAACTGGTACCACAACTAACATTCTAGACTTCTGTTACCTAAGCCACTATTTTCCAATTTGGACAACCTTCAGGAGTGTGGACTCCAATTTCTAGGATTCCTCATCAATTGCTGAGAACTTTGGAAGTTGAATGCCACAAAAAACTGTTAAGATGCCCAGGTTGGTAAATGCTAATCTAACCCATGGTGGAAATAATCCATTGCATCTCTATATGGTCCACCCCTCTGTTTTATCTTCTTCTATAAAGTCTCATGTACCACTTAATCCTATGCAAAAGCCAGGGAGGTGAGGAAGACCCTTTCAGGAAAAACAGGCAAGGTTCCCAGGATTAAGCAAGGAAAATACAGCACTGGAAGGTTTTAAGAAAGAATTATTCTAGAACCAAACTCTGTCTTGCTTCAGAAAAAGCAAGAGTCCCGGAATATGTGGAAAACCTGCAGTGATATCTAATCCTAATGCATTTATAAAAGATCAGGGACCGAGATCGTATGATGTCTTGAAAGTAGGGAAAGTGGCCCAGTACTATAGCAGTGCATGAAGACAGCGTATACTGCAGCTTTAAGTTACATAATTCCTATGGAGCATTCTAGCCTTGCTTGTGTTTCCTAACAGTTTTCCCACTGCACCCACTTTTTAAAAATCAGCAGTTAAGATGCTGGGCTTGTCAATCAAAAGTTTGACAGTTTGAGACCCAAGAACCTTGTGATGGGCTAAGTTCCTATTCCTGGTCCAAGTCCTGCCCATCTAGCATGCAAATGCAAGTAGACAAATAAGTACCGTTTCAGTGGGAAAGTAACAGCATTCCACATACTCATTGTATTGTCATGCCAGCCACATGACCATAGAAGCATTTTTTGGACAACACTGACTCCCTTGGGTAAGAAACAGATGAGCACCACCCTCAAGTTAATTCCATGTTGTTGCCAAGAAGACAATATGGGCCATTATGCAATATCAAAGCCAATCTTTCAAGTGAGTATGTGAGTGATGTGTGCCAAGATAAAAAAAAGTTGCACTACTTTAAAAAGAGGCCAGTTTTAAATGTGCTTCTGTAAATTGCTGCTATAAAGTAAAAAAAAAAAAGTGATGTCCATTTGAAACTGAGTAGCTGTCATTCACTGTAAATGGCTGTACTTTATAGTCAGTGGGGATTGGGGAGTTAATAATTTATCAAGGTTCCTTCCTGCGGGCAGATTAACAGGAAATCATGCAATTCTCTGTGCAGCTCCTTGGATTGTTCATGAAAAACAGCAAATGTTTTTGTGGCTATCTTCAATAGATAAGAACCATATCATCTGAGTCCAGTTAAAGAGAATAATGGTAAAATCCCACTCAAAGCACTGAGGCACCAATAAAGGCTTTTTTGTCCCTTTGATTTCCATATGGGTTTGATTCTAGTCTCTGGCAAGATGTCCAACACAAATCTGTATGTCCTTCCACACTGGTAGCTTTCCTGTATGTAACTTAGATCCCCCCCCCCCCCCGCCTCAAAAAAGCTTTATATACTCATAAAAATGCAATTGTATTGATGCTTCTACAGATTAAAAGCACTTTATTAATAAAGCATGGGGGAAAACGGCATAGATGGCAATCCTGTGTGTGTGCTTCATTAAGAAACATTGTCAAGATGTGTAGGATTGTGACTCTGTAATTGAATTCTTTTCTCATTCACTAATAATTAATTCACTAATTCTATTGCTTTGATCCCATTAAGGAGAAAGCAAAAGCTACTCCAGGCATTCAGCTAGTGCTTAGTTAAAGTGGAATCAATAATTTTAAAAAATAAAGTGTGCTATCTTTACTTTTCTTCTCCCACTTAATGTTTTACCTTTGGCAATATCCAGGACAGTATAGATGGCTTGTTGGAATGATGGAGCCAATAGCTATTCATAGTAAGTTGCTGCCTGAGTCCTGATAAAATGGTTATTGTTTTCCAGACGATTATGTTCTTTCTAAATCTGCAACACTATCAGCTCAAAACAAAAACAAGAAAGTGAACAAGAAGAGAGTGAGAAATTATTTAATTCCTCCTTCCCATCTGTATACATGGTGGAGATGAGAAACTATGGTGGGTTGAAAGAGCTAAATGGTATTCATCAACCACTGGTTTATTAGATTTATATCCCACTTTTTCTTCAAGAAACTAAAGATAGCTTTCAAGCCTTCAGTTTATGCCCCAAACAGGGAAGCTATATGGTTGGCTAGGTTGAGGGAGAAAGAAAACAGTTCAAAGCCTCCAATAGGATTCCAAGCCTAAGAATGTTCTTGAACAGTGAGCCTTCCCTGACCTATTGCAACGCTAAACCATGCTAGCAATAGTTTTTATCTTCACCATCAAGTGTTTCTGAATTTGGTTGCAGGAATTGGGTATATCTAGTTAATTGAAACGAAGGACTAGTTGTGACATGATAGCAGTGTTCCAATATCTAAGGGGCTGCCACAAAGAGAAGGTCAACCTAACATTCCAAAGCACCTGAAGGCAGTGCAAGTAGAAATGGATGGAAACTAATCAAGGAGAGATCCAACCTAGAACTAAGGAAAACTTTCCTAACAGTGACAACAATTAACCAGTGGAACAACTTGCCTCCAGAAGCTGTGAGTGCTCCAACCCTGGAGATTTTTAAGAAGAGATTGGGCAAGCATTTGTCTGAAATGGCATACAATATCCTGTCTGAGCAGGGGGTTGGAGTAGAAGACCTTCAAAGTCCTTTCCAACCCGTTATTATGTTGTCTGGTAGCTAAAGTCTAGGGAGACTCCAATAATCACGAAGAAATAATTGCAACCTCAAAAGATTCATGCCTGAAGTATGAGGAGTAACACTGCTACAACTGCAGGCCTAAATTGTCAGTTCCTTGTTCATCAGCTTATTTGGAAACTTGAGAAAGTGGTAGGAATTTAACTACAGCATGTCCTTGAAGCAGTGGATGAATAGACTTACAATATTTTAGTTCAATGCTTGGAGGTGGTTCATGGGATGAAACACAATGAAGTTGCAACTAAGAATTATTGTTTATGTATAAACATTCTTGGTCAGCTTGATGGAGGTGCAATTTCCAAAAAGAATAGATTTATCCCTGGGATATTCCTCACTTTCTGGCTCTGTCTAGTGAGAGCTTCATCCAGCTTTGTTGTTTTTTTTCTTTTTTTTGGTACATCAATTGTGACCATACTGAATCAGAAGATCCTAGCCACAATGGTTCATGCGTTGACCACCCTTTGCTTGGATTAACGTGGGGCTGCAGTTAAAGACTGAAAAATAAAATTGGGGAAAATGCAGCATCTTGCATAAAGATGCATTGGAGACACATAACTCTTGTTTACAGTCACTGTATTGGTTACCTGTCAGTTTCAAGGCACAGTTCAAAATGCTGTTTTTGATATATAAAACCCTATATAGCTTTGCAACGAGGCCTGCCTTCTTGTCTACTATTTATATCTCATTTCCCCAGCCCTGAACTAGAAGGAGAAAGGACACAAGGAGTTATATTTAAATTGCCATGGCCTTCCTATTATGGAATACTTTCCTTTGGAAGTTATGCTAGCACCCTAACTATTCATGTTCTGGAAGACTTAAGCTGCCCCAGAGTGTATTAGAAAAGTGAAATGTTACGGTTGCACTTATTTGCCTTGCATTTAGTTATTAATTAATAATTAATTCATCTTGGCTGACTGCACCAAATGCCCGATATTATTTTAATTATCCATTAATTATGTAACTTAGAAATAACTTGAAAGCATTGTATTCCTTGAAGGGATTTTTTTTCTCATTTTACAGCAGACTTTAGCCTCAGACATAATGAAATTGACTTTACTGATTTCTCTGTTACAAAATAATGACTATAGCTGGCCATAATGATGAAATATTTCCTGCCTACAATTGAAATTCAAAGATTACCTCCTCTGAATTGTCTGCAGAAAGGGAGATGGGGCCAATGGTATGCCTGGTACCTTGTCTAAATCTAGAACAATAATAGCATCTGCTTGTATTTGCAGATACATTTTTTTGTACACAAAGATTATCCTCTCAGATGTGGAAGAATCTATTGTAATCAGAAATAGCATCCCTCCTCCCAAAAAAGAATCGTATGAGAACCCTTAATATAATCAGATAAGCATGTACAGTAAGTACTTCATTTCTCTACTCATGCATCCAGATCATCTGGCATTCTTATTATTGCCTGCTTCTGCTAACAAGTTAAAATCCACATTGTGCTGTTATTGTTGTTTGTAAATGCATTGACGGGTTAAAAAGCCCCTATCTTCTTACTTCATAGAGTTGGCTTTCTAATAAGCACACAAAACGCAGTGGATGAAGGAAGGTTCATTTAAACCAGGTGAACTTCAAAGGCGTAGTTAGAAAATATTCAGAGACTCGTATTTTATTACTCCTTCTCTACAGCTAAATTCCTACAATATACTGTACGTATACCCAAGCTCCAAAGCCTTCTCAAACCATAAAATATAAAGTATTGGCTGAAATCAGGCAACAGCAAAAAGTGAGGGGACTCCAAAAACAACAAGTCCAAATCCAGATGTTTCAGACTGGTGGGCCGCATAAAGGCAGCATATCAGCAGCTTGATCCCTTGCTTGCCCCTGTAGCCCATCTAAGCAAAGAGGCACTGATACCCAGTATGTTCAGAAGCAAAAGCCTTGGGCACCAGTACAGAATCATTGTAGATTACTCCTTCAGAACCTCTAGCCTTGTGGCAATTAAGAACTTGAAACCCAGTAAGCAAATCTCTGAGATTTATTAAAGAAAAAAATACCTACGCTACAAACTTGGCGATTTGTTTATTTTTAAACAACAACAACAATCTTACACATTTGGAATAATGGGTCTTCTACCTATATCAACAAAATCAGAGCAGGACACTTTATGCATGCATGAAGCTCCACCTATCATTGTCAAAAACAGGAGCTCTGTGATACATTATGCGGCTCAGTTTTCATTTTTTTTTATAGATTTTCAGTTCCAAATTGTGGAACAAATTAGTTGTATCTTAAAACTGTTAGCAATTTCTAAACCACCTAGTTTGATTGGTGGGCTGTTATCAAAATGAAATCCCTTAGACTGGATTCACACACTGTATTTAATTACTACTGGATTGGCATAGCCTATTGGATAAACCTAACTGCAAATCATGGTTTATGGATGAATACATTACATGAAGCCAATAGAGTTATATTCAACAAACTATAGTTAAATAACCCATGGCTACCATGTATGTAAGGTTGAACCTTTCAGCTCTTAAATAATACAATTCTATAGTTGCCATATTCAAATCAATTAATATAATAAGGAATAAGCTTCCATGCATGCAAAACATTTTTGTATGCAAATGTTCTCTCATATACATATGGTTGACAGCTTTATATATGCAGAGAGATGTTTTCTGAAATGAAGAAGCTTCTTTCTCAAGAATTTAACTTTACACTGAATCATGTTCAGATCTTGGAAAAACAGTAACTCAGATTTGGAGTCATGGCAAGAATTTATAACCACCTTCAAGGCATTTTAAGAACTCTGATGATGATGATCTCTGCATTTTGGCTGGTCTTTAAAGCCAGTAAATTCCTCAGTACAACCTACTATTGGGAAATGACTGAAGCAGGCAACTTTCATCCCATGCTGATTTGAAAATGAACAATAGAGAAACTGTAAAGGGCAATAAAAAAAAGAGTTGACAAACATGGCAGAATTCTCATTGGTTCTAGAAAATAAATGTTTGCCTTGGTGGAAAAAAATAAATGCTTGTAAGACCAAGAGTCATAAACTGACAGAAATGATTAAGTGATCATTGAGTTCAAATATGTTGCACTAATATTTCTCCAGATGTTCCCCTGCCAGTATTTATCATGGCAACTTATTTGGCATGTTAGGCTAACCTGCTGAAACTGGATCAAAAGGATGGTTGTTCTTTGTTAGAATCTTGGTAGCAAAATCAAATGTGTACAATCCATTCCAGCCACAATGAGATTCATAATTCTATATATTTTACAACAAGGTTGGACCTGGAACAAATATCTTTTCCTATGCCTTCAGAGAAGGGCAACAGCCAGCTAAGTACAGTTAGTTTTCACTTGAGACCAGATTTCTGTCACTAAGCAACATGATAATAAAACATGATGTCATATGACCACATTATTTAGTCACAGTTCTAGCACTCTTTGTTCCCTTTCTTAAGCTGATGCTCTGACATTCGTAAACACCACGTCACATGCTCACCATTTGTGCCTTCCTGCTGGCTTCCTCACTGACCTTGTCACAAGTCAGTAGTATGAAGACTGCAAATGACAATTACTGCAAGATGCTTCAATGTTGTGATGACTCAGGACAAGGCACAAAGGTCACACGGCCAGCTGAGAGTCAAACTCCCTTTTAATGCTCCAAATTTTCCCCAAACACTGCCATGTTCTTGGCAAGTTCTAGAGCAAAATGCGTACACACACAGAGATGGCAGCCTCTGGCTGTGTCTAGTCCAGCAAAACAAGGGAACAGGAATGAAACAAGGAAAAAACAATGAGTCCACAAAGTATGGAACAAGGTACTGAGTCCACGTAATCAAGAACAAGGCACTGAGTCCACGAAATCAGGAAGAAGCAAGCAGTCCTGAAAACTCCAAATGTCTCTACCAGCACACCAAACTTTTCCAATTCAGCATTTGTTCCCAACAAATGCCCTTTCCCATAGCGTCTCCTTAAATTTCAGTTCCAGGTGTACCTTGTGAAAAGGGGTGGGGTACTCTCCTCCTGAGTCATTGGGTCAGCCTGCACTGTTCTCACCTTCTCTCCTCTCTCCGTGCTCGGGGATCTAGAGGGGGTGGTCCTTGCTCATCGCCTGAGTTCCGTTGCTCTTCATGTACACTGCTTGCTCTCACTTGATCATCCTGCCCCTGTTCCTCCCTGCTAACAAGCCGTCCCAATCCTGAGGGGCCCTGGGCTGCCTTGGCCTGCTCCACCCCACATTCCTCCAAAGCCAACAAAGACACCCCCTCAATCTTCATAGGCTCCAGCTCCAGCTTGTCCTCCTCCACAGATTCAGGCTCCGGACAGGGGCATGACAAATGTCCTAACCTGTGACCTGACCTTTGAGCACCTGGAACATTATCCCATGAAACTAGTGATACTGCAACCATCATAAAGATGGGGACTGGTCATCACTCAGTACAACCTGTTCTAATAGTTGCTGATCTAGTGATTGTTTAAAAAAGAGCCACCTCTTAAGCACATTGGAACCCTTTTCCTTTTGCTAGGTTGGTATAATAATAAGATGTGTTGTCTTATTTTAAGGCTCAGTGGCAGAACACATGATTTACATGAAGAATGTTCTCATTCTGGTTGGAAAAATAAGTAGCAGGTGATGAAAAAGGCCACTACTTGAGATGCTACTGTGTTTGCCAAAAGCAGGTGTTTAATTGGTTGTGGAATATAAGTTCAAACACCTGAGCAGAAGGCAACTGCATCCTTCAGCAACTGCAGCTTTCTAAGTTAACGTTGAGGGCATTGTTCCCCTGCCTACGTTCCAGTAATTAATTTCCTATATTACCAGAACATGACTGACTATTGCAAAGCTCAAATAAGGCGTACATATGGGGATATCAACTGATAGCACAGGAACTATGGCTTACAGCTGCCCGTTTAGTATCCAACAGCAACAACAAATTGAGAACATTCCCAAACTCCCAAGCAATTAACAGAGCTGGGAAAGAGCCACTATTTGAAGTCCTGAGGAATATATAAACTATTGTCCATCTGTAATAGCAGTATTAAGGCAAGGCAGAGTGGTGTATACATAGCCATGTTCAAAGGTATTCAGTTATTGTACATCAGTTGTAGAAGAGTTACAGCAGGACAAAGCTCCCTTGTGGATTGTTTCGAAGTACAACTTGAATCAGATTACTCTTTGAGTCCACCTGAGATACATAATTGGCCCACCAGAAACATGACTGCAATCCTCGATAGTAGTTGAATAGTTGAACCATATGATGTGAGAGTTGTAGTACAAACATCTGGACTCAACATGGCAACTGAAATCCTCTCTCCTCAGCTACTTGGTTTACAACACAGGTAGTCCTCAACTTACAACAATTCATTTAGTGACCATACAAATTTACAACAGCACTGAAAAAAGTGACTTATGATTGTTTTTCACACTTACGACTTTTGAAGCATCCCCATGATCATGTGATCAAAATTCAGATGCTTGATAACTGCTTCATACTTATGACCATTGCTGTGTCCCAAAGGCATGTGATCCCCTTTTGCGACCTTCTGACAAGCAAAGTCAAGGGGGAAGCCAGATTCACTTAACAACCAGGTTACTAACTTATCGACTGGAGTGATTCACTTAACAACTGTGTCAGAAAAGGTCGTAAAATTGGGCAAAACTCACTTAGCAAATGTTTTCCTGAACCCCAGAAAATTTGGGCTCAATTGTGGTGGTAAGTCAAGTATTTCCTATAGCCTCACCTTCCAGGGGTATCTTTTTTGTGTCAAAAAAGTCAACATGGCATGTAAAAAAGGAGTTGGAACTTTTTACAGTCATGACTGCCATCTTGACTTTTTTTCTGGGACCTTTTTTTCCTTTTCAAATGATTAAAGGAAAAAATTAATTGAAATACCTGTTTACTAGCTATAGAGAGAGAAAGCCTGCATCTCCTGTAGGAATTGTCCAAGGAAATAGAGATAGCTATGTCCATTGGTGCCAAGAGAGAGAGATAATTTTTTGTCTCCTTTAAAAATAATAATTGCAGTGGGAATTGGGAAAAAAAGTGATCCTATCAATTGCATTTGGTAATATGAAGTTCACTTTTACTAATTTCAGGAAAAGAGCAAAAAGCAGCTATGTATAAACTACCATTTGAGCTGTGTTCCTACAACATGCTTAACTTTATAGTGCCACTTTATAATGCTTTGGTAAGGCCATACTTGGAATACTGCATTCAGTTTTGGTCGCCACAATGTAAGAGAGATGTTGAGACTCTAGAAAGAGTGCAGAGAAGAGCAACAAAGATGGTTAGGGGACTGGAGGCTAAAACATATGAAGAACAATTGCAGGAACTGGGTATGTCTAGTCTAATGAAAATAAAGACTAGGGGAGAGATGATAGCAGTGTTCCAATATCTCAGGGGCTGCCACAAAGAAAAGGGAATCAAGCTATTCTCCAAAGCACCTATGGGGCAGGATAAGAAGCAATGGGTGGAAACTAATCAAGGAGAGAAGCAACTTAGAACTAAGGAGAAATTTCCTGACAGAACAATTAATCAGTGGAACAACTTGTCTCCAGAAGTTGTGAATGCTACAGCACTGGAAGTTTTTAAAAAGATGTTGGATAACTATTTGTCCGAAGTTGTGTAGGGTTTCCTGCCTAGGCAGGTGGTTGGACTAGAAGACTTCCAAGGTCCCTTCCAATTCTGTTATTCTATTCATCTTCTGGATTTGCACAATATGCTGAATTGCACAACAAATTCTGAAACACAAATCTATCAACCAAGATTTGCATATTGTACACATGTAGATGTGAGATTTTTAAATGACTCATTTATTCTTCTGGTAGGAACTTATTTTTTGTGTAGCTTTAAATTTTATAGACACAGGGCTGTCAAACTAATGGCCTGCAGCTTGGATGCATCATGCACTGGCCATGCCCACCCCCAGTTTAATGTAGGGAGTAAAGTCATGATACATCATGTGACACCACCGTGATGACTCGAGTTTGACACCCTTGTTATAGAGCATATGGCCCTCTTCAGAGTTCAGTAGTGATGAATGGATAGCAGGGATAAGTCCAGTCCAGAGGATAAAATAGCAAAATATAATCATTCACCTCTCCATTATGTGATTTTTATTTACTGTATATTAACAGCAAACTGAAGGGAGATTTGCGGGATGAAAATCATCCCATTGCTTGCCTCAATTTAACTTATCTGAAGAAGATATAGATAGAGCTCTGTCATGCTGAACAGCATCAGGAGTAATAATAGAGCTGCATTTCTCCAGCAAAATTGATTATTTAGCGGGTCTTGTTTTGTTTTTGTTTTGGTGCCTTTGGCACTTGGCAATTGCACAGACAAATTCCTGCAGTTTTCTTGGCAAGATTTCAGAAGTGGTTTGCCATTGCCTCCTTCTTCCACAGACTGAAAGTAACTGGCCCAAGGACACCCAGCTGGCTTTGTGCCTAAGGTAAGACTAGAACTCACAGTCTCCTGGTCACCTTATCCACTACACCAAGATCATCTTCAGAAATGTATTTAATTCTGAGCATTTCAGGGAAAGGTTTAGAGACTAGAACAGATTCAAAGAAAAGCAACAAGAATGTTCAAAGATCTTTTAAAAGAGGGTGAGAAGCTGAGCATGATTAGCCTGAATAAAAGAAGTCTACTAAGCATGGCCATTCAGTAGGACAAGTTGGTGGGAAGGGGAAATGATGAAATATCTGTGGTTATGTTATCACACAAATGCTACAATTTATCTACTTGAGTCACAAATGACAATAAAGGTATATAACAGAGATGGCATCATCCACATTTTTTTCATATTGGCCTCAATAGGGCTTGCAGATTTCTTCAGAGAACAAAAAATAACTTCAAGTTAAAAGCAGACAGCAGTCAGGTTGAAATGGAACTCTCTTCTGCTTCTATAGAATTTGTGCATGTACTTATTTTCCTTATTTTAAAGGAAAACAACCTCCAAATAAGGTTTTTCTGGAGAAGGATTTTGATGCTTTTCTGAGAGATTACTCAAAATATTTCCAAATTTCTCTTCTCTTTGAACAAAAACATTTAACTCTCTTAAATAATGTAGATGAGTTGGATGGTTGTAAGCGCACACATAATATTTGGAAGGCAATTTATAATAAGGACCTGGCAGAAGCTTTTACAAATGTCACTGTACTCTTCCACTTTTATCTAACTTTGCCCTTTTCAAACTGTGAAGAAGAAAGTGATTTCACCAAACTGTCCCTGATTAAAATTAAATTTTGATCTACAATGACTGTCATCATGTATTCTCTCTGTAGAATGAGATCTTCAGAGAGAAATGTCACTGGGTGATCTCATCTCTGAATGTGCTGCCAATAAAACAAGAAAAGGGAAGATATAGGTTCTCAAATAATCTGAATCAGAGGACAGTGTGAAGCAAGGTTTTGACAAAATAATTTGAACTCTGCAAGAACATGATTCATTCACAGAAGTGAAGAAGTCACTGACTGACTCAATAAAACAATTTGGGTAGCCTTAAGGTGTTTTAGGCTAGTGCTGCAGAACACTCTTTTCAAACTTTCCCAAAGCATTGTTCGAGTTCTGTGAACGAAGACAGTGAGCATCTTCTAAGCAGAGTCAAGTTACATGAAATGACATGACCCCTTTGCTTCACATTTTAGATTCAAGGATTTTTTTGCATCATTTTCTAGAATTGTTCTTCAAGCAATCCATTGAAACGAGAGAAAAGACAAAATATCAGAATTTAGGCTAAGTGTAATGCAACTTCTTCCTGGCTCTGGTATCGCCATAAGTTAGTGAACAATGTATTGTTATGATGTCTATGGAGATTTTCAGTCATCCAGATCCTGGTTGTCTCAAAGGTGCTTTTTCAAAAGGCAACTGGACTATGTTTTTTCCTTGAGGAAGATGTTTCTCTTCTCATCTAAAAAGCTTTCATCCTCCACTAGCCAGTCAAAACTGAAGAAGCTTCTTGGATGACAAGCGAAACATCTTCTTCAAGGAAAAAACATAGTCCAGTTGCATTTTGAAAATTCTTCAAGGAAAAATATAGTCCAGTTGTCCTTTGAAAAAATACTTTTGAAAGATGGCTTTTCTTTGTTCATGAAACTAAGATATCTGTTTGAGGTGTCTTGGGACAATTGTGATCTCTTTTGTATTAGTCTTCAATATAAAACAATTATATTGACACAAATTGTAATGAGAACAAAGCAGCAAGTGAAAATTATACCCTCAGATCTTTTTACATTTAAGAAAAGTCCTGATACCACCAGATGCCATGTCATCCATACACACACAAAAAGATTCTCCCCCCCCCCCCAAAAAAAAATACAGCTTTTTTTCTTGCAGTCACCTAATTTCTGGTGAAAAGATGACACGTGCACCCCTCAATTAATATGATACTTTAAACTGATCATTGTTCAATGTGATACAAGTGGACTTTCATTTTTCTCCTTTCTTCTCTCTTTTTGCTCTGACAGATGATGTCACACTGATGAATTCATAGATTGTAGAGTTTGAATTTTCTTTCATTAAAGGAGCTAATTATGTGACACAATTTCTTTGCCTAACTTTTCACAGGCAGGAGTTTTATATCCTAAACCTTAACAAGCACTAAATATATTTATGTATTTCAAACATAAGCTTAACAAAGTAAAGACAGCTCACTCTTTGGTGAGGGAGAATGGCCTGGTAAATTAATAATGGAGACCCTATGCATGCATAATTTATTTAGAATAATAACTCTTATAGGAAAATTAAGCACCATGTTTCTATGAGGTAAACAATGTTGGGTGAACACGTTTCTTATACAAAACAGTGCAGAGGACATGGCAAGTTTAAGAAATGCATTAGACAATCGTCTAATAAAATTACTTCTGATGTAAAATATACAAGAATGCTATTAATTTTGATTTAAAATTCCAAATAGGGATGAAATTCAATAGCAAAAAAGACAGAAAAAGCATAATAGGCAACCATTTCTAACATAAATAGATTATACGTGTCTGAGGTAAAATATGACTTCAATTTTAAATTAGATTCTGATTCAGTAATCCAAGTAATTCTTTGTTCCAAACAGTGAAGACAGTTAATGAAACAAAGAAATGAAACATGTAACCAGGTAGACTGTTTTTGTTTCAGGTTTTTTGTTTTTGTTTTTTTTGAAGACTAAAATGTAATGAGTGTTTTTTATTAAGAGCAAGTGAAAACCAATAAACCCAAGGTCATGGATGAAGGCACACTAAGGTTCAGGCAGGGGTCATATAAGCTAATTTAGTCTAAAGACAAAATGGTTAAGCAGAATTTGTTATTATAAGGCATCCTATTCAACAGAGCAAAGTAGCCAAGCAGCAATCACACTGTTGTAAATAAGACTTTCAAGGCTGTACTATGGCACGTAGCCTTGGTTTTATCTCCTGAAAGCGGATGAGATTGGGTTAGAGTGTGATCTCTGTTATTCCTAAGACATCAAGCAGTTTCTTGCCACATTAGCTGCAATAGTAGTTACTATTGCTTATTTGTTTTTGCTTTTTTAATTTCTTTAATTTCTTCATAGACCAACATTTTTATTTCAAGATTGTAATAAAAAAACATCTTGGGATTTTTTTTTTATTCTGCTTTTCCTCTTTTAAAAAATGTTTTTTCCAGGGAGAAAGGAGTCAATAACACAACCCAGTAACCGGTTTCACAGCTTATGATAACTGACTCAAATTCCCAAGTCCAGCAAGATGGATCAGAGCTAATGGAGGGTTATTAGAACAAGCAGAAGTAAAAGAGAAGTAAATATTTCAACAACTTTGATGGTTGAATAGTAGTATGATATGTACATGTATATTTATAGAGTCGCTCACTGTGGAACCCAGGTTTGAAACAACTCTACAAATTATACTGTACAAAAACATTCAAGAGAACCTTTCCAATGTCCACATTTTTGAATATTTACCATATTGATTGATTATATCCCATCAAGTTGCTTTTGACTTCTAGTGATCAACACAGATATTTTTCTCCATATAATGTATCCCTAACCTGTTCCTTCAAGTCTCCCAGCCTATACTCATCACCACTGTAATTGAGCCTACCCACCTTGTTGCTGGTTATCATCTTCTTCTCTTTCCTTTCCCAGTATTAGAGCCTACTCCAAAGAGCTAAGCCTTCACATAAGGCAACTCATGTCATCACATCATCACATGACATATCGAGACTTTTTCCCCTTTCTCTAAACTGGGGGTGGGTGTGGCCAGCATGTGACACATCCAGCCCATGGGCCATGAGTTTGACACCCCTGACATAATGTGTCCCAAATAGGATAATTTGATCTTGATCATTTATGCCTCAAGTGGAAACTCTGATTTGATTTGTTCAATGACCTATTAGGTTTTTTTTTTCATGGCTGTCCATGTATAATCAGGAATCTTCACCGAAGTTCAAAAGTGTTAGTACTCTTCCTATCTAGAAGGAAGTCACACTTTTGTTTCTATAGAGTATCACAGGGAATACTATGATTTGAATAATTACCTTTATTTCCATAAAATTCCTAATCCCAATTATCTGAAGCAAATAATAGCACAGTCTTATGGTAACTCATCTTCATGAAAATTATGGGGTTTATTATTATTATGATTATGGTTGCTCAACCAAATAGTTAGATTGAATTTGCCATTTTTATCCACCTATCTAATCTTCCCTAAGAACCTGAGATACTGTATGTAGATATTGTTGCACTAAAGGATGTATGATATAAAGTAACTATTCTGAGTAAAGCTGCCTTTTGCAATCGATTGATGGTGATTTAATTAATTCCGATGCTGGTGCTTCTATTTTGTGATTTTCTCCAATTCTTTCACTTCTATTCTGCTGTCTCTAGGTATTGTAAAGTCCACCTATCCATGTTTATTTTTGTCTTTCTTATTAACAATTGTTAAAGGGGGAGTTACATGATAGGTGTTTACCTGTTTGAATTCTAAACTCACAGAGTACTTTAGTTTCTTCATTTTCTATTACTTTGTCTAATTCTTGCCTGCAGTAAAATAGTATTTCTTACAGATATTCCAATCCATTTTGCTCCTTTTTCATGCCTTTGTTTGACCTAACTAGATGACCCATTTGTTCTTCAGTTTCTTTGCAGTGGTGGCATTTGCTGTCTGTGGCTGTCTTCTCAATTCTGGCTTTGGATGCATTTGTTCTTAAGGCTTGGTCTTGGGCAACCCCTTTGTATGTTTCTTTCACTTTTCTGCTCTTAGCCTTTGCCATGGTTTGTTATTGTCTGCTTTGCCTGCTATTTTTTTTTGTCTGCGTGCTAATCATGTAATACCTTTCTCTGCCCATGTCTCTTTCGTATTCTTCATTTCATTCAAATTTCACTTCATTCATTTTTTTTTTCTGGGTATCAATAAACTTTAATGCTATACTAGCTTCAGTGCATCTTTTTCACTGTCCCTCAGATATTCTCCCAATGCCCTTTTTAGTCCTTGAACTGTCTGGAGTACATGCAACATTCCATGTCCACCTATGCTCCTCGGTAAGTAGAGTCTGTCAACACTGTTGCATGGATGAAAGGCATGATTCATTGTCATAATTTTTCTGGTCTTCCTATCCAGGACTCTTCGTTCTGCTTGAGTCCAGTCCATTATTCCAATTGTGTATTAATGACTAAAATTGCCCAGGTGTCAATTTTTCTTCTTGACTTCAGTGTGCTTGATGCTGCCAACTTGAAGAATGTCCAGATATTTATGGTGATCTTTTTCATTCAGCCACTTATTATTCTTACTATCATGAGCATTTACCATTTCAGACTAGTGTTTGTCCAGGCTCTTCTTAAAAGCCTCCAGTGATGGAGCACCTATAACTTCTGAAGGCAAGCCATTCCGTTGGTTAATTGTTCTCACTGTTAGGAAATTTCATCTTAGTTCTGGCTTGCCTAGATTATTGTCTAGATTAATTCATGATTAAACTGGGATTATAATGCAAGTCATTCTAACTGAAAAACCCATGCAGTTAAAAGCAGGCATCCAACCTTTAAACAAGTTTCAGAAATCCACTGCTACTTTGAAATTTGAATACAGCTGGTACAAAATAAAATCATTCTGGGATAGAAAATAGTTATTCAGTCCATTGGAAATTCTAACTTAAGGAAGATGGAAATAAACTGTACAATGTATCTTGCTACCTTAGCATAAGTCCATATTTTTACAAAGAGAGCAATATGCCGATGCATTTAACTGACTTCTCTTCGTGTATTTTAGGGGAGCTGAGTGGCAACAACAAGTGGCCCATTCAAAATCTCTAACTGCTTCCCTTTCCAGGTCCTTGTGTAAGTCAGAATACTTGCAATGAAAGCAAAGTAACAAAATCTAACTGTAGCACAAATCCTTTACTGATGAGAAAGGGTTTTAAGTACACCCTCTATAGCATCTCTGCAGACAAGCATATTCCTTCAAACCTGCAAAGTTACTCCTCTGCAATTTAGGGCAAGAACTATTTGACTTCCAAATTGACCTTGATTAAAAAAAAAGCCCCTTCAAAGTGTACAATCATATTGCAATATTTATTTATATGCAAATGATTTGTGTGTAATAAACATGCATCTCATCATCTTCTTTCTACTGCTTAGGAAGAGCAATGTGCTATTTGCATTGCCCTTCCTTCAAATTGAAGTGCCCTGGAGATTTACAGCTCATTTGCAGAGATGGAATGCTATCAAATGAAACGGATCCCCAAATAGAATGAATGGAGAAGTTGTACCCTGTGCAGTCAGAGTCTGCTCGGTTGTTTTTTTGCAAGTTTTATCTATGATAACATGGGCCAAAATATATAGCTTGAATAGAATGAGTACTGGGGGTCCCCAATTTCCAACCAAAATTAGGACCAGAATTTCCATTGCTAAGCAAAAAAGGATGTTAAGTGAGTCACAACCAATTTTATGACTTTTTCTGCCATTGCTGTTAAGTGGGTCACATGGTCATTAAGTGAATCTGGTTTTCCCCATTGTCTTTGCTTGTCAGCAGCCAGCTGGGAAGTGGCAATCACCTGAATCCAGTTGCAAATAAATGCCAAGTGCAAGGGCCTGAATTTGATCCCTTGAAGATGGGGATGCTGTGTGTAAGGACTGGTTGTCAGCCATTGTTTTCAAAGCCATTGTAAATTTGAACAAATGGTTGTAAATAGAGGACTACCTTTACAGAGGAGTGGTACAAGTGAGTAGATTTGTAGTAAAAAGCTGCCCAGATTCTGAGCCAAATCAATCAAAGAGTGATTGAGTGAATCCTATTCAGAATTGTTATTGTTCAGACAGTGGACCATAATGATTCTGAATTGGTAGTGGGATTCAATTTTTTTTACTACCAGTGCTGTGGGCGTGTCTTGGTGGGAGTGGCAAATCTTGGTGGGCGTGTCTTGGTGGGCATGACAGGGGAAGGATACTGCAAAATCCCCATTCCCTCCCCACCCTACTAACCTGCTTTCCAGCTCTATTCTCCTATACAGGGCAACCAAAGAAGATCCAGTCAATCAGCTGAGACTCGGGAGGCAGAAAATAGATGGGGGCAGAGCCAGTCAGAGGTGGGATTTGCCGGTTCTCCAAAGTATTCAAAATTTCCGTTACCGGTTCTCCAGAACTGGTCAGAACCTGCTGAATACCATCTCTGCTCTGAATGGCTGAATGAAACCAGTGGAACGGCTTGCCTTCAGAAGTTGTGGATGCTTCTCACTGGAGGCTTTTAAGAAGGGACTGGATAGCCACTTGTCTGAAATGGTATAGGTTAGGGGTCCCCAAAACCCGGACCATGCCTTGAGCCATTTGGAGCCTTGCTGCATGTGCCCATGTCGATCCCCATTTACATGAGCAGTGGGCGAGTGTGGGCACATGTCCTCCATTTACACTACCTGCCACGCTTGCAAATGGAGCTGTGTGTCATGTCTGCTGTTTGTATGGAAACATTCCCTCTACCCCTGCCAGTCCACAAAACCAGAAAGTTTGGGAAACTCTGGTACAGTGTCTCCTGCAGGGGGTTGGACTAGAAGACCTCCAAGGTTCCTTCCAACTCTATTATTATTCTGTATTCAATGCTGTATGTCTAGGACTGCCCTGTCTTCCAAATTACCTAATCCTCATGAACCATTCCAGCTCCTCTAAGAGCTTTAATACTGCAACTGTGTGCAAGTCACTGAGCAATAAATTCAGTGTGAATGGCTCCCTAGTACTTTTGCATAAAATTGCAGCCTACATCTTGACTGCAAGATTGGATCTTCTCTCATTATGACTAGTAGTTAAAGGCCACAGTGGCAGGAAGGCAGAACGAGCAATTGCATCCATACTACTGCATACATGGGTACCTTTCTCCATTTTTTCTAAATGCTTGCACCTAAATGTAAAATGGTTTTGGGGGAGCTCAGCTGAAGTGATTTTACAGAATTAGGAAAGATCATAAATGAGATATGGTCAAGATGAGACTCCATAATCAAGGGTATTATGATTCTGAAGTATTCAGTAATAATAATGGAGCTGAACTGTCACAAAATAGTTTTATGGGCTTTTACACTAACCAGCATAACTTTTCTTAAATTTTCTCAGTAATAAAATAATGGTATTTGGGGGAGGGAGTGTCGAATGGTGGTGAGGGAGAGTGGTGAGGGAAAGAATACAGTTGCATAATCTTAGACTGTACAATAAAATAAAACTATTAAAAAAAGCTACCAGATCTGGGCTGCAAAAATATACTCAAGACATTAGATGATAGCAAAGAGTTATAATCACCTCTAATTCTTTGTTTTCATCTAGTGGTCATATGGATTTTTACAGCCAAGAATAGAATAGAATAGAATAGAATAGAATAGAATAGAATAGAATAGAATAGAATAGAACAACTTAACTTTATTGTCACTTTAAATGTACACTAATCGGCATTACATTAAGATGAAATTTTGTTGCATCCAGCTCTCAGAGGATCACCTCCTCCAATACATACTATATAAACATGACAAAATAAATAAATAAATACAGAATTATGCATATACCACATGTATTATATGACACAGACAAACAACACAGTCCAGTTCAGATGTATACATATATGTGGCTAGAAAAATGAATCTTGCAAGTTGACCAGACGGGTGGCATAGGGAACAAAGCTGTTACAGAATCTGGCAGTCCTTCTAGAAACACTTTGAAACCTCCTCTCAGAGGGGAGCAACAGAAACAGACTGTAAAAGATCTGGTAGCCCTAAATATAAGCATCCTTATTTATATATGTCCACAGCCACCCAACCATTATCCAGTGAGCAGAATTACTACATAACATTCAAAGATTGTGGATATCTGGACCAGTGGTGGGATTCACATTTTTTTACTATCTGTTTCTGTGGGCGAGGCTTGGTGGGCATGGCAGGGGAAGGATACTGGAAAATTTTGCTGGTTCTCCAAACTACTCAAAATGTCCACTACTAGTTCTCCAGAACTGGACAGAACCTGCTGAATACCACCTCTGATCTGGACTTGGCCTCTAACTAATAAGTGCTGTATGATTAGAGAAAATTATACATAACTTCATCCCATACCCAGAATCGTTGCATAATTTGACTGCTTTAATTTAAAAAAGAAATAACTGATTATCTGATCATGGATTTCACATGCCTCATGTAGTTGAGCTGTAAGAAACCGTTATTGAGAAATACTAGTTACTTGCAAAGAGTGTTATAGCTTCTTATTCATCAATTGTCTAGGTCTGTTATTGAATCTAGTCATATCCTAATAATTCACCTTGACTGAATGCAGGTTAAATTCCCACAACCTAAAGATCCCATTGATCCCATTCACTCAAGATTTTTATTGTATTCTCTGAGGGCCTTTCAGATTCAATTTTTAAGTAAATTTCCAGCCTTCAGGAGTGTAACATGTAAAGTATGAACAACACACACTTTAATCAGGATATTTCTACTCTACTAACCAGGAAAATAACCCAATCCATACATTGGATATGGATCTATATGATTAGCAAAATATTTCAATTAAAGCCACAATGCTATAACCTGAGCATTGTACTACCCAATAATTTTGTGGTTTTCTATTAATCAATCAGACCTGAAAGGAAAGTATAGGAGAAAATGACAGCTACATCATTGGAATTTGTCTTCTATTTTTGGCAAGATAGGAGTGAAGATCAGTGAGTTTGCTCAAGTGATTATGAAGCAAATCTAATTACCCACTGGAGGAATAATATTCTTCTTTATTAAATACAAAATATTTCACATAAACAAGATAATTCTGTCATTTGAGAAAGCACCTGGGTGCATAGCCATCTATTCTGAATCTTATTACTAGAATCAGATATAAATTCAAATAAGCAGAATGCCTCTAAGGTGAATGAATCCTAAGTAAGCAAGTAATCAAATCAATGTGTAAAACTGGTGTTAGAATAAGTGGAGATCCCAATTTATCCTTGGTCATTTCAGATACATATTTGTTTGAGCAGCCATTCTTGGCAAATCCATCTTCTGGATAAATTGCCCCTACAGGGGAAATTCAATTGATCTTCTCCCTAATTGTGATGCACAACCAAGGAGCTGTTGGCTGCACTGATAAAAATGCATTGCTTTGCATGAAGAATGTAACTGGAGAACTAAAGATAGTAGTGTTCTTTGACTATCATTGGCTAAATATTTCAGTGCTATGATGGCTATTGCCAGTTAGGAATACTCTACTTATTTTAGCTGTGATAAAGGGAGGAAAAATATTGGCATGAATTAATAGATATAATAAAATATCCATATTTTCTCCCAAGACATCTTGAGTATTGTATAAATCAAGACACCTTCAAGTCAACCTCATTTCCTATTTCCAAGGGCCTATCTGTGTATTTTTAGTAGCAAAAATATGAAAGTGCCTTCTAACATAATGGTTTTTTTTTTTAGTCTGTGGATTATCATGGAGGTCTCCCACTGAAGGAACAAGTCCAGCCCTGCTTATTCTGCCAACCCAGACAATGCCAAATTTGCAATCTGCTATGACTTGAATATTATAAATATATGAACTCAATTAAATAAAAAGATCCTGGTTTGAATTTTTATTCAGCTATGGGTTTATACATCAGAATTGTCCATTTCAGCATTCATTACAACATACTAAAAACACCTAACTATGAATCCACTTGAATCTAGTTTTATGGATGCTTGAAGGCGGCAATGGACTTCCTGGGCGTCCATAAACACATAGCCCTGATATTCATATATTTTAGCCCCAATTGCCATTCTTTCAGTTATTTCCATAATTTTATATCCACTTGTCAGGAAAACTGAAAGAGCTAATTTAGGCAGCTACCAGGAGTCAACATGAATTCAAAAAGATCTCCCCACCCCCACAAAAAATCAGTTATAGTATTCATTACATTCTTAAGAATCTTCATTCACATAAAAAAGGTTTCCTGTTCTTTCAAACCTATAGCTAAGCACAAGCCAAATAGTTGTGTAGTGTGGAGTCTGCCTGATTTCCCAAGAACCTTTAATCCAGAGAACTGCCATGAATAGCAATGACATTCTAACTCATTGCCATTATCCAGTAGTCACCTGGATGTCTATGCTCCAGTTTCAGTATCCCTAGGCAAAAGTATAATGTCAAAGTTTAATGTCAAGGAATTACTTGTGACCAGAGTGATAGACGAAAGTAGTACATAAATCCAGAAATCGAAGCCAACACTGAGGCTCCAAAAGGCAAAGGCAAGGCAACTATAAAGAATCAATATCCTAGGGAGATTAGAAAACAGTCATGCCATAAAGATAACCAATCACAGGATTATTTTAAAAAAGATATTACTCCAAACAATGTAGCTAAGGTATTGACTTGGACTGGAAGATTCAGATACAAGTCTATTCTCATCTGTGGAAATTTATTGTACAACTTTGACCAGGCAGTATCTCTCTGCCCAACAATACAGCCAGAAGATCCATTCTTTTAATTGACCTGATAAAAACACATCTTATCATCATTTCTACTTTTGTGTAACATAACTTCAGACATACAGAAGCGGCAGAGCTTAGGGCATAACAGCATGACCCAGCTTTCATCATGATCCACCCACAACTCTGAATATAGGTAACAACTTGACATGGAAATAACTAGGATGTTCAAAATTCTAGAACCTGGTAGGAATTTTTTCCTCTCCAGGTCTGAATAAATGAACTCATCAGAAGAGTGAAATATAAAAAAAGCTCAAGAAAAGCTGTACTGAGCCCAAAGGTCTGTTTGCATGATGTGAAAGAATCAATTCGCTAGCACCATTACATCTTTGTCATCCCAGCCTTGAAGTTATCCTCATTCAGTCAAGCAGGACTTGGAGCCAATCATTGATGCTACACTAGGCCATAATGTGTTTGGTTTAGTGCAATGTCTGAAGGCAGATGCTGATTTATAAACCATGCTTTTTGCCTTTATGTGCTGTGTGACTCCAACTAATGGTGGATTATTCAACAAAGAGTGTGTGAACCTTGCTCTAGCATGCCGGTGCAATGACTTTTAAAAGTTTTAGAATGCCTTATTTTATAAGGTGAAAAATGAATGCATGTATAAATGAAATGGTAACTCTGCAAGATAAAAATTAATAAATCATGACAGGCCATTCATTCATATCACAGCATATTATAATTTAACATTTATTTCTTTATTTTTCTCTCTCTTTTCACTGAGCCTAGTGTATTTCTTATTTCTAGCATTTAAATGAACATTTTCTAGTACTTTGATGCTTTTGGAAACAGCAAAATAAGCACCATTACATGATTTTGCTGAATGTAATTTGCTTATTTGTTCAATAAATGAAGCTCAGCTAATTCAGATGTTCAACACATTAGTACAATCTAATGGATTAGTTACAGAGTAGGTAGCCTAGAGAAACAAAACATGCAATTCTTACAGTGAATGATAATAAGTTTGCTTGCTTATCCATAGTTAGTTGAATAAAGCATGCAGGCACAGTATGGTTCACTGGTTCATACCAAGATCAAACAGCCCTCTTTAAAGGTTTGTGTGGTTTATAATTTAGCTCAGTAATGTAATGTATAATAGAATCCTCATGCCATCACTCTGCTGAATACTTAATCCCTGCAGTTCATAACAGTTCTATGAGGTAGGCTAAGCTAAGAAGTAATGATTGTAAGCAGATAGCTTGGCATCTAAATAGAAACTTAAGCATACTCTCTGCTATTATCTAGAGTTTGATTTCAGGTTTACTCTTGGCAACTTCAATGAAAACATCCAAATAGCAGAATTATGACAGATTAGTGGTTATTATCAGACAGAGTAGGTAACAGGTAAGACTGGCAAACAGTTTAGCCTATTAATGGCAGTTTTCTATGTTTCTACTCACTAAATCAAGCAATGTATCATTTACACACATTTATCAGATATGTGGGACATCAAAACAGCCTTACCACTTAATAAGGGATTCATTGGTGGGCCACTATCACCACTATCCCTGGAAGGACCAACAAGAAGATCAGTTGAATTTGTCCATGTAATACTTTGAATGGCAGAGATCCAATTTTGTCTCACCATATTGTAATGCAGCTTTCCTCAGTTTGGTACCCTCCAGATGTACTTGACTTCATCTTCCATAATTCTAAGACAAACAGCCTGCAAAGCTTACCTTTACAACATTCTTCGTCGTCCAAACCTGAAGAGACAGCTTTAAAATGCTAATGAATGGAAACATGTGCAAACCAGAGAGATACATCCAGGGAATAAATTGGGTTAGTGTAGTAGCGACAGTCACCAGAGGAACAGAGGAACGGATAGTCTTTGATGCAATTAGGAGATTGGTAATAAGACCTCTTAAAGAGAACAGACTTTGCACAGTGGATAGGCAGTCTCCTTGGCAATATCTCATCTCTAGAGTTTCAACTGGGACCCCAAAGCAGAGCCTGTGCTTGAGAAAGAGAAAGGATGCTGGCTTGTAAAGCAAGGAACATGAAGGGCAAAAAGAAATGTTTCTGCAGGACTCAAACAACTTCATGAGAGCCCTGAGAATCCTGAAAACATCTCACAGCGGTGCACCATGTCTGAAAGGTAAGAAACAGAAAGTGGAAAAGTCTTTACATTGTCAAACTGACACACTTTGAAAAGCCAAGATAGAGTTACAAGGTTGAATGTCTTTATATATCTGGCAATTAGCAACAGCCGTTGAATGGCTGAGGCTGGTTTTTTGGTTATGAGGCATAGCGGAAAATGTCACTGCAGGGGCAAAAAATGTTGCCAAAGAAATTGATTATTTATGAAAAGTGGATTCAAGCAGCCACTGCAATGCAATATTTAAAGTACAATTGCTTAGATTATGGATGACTAGCCTGGCGTGCACATTAGACATCCACTGGCAAAGGCTAATTGTGTGTGATAAGGCTAATTAGGGTAATTGGACCTGAATTGTGAGTTGGAAGCATTTTCTTTATAGCACAAAATGAGTACCATAATGTTTGGGGCAATCATTCATTATATAGCCTCACTTTGCATGGCATCTGCATTTGCAAGTCTGCTTTCAAACGGGTTTCTTCTAATCTTCCAAAAGTTCTAATGGGATCCCTAAAGAGAGATTGTACTTGGTAATACCTCTAACATGTTCAAATGGGGCTACCAAGCATTTAAGCTAGAGATAGAGAAATAGTCAAGGGCAGAAAAACAATGGTGAGTGAACAAACAAGCAGAATTAAGAATAAAAATAGTTGTTCTGTAACACTCTGGGGCATTCAAATGGTTTCAGTGTAAAACTGAATCTCACACAGGTAGGAAAAAAACCATTTTTCCCTCCTTATTCTGCAGACTCTTGTCAACAAGTCAAGAAGACTGTCTAGCTATTATACTGCTTTTAGGCTAGGAGGAGATATGTGTTCATTGGATGTTAAGAAATTGTACAAGTAGGGTGAATTGCAGGCTTATATTCTGGAAATTCTCCAAAATATCAGGATCATAAATCACTAATAGTCCAGCTAGGTGATAGAACTTTCAGAAATTTGGCTGATTCTATAAAAGTAACCAGTTAGCACTAAGATGACGCACAAGCAAACAATCCCAGGATCATAAACCAAACTGCAGAATTGAAAAAAAAAAATCCCAGAAGAAAGCAACAGAAGAAATCAAGAAAACAGGTCTATGTAATCACCAAGAATCAATTTCCATTTGAAAGAAACCATTAATTAAAATTTGGGCATTAGGGTAATTGGGGCGAACTTCCAGGTATGCCTCCTCTGCCTTACTCCAAGACCTGCCTGGAATGAGAACACTGAACTTCAAAAAGTTGGTCATCACTCCTCAGAAACCATGTCAGTATTGTCATAGGGCCATTAGAAACTCACTTAATACTTTCTTGAGAGGTAGAAACAACCATTATTTCGTCTAATTGCTAGGTACTTTCTGTAGGGCATTCTTTGAACCAGAAAAATCAAGAATTCCCAATGAATTCTAGCTGTCAGTTCTTAAATGCTAGACGGGCAGAGATTGGAAAAGCTATTCAATTTCATTTGCTTCTAGAGAGTTGTTTTGCCTGCTTCTGAGTATCCCACTTTAACAAGGGTTCAGAAAAATTGGATGCATCTTTTTATTAGGATATATCATAAAGAAAATTGCATTAATAGACTTTGATCACCTGTTGATAACATTTCTTAGGAGGGCAGTTTGATAGTAGAACCACTGACTTAGGGAGAAAGTGAACTTTCCCTTCCTGAATGTGTTTAGGTTGAGGGTAACTGGCCATGTGTTCAAGATGATTTAATTTAGATTGCTTCATTAAGTATCCTTCTAACTATATGATTTTTTCTTTGTGTGTATAACCTCCTGTCCCAATTCCCACCCTTTTCCCTTTTGGATGTGTTCGTCCGATAACATTGGGGTTCAACAGACATTTGATAGCTTTTGTGACTCTGAATTCCTTCCAAAATATATAAACTTATATCTGAGGATGTAAACAACTTCGTGCCCTCCAGAATAGTGGATTAAAACTCCAAGTAATACTTACTTATGGCCATTACAGTCAAAGTGGACATAAGATAGGTCCTTGATTTATGACCACAACTGGGTCCAGAATTTCTTTTAATTAGCAAGATTATGATGTGAGTCACACCTAATTTTACAACCTCTTTTGCCTTGTTGTTAAGTGAATTGCTGCAGTTGTTAAGTGAAGCATGCACTTATTAAGCAAATCCAGATTCCTCCATTGATTTTGCTTGCCAGGAGCCCTGGTGGTGAAGTAGTTGGAATGCAATATTGCAGGCTAACTCTGCCCACAGCCCAGAGTTCGATCCTGATGGGCTCAAGGTTGACTCAGTCTTCCATCCTTTTGATGTTGGTAAAATGAGGATCCAGATCAGGGGTCTTCAAACTTGACAGCTTTAAGATTTGTGGACTTTAACTCCCAGAATTTCTCCTCTTGTCATGTTAGCTCAGGAATTCTGGGAATTGTAGTGCACAAGTCTTAAAGCTGTCAAGTTTGAAGACCCTTGATCCAGATTGTTGGGGCAACATGCTAACATTGTAAACCATTCAAAGAATTATGGAGGAATAAGTCTAAATGCTATTGTTATTGGTTTTGCTATTGCTATTGTAAAGCTGACTGGGATAGTCACAAATGGCAATTGCATGCTGCAACCATCATAAATACAAACCCATTGCCAAGAGCCCAAATTTTGGTCACATAACTAGGGGAATGATACGGTAGTTGTAAGTGTGAGATTGTAAGTCATTTTTTTCAGTTTCATAACTTTGAACAGTTATTAAATGAATGGTTGTATGTCAAGGACTATCTGTAATTGGAATTTACCAGTCTCTGAAGAGCATCAGTCTGTCTTCCCAGGTTCGATTTCATAGGTTGTCTATCATTTGACCACTAAGGATTCTGTTTAATATGTCTTGGAGGATAAAAGGTACAGTGGATGGAGTGAAGATGCAAAATAGGCTATGCTACATATAGGGATAGAGCCAGAATGCTCTGTTAGTTGGAGTTAATGGATATTTAAAATATTTTCTAATAGTTTAAAATGAGATTAAGTCTATTTTAGAGCTAGCACTATAGTTCTGCTGTTTTTCTCACTTTAAAATAAGAGAAGGCAGTTCTGCTAATTTCCAGCAAGCTGCTCTGGACACTGATTACCTATCCTTTTTCTAGACAGATCACACATTTGTATAAAATTTTAACACAGTGTCAATTTTAGGAGACTTGTGATGTTCAATACAAAAGGGAAACTTAGATGTAATTTTTGCGTTTTAATTAAAATACAGGCTGATATTCTGTATGTAACTTTCAGCACTTAAACACTTAGCAATAGCACCAGCACTTAGGCTTATATAGTGCTTCATAGTGCTTTACAGCACTCTCTAAGAGGTTTTACAGAGTCAGCCTATTGCCCCAATAATTTGGGTCCTCATTTTACCAATCTCAGCAGGATGAATCAACCTTGAGCCAGTGAGACCCGGATTGCCAAACTGCTGGCAGTCTTTAGAACTTCCATCACATTCCAAAACTGGGTTGAGTAGACAGAAAACAATATTTCTAAATGTTAATTTACACGTGAACGTATCACCTGATTATTCAGCAGCCAATAACTCCCAGATGAATTATCTCCATCTTGAAAATATTGAGCTGAAGCTAATTTTAGCTGTAAGATGCTGAGTGGCTCGTTCATATGTACAGTTAATCGCTAGAAGTCATTGCTGATGAGCAATGCGTGTATGTATGTGAATTGCAATAAAAGTCATAGAATTATAGCCTATCAGAATTATCCTTAGAGACCTATTTTGGGGAAGGTAGACAAATATGTCTGAAAAGAAATCTATCTCATTATAAATTTCTAGGGAGAGAGAAAAACAAAAATGATCTAGGTGTCTTATGAGAGCAATAGATTCCTGTAAAGGCATTTGCAAAGCAAATTTATCTTAAAAGTAGAATTGACAATACATCATGACCTGTGTTTTATGGTCACAACCTATTTCTTACTGCAAACAAAATGGGAGAGAGAGAGATCTGTTTAAGAAAATAGTCTGAATCTCATTTCCATTGCCCTTCCCACTTTTTTTGTAATCTAAAGCATGTATTCCAGAGAGGTACTTATTTACATCCTAATTTTGCACCATTGCTTTTTTTTTAGTTTATCCTTAAGGGGCAATAATAATAAGGAATGAAATGGGATAGTAATAGGCAATTATCCAGCTGAACTGATCACTGCACCCAATTTTCAAAAGAAATGAAATGAATAAGTTATAATCTAAGAATCTCAGCTTTTTTACGGCCTGAAATATTGTCCGACTTGAATACAACTTAATAAGCTACCTTAAACCAAACGAGGTCATTTGTCCATTTTGCCTTACACTAGTATACATAACATTTCTATTTCCATTTTTTCCACCCATACTATAACAGCTTCATGAAGTTGTTTGGACAGAAAGGTAGAGGCTGATCCAAAATCATCCAGTCAACTACATGGATGAAATGTACTTAATAATCCAGTCAACTACATGGATGAAGATGTACTTAAGTCTGTCTGGTACTAGTCCAACAACTTAAGTAACTTAAGCATGTTGGATCACAAAGAATTATTAATGTCAATTTATCTGCTTGACCATTACTTTACCATGTTTCTTTTTTGTGAATCCCTTAAATGAAGTCTAAAGAGCCATGTCAGCAGTTAGGTCTGTTTATCGACTACAACATTTTAGAGACACTAGGTGACATATGAGCAGACATAAAAAGCATCTCTTCTATACTGCATCACATTATAGCTCTTTTCAATCATCGTGACTAGAAAAATATGGATATTCATGTATTGTTGAACTGAAAGTTCCAACAGCTCTGGTCAGTCTATGAGGGGTGAGGAATATGAGGGTGAAAGATATTAAGATTTTAAGCTGAACAACATCTGAATGATTGCAGATACCATCTCTAGTATATGTAAAAAAGAAGCCACATGTTTAAAGAACATATATAAACCAGGTTATCCATTCACTTGGCTCCATATTTAGGAGAAAGTACACAGAAGCTAACTAAGAATATCTGGAAACAGGTGTGTAATGTCCAAAGTACAAGAAAGGTTTACTATGAAGGTTATATTCTATAGAACACATGCTATGATAGAAAGCTTGAATCTTTGAACTTTTTGTGGTGGTGATGGAGGAGGAGAAGGACGAGAACAAGGCAAGACTATCCCATACTTCCTGTAGGAAGCAGCCTGAAGGAGAGGTTCTTAGTCATCCAACTAAGCAGAGAAAAGACAACAAGTAAATAACATTTATCTCTTCTCCTAATGTCCCTAAAGCTCAATAGGAAGAAAAGCAACGATTCAACACTTTTGGAGTTCTCTCTTCAACACATATAATCTGTCTCATAACTTCAACAATATCTGCAATTGAAAGATGGAAATTGGTGTGTAAGCTATAAGGCAGGGGTGTCAAACTCACATTGTCATGGTGATGTCACGTGACATATCGGGACATTCTCCCCCTTCGCTAAACCGGGCAGTGCCAGCACGTGATCCGGCCCACGGGCAATGAGTTTGACACCCCTGCTGATCTGAAACTCAGCCCAGTCAAGTTGCATAGTGCAATTTCAACTGAACCAGGTTTCAGATCACATTAGAGTTACATGCTGGTAGATTCAGCATACAGAACCTTCATTTGGGAACACTTCAGGTATCTGTGTTTAATTCATGAACCTCAGTATATGCAAAGCTGATTCCAATCAGCTATTTGGTTTGGAAAATCAGGACAATTTAATTCCACACTTTGAACTAAATATCTGAATCAGGTTGATTTGGAAATCAAATCAATTCACAGAAAGAAAAAGAAGGCTTTTATGCATCCCATCCCCAAATACTTGTTTAAATCAACTCATTTTGAAAAATCTGAATTATCAAGACCATTTGAAAGCTCTTATCTAATTAGCTTCACATTAAGTTGCTGGATTTGACTCAGTAAGGAAGCCTCAAAGATTAACTGGAGATAAGCAGGACCATGCACAGCTCAAAATAGCAACTTGGATCACAATGGCTATGCCTGTTCTGTGATAGAGTGTTGCTTAATATCTTGGTCTACTTGGACAAGGCATGGAAATTATGGGAAATGGGAAGCGAATCTTGATCTATAGACTTCGTATTTCATTTAAAAAGTGGTAGGATATTTGCTGCTTAGATTTTTCCTTAGACTGAAATCTCTGAATCTTATCATTGCATTATAATCCCTAACACCTTTTCTGTTAATGGCATAATAAATTATGGACCAAAATATAGCATAAGTATTGACTGAGTGACTCTCATAATAGATGCATGTTCAGACTGCATTTTAGAAATTGGCGCTCTTGAAGAGATCATTATAACCCACTAGCCTTGCCCTCAGTTTCCATCTACTGAATAGTGCCATCTACATTGAGTTAATAGACAGGGCTGTATGCATTTTGGGATACATGCCTTAATATATGCTGAAGTTTTGGGCAAGAACTACTATTAATGCATGGGAGTATAGTAAGGTGCATGACAGTCAAATATCATTCTGATCCACTCACATCACTTCTTTATGAATCTCAGAAAAGAATTAATGGATGCTTAATGAGAAGACCAATAATAATAGGCAATTTATACACAATTCCCTCTGCCCAGTACAGTCTTTCTGGGGTTTTTTTCTCAAGCAGATTACTTGTTTTAGGAAATCCAAGATTTATCTTTGTAATAATGCACAGGATTCATAAGAACAGAATAAAAGTTCTGGATATTAGTCTATCTGCTGCTGGCTGGGTCCATGCAAGCAAGACATAATGATATATCCTTTCCTGCTATTATTTTCCAGCAACTGCTGTGTGAAGGTATGGTGCTCTCCAACCTGGGGCCATTAATTATTCAGTCTTCACATCCAATAGCCATGAGCTATTGACCGAGCTGTTCTCCAAGAATGTATCTTTTTAAAGTCACCATCCAAGTTACTATTGTGTAAAATAATTGTGCTTTTTTTTTTTTTTTGCTGTTCTAAATCCTGTTCCAGTCAGATTCATGGCCTCCAGTCCTGGTGTTTGAATAGAGACCAGAAAATTTCTTCAGGCTATGCTTAGGTTTATACACTCAATCGTTCTGCATTTGTTCATCATTTTTCCGGCCTGAAGAGTGCAGATGTTGTAGCCTTTTCTTATAAGCAGGGTGTTTGAGCCTCATAGGCATTGTGGTTGCTTTCTTCTGCATTTTCCCCAATATTATTATAACCTTTTCCAGTTGTGGCAATCAGATCTATTCATAGTACTTCAGATTCAGAGATTGATATAATGGTAATGCAAATAGTTCTCATTAAATGATCACAACTGGGATGGGCATTCAGCAATTTGGTCACTAAGTGAAACTGTGACTGGGCTGATGATCTTTCTTCAACTTCCCTTAGTTTTATAGACCTGTGAATTTATAAATGTGAAGATTGGTCATTAAATTATTTTTACATCACCCTGGTAATTGGAAATGGTCACTAAATGAAGCAGTCACTAAACAAGGACTACCAATACAAAGTCGACAGTTTTGTTTCCAATCACCTTCCCTTTTCACAATATCGACACACTATGTTGACATCTCCATTTATCTATCCACTATCACCAGTAAGACCACACCTAGAGTACTGCATCCAGTTTTGGTCGCCATACTATAAAAAGATGTTGAGACTCTAGAAAAAGTGCAGAGAAAAGCAATCAGGTGAGGAGTCTGGAGACCAAAACATATGATGAAGTACTCGGTATGGCTAGTCTAGTGAACAGAAAGACCAGAGGAGATATGATAGCAATGTTCCAGTATCTGAGGGGCTATCCCAGAGAAGAAGGAGTTAAGCTATTTTCCAAGGCACCTAAAGGCCAAACAAGGAATAATGGATGGAAACTGAATAAGAAGAGATTTCTGAGAGTGAGAACAATCAACCAGTGGAACAGCTTGCCTTCAGAAGTTGTGGGAGCTTCATGAAGGGATTGGACTGCCATTTGTCAAAAATGGTGTAGCGTCTGCTTGGGCAGGGGGTTGGACTAGATGACCTACAAGCAGAGATGGTATTCAGCAGATTCTGGCCAGTTCTGGAGAACTGGCAGCGGAAATTTTAAGTAGTTCAGAGAAGCAACAAATACCACCTTTGACTGGCCCTGCCCCCATCTATTCTCTGCCTCCTGAGTCCCAGCTGATTGGCTGGGTCTTCTTTTGTTGCCCTGCACAGAACAACAGATCTGGAAAGCAGGTTAGTGGGGTGGGGAGGGAATGGGATTTTGCAGTAGCTTTCCCCCAGGAGAATAGAATAGAATACTTTATTGGCCAAGTGTGATTGACACACAAGGAATTTGTCTTGGTGTAAATACTCTCAGTATACATAAAAAGGGAACATTCGTTCAAAATCAAGAATCATAATGTACAACACTTAATGATAGTCATAGGGTACAATCAACATCAAATCATACTAGGAAACAGAGGATACAAGCAACAAAGTTACAATCACAAGTGGGAGGGGATGGGTGATAAGGAGTGATGAGAAGATTAACAGTAATAGTAGTGTACACTTTGTAAATAGTTGAACAGTATTGAGGGAATTATTTGTTTAGCAGAGTGATGGCTTTCGGGTTAGGGTTAGGGTTAGGGTTAGAGTGGGGAGGGAATGGAGATTTTACATATTCTTCCCTGGAATGGGATGGGTATGGAGATTTTATAGTATCCTTCCCCTGCCATGCCCATCAAGCCACACCCACCAAGCCACGCCCACAGAACCAGTAGTAAAAATGTTTGAATCTTACCACTGCCTACAAGATCCCTTCTAACTCTGTAAATCTGTATTTGTAACTCTGTACCCCAAATTCTTTTTTTCATTGCTTTTTATAGGTAAACCTGAACCTGTCAGGGGATATGTGAAGTTGGGGGTATAGTTCCAATCTGATGCCTTGACACTTATTTAAATTGAATTGTGTTTGCCATTTGATTAATCATTCAACAAACTTAACAAAAATCTTCTGACTCTTTACAATCACTGTAAGGTTTACTATCTTGAATACTTTAATATTTTCTGCAAACATGGCTAGCTCAAGGCTTATCCCTTAGTTACCACCACTTACGAACAAATTAAACTCTTTGAGAAACTCCACTTCTTATTTTCCTCCATTGGGAAAATTATCCATTCCTAGTCTTTGCTTTCTGTTTTTTAACCTGTTGGCAGTATTTGAAAAGATGGGTCCGTTAAGGAACATTTTTGAAGATTTGTTTTTTTTTTAAATAAGAATAAAATGCTGATAGAAGTCTTACATTCACATGCCTATAGCACAAAAATATGTTCTGAAGCTCATTTTCAGGTAAATCAGGATTAAATGCTTTTGCAGAAGCTTATCTATATGTTTCTCAACAGTAGATTTTGCTATTCAGTTTATGACTTTCTTCAGCAAATGATAACAATGGCTCAGTTGCATTGCTTTATATTAGTCTGCTATCTTGCATAGACGAATGTTTCCATTAGTCTTCTTACTGGAGCATTTAACAATTGCAGAACTCTTTCTGTTCCCCTGTGTAGCTGTTACAATCATATTTTGTGACAGATCATAGGGCTCATAAAATAATAGGAGCATGATTTGGTGAATTGGCTATGCTACAAAAGAGCAACAGAAATATCTATCAAGGTTTTTCTTGGTAAATTTCTCTGTTTTTAAAGATGTTCATTTGCTTGAAATCACAACCATGAAAATCACACAATTTACACAATAAAGAAAGAAAGCAATTTCAATTCCCTTGCCTGACAAAGTAATAAACCATATACTCTCTATTATAGTGCCTGTGTGAAATTAAAACCATCTCTGTTAAAATGGAGGACAGGACCCAGATATAGTATGCAAATCTAATCCACAACCTTTGCATAGGCATGTTAAAATCCAGCCCAATAACAACAGGAGTTTTTCCTCATTTGTCTGTCTGTTAAGTATGTGCAAGCTGTTTCATTCTAATGGTGGAATATTCTAGAGAATTCTAGAATGTTCCATTCTTCCTGTGGACTGCACTAATCTGGCCATTTGGGGAATGAACTATGTGATTTTAGTTTCCGGAATTTTCTTTTTCCCAAATGGAAAGTTTTGCACATCCTTATTTTTTTATTGAGGTCAGGGGTGGGATTCAAATTTTTTAACAACCGTTTCTGTGGGCATGGCTAAATTGGTGGGTGTGGCTTGATGGTCATGTTATTGGCTGGGCATGGCCAACTCAATATCACTCACATCGAGGCACGCATCTCCTCGCCGGCCTCTAATGACTGTGGGGATGCTGCAACAATCGTAAGTATGAAAAATGGTCATAAGTCACTTTTTTCAGTGCCATTGTAACTTTGAATGGTCACTACACACAACCAAAGTACCAGCAAAGGAAGGGAAAAACCTCCAGAGAAGTTCCTGAGAGAGGAAGTCTAGTCCTGCCAAGAATGTAATAACGGTTAATTTAGAGCAACACCAGAATGTTTCCTTCCTGTCTTTCTTACAAGATTAGGCCAGTAATTTCTTGTAACAACCGGTTCTCCAAACTGCTTAGAATATTAACAACCGTTCTAGCAAATAGGTGCGAACTGGTAGAATCCCACCCCTGATTAAGGTCCTCTACTCTGGTTTTCTCCTCATCATCTGGACTACAATTTCCATTTTATCTAATCGCCAGTTGTATTGTGGATCTATCATCACAGTAAATAGTAAGAATGCTGACAAACTAGACTGCCAATCTGTTTGTCACTTTGCATTATTTCCAAACATGTCTTCCTATTCAGTCCAGAAATAATAACATTTGCAGCATTTTTTTTCAAAACTCCAAATTTAAAAGAAGCTAATGCAAAAACACGCTACCATTGTGAGAAAATTGGCATGCCTCATTCCATCAGGGGCAAGCATTGCTGTAAATTTCATCCAATGCTGTCCAACATATTATTTTAAAAAGCAGTTTTGTGAAGGATAATTTGAATTTCTGGTTTCAGAAACAAAAGTTGAAATTGGGATCGCCTTGAATAATTATTGGTCCAAATCAATTTTTGTGGTTGACACACACTCCTAATTTAGGAGTATGTGAATTAGCCCTTTCAGAAATAGTCTTCATTGTCCCAGTTGTATTGAGACCACTGCACATATTAGCTCACTAAAGAGATAGGCTGTCATAATGTTTAATACTATTTACCACATAAAACATGTTTCTTATATTAAGATTTCATCTTTTTCCTCAAAGTCTTGGAGACATGTCAGCAAGGTAGCAGTAATTTTTCAGATAAGTAGCTCTTCCCCACTATCTGCCTTTAACCTTTATTTATTCTGGTTTTCAATCATATCCATGACAAAACCTGCAGTTTAGATTAAAATGGGAACAATAAAATAACCATTAAAGTAAATAAGTCACTATTTTTTATAAAAATGTGGATAAAACATTTTAACGCTCGATAATTGAATTTATCTAGAGAGAGATAGGTAGAGGCATTGAGTTGCACTGTTTCATAAATTATAGAGAGAATTCCCTCAGTAGAAAGAGGCTGAAACTATAGCATCATGCTGGTATATTTTTCAAGTGAGTATGTATTGCAGGTTTACGATATGGTCCACTGCTGCAATTCCTATCATAGGTAGTCCTTGACTTACAATTGTAATGGAGCTTGTTCATTACATAGCTGTCATCATAAGCTGTGATGGTTGCAAAGCAGGTCATCGCATGACTGAACCAATTTTAGAACTTTTTTTTTTTTGAGGCAATTGTTAAGCAAACCCATTGTTTGCTATGCAGCCTTTTTGGTGATAATCGGAAGTAAACATTCCTTTTTTAACCGATCAAAAGTCAAGGATTACCAGTATTTAAATTTTTTTACAACATCATTTCAATGTCATACATATAATATAACTTTTTTTAAAGTTACTTTCAGAATTACAGACAGAAATACATTAAAGATATAAACAAAATAAAAACAAAACAAGATAAAAAATTATTACAGTTGGTGGTGGGTTCATTTACAAACAATCAAAGTCTGTCTAATTTTACAGGCAGTATGGCCAAATTTGTCTATGTTTAAAGAGACTGAATCATACTGATCTAAGAACAGCTATGCATAAAAAAGATCAGAATTTCCCTGATGTTTTATTAGGCAAGGAGTTTGTAAGGCAGGTCCTTGAATCCTTATAGAGGGTTACAGCAGGATAACAGGATATGAACTGCTTTCAATATCCCTTGTCCACAGGGCAACATTAATATGAATTGTAGAGTTGAAATGCAATGTCTGGAAGATACCCAAGTTGAGGAACACTCTTGTTGTCCTCTGGTAATGGTCATTTTTTGTAATGTCAAGATGGCAGTAGGATTTATCAAACTCTGGGTGAGAGAGAGTTCATAGGTGACCTTTTCATATGGACTCTCTGAAACTGCTGTGAGAAAGCATTGAAATGTACTAAAGTTAATGATATTTGAAATTTGTAAATAATTATTTATGTGGTCTAAGTCAGTGACCCCCAACCTTTTGGGAGTCAGGGACTGGTTCCATGGAGAATGTTTTTTCCGCAAACTGGGGTGATTGGTTTTACACACTTCAGGCATCCTGGGCATGCACGGATGGGGTTTCTGTCACTTATGTGGCCCAGTTCCTGGCAGGCTGAGGACCAGGGCTGGTCCACGGCCCAGGGATTGGGGACCCCTGGTCTAAGTATCTCGCTAGGTTGTAAAAAGGGACCTGAATGCTCAGAAAAACATTATTGGGCATCCACACCACCTATTTCCTCTTTTACACCATGCTGTCTATCTTTAGGATACTGAATTTATTGGATGTGGAATGCTACGTAATGCTCTAATCCAGCACTGCACTTCCTCTCATTTAACACAAAGATAATTTTAATACAACCTTTTGCTCCTTGATTTTTTTTGTGGCCTAACTTCAAACATTTCTGAGTCCTAAAATGATTACAAATTTGGTTCCCTGCATTAGAATTCTCCAAGTGTTTTAAAATTGCTATCTATTTAGTTCCTCAGGTCTGAATCCAAGCCAACTTCAATCTTCTACTTCTCATTCATCTCCCTGCTCTGAATGGAATAGTACAGATTTTCCCTTATTCTCATCAAGAAAAAGAGGAATTCATCAGCTAAGCTGTGATTCTGGAATTTCTTCTCCTGTAAGCATTCTGGTTCTGGGTTCTGTGGAAAGAAGCAGATCTTTATGGTAACCTCAATATTCACACCTCACAGCTAGTTTTTCTTCCTGAGCTATGAGAATGGAATCTTGTTCTTTATTTTTAGCCTTTAGCTATGAAGGATTGATAATAAAATTGCCTGAAACAATAATAGCATGATCTCACCAAACTTTCAAGTGGTTAAAATTTCCAGTTATTGCTTGTCTTCAGTTCATGAAAGGCTGAATTTCCAGAGTGAAAAGTGCTCTCGAGCAAACATAGTTGAGAGCCAATCATATCTATTGTCATATCTTTGCTGGTTATGGAGCTTTTTTCCTACTAGGAAGCTTATCAGCTCTGCTGCAGTTTAGGTATCAGCTGCTTTGCTGCAAACATTTTATTTATTTGATTTATCAATTGCTTACAAGATAATAGGTATAAGTAAAAACATAGTTATGAATACAAGAATACATATAAGAAAAATAAAATAAACAATAGGACAGGGACAGTAGGCACATTGGTGCACTTATGCATGCACCCTACAGACCTCTTAGGAAAGGGGTGAGGTCAATAGTAAAAAGTCTAAGGTTAAAGTTTTTGGGGTTTGGGGAAGAAACCACAGCGCCAGGTAGAGTATTCTAGACATTGACTACTCTGTTGCTGAAGTCGTATTTCCTGCAATCAAGTTTGGTGTGATTAACCTTGAGTTTGTATCTATTGTTTGCTCTTGCATTGTTATGGTTGAAGCTGAAGTATTCATTGACAGGTAGGACATTGCAAAGTATGATTTTATATACTATACTTAGATCAGACTGAAGGCGGTGCAGTTCTAGGTTTTCTAGGTCTAGAATTTCAAGTCTGGTGGCATAAGGTATTCTGCAATGAGTAGAGGAGTGGAGAACTCTTCTTGTGAAATATTTTTGGACTTTCTCAATTGTGTTAATATCAGATACGTAATATGAGTTCCAGACTGATGAGCTGTATTTGAGTATTGGTCTAGCAAATGTTTTGTATGCTCTAGTTATTAATGTAATATTACCAGAGAAAAAGCTACGTAAGATTAGGTTAACAACTCTTAATGCCTTTTTGGCTATGTAGTTACAGTGGGCTCTAGCACTTAGATCATTAGAGATGAGTACTTCAAGATCCTTGACAGAGTTTGGATCATCAACAAGGTCTTGACTATTCAGCCTGTATTTTATTTTCTGATTTTTTTTAGGCCAATATGTAAGACAGAGCATTTATTTGTTGAGATTTGAAGTTGCCATTTGTTTGACCATTCTGATATATAGTTGAGGTCTTTTTGAAGGGTAGCAGTATTGTCTGTGGTGTTGAATAGCTTTACATCGTCAGCGAAGATAACACAGTTGCTCTTAATATGATCACAGAGGTCATTTATGAAGAGAATTGATCCTAGAACACTGCCTTGGGGGACACCCAAGGTACAGAATTTGATAGGACACTCCCAATTTTGACCAATTGTTGTCTGTTTGACAAGAATGCTTCTATCCAGTTATGTAGGTGTCCAGAGATACCATAAGATTTTAGTTTTAGGTGTAGTTTGTCATGTACCACTGAATCAAAGGCTTTACAGAAGTCTATGTAGATTGTGTCTATTGCTTTACCCTGATCGAGTAGTGTAGTATATGTTTTTGCAGTGTAAGAGTTGCAGATTGCAGGATAGTTTTTTCTGAAACCAAATTGTTTATTAGAGAGCAGGTTGTTTGTCTCTAAGTGGAGGATAATAGATTGGTTAATAATTGATTCCATGACTTTACAGGTGATGCAGCATAAAGAGATTGGTCTGTAATTTTCAACTAGGCTGGGGTCTCCCTTTTTGAAAATGGGGATGACCGTGGCTTGTGACCATAGTTTTGGCAAGAAGTTGGTCCTGAAGGATTTTTCAAAGATTATGCTTAGAAGTTCTGCTATGGCAGTGGATAGCTTTTTTAAGAAGTAGGCACATATTCCGTCCAGTCCAATAGATAGAGATGGTTTTAGATTGAGTAGTGCTTTTTTAACCTTGTCTTCTGTAAAATCAGTATGTATTAGATCATTGTAGTTGTCTGTGGTTTGACTAGGAAATACTGAGCATGATCCATTGCTGCTTACAAATACTGAGCCAAAGAATGCGTTAAAGAGGTTGGCTTTAATGGTGTCGTCATTGCAGTCTTTACCATTAGGTCCTTTCAGGGCTGGGATGGACCTTGAATCTTTTAGTTTGTTGTTTACAAAATTGTAGAAAGCACGGGTGGAATTGATGCATAGAAGGTTTTCCTCTTGTTTAATGTGATAATTGGTGCATTCAGTCTTTATCTTGTGGCATAAATTTTTGTATTGGCTTTTGAAGTTGGCAACGTGATCAGATTTTTTTTTCTGCCAAAGTGATCTCTTTTTGGATTGAAGCTTCCTTATTGTTATGGGTAATCTGTTTTTTTTTCTGGTTTTTGGAGTTGTTATTGGTACATATAGTTTGATGAGTCTTTTTACTTCAAGTAAAAATATGTTGTAATGGTCTTCAATAGTATTGCATCCAGTGAATAGAAATTGCCAATCAAGGGATGAGAGATGAGAGATCGTTGTCTGTAAGATCATAGTTGCCTTTTTTGAAGTTATAATTGGGGATCACATTGTTGTGTTGATTTTTGTGTGGATAAAATTTTTGTGTGGTCACTGTTGGAAAAGGGTTCTTTAATTTGTATTCCGTAAATTGAATTCAAACTATTGCAGAAGATGAGATCGAGGCAGTTGTTAAGTCTAGTATTGTTGGTTACTAGTTGTTCCAGTCCCAGGTTTGTTACTGCATTGTAGAAGGTTGCATGTATGGGTTCAGTTTTACATTCGTTTAGGGTCCAGTTAATGTGAGATAGATTGAAGTCACCAAGGAAGATAAAAATGTGTGGGCAGGATGTTGCCCATGTTAGTAGTGAATTTAGCTTGTTTACATGTTCGATGTCATAATCAGGGGCTCTATAACATAGTAAGAATTGAAATGTGATATTTAAGGACAGTTCACAGATGATGGTCAGGAAGAGCAAGCTCTTGGGTAACTTGGATGTTTTTTAGATGTAAGGACTTTTTATAGAAGATAGCAACACCACTTCCTCTACGGATTTCACGATCTGATCAGTAAACATGATAGTTTCTTACTGTGGTAATGGAGTCAGGGAGAGATGCATTGAGCCATGTTTCACAGACAAATATGATGTTTTATCTAATATTTTTTAATATAATAATATAATGTAATAATATAATAATGTTTTTATATAATATGAAACATATTGCTTCATGACAAAAAATGGTGCTATTTGTTCTTTTAGCAATGGATTTTAGACCTAATCTGTTGGAAGTGCAGTTTATTTACTTAGTTCAGACAAATAAGAGTAATAGAGTAAGTATGGGGTGATTCTTGGACATGGGAATGAGAAGAATTGAAACAGTTCCAAGTCATGGTATAAAATGGATTCTTTTGGGAGTGATGGCCATTTTAGATAGCCTAGTCTTCAAGGCAAGTGAACAACACAAGAGAATAAACCCCTCACCTACCTCTTCTTTGGGCCTTACTTCAATCTTCATTGAGATGGGTTATGAGTAATACTGATACAGAATATCCTTCAGTATGAACTTTCAAGGTAACCCAAAATGCCAGATTTGTAGCTAGCAATGGGTCATGTTTTGCTGAGTGTTGCTGAGAAAGCCCTTTTAACTTCACTCAAGTTTATCATGTTCCAACTATCCTTTTTTTTACTTTTTCACTTTTTTTAAAAAAATGTCATTTTTTTAAAAAAAGTGGGACTTTTTAAAATTTGAAAATAGTATTAAATCTATCTATCATCTATCTATAAAACTTAAATCATATTTCTCTTTCTCTCTATCTCTATCTATCTATCTATCTATCTATCTATCTATCTATCTATCTATCATATATTTATTATCTATTTATCTCTTTCCCCTTCTCTCTATCTTTCTATCATCTACATCTCTACCTATCTATCTATCATCTATCTATCTATCATCTATTTTTATTGGCTGCCCAATTTCAATAGAATATATGAAGGTTTGTCATTGTCCAAAGGACCAACCAATCAGCATTCTGCACAGCCAAAACTTGAACAAGGCACAAAAGGCATTGGGAATCCTGTTTTAAGGATGGATGCAGTACGAATCTAGCTTCTGGTGAGAAAATTACTGAATACAATTGCATGGAAAGCTCAGTTGGAAATTACATCTGTCTCTACATATGTCTGAGCTAGCAGAAGAAGATAGTCTTAAAAACAGGGAACAATTCTTGATTTTTGCCCATCTGTTTAAACTGTCTCTCTTGGCCTTTCTACATGATTGCCAAGAAACTTGGTAGCATGCAGTGAAGTAAAAGGAAAATAAGCTGCACACGTCCATCCAAATGAAAGCAAAACCTATTTCAGAAATGGAATTGCATATGTTTCCTTTTGGAGTTCAACTTAGCTTTAAGGAGCATGATTGTTTCAGTTTCAATAAGGTCAAGTCACTGAAAATCAAATAATGCTTACTGTAAATAACTGCAATTGAAAATTAATTAAAATAAAAGATGATTTGCTATTATAAGATACCTCAGCAGTACAAACTGTTTTCATTTTGCTTCTCTCCTTTCAAGCTTCCATCAGATACATTCAAGTATGTTACCTGGCATGAATTAGAAGAACATGATGTTCAAGGGAGTCAAATCTGCTGCCCCCGAGTAAGAAAAGGTATAGCAATAACAAACTGTAACCTCCATGATAACAGAGGAATGGAATGGCCAAATTCTGGATTCTAGATTGATGTTCTACTTCACAGACATTCAAGAAAAGAGAGAATAGTTCTTTTCAAGGAGCTGTCCTCACATTGTGTACTCCCAGGTTGCTTAAACCTCTGTTCATGCACACAGTAACTTCAGAATTCAGGCTCATATTTATGTGTGCAAAGTGTAGTTTGTAGTTTGAAGGTCATAAAGTGAGAAGAACAGTGTTGGTTGAAGGCATCACAATGGGACATAGGTGCTTTTGAAGAGGCAACTGGACTTTCCTAGTTTTTCTTTGAAAACATTTTGCTTCTTATTCAAGAAGCTTCTTCGGTTTTGTTTTCAAAGGGCAACTAGTTTTTTCCTTGAAAAAGAACTGAAGAAGCTTCTTGGATGAGCAGTGAAATGTTTTCAAGGAAAAAACTAAGAAAGTTCAGCTGCCTTTTGAAAAGAATTTATTTATTTATTAAATAGTTTTATATATCGCCCTTGTCCCAAAGGACTCAGAGTGGTGAACAACCAACAACCAAAAGAATGTTTGGGACAGCCATGATTTGGATGGTTGAGAATCTCCATAGACACCACTGAAAGAAAATGAAGCAGGGTAATGGTACTGCTACCTTTTAGTGGACCCTTCTGTCTGTTTAATTTATACTCTGATGTTCCCATAGCCCAGGATTTCCCAATCTTGGCTACTTTAAATCATGTGGACCTCAACTCCCAGAATTCCTTAGCCAGGTCTTAAAGTTGCCACGGTTGGGAAATCTTATGGTAGTCCAACTGTTATTTCCTTATTTTTCTAAACTATATGCTATTTTCCTCTTTCTCTTTCTGAAATACCCAGACCTTGTTGTTGTTATTGTTGTTGTTCTATTAGGAACAGGGGAAACCATTCTTAATTGTTAGTACAAGCTCCATTCAACAACACATCGAGATTTCCATGTAAACGCTTACAGTGAAAGGATTGTTAACCAACCAACCTTTTGAGGCTACTTAAGTTACAAGAATGACTTGTCCCCTTCCAAAAAACTATATTGAGCCTAAACAAAAGGAAAACTGCTTTTTCTTGGAGCAGTTAGTAGCAGATTATAATTAATAAATAAAACTCTGACTGTTGCTGAATTATAATTTCGAACAATTTTTGCTATTGGCTACATTAGTTTCGGAAATGGGAGCTGTATTTCAGAAGGGCTATTATATTTGAGCTTCAAAACTAAACAATCAGCAAGGTAACGCCAAAATCAAATGTCATCTCTTGATTGTGCCAATATTTGAAGACCAAATATGATAGCCTTAATTTCATCAACAACTGAAGGACAACAAATTCCTGGTTTAATAGAATGTCTGCCTTTATGATACAATAAATATGTGTGGGCCAAGATCTATAATGACAAAGACAGTAATTAATGGATAGCTAATCAGCCAGTATCACTGTCAGTCTCCTTATTGTGGCAAATAAAACTCTTTATTCTTTCTTAATTCACCACCCTTCAAAGTAGATGGCTGTTTTGGGCATCAGATTACAGTACTGGTCCACTATGTCATTCAAAGGGGAATCTGACAAATTCACAAATCTATCAGTGACTGCTAGTTATAACTCTCTACATCTGAAAAATATTCAATATTGCCCTTCACCCAAAACTATCTAGATCCTATACTTTTCCCCCTTTTGGTGTCCTCCAAAATTCCAAGCCTATATACTGATAAAATAAAAGATTTGATTAATCAGCTAAAGTGATTTTTCATCACTAGACAACTTGGATTATGCTGTACAACAGAAGTTAAACTATCATCTACAGACTGCAGTGAATTATTTCTATATATACTGACAAGGAAGAAGCAATCACAAGACATATAGAACAAAACAAAATTTGGCACCAGAGATAGGAAGGAATATATATCATTTGGCTTCATGGCAACTGCATTATTTTCTCTCCAAAAGTAATCTTGAAAGCAATCCAATATGGCAAAAATATTACTGTAAGAACAGACATACATAATCCCCCAAATTTCCTATTTAATGTTTGTTTCAAGTACCCAGATTGATATCAGATAGATATCAGACTCGGCTGCTTTAAGGTTTTAATACAAAATGTTTTATTTCTATTACTTTATTAACTGTGCTAAATAAGCAAATAATTGAAGAAGCATTATGTAAAAAAAAAATCCATTAAAGTCCAAGGAATAGAAATGCACATTATTCTATGTTTGTATCTGTGTATCTGTGTCTGTGTAATGCATACTTATCAAGTTAATGTACATTTCAAAAATATTTGGAAGGAACATTTTGGACCTTGAATAGCACAGATATTATACCCCTCTACTATTCTACAAAGTTGTCCAGTTTTTCTTTCAGTCACAGTAATTTTTCTTATGATATTTTATGGATGTAAAAATAGGACCTCGAAGAGGTAGGACAGAAAATGTACTAATATTGTACTTTCAAACTTTGGTGCTAGAGAAGACTATTGAGGCTACTATGGATAGCTTACAACAGAGTTCCTCAACCTTTCTGGCTTTGTGGATCACCCGCTAGTTTTGCAGCCTGGTTCCAAAGGATTCAAGACCCGGTAGTGGGCTGCAGCCCAGGGATTGGAGACACCTGACTTAAACAACAAATGGATTGATCATTTTCATTAAAAGCATACAATAAATGACAGACTCAAACTATCAGCAAGCTATCATAATTTTAACACATTATACAAATACCAATCTCCCTTGATAAGTCAATGATGTGGAAAAGTGTTGGAGAAAAGAGGGCAGGTGAAGGAAAGATGGATGGACTCAATGATGGCAGTGAATACACAGCTGAATGACCAGATGATGAAGGTAGACCATCCAACAAAGATTCTATCTATGTGGTTGTTAGAAGTCAACACCAACTCAATAGCAATAAAGAATCACCTAATTGCAACAACTGCTTAAAGCCATCACAATATAATGGACTGGACTAGAATAGAATAGAATAGAATAGAATAGAATAGAATAGAATAGAATAGAATAGAATAGAATAGAATAGAATAGAATAGAATTCTTTATTGGCCAAGTGTGGTTGGGCACATAAGGAATTTGTCTTGGTGCAAATACTCTCAGTATACATAAAAGAAAAGATACATTTGTCAAGAGTCAAGAATCATAAGGTACAACACTTAATGATAGTCATAGGGTACAATAAGCAATCAAATCATACTAGGAAACAGTCAATATAAATCATAAGGATACAAGGAGTGATGAGAAAATTAATAGTAATAGTAGTGCAGACTTTGTATTAGTTGAACGGTTTTGAAGGAATTATTGTTTAGCAGAGTGATGGCTTTCGAGAAAAAACTGTTCTTGTGTCTAGTTGTTCTGGTGTGCAGTGCTCTATAGAGTCGTTTTGAGGGAAGGAGTTGAAACAGTTTATGTCCGGGATGTGAGGGGTCTGTAAATATTTCCACAGCCCTCTTGACTCATGCAGTATACAGGTCCTCGATTGAAGGCAGGTTGGTAGTAATTGTTTTTTTTATAGTCCTAATTATCCTCTGAAGTCTGTGTCTGTCCTGTTGGGTTTGCATGACACCTGAAGTACTTCTTCAGGGTCATTTTTGAACAAAACATACCCCTAATACTTATATCATGCACTAAGAAAGTGTTACAACTAGGATATCCGGGGGTGGGGGGGAACCACAATCTTAACTGGAAGACACATTTACTAGATCCAGCTACAATAACAGAAAACATATAAGCATGTTTTCAGGTTTTCAGAATTCTTCATTGATAGGTAAAGTCACAAAAACTGAAATAGGGAAGAAATAAGCAAATTTTACAAATATAACAGATGTTTTAGTTATGGGATGTGCAGGACAGTTCTAAAATGGATGGAGATTATAGATTGAATGCATAAGCATGGAGCATACCTACAGGCTAACTATTAGGAAAGGAATTTCCAATGTTGGGGTCAAACTTATGACTTAATATTCTATAATGGATTATACACAGATATTACACGAACACAATTTGTGATGTATAGATTCAAACAAATGCTACTCAGCAAATTTGCATATTTTTCCACATTGACAATTTATTGCATCATTTAGCTATCATTGAAGTGATAAGGTACTAATGAGGGTTGTATTGCCAATGTACTATTTGAGTGACGCTGTTAATTGGCAGTGGAGTAAGGCCCTTATTTGATTACAGTGTGAAAATGAAAAAAAATACATATGTGTATTGTTGTAAGAAATAAGCACTTCCATTCTTTCTAACCTTAAAGTATTTCTGTTTCCTCTTCTGAACTTTCCTCTATACATCAATTTACTTCAATCTTTAATCTATTTTTGTCTTTTGAAATATTCAAACTTATGACTAGTAATGTGATACTGGAATGGATAAATATCTAAATACATTTAGGACCTTCTGAAGAAGAATGTTTTTTTAGAGGAGAAGAATATGGTCATTGTGCAAGAAAAAAAATGACAGAAAAAGAGAGATGGAAGCAGTGGTTACAAGAAGACTGGGAAAATTGTGTGGTAAGTTCTAAGATTATGAGTGCATGAATCTTGTTGCTTTTATTATTATTAATTGAATACATATGCCTATATTCCCAATGACTCTCAGAATACAGATACAGATAAAAATATTACAAGCAAGGGGAAAAAATTCAATGTCAGAGAAAATGAAGAGTAAAAATGGCAAGGACAACCAATTAATAAGTAATGGACAGAAATAAAAAGAAACAAATGCAGTCCATTCTGAATCATTTATTATTAGCTCTAAAATAGGTGCCTAGTATCAAGACATTGTGAAATTCAGAAGCATTCATTGCCATGGTGCTTAGATCATAGAAATCTAATTTAAACTTCACATTGCTTTAAAACAGGTACAGATTTTAGACTTCATTTTCTTTTTGAGTTAAGTTCCTTGTAAATGGATAAAAGATAGCTAGCGAGCTGTTCAATATTTCTATCAGATGCTGAGAAATAAAGAAATCCAGAGTTGTTCCTGTCAAATCTGTGTTCCAAATTGTTAAGGGAATTTAGAAAGAAATTTTTTTGCAACCAAATTATCTTGTCTGTAATTGCTTCAATTTCTTCTAGGAACAGCCAATAATATAAAATAATAGCAGTACACCACATCAAAATATATCAAGGGTCGCTAACCTTTTGGACCTCAGGGACCACCAAACTCATAATTTTAAATACCGGGGACCACTAATATGAATTTTGACTGACGATGGCTTGCTGATGGTGGGAGAGAGAGAGATCTGATCTAACCTCTCTCTCCGCCCCCCCACCCCAAACACACAGAGGCATGGTGGGATTCAAATTTCTTAACAACCAGTCATGTAGGTGTGGCCTAATTTGTGGGTGTGGCTTGGTGGTCATGTGACTGCTGGGCTTGTATGTGAATATTATAAATATTTATGTAAATATTGATTTTTTTTTTACCCAAAATCAGGCAAAGCAGGCAGGCAGATTGAGTTGCTCACAGAATCACAGATTCACTTAGAGATCTATCTTTCTGACATCGGATACCTGAGTCTGCAATAATAGAAGCTTCAGTCCTAAGGAAGGTTCAGCTCTGCTTAAAAGCAGAGCCGAAGATCTAAAGATTAGCTAGAAAGCAAGAAATCCAAGTTTCCTGCTTTCTAGCTAATCTAAATCTCCTGGCACAGCAGAACAGCTGATGGTCGGGAAAAAACTCTGTAGTTTTTTCAACTCTGGATTTCTACAGAGGTCTGTAGGGGGCGTGCATAAGCGCTCCAATGTGCCTACCGTCCTTGTCCTATCATTTCTTTTATATTTTTCTTATATGTATGTATCCATGTATTCATAACTATGTTTTTATGTATTTCTATTATCTTGTAAGCAAATGACAAAATAAAATAAATAAATAAAAATAAAAAAGGAAAAATAGCAACTTAGCAGGCAAATTTGCCAGGTAAGGAGTGAGTGGGGGTCCCGCAGCCTTGTGTTCCCATGCAGCCTGGATTAATTGTTTTGGGGTATGCTCTGGGAGTGACATTTCTCTGCAGACCACCAGTGGGCCATGGCCCACAGGTTGGTGACCACTGCTGTAAATCAATTAGAGAGAGCTGTAAAGCACTGTGAAGCAGTATATAAGTCTACCAAATAACTCAGAAATGTATATAAGCATTGTGGAATCCTCCCTCCAGTGTGAAATTGGTTGCTTTCTTCACTACCACCCCACACTGCCTCCCCAAAACTATTCTTCATTAAACTGTATAAAAAATAAACAATGAATCTGGTTTAGTCTGAATCTAAATTATGCTGTGAAAGACACACTTGATCTTTGTTAGATATTCAAATGAATTAATTTATATATTCTTCCTTTCTATCAGAGTTTAAATCTTTCATATCAAGATCTGGGAGATCCCTATCAGATAGACAACAGTAAAAGAATTCTCTGCCGATTAATTCGAGTGGAGAGGCTTTGGCTGGTGGACAACTCACTGACAGATCTAAGTGCCATATGTTTGCCAAGGTAATTCCCCCCCCCCCCCCCCCGCCAATGTAACAGGTACTTTTCCACTTTTCATTGAAAGCAATTGCAATGTACATACAATCACTGCTAGAGTTTTAATCAGGGCAAATAATACAATAAATCTGTGCCTATTCTTAAGAGATTTAAAGGCATTTTATTTTCTCTTTGTGTAATTGTTGATAGCACATTCCTTTATGATTTTTTTTACAGGTGCAAAGAACTCAAACTCAGCAAAAATCATTTTACATCCTTCAGACAGCTGCCAAAAATACCTGAAATTCAACATTTGTCCTTAGATGAGAACAATATCACAGCCTTAAATGAATTATCAGCCTTGAGATATGCTCCATTAGAATCTCTTATTCTCAAGAGGAACCCATGTGAGTTTCAAGAAAACTACAGGCAGCTGTAAGTTCCTGGAAACCACTAAAGTGTGATTTGAGAGAATGTTATTCCTAGAGAGCACAATTGTAAAATTGCAGTGGTAGCAAAAAGAAAACAAAAAAACACCATTTACTAGAATAAATGACATTCATACAGTGCCCATAGTCTCAGTAAAACTGGACTAAATCAAGCTATGATTCAACATCAAACTGTATTCTCCCTTAGCCACAAACTGTGATTCACCTAAGAAGTTCCTAGTTCATCATTATTTGTTCAATCCCAAACTAGGATTCCATGATTATCACCTTTGGAAAAAACCAGAATTTTTAATTATTATTTAACAAGTTATCTTGGTAATCAGTTTCTTGGTTTGAATGAGTCAGAAATATCTAGTTCCTCAGAGAATTTAACTGGCTTAACCATAAAGGGCAAGAGAGGTTCCATTCATGAATTCAAAGTGCTCATTAATAAGATAACCTGATTTCCAGTGCAGGAAAATGAACATATCTGAATATCATAGGTGAATGATTTCCCAGAAAGCACCACCTCTCATTCATCTTTCTTGCCTCAGCTGATAATGGAGAATGAACAAACAAGGGTCTGTTTGTTTGATTGTTTGTCTTTTACACTCCTTAACTCCCTCAGAGAGGAGCCCTGGGCAGTGTATAATTTAATCAATAAAATTAAGCATTTAAAACAGAAGAATGCTAACTTAAAAATAGCCCCATTACATAGTACTTGTGTCAGCTTTGGAAACCTTATTCAACGCTGCCACATAGCTTGAGAAAGTGGGAGGGGGGTGATTTTAATTGAGTAGCTCTTAGTAGACAAAATAGAATTATTTTGTTAGTTCAAGGTCATAGAGTGTGGTGCAGGAACAAAAAGAAACTTTGGGATTGTGATGTGATGTGATGATGAGGGAAAAGGGTGTGGTTTGTAGTTTGGGACATTGTAGGAAGCCCGGGAAACTTTTAATTCTGAGATTCATAGAGATCCATAGATGCACCAGGTGCTATTCTAATAAAGATACTTTTGAGATGATGCTTGTCTCAGAGTTACTGATTGGAATGGAGATTCCCTGGAACGCTGACAACTTGTCTATCACAGCTGTCAATGCCGAGCAAGATGAAGTTCAAGAAAAAACAGGAAATGCTCAGAAGTTTATTGATGCACTTTCCCCAAATATGAAAATAGTAAGATGTGTTATCTAATCCCAGATACTATACTCTGGAAACAATGCAAAAAAACCTCCACACTATCTATCTATCTATCTATCTATCTATCTATCTATCTATCTATCTATCTATCTATCTATCTATCTATCTATCTATCTATCTATCGATAAATAGTGAAGGAGTGAAGATAGTGAAGGAGTGAAGGAAAGAGTTTCAGCTGCATATTACATGTTTTACCCCAATTCTCCTGCTTGTTAAGAACAATAGCAATAGCAGCATTAAGTTAAATGAGTTAAGATAATGAAGGGAAAAAATAACAATTTCTTTCTCGATTTTATTACCCTACAGTGTGTTCTCCAATTTGCCAAATCTGAAGATGCTAGATGGGATCCTAAAACTGCCAGAGGACTGTCTTCCACTAGGAGGGAACTTTTTGTCTAAAATATGCACCATATTGTAGCATTATATTTTCCAACAGGACTGAAGGATTTGCCATGTTTAAAGGAATAAATCTTAGGGACACACAGCTGTTTTTTCTCTTAACAGTCTATCATGTTGGGACAACTTTAACAAAAATATCCAAACTTAACATTACAGAATACAAAAATATGTTTCCTGGATAAAGAGGTGACTACTTTGAATATTTTTTCTAATCCTTGTGCTTTTTAAGTTATTTATTACATTTATTTCCAATCTTCTCACCAAGGACTTCTCAAGGATTTCATTTTTTTCATACTACTCTATATAGGAGATTAACCCCTACAATATTAGAACAAATCCTTCTGCACATTTGAAAATGGAATTTTATGAGACACATTTTAAAAAGCAAAATAGGAAACCTCAGGCTGAATTTTTAAGTAGAATGCAGAATGATTGTGCCTTCCTTCTATTAGACATTGTTTTAAGACTTGAAGAATGTATTTCATGAAAAGCCATCCTAAATTCTGAAAATGCATATATAGTTTAAAGAAGCCATTTCTTCTGGAACACTCTCTTGAATAGGGTTTGGACGTAAACATTCTAATCTTCTTCCAATTTGTACAATCTTAACCTTTAGAAATCTAGGCAACGTGTATTTATTGTTCATGCCTTAAATTAGGAATGATCAGCTTGCTAACAACAGTGCTATCCAATGCAGGTAAAGAAAAGATAATGGAATCATGCTCCAGTACAAATAAATAGTCCTTGACTTATAACCACAATTGAGCCCAAAATATCTGTTGTTCAGTAAGACAGTTGTTCAGTAAATTGTCCGTTTTACAACCTCTCTTACCATAGTTGCTAAGTGAATCATTGCAGTTGTTAAATTAGTAACATGCTCGTTAAGTAAATCTGGCTTCCTCGTTGACATTGCTTGTTAGAAGATTGAAAAGGGGGATCACATGATTTTGGGACATTGCATAAATATAAGTCAGTTGCCAAACATCTGAATTTGGACCATGGGGATGCTGCAATGGTTGTAAGTGTGAAAAACTGTTATAAGTGATTTTTTTCAGTGCTGTTGAACAGTCATTAAATAAACTGTTGTAAGTCAAAGGATACCTGTAATGAAAATCTGGAGACAAATAGGATCTACATCTGTTTAACCTCTGGCAAATGGAATCTTGGAAGCTGTTTGTGAAGAAAGAAGTCTCTGAAGCAACCATTTTATGACAGCCACTGTAATGCGTTTTCAAGATTTCAAATACACCCACCAGCTTAAGAGGTTGGTGATGGTGAGAACTAAAATTAAGCAGAAAAATATAAAAATAAAAGGAGAAAGGAACGTATTAAAATACACATGGAAAATAATTCAGTTTTCCAATCTTGACCACATGGAACAATATTGATCTCTCTTTCCATTACATTTAGAAAGACTCGGTTCATAGGCAGACAGCAAACACCTATCATCAGTCCAAGTTTGTATCTCTGAGGTAGCGCTGCCTTTACCTTTCAGACTAAGCCCAAAGACAGTGAAATCTAATCAAGTCAATTGTTTAGTTGCTTACAGTTAATAGATAGAATCTTTCCAGACTAAAGTTATAACTTCTAACCTAAAAGCCAAAACCGTGAGGGATTCCAGGGTGTGACTACCCTGAACCTTCTCTGTCCTCCTCATACATTTCAGGACTGCACAATCCCTTAATTTGGGCTTCTTTTCAGAATGCATTGCCTTCTCCTTGGGAAATCACAATCCTCATGCCTGGATTCCTCACATACACACAGCTTCTCCAGGTGCACATTCCATGATACAATAAATCCAAATTACTTTGGATTTTTATAAATTCCAAATTTGAGTCTATAATTCAACCATAAATCACAACTTTAAATACCATACTTTTTAGTAACCAACAACTTATGGAAATTAAACCAAAATGGAACTTAGTGGAAAAACCTCTACTATATCATACACCTAGGCATAGTATCCATATCATTATTTTTCACCTTCAGCATAATGAAGTTGAGAGCCAGCCCTTTTCAAAGAGTATCAAAATGGTCCAATTAGCAGTGCCCTGAGGGAACTCATGATGTCAAAATGGCACATCTATATTGATAACGGTTTGCAAATACCATCATTATGCACTAACATCCCATCACATTTGTATGGTAATGTCATCATGCACATTTGCCATTGCTCCTAGGAGATGTCTATGAATTCTATAAACATGAAAAGCAATATCTTGGGTTTTTTTAAATGCTCTCATCATGAGGAAATAAGAAACACAATTTTCTTGAAAGCAGTTAAATGTTCATTTATCAATATGTCATAGTCCAACTGTTTCCCCCAAAATCATGCAAATAACCAATATAATACGAGTATTTTCTCATTATCTGATAAAAATAATGTAGATTTGCATAATCCAAAAGACACTTCAGGGTTAAGAAGTTCAGGACATTTTAATGCCGCCAACATATATGGGCCAAATTCTGAAATCAAAAGATATCTTAAGCAAATACATCATTTCAGTTTTACATATGCCAATGTCTACTTGTGATGTCTTGAGTGGTTTCACAGAATAACAGAATTGGAATGGACCTTGGAGTTCTTCTAGTCCAACCTCCTGCTTAGGCAGCAAACCCTATACTATTTCAGACAATTTGTATTTGTTGTCCAAATTCTTCTTAAAAACCTCCAGTGTTGGAGCACCCATAACTTCTGGAGCAGTGGTGGGATTCAATTTTTTTTCATTACCAATTCTGTGGGCATGGCTTGGTCAGCGTGGCAGGGGAAGGATACTGTAGAATCTCCAGTCAGAGGTGGTATTTGCCAGTTCTCCAAACAACTCAAAATTTCTGCTGCGGTTCTCCAGTACTGTTCAGAACCTGCTGAATACCACCTCTGTTCTGGAGGTAAGTTATTCCACTGATTAACTGTTCTAACTGACAGAAAATTTCTCCTTAGTTCTAGGTTTCTTCTTTTCTTGATTAATTTCCATCCATTGCTTCTTGTCTTGCCTTCAGGTGCTTTGGAAATTGGGTTGACCCCCTCTTCTTTATAGCAAAACTTAATTTTCCTAACTTTTGACAACTTGGCATATCCCAAGACTTCATGATCTATAATTGTTGGCCAACATAATTCTCCTCACCACCAGTCAACATGTCAGGGAATGTCTGAAGTAGAAGTCTGACACATCCAGAATCATGGTGGCACAAATAGCACAGTCCAGACATAGTCCTCCAAGTCCCTTTTCATTCGAGGCCACCTACAGGGTGCCTCGGTGAAGATTCACCATTCAGCCAAGCGGGCCAGCATGTCATTCATAAGGGGAAGGGGGTACATGTGCTCCACGCACAACCCATTGATTCCCCAGAAGTCTATGTATAATCACAGACCCCCATCTTTTTGTGTTCTGTAGGCTCCATGTGATGTGCCAGCTGCAAGGTAGGCAGGTGTGCAACTGGTGTGGGTGTTGGTGTCCATGGATATGTGTCCCAGCTTGCAGTTCCCCTCTCCCCCAAAGGCAGCCTGGTGTAGCCATCGGTGGCCATGTGTGCACATCCCAGCTGGCTGCTCCTCCCTCACCCAAATGGCAGCCCCAGGCTGGCTAGCTGACTAGGGGCTAATATAGAATATCATAGCAAATTACATTACCCTCTTTGGGATTAAGCTGATTGGCAGCCATTTCAGGATAGACACGGTTCCTCTCCTATTAACTACGTATTAAAAATATGAATCTTGAGTTTCATGCAGGATTAGACAGTAACTGTAAGCCTTGACAGCTAAATGATTGTAGATGCATTACAACTTGGTTTTGAGAAGCTGAGCGATCTGTTAATGTGAATGCATCCCAGTCTTTTATATTTTCCAACCTTTACTATATATCTGTGCTGTACCAATGAATTCTATTGAGCTTCAATATTTCAGTGACAAGAACATAACTTTACCAAAGAGAAGCAAAAAGCTCAGATCAGGGAGACCAGGGTGTTTTTTTTAATAGCAAAGATATATGATGTCCTGCCATGGGATGTATTGCAACAGGAGCTAATGGAACAATTTGTCTTTTGCTGCTTTCTCTTTTGCTGATTAAAATCAAATCCATTTCATTCATTATTCAGCAGCTCACACTTGAGCTGTAGACTGGACCTAACCACCTACAAAATTCATAACCACACTCTGTCAGCAGTCAACGACTAGTCCTAAAACAGAAAAATGAATTTAACATATTTACTGACAGATGCTTTGATCAATTTCAATACATATTTAAAACACACAGGAGCAAGGTTACAGAACTGCAGTCCAATACACACTATTAAGTTGTTTCAGAGCTATCATTTTTCATTTGAGATCTCTGTCCAGTGTGATGTGTGCGTGTGTATCCAGTTTACATGCTGTCTTTCATACTAATAATTGAAAATGCTGACAATAAGAAATGAGATTCTCACCTAGCATTTGCCCAGGATCAAAGGAATGATGTAAATAAATATAATCAAGGAAGGCAAGAGGCTAGGTCAGTGATGGATTAGCAATTATCATTGAACTCATGAATAATCAAAGCACAAAATCAAAGGAAAAGAATGATTCTGTAGTGGGTGTGAGGCAGGATCATATCTGACAGAATACTATGCTTCTACCTCTATTAAAGAGGGCCTTATTTTATGAGTTAGATTCAACAATACAGAATTGTGGAGAACTTCAATCCCGTGGCAGACATGTAATTTATTTATTAAATACATAAATTACAGTCAACCAAATCACATACACTGAGGACTCCAGGTGGCTTACAACATTAAAAAAAACACAATATAAAAATCATAAAACCCATCACACCCCATGGCAACAGAATCAAACCACACATCTTGATTGGCTTCTTCTCCTTTCGAAGTTCCCAGGCTCACAGAAAATCCCCACAGTTAAAAAAAAAAAGCTATTGGGGACCAATTGTATCACAATGAAAATAATGTTCCAGCCACCACTGAGAAGGCCCTTTTCCTTGGTACCGCCAGATATACATCCCTAATAGATAGGACCCACAACATATCTTCTTGTTCTGGTAGACCAGTAATGGCCTACATAACAGAAAGAGGCAGTGCTTCAGGTAGCCTGACCCCAAGCCATGTAGAGCTTTAAAGGTGATAACCAATACTTGAAGCAGCTTGGGAGTCAGATGAACCACACAACTGCAAGCTCGAAAACAGCTGTGCTACAAAAGTGTTGTGCTCTGAGGTCATCATACTGGTCACACACATACCCTTTATGAGCAAATATGTCCCATGTTGAGTCCCATGGCATACTCACTTTTATTTTATCTCTTTTAACATTTCTTCGAGATGGAGCGCCAAATGTCATGGATTGCAGCATTTTCCAATTTCTCAGTCAAGTTCCCTCCCCCAATCCACTACCTTCCAAGATGTCTGTCTTGGCTGGGGGTTTGCAGTTGCAACCAGGGGTGGAGTTCTACCTGGTCAGACCAGTTCTATAGAACTGGTTGTTATGATTCTGCCCAGTTCAGAGAACCGGTAAATCATGCCACTGGCTGGTCCTGCCCCTCCCCTCCCTGCCCACTCACTCCTTAGCTGGCATGCGTGCCATCAAATTTGCCTGCATTTGGTGCTATTTTTCCTTCCCCCCCCCCCCCCCGAGCATCAGCTGTTCTGCTGTGCCTGGAGATTTAGAGTAGCTAGAAAGCAGGAAATTGTTGGATTTCTTGCTTTCTAGCTAATCTAAAAGCAGAGCTGAACCTTCCTTAGGACTGAAGCTTCTATTTTTCAGTGTGGACTCAGGCAGCAGATTGCAGAAAGGTAGATCTGTGAGTGAATCTGTGATTCTGCGAGCAACTCAATCTGCCTGCCTGCTTTGCCTGTTTTTGGGTAAAAGTTGCTTTTTTATATAAAAAATTCAATATTTACATAAATATTTATAATATTTACATACAAGCCATGCCCAGCCAGTCACATGACCACCAAGCCACACCCACAAATTAGGCCACACCCACAGAACCAGTTGTTAAGAAATTTGAATCCCACTCTTGGTTGCAACCCACATGTTAAGGTAACCTCAGCAGTGGGATCCTACCAGTTTGGTGATGGCATGCATGCACCTAACATGCGCATGCAGCTTTCCTCACACCAGCTGAGGCCTGCAGCGCCAATCAGCTGAGAGGATAAAGAAGAGAAAAGCACAGGGGGGTGAGTAAGGAGGCATATCCTGCACTTTTCTCTTCTTTCTCCTCTCAGCTGATTTTTTTTTTACTACCCATTTGGCTGAACCAGTCCGAACCAATAACATACCACCACTGGGTAACCTGCATTAAATTATTTCTTTTCCAAGAGCTTGAATCTATCTCCTATTTTGCAGCCAACATGTATCATCTATCACTACCATCAGTTTAGTCAAAATTAGCAGGTCAGCTACAATAGTGCAGTCCTTGTAAATCACAAATCACTGAAGGAGCAGGTGTTTATGCAATTGTTAAATCAATCAAGATGGTCATGAATTCCAGCATTGCTGTATAACTTTGGTTAGTCTTTAAAATGCAACACTTCCTTAACAATGGAGTCTGAAATGGAACATAAAAATAATAGGGAATAATATATATAACAAGTGCACTAGGTTTCTAAACATTTAGAAATTTGGTATGAAATACTTTAGATGCGGTTGTGTAGGATTGCAGGCTACTTCCAAGCTATATTTTTAGTTGTTTATTTTATACTGAATTACTTTTGTATTGTTTGATCTCATTTCTACTCTTTTCTGAACTCTACCTAAAACAATGAGAGGTTATGACTTTTTTAAAGCAAGGTGCAATTTTTTTCCTATAGAACAACTAAAAAGAAAGTGGTTTTTAGTCTGTAGCTCAAATGAAAAGTTTAGAACACATGAAATAATTTTACTATCTTCAAATGTATGATTAGCATTGCTGTGGAGACTGAAAAAATTATCTTTGTACAGAATGGATTTTTTTCTCCAGACTTGCAGAGTTTAAATAAATTCCCCCATTCTGGTTGGTTTTGAGTTATGGGAGGCTCTTAGCAATATGTGCTCCAGAGAAGTTTCATTTTAATCTGAAGAGGATATTCTTTCACCTTCCTCTTTAGAAAAAGATCCCCATGGTAAGGATTATTGTTTGTCATTGCTACTTACCCCCTTCTCTAGTGGAAATATAGCAATGCCTGATGCTAGGAGTTCTGGGATGAAAAATAAATAAAAACAATAAAAGAACTTGAGTAAATAGATATTTATAGTCTTCTCTCTTATTCCTTCTTTGAAAGAAAAAAAGAGCAATATCAATAGCCCTTAGATTTTTATACTGCTTCACAGTGCTTTACAGCCCTCTCTAAGTTGTTTTACAGAGTCAGCATATTGCCCTCAACAATCTGGTGCTCATTTTACCCACCTTGGAAGGATGAAAGGCTGAGTCAACCTTGAGCCTGGTGAGATTTGAACTACCAAATTGCAGGCAGCCAAAAGTCAGCAGAAGTAGCCTACCTATTGTGCTGCCTTGGCTCATTGCAATGGCACAAGTACCCTATGAATGTGAGAACATACCCAAGCACTATAAGCAGACCATATGCTCAATATGCCTATTGAATTATCTCATTTTCTGGCCTTTCCGAATAAAATAATCCTTAAACTAAGCAGATGGACTGCTCTTCAGACTGCACTAGCCATCAAAAAAAGAGAATTCAAAGGTTTAAATTAAATCAAATTAAATTAAGGATTAAGTTAAACAAACTGACCTTTACTAGAACAACTGCATTATGTGATTGCAGCCAATGTCATAACTTCTTAGTGATAGCAAGAGACACAACTGAAACTCTGAGGATCTATGGCCTGTCAGTAGCTGGGCTTAAATAATTGTGCCAACTATAATTTGATTTAACCATGTATTTGGTTATTTACAATGATTATCTTCATTCAATGCTTTAACCCAAATCCAAACAAATCACTCTTGACTATAGTCTGTGAATCCAGTGAATACCAGCAATTCCTGGATACATGGATTACCATAGTCTTCTAATTCAGTTGTTAGATTTGTTCAAGGGGTTATATGAAGATGTGTGCTGTTTTGGTTTTAGTTTACACTTTTGTGTAAACTCAGGCACTGTAATCTATAGAGCAGGGTTTGTGTTAATGCTATTTGAGGAGATGCCTATTGTGGTTTATCTAATAAAGATTATTAAGCAAACTGTGGCCAGCATGAAATGCAAATTCAATTAGTATAAAATAGCTTTTATAATTGTTTAAAGGACAAGATATATCACATAATGGGCCACTAGTAGTTCAGAGGTAACTTATCTTATTTTCAGGTCCTGAAATCCTGACAAACATGCAACAATGTACAATCAGAGCTGCCTGTTTTTAACCATGATCATGCCAGAATGATGAAAAATGTGTTGTGTCATGATTGCAGAAACTCCATCCTTTTTACTTGCATCTCAATATAGGTAGTCCTTGTCTTACAACCAGTCGCTTATCAGCTGTTCAAAGTTATGACGGACCTACCTTGGGGCTACTTACAAAATTTCTAATGCTCATATACCCTCCCCCACAGTCACATGACTGAACTTCAGCCACTTGGAAACATAGCCACATTTATGGCTGTTTGATTGTCCTGCAGGCATATGACTGCGTGTTTTGCCAGTTTTCAACAAAATCACACACATAGCAAACCATTGGTTTGCTTAATGACCATTGCAAAAAACTGTTTAGCATATGGCAAAAAGGTTATAATTTTATGAACATTGCAACTTATGACTGTCACTTTTTAAGTCGAGGGCTACCTTCTGTCTTTGTTTTTCTTCACTCTATTCTTGCAGATACCTATATGCATAACTTGAGCATCAACTATCTCTTTGCTCCACGCATGGCACAGTGTCTGTTATGGTGCCTTCACAGAGATTTACCATTTTCCTGCACAGGGGAAATCTACTCATAAATCCTGAAGAAATCATGATATATTGTCTCTGTTGAAGTCATCCAAGAAACTATTCCAGATGGTCAATTCCCCTGTCTTCATTGGGCTTCCTGAAAAACGGATCTCTGGATAATGCTACTTTTTAAAATAAGATTACTTCTAAATTAATCATACTCATAGTCCTGCAAGCATCATCGCCTATTGGAACAAAGTCAAAAATAAAGTTGAGCAGATAAGGGATTGTGGGATGGACAAAATCCAAAATATTTAATTTTTCCTTCTGTATCACACTTGAAAGCTACCTTGGCATTTCATATTTTGGCACAGGAGAGCTGATTTGCACTATTTCTGGTCCTTCTCCCTTCCCAAAGCAGTTACAAGGAGAAAGAACAGCTCCCAAATCACAATTGATGGCCTAGAGTATTACTGTCTGGGAAATTAAAGTGAACTAGATTATCCTCAGTGAAATAGATGTGTTATTAAGTAATTCCCCAGAGGCACTTGAAGATGGATAAGCTTTTTGGAGAGGGGAAAAATTAAATTAACAGAATACCTTCTTACTAAATGCCAACTTAATGCCAAGGTCCAATCTGGAATTTCTTATTTACAAGCCTTCTTTCTCCTAAATTATATAGTTGCTGGATATTATCCACCTGTCTATTTATTTTAAATGCCAAAAGGCTGATTAATTTTTTCTGATGATCACCAAAACTATTAATAATAATTAAAATTGTGATTGCTCTGAAATAACCATTAAAAGTGTTTTGATTTTCCTGCATACAGTTTAGGGCATTTAGATGTTTCTCACGTAAACCCTTTTTGATGCAAAAGTTCATGTCTAGCTTAGGCAAGAGCAGTAGGTATATATCTGCTTCACAATATACATTAATGTCTGTGTGTGGGTATGTGTGGGGGTTTTGTATGTATTGTGTGTTTTGTGTGTGTGTGTGTGTGTTTTGTGTGTGTGTGGTTTACTATCTTATGAACCCGTTCATTCCAATTTTTAAACCATAATTATTGTCTTTTGAGAAATAGAATCAATGAACCATGGTTAGTAAGAAAGCTAGTATTTAAGGCATCACGTTAGAAATCAGGAGACTGAGTTCTAGTCCTACCTTAGATATAAAGCTGACTCGATGAATTTGGGCCAGACGGTTTCTCTCAACTCATAACATCAGCCTTGGATGACAAGCCATCGATCAATTTCTGACACAAATAGATAAACTCTCAGCTGAGCTGAAACAAGTGGACACTGCACATGTAGGAAAACCCTAGGGAAAAAAACCCATGGTTAATAAACCATGTTTTTATATAGTGTGGTAACTGAACCAGGTTCAGAGAAATTAGTTACACTGAAAACATGGTTTCCAGCCAGCACAACTTTTTGATAATAATTGACTGGCATGATTTATTTCAGTTGTCCTTGTTTATAAATAATGCTAGACAGAGACCATTGGCTCATCTATGGTGAAGTGATTGTCAAATTTCCAGAACCTCCAAGAACACAGAGCAAGATCTTGTGTTTTTAGGAGCTGTCATGCTATTCAATCAAATGTATGGATTACATTGCATTGTTAACTTCAGCTGATTTAAGAAATGGTTTACAAAAACAGTTTCCAGGTTGTTGGTAGAATGTGTATGCATATGCAGACACAACTTTTTCTCTGGGCTTGACAGTGATGTGAAATGGTACATTTAAACATTTATGAGTTAGGAAAGCCACCATGCCAAGCAACCATGCCAAGCCTTCTGAAGGATGCAGCTGCTTTCATGTTTTGCCTGTACCAACATTGTTTTGCTAAATCACCTTTTCAGATTCATCTAATTGCATAGCATTGACTGATGTTGTTGAATAGCTATAGAGAAATTTTAAATTTGAATTCACCATGATTTTTTTGGAGGGGGGAGAAAAAAAAAAGGCCTTCATTCCCGAGACTGTGCCAATCTACTTTTGAAGTAAGGATGAACCTGATAGTAAAGTAGAGCAAAAGTCAACTCAATGAGGAGTAAGTAACTGGGCTGAATTCACACATTATACTACTCCATATTTTGTTTAATTGTAATTTGATAGATAAACCACAATGCATCGTGTCTGCATATTATACTACGTCATAAATAATGGTTTACAGTCTATAATGGCTAAGCTCACACAGGATGCTAAAGTAAATTAAAAGCCACCACATTATGTCTTATAAAATAAAAAATTATACACATTTAGGATACTTCCCTGTTAAGCATGTCCTTTTACCATGTTAGGCACTATCCATCCTATGTATTTTTATTGGAAAGACTACTAGTAAGAGAGCCTAGGACTGTAAATAAATATAAACTGTGAAGCCATTCTTGGTCAGGATTGATGGTATTGAGAATGGAGAAGAATTTTTAGTACCTTTTTATCTGACCTCAGAACATTTCTGGCTTATTTTAAGTTTGTTGAATTAGGAGGGATCTCAAACAGCGAAGTCACCTAATTGACCAATTTTCATTCTTTATATGGTTAGGGGGCGTTAGATGGTTAAATGGTTAGGAGGCGTGCATAAGCACACCAACATGCCTACTGTCCCTGTCCTATTGTTTCTTTTTTAATTTTCTTATATGTATCCATTTCATGTATTCATAACTAGGTTTATACTTATACCTGTTTTCTTATAATCACTTGACAAATAAAAATAAATAAATAAAATAAATAAATATTTCATGATTATAGTATGTTTATAGGAAAACACTATTAGAAGGGTGGCATATTTAATGTTAAACCTTAATCTGTTAATCAAATAATTGAATCAGCCAACACCTCTTTATATGAGTACCCAGAATTTCAACATATGATTCCTTGTTTTAATTATTTATATATAAACACCTTTGTACTGGGCTCACAGCAATGATGAACATGAGCTGAATATGGAAAAACAAGGACATCAGCCCAGCAACCAAATGTAGATTAGTCCACTCTATTGTGTTCCCTGTAGTTACCTATAGTTGTGAAAGTTTGACCTTGAAAAAGCAAGACAGGAAGAAAATTGACTTCTTTGAGCTGTTGTACTGGAGACGGTTCCTGCACATTCCTTGGACAGCAAAGATGACTAACAGGCAAGTACTGGAACACATAACAACATACATGTCATTGGAAGGCAAAATCACAAAACTGTGCCTCATTTATTTTGATCATGTAATGTGGGGAAATTCACTGGAGAAAGCAATTATCTTTGGAAGAGTTAGTGATAAAAAGAAATCAGACCACCAAAGAACACCATGGCTGGAATCATCAAAGCTGACATCAGCCAGAGCAAAGAACGTTTCAAGGAAATAGCAATAGCATTTAGACTTATATATCGCTTTATAGTGCTTTACAGCCCTCTCTAAGAGATTTTACATAGTCAGCATATTGCCCCCAACAATCTGGGTCCTCCTCAGTAGTAGTGTAAGATCAGAAGACACTTAGAGACTTGGCTCATGGAATCACCAACTGAAGGCGTAATATCACCATCGTCGTCATCATCAAACATTTTTGAATGTAAAATATAGATGATTCTATACCTTGGTTTATTGCAACTAGGTGCTCATAAATCAGTGAGCATGCAAGTCATGTCTTCCATGTTGGAAATATTATCCTGAAGTATCTGCAGATCACCAGGTTTGAAAAGATTCCTATATATAGATAGTCCTTGACAGTGGACCTTGCCACTAAGAATGGATTCAAAGTTCCTACAGCCAAGCTCCTATTATCACACAATCACCTTTTGCGTGCTCAACAGTTGGCCTGCATTTATGTTGGTTTGCCATGTCATGTGGTCATTTAACTGTGAACATTTTGCTGACTGGTGTTTAGTCCTGGTTTCTGACAAAAACTGGCTATTGTAGATAATGATTCACTCAACTAATATGATGATTATTTAATGACTGCAGCATTCACTGCCCCAAAAGGTTTGTAAAATTGGGCATGGTCACTTTGTGAACTACCTAATGACTGCCATGGTTTATGACCATAATTCCAGGCTCAATTATAGTTGTAAGTCAAGATCTCCCCAGGAATAAATTATTTCTAGTCATCATTTATGGTATTGTGATGTGCATCATTTTATTGCACTGAAATTTTTGCAGACTCTCCTGGAGGTACTTTGAATAAATATATCAGTGGAAAGCGCTGAAGCATTGACTAGATAAATGTTCAGGATATGTTCAAACCTTTTTTAATAAATACAAGCAATACTCAACCTTCACCCACAATCGAAATATATTCTTATCTCTATTGTACGATAAATTTCCATAAAGAAGAAAATGGAAAAGAAGCAGTGCTCTAGTGGTTTTTCTCAAATGTTCTTCTCTTCATCGTTAGACTCAAAGTCATCAGCTGTGCTTATAAAAGACTGGAAAGTTAATCCACACTTATGAATACAATAAACTCCTTTTCTTAACATGGAGAACTATTTAAGTAATTGTGGAAAGGATTTTAATTCCAAATTAGGTTTTACTGTCTCTGACTTTCCTTCAATCATTAAGATGACTCACAAGTACTGAAACTAGAAAACTGTTTTACAAAGATCACTAATCTTCCTCCTCTAGTAATTAATAAACTAATTAACAGGCAGTGAAAATCCTTTCATAAAACAGTGTTTTTCTGGTGCACAGAAGTGGCAACCAAAGCCACCACATAACAACACATCAAAGAAAACATGTACACCAGAAAAGTAAGATAAGAACATCCCCAACAAATTAACAATTACAGTGGACACATTTATATATGCACCAAAATCTCACAAAAGAACTAACTTTCCTATAAATATTTGTAGTTTCTGTACTCCTATTTGTAGCTACCTTCAGAAGTTCCAGCACTCTTTCTATGTTCTCAAATAAAATTACCTGCCTACTCTTCAAACAGTGCATCCAATATTATTCTTATACAATCTAGGTCAAAAGAATTGCCAGAATTAAATGACATTTCTTAGCAGAAAGCAAGGACACATGAATCCAAAAAATTTCAAACAGACAAGCCCACATAAAATTATTTGCTTTCTCAGCTATGGAAGTAAAAATTGCTTCCATCTAAATGTCCCAAAGGTGCTTTTTCAAGAGGCAACTGGACTTTCTGGATTTTCTTTCAAGACGTTTCTTTCTCATCCAAGAAGCTCCTTCAGCTCTTGGTTGAATAAAATGCAACTACTTCAAGGTGGATGAATAATAATATTCCGTAGCTATTTTTTCATTATGTTAATAGATCATAAAATTATTTATTCTATTTGAAATATGTTTATACACTGCCTGGTTTGACAATAGGCCTCCAAAACAGTTAAGAATAAGAATAAAGTTAAATTACAATCTACAGTTCAAAGAGCTTTTCAAAAGTGGTTGCAATGTTCCACTTCTACATAAATAATAACCAGGCTGAGATAAGTTGCCACTTTGAAAACTGCCTGGTATCTGCCTGAGGGAAGCAGCATTTTTTCAAGCAAGGCTGACTATGGGATAGGAGATTAGTATTTTGGCAACCGGGCAAATAATGGCTCATTATCTCAAGAATAGGCAAGTCTTTTGGAATTTGGGACAGATGGCATTGATGTCTGCCCCAAAATGGTTGCCATAGCAGATATCACCAGACCTTAAAAGATAATTTATTGGCTGGGCGTGGCCAACTCAATATCACTCACATTGAGGCACACATCTCCTTGCCTGGCCTCTCATGACTGTGGGGATGCTGCAACAGTTGTAAGTGTGAAAAATGGTCATAAGTCACTTTTTCAGTGCCATTGTAACTTTGAATGGTCACTCCACACAAGCAAAGTATCAGCAAAGGAAGAAGAAAAAAAACTCCAGAGAAGTTCCTGAGACAGGAAGTCTAGTCCTGCCAAGAATGTAATAAGGGTTAACGGAGAGACAGTTTCTGTAAGCAACACCAGAATGTTTCCTTCCTGCCTTCCTTACAGGATTAGGCCAATAATTTCTTCTAACAACTGGTTCTCCGAACTGCTTAGAATATTAACAACCGGTTCTAGCAAATAGGTGCAAACTGGTAGAATCCCACCCTTGGGCAAAGCTGTTTCTTATCATTTCCTCTCACTTCTCTAGATATTCTGTGCCACTTGACTTTATCTGGGCTTTGGCATATTTCTAAACCAACATTAAAGGCCAGCCACCTGCCTTCTGATTTATTTTTAAATCTAATAGCTTGAAAAAGCGAATAAAGATTAAGAAGTATCAAGAAGCACTTTTGACATAACAATGATACTAGGGACCGGTGCACTGTTTTTAATCAAGTCAATATAGTACCATTTTGAGGGGTAATTTATCTCAGAAAACAGGACATGTTACAAATTAGTTTACTGATAGCACCGGAGGCAAAAATGAACCCCAAGAGGACTGGAGTTACTTGACTTTGGGTCTTGCTGATTAATTTGTTTTTATAGAAATAGCTAATATTTACACAGTACGTAAAAATAAAATATTGAGGCTGTAAATTTATTTTGTATTTTACGGCACTGAAAAAAAAGTTGGAAGTTATCTTTTCTTTCTTATAGCCATAGCAATAGCACTTAGATTTATATGCCGCGCCACAGTGCTTTACACCATTCTCTGGGCGGTTTACAGAGTCACATATTGCCAATCTGGATCCTTATTTTACCAACCTTGGGAGGATGGAAGGCTAAGTCAATTTTGGGTCCCATCAAGGTCAAACTCCAGTCCCTGGGCAGAGTTTGCCTGCAATACTGCATTCTAACCACTGTCCATCCTTTTCCTTTTATCTTCCTTTTTATCTATTCCTTCTCCTTTTGTTCCCTTTCTCACTCCCTTATTATTTATATTTCCATTTGTAATTTGTTAACCTCAATGAAAGCTTGATAGATTGATGATAGATAGATAAATAGATAGATAGATACGATAGATAGATAGATAGATGATAGATAGATAGATAGATAGATAGATAGATAGATAGATAGATAGATAGATAGATAGACAGACAGACAGACAGACAGACAGACAGACAGACAGACAGACAGACAGACAGACAGACAGACAGACAGACAGATAGAAGATAGATGTGGAGTTCTCGTCTCACAATAAGGAGGCTGAGAGTTTGATCCTAGGTAGATGCAGATATTTCTCTCTCTGGGCACATTGGGAATATATCTGCTGAAAAAAAAAACCTCAACATTAATGACAGGAAGGGCATCCGACCAGTAAACACTCAGCTCCATTCAGTTGCCTGGACTCCACCCTGGAAGGGATTATGGGGTCATTAAATGAGGGTGATAGATAGATAGATAGATAGATAGATAGATAGATAGATAGATAGATAGATAGATAGATAGATAGATAGATAGATAGATAGATAGATAGATAGAGATGCATACAGAAATACATATAGATATATAGATTTGGATCTATAGAAATATAAATATATATTGTATAAAAAAGAGCAGAGTTACAATCCTTCTTTACAGAGGGCAAGTGACATCATATGAATCAGAACATCCTTTCCAAAATTATTGGATATTTGTCTAATGGTTGCATAATGTTCATCATTGATGTTCAGAAACTGTTGCTGACTGGCATTTCAAAAAGCAGTCAGCAGGGCTAGGCAAAACTGCAGTTAATTTCATTTATATGTAATTGGAGTTAAATTTGGAAATATTATTTCCTTCTAGTCATACATGACTTTCCCTTTTGTTCACATTGTAATTTGTTACAATTTTTGGGAGGTGTTTGGGGCAACATGCAAAATTTTCAGGAGAGTCCTAAAGTTAGATGATATGTGACTCCAGATAATTGCGGATTATTCAGTAAATTTGAAACCATGCCTTTGCCTTAAAGGGTCTGATTAAAAGCATCTGCTTTTTCTACAGCTGTAGCATTATGCTGAAAAGCCAGAGAATGCCTCAAACTTGGAAGCATTGTGCCTAATTACCAAAACCAGAGAATGCTTACCAGCCTTTCCCCTAATTAATGGTAAGGCTTAAATAGAATTTATTTCCCTTTTCACTCATTTAGAACCACAGCCTTATGTAATGACCCAGGACAAGACATGAAGGTCACACAACCAGCTGAGAATTCAAACTTCCTTTTAATGTTCCAAATTTCTCCCCCAAACACTCCCATGTTCTTGGCAACTCCCAGATCAAAGTGCCCACGTGCGCACACACACAGCAGCAGCCACTTAATTTTCAAAGTGAGCATATTGACCTAATAATAAAAATTGCCCCGAATAGCTTTGTTCATTTTTTTCTGCTCCACATGGACATTTTTGATTTTTGGGGGGAATACTTCAGAGAACCCCAAATTTAGTTATTTAAAATAGATTCTGCAGTAGGAAAAGATGTTTCAATGATACCAGCTAGAACTCAGATGTTATTCAGCTACATTCTCTCCATTGACTAAATAAGATTTGGCCTTGTGTTTTTTTTTATGAGCATGCCATTTCTAGTTCTGCTTTCCAATTATCAAGATGCCTGCAGCCAAGGAAATATAAATGGGACAAAATGTAAAAAGTAACCCATTTTCATATTTTCAGAAAGGGAGGATTAACTATAGTTTGTTTTTTTACCTCAGGAATTCTCTGAGAGAAGTACCTTCCAAAGCCAAAATGAAGTATTTACAGCTAACTCCTACAATCCATTTTAAGAATGTAACTAAAGATGGTTTGAACCTGAGCCACTTCGCTCTTGTTTGAGCTATTCTGCTGATGTAGGACTCTGGAGATTTCAACACATCCCATTTTATTTTGTGATCCTGAGATACACTTTGCTCCACAAGAGCATTAATGAAATGACTTGCTAGATTACAAACCACATGGTTCTACATTTACAGTCAAAGAATCCCTTCCTCAGCAGCTGAAAAAAGGTGGGGAAAGCTACATGTTTTACAAGATAAGCTGAAGATTGAAGATTCTTTGAGTGGAATCTGATGCATTGTGCATACATCTGCAGAAATTGCATGGCAGAATGCCTTTGTCTTACATAAATGTGTTTATTTTTTAAAGAGAATACCACATGGGTTTTTGTGATCTACCCTTCAGGAGAAATGATTGTATATCCCATGGGTTCGCACAGTACACTAAACCATGGTTTGTTTTAATCTTTTTTGTTATTGATAACACTGAATTGTGAGTTAGACCTTCATGCTAAGATGCTGGGAAGTTGTATGCTTTGAAGATTAGCTGATGCTTTTGTAGAAATGTTTGGTGAATTTTTGGCAGCCGTATTGTAATTCCTTGATTTGCATCTCCCTCTCAAATAAAAGCAATATGACTTCCTATCTTGTTAGCATGAACTGAATAATTCTATGCTCCCCATTGATTATCTTCTTTTGCAAGATACATACAAAAACTATATAAAGTTTTCTAGAGACAGAAGATATGGGGAAATATTCTAAATACTTTGTTCTATTAATTTCCTTAAGGATTACAGCTGCCATTGATTCTTTAGAAAACTGAAAGAGAACCATTGAATCCATGTTTTATTTTGTTTATAACCCTGTCAAAGAAGGATATTTGTATGAGAGTGAAAGAGAAAAATAATAGGCATAGTAGAAGCAATAAAAGTATCATCTTAAAACAATATGCAGCATGCAACATTTTTCAGACCGGACAAAAATAGCATTTAACATAATGACAAATGTAATTAATGTATTTGAATTGTCAGCAAGTAGTTAATATCTACAGAAAGCACAAAAGGATTTGAACTTCACAAGGAAAGCTAAAAGCAATAAAAGCAATTTTTATTTACGTCAGAAGTCAAAAGGAAAAAAAGAAAGGGATGGGATTGATGCCTGGAAATATAATTATACTTGATAAGGAGAAAGCAGGTCACCTCAACTGTTTTGTTCAGTCTTCTCTCTTGAATGCTGTCCAATAGATCCTATAGAGAATAATTGACACAATGAAGAATTGGAAACTGAAGTGCATTGTTATTTAAATGAGCCCTGGATGGTTAGGGATTCTGTTACTTCCACTGGCAGGTGGTTCAACCTTATATTTGCCATCTAATTCCTTCTAGTCATTACATTGCAAGATTCTATAATTCCAACAGATTAAAAATTATTATTAAATATATAGTATTTTTCTTCCTCTTCTTTCATATCTACAAATTACAATTTGATAGCAAGCTTTGGAGGATTCCGGAGTAAATACCCAAAAAATGGAGGGGGCAGATATGGCCCTGGGGCCCAAGTTACAGTTTATGCCTTACCGCCATCGTAATGGTTTAAATACATTTTCTGTTTCTTGGTAAATTGAATGAAACCTATTAAAGCTGAGGTTTAAAACAGATCAATGTACTTTCTACAGCTAGATTCTCTTAAAAGCAATAAAAAGCATACAAGCTTAGCTCTCACTTCTCTATAGAAATTATGTGTAGCATGCGAGTTACCTCTTTTATATTCCAGGATTTTAGTGGAATATAGTTGCATCTGAATTCCAAGAAAAACAGTAGGTGCATTTTGCTTTACTGTGATAGATGCTTTTTTATTAGCCATGATAGTGCAGTGGTTAGAGTGCAGTACTGCAGGCTACTTCTGCCGACTGCTGGCTGCCTGCTATTTGGCAGTTCAAATCTCACCAGGCTCAAGGTTGACTCAGCTTTCCATCCTTCTGAGGTGGGTAAAATGAAGACCCAGATTGTTGGGCACAATAGGCTAACCACTTAGAGAGGGCTATAAAACACTGTAAAGCAGCATATAGGTCTAAATATTATTATTAAGGTTAGTGATTCAGGTGTCTCATGAAAACAGTTGTCTACTAATTCAGTATCAACTACACAGGTGCCAGTTTGTATCAATATATACATCTCCTGGTCCCCTAACACCAAGGCCATAGTGAAGAAGGCTTAGCAGTGGCTGCACTTCCTGTGGGTCCTCAGGAAAAACAATCTGGAAAAGAAGCTGTTGCTGACTTTCTATAAAGCTTCTGTGGAGAGCACTCTGACATACTGTCTGGGTGTGTAATATGCAGGTTCCTCAGCTGAGGACAGAAAAACTGTACAGAGGGTGATAAACACAGCTCAAAAGATCATTGGTTGTCCTCTGCCCTCCCTGGAAGACTTAGCCAAGTCCTGCTGCCAAAGCAGAATCAAGGCCATCATAGGAGATCCCACACACCCTGGCAATTATCTTTTTGACCTGCTGCCGTCTGGACGGTGCTTTAGGTCAATTAAATCCCACACCACTAGACTAACAAATAGTTTCTTTCCCTGGCCATCCGTACTGCAAATAAATACAAGTTACTACCTTATTAAGATGTGTAAAGATGTGAAACTGCAATACCTCATTCATATCTATAATAACATATTACAGTACAATCCATCTCTTGTGTATTACACTTGGCAAGCGTCACAGTCAGTGTTCGATGTATATTTTGTGTATATTCGTAGATACTGTACTCTCAAATCGCAAATGGAGACGTGGGCACTCTATTTTTCTTATTATTATCTTTAAGTGCTTTGATTTTATTGTATTGCAAACAGTTGCTGGAGTGCATCCACAGTTTCGTTGTACTTATACAATGACAATAAAGTTATTCTATTCTATTCTATTCTATTTCCATAGTTAAATTGGAATATAAAGGTAGATAACAGCATCTCTCATTAGAGGTTGTGATTTGCATTGAGTAGCTTGTATCAGCATAGTGAGCTCCATAGATTGAAATACAGAGCCACAATAGCTCATTGCCAAAGGTTAAGCTCAAATCTATTAACTAGATGGAATTGGATAAGAAAAGATCCAAGTGATGAGCCTTAGAAATATATTTTTTCTCAACTGCATGAAGTTACTTTTAATTTTAGTGTTACCGTGTTTTCCTGAAAATAAGATCCTGTCTTATATTTTTTTTGCCACCAAAAAAGGCACCAAGTCTTATTTTCGGGGGATGTCACCCACTGATTAACCTCACTTGCACGTGTTGCCCCCAGCCTCCTTTTCACTGTCAGAGGCCTTCAGGAACTTATTCTGTGGCCAGCAAGGTTTTCCTGAAGGCCTCTGCAGCCAATAACAGAGCTCTGGATCGATCCTAAACTTTGTTATCAGCTACAGAGGCCTTCAGGAAAGCCTTGCCAGCCACAGAAGAAATGGGCCAGCAAGGCAGGTGTCAAGTATGTGAGTCCTGGCTACAACCGTCCAAAGGTAGGTAGTAGAGCAGCTCCACCCACCCATCCCCACCCTAGCTTAATTTTTACTTGTGCACACTGGAGTGGGTGGGGTCTTAATTAGGGCTTATTTTGGGGGTAGGGCTTATATTGGGCGCACGTGTAAAAATCAAGCTAAGATTTACTTTCGGGGTAGGTCGTATTTTCGGGGAAACTGTGTATATTCTGCTTGAAGACACAAGTATAATTAAAAGCTATGTGATTTGTGTGATATTGGCTCAGTAGACAGCTAAATTAAAAGCTAATTTGGTTAATTTATTATTAACCAAATTAATTATATTATAATTTATTATTAACCAAATTAATCAATACAAAGGAAGTTTGTGAAAAAAACAACCAATAATGGATAATGTTTTAGGCCAGGCTGGAGAAACAATAGTTGAAATAGGGGGTGGAAATAGAGGGTTGAAATAGGGGGAGGAAAAACAAAATAATGTCAAAGGGAGAATATCAGTAGTACAAATCAAACACAAAGCAAAGACTTTCTATGAACATTCAACAGGTAGCATCTATGACCTGTAGTCTCAGTGTGAAGGTTGTATCTGACTGTTAATTTATAAAAATGTTTCCCAGTCTTTATACTAGTATTCTTCAAAAGAACAAAAGAGTTGCACCAATAATTATTGTTTCTGAGATATATACTATTTATGTTACAGAGTATCTATAGTCTAATGATAATCAAATCTAAACTTATATGTTTATGTACATATGATAAGCAATATATTTTAATAGGTTCATTGCTAAAATCAGCTGAACAAACTAAGCCTACAATATAAAAATCTCAGGGATAAAAAAATACCCATTAATAAAAACTACATTTACATCCATGTATCTTGATTTAATAAATTCTTTTCTTGATCACCTACTTCATTGTATTTGTTTGCAATGATCAGAAAAATGATTTCTGATTTGAATCAAAACTCAGATTATTTGAACTTGATTGTTGAAAAACAATGTTATTCATCTACTTGGATCATGCACATTGCTAGAACTTACAGCCAGTACAATAGTAGAAATAAAGAAATTAGCACAAAATTAGCATTATTTCAAACTCTACCATTTATTGATGGTCTTCACTTAAAGCCTCAGAAAAATTAAATACTGCCCCAAGGCATGAAAAATACACAGAATTTTATCAAAATATTTGTATTCCAAAGGGTATGTACATATCATACACTTTACATAACTGTAAACAGGGAAGTTTTTTTCACCACCTGTAAGATAATTTTGTTTAATTAGTAAACTCAGATTTGTATTGTTATACATATACAATTGAATGCCATGTTTAACACAAAATCCTTTTTAAAAAATGTATAAAGATATGGTTCAAAACATTTACAAAAGTAAATTACCATCGGGTTAATACAAAATGAATTATATTACATTCATATAAAAAGATTAAAAGAAATTTTCCATTATGGTTGTTGTGGTGTATCTTAAAAGAAAAAAAAAAGGAAAAGATTTTTAAGCCTTGAATTGTTATTATTTTTTCTTTGCTGTGATAGAAAAAAATAAAATGGAATTTCACCCCTGATCTGAAGAATGTTTGTGCTTCTGAAAAACATTCTGAAATATTGTTTCTTAACCTTGGCAACTTGAAGATGCGTGGACTTCATTTCTTCAACTGCCTGGGGAATTCTTGGAGTCGAAGTAGACTCAAGCTGCCACGTTTGAGAAACACTGTTCCAGAAGATATCCAATCGGCCTGTGTGTGAAGGAATCTTCCCAACTTTTTGATTCAAACTCCTCTCAGCAACAACCATGCTAAGATGAGGAATTCTGGGAATTGAAGTCCAACATCTGCATGCCCGGGTTGGGGAAGACCGCCATAATTAAAAGGATATAGGTAGGTACGCATATATGTATATATGTGCATATACTGCAAGTTACAAATATTTGAAAAACATCACAAAGATCCCCTATTCCCAGTGCGCTGCAATAGAGTGGGGGGGGGGGGGAGAGAAGCATCAGAAAGCATTACAGGCTGAAGACCGGTATAAACATAATGAAATCAACGTATAAGATTGACATATCTGAAATTATTGGATGTGAGCAGAAACCTGGAATAAACCTTGGGCTTGGGAATTTTCCCCAATGTGAATATGTGGAAGAAACTCACTCTCTTGTGCAAAAGATAAAAGTGGAGAATTACAGTGAGGAAAAAAATTACTTTTGGAGTGGGATCTTCATCAAGGCTCTGTGGCACGGGAGGACAAAGTCTTCTTTGCAAGATCTGCATAGAATATGTGACTATGTTGGAGTTCATAGTATATATTGTTTGGGAACAATCTTTGACTTCCCAGGTAGTTGCACAGCATTTATGACCCTTATAGCATCAGGTGGTACAGGCACTATTACCTTCTAAGGATGCACATATTAATGTATATTGATTATTCCATCAGCAAGTGCATGACTATTGATTAATCAAAGCAAGTCTAATATTTGAAGAAGACAGGAATGACTATGAGTATTTGAAAGCTTCATTCTGTTCCCGATTGTGACACCGACTGGTTAGTTGACATGCAGTTCTCATACTTTAGTTCCAAAGATGAGCAGATTCAAAAGAAACTGCCCCTGTTTCCTAACACTAAGGAACAATAAAGTTGCTTCAAAATCATTTTGGAAGTTACTGAGAACTTGACATCAGAAACACAAGCATGGATAAAGCAAGAGAGTTGGCCAAAGGCTCCCTCTAGCTATCCACATGTTCTTTTTTTTGGTTTTACAGTTGCCTCAAAACAGGCATATGGAAAAAGTCAACTTAAGACCAGAATATCTGGAGAAAAAATATCTGATTCTCTTGTAAGTATGATTACTAGAAACGTCCCCTAAAAGTTAAACAAAACAAGAAAGACCACATTAAAAATAGGCAGCATGGATAATGGAGGAGTGTATAAAGGAAGCTTTGTAGAGTAGAATAGAGAACATATGGTATATTAGACACCAGGGCAAAAGTTTTCCATGCCTAAACTAAGTGATTAACTTGTGTCTATGCTGTACTGTTTCAGATGCTAGATGGGTGACAGGGCTAACAAATCTGGGCTAAAATCCAGTGCAATAAAGAACAGCCATCTGGAATTTTGGACCAAGATACTCAACAAGAAAAAATATAAAAATACTTCCACTCCTGTACTACTCTATTAATCCCAATATACTAGTTTTTTATATGCATAAAATACTTCCTATAGTCTGAATTTTGATATAACCAAGATGAAGGTTTTCAGATTCTTGGAGAATCATGGTAATAAAAAAGCCTTGAGAGAAAGTTATTTTTAAAAATCCTTAAAAACCTAAAAGTCCAATGTGACTTTTTATAAATTAGGCAATGGTGAAAACAAAGTACGATTGACTGCAAATAAACCAGAGGAAGAAGAGATTCACATATATACATCACCTCTTAAATTAGACAAAAATGGGAGTTTCTAATAGCAAAAATGTATACAGGTCCACTCAGAAGCAATTTCCATAGTTTTCAAATGTGGGCTTTCACACAAAATGAAAACAAGTCAATGAAAAAATCAGGACATTCTATCTTCATCAATGGATGATAACCAATCTTGGGTTAAGGCGGCTTTTTCAGCTTCATACCATCTAGTTGAGTTATGGCTATAAGTCCTATAAAATTTCTACCCAGTTGCAATCCTAACACACCTGAAGAAAGAACTAGGGCATGTAAGGCAGGATCAAACATAAACGTTACCCTGCTGGATCAGAACAACCAATCATCTAGGCTAGCATTCTGTGTCATATGATGGCCAACCACTGGGAAGTTCATAAGGAGGGACAGAAGGATAACAGTCAGCCTACAAACATTGAAGTGAATTTTACTCTGATCTGACACAAGCTCAAGCATTCCCCTGATGCTATGCCTTTTGAAATATGCCAACATAGCTGTTACAAATCTGTGCTAACAACATCTGAATCAATGACACTTGGGCAAACTGATTCTAGCCAAAATGAACACAGGACAAGTCAGCAACAGGCTCACAGAAGTGAATGAATTGAAATATGGGAGCAGTCAGCCCTTCCTCAAGCTTCAAGCTTAGGCACTAGTTTTATTGTTGGCTTAAAGAATGCTTCTCACTATATGGACAATGCCAAACAAAAACACATATATCCCTTTTTTTTAAAAAAAAAGGCATCATAAAAAAATTAAGAAAAAAAGAAAAAATAATATTTTCCCTATTCTATTTTTGTGCCATAAAACTTATATTAAGAATGCAACCTAAAAATACTGTATTCATATAAATGCACAAAAACCTCCAATAAAAAAAATATAATATATTCATTTTTGTTAAAAGGCTCATCTTTTTTCCCCTCTAGAATCTACACAATTTTGCTCTTGCTCCTGTCCCTTTTTCTTCCACATAATGTCAGGAAACAATCCCAGAATTACATTTCCCCTCGTCTACGGCTTTTATCTGCAACAGGAGCACCATCTTCCTCTTCTTCCTCTTCCTCTTCCTCATAATTTTCATCATGTCCTTCTTTCTGTTGCTTCCCTTCCTGAATGTCTTCCTCTTGATCAACTCCTTCACTCATCTTTTCTTCAGCCTGGGTATCCAAAATTGGCAAAAGACAGAGATGATTTCAGGACACAAATTGAAAAACAAAGAAAGAAACAACATAGAGAAAAGGATACAGCTTTGGGAAGTATAACTAATACATTTTATAGATGGAAATATAATGGAGGAAAACTAAACAAAGAGAGAAGCAACTGGAATTAAGGAGAAACTTCCTAACAGTGAGGACAATTAACCATTGGACAGCTTGCCTTCAGAAGCTTGCCTTCATCACTGTAAGTTTTTAAGAAGAGACCAGACAGCCACTTGTCTGAAATGGTATAGGGCCTCCTTCTTGAGCAGAGATTGGACTAGAACATGGGTGTCACATGTCGTATTGTGACTTATCATTACTTTTTTGCCTTTGCAGAGCCGGGGTGGGCGTCGCCTGTGCATGACGCAACTGGCCTGCGGGCCACCAGTTTGATAGGTCTGGACTAGAAGACATCCAAGGTCCCTTGCAGCTCTATTCTGATTTAAATTTAGATTAAATTCTATTGTATTCCAATTGTTTACAGAAAAATGGGTGGAATTGTTTCCCTCCCCTCAAGATAATTTTCTGGAAGTGGAAGAAAATTCAAAGGGATATGTATAATGATATCAGCGTCCTACACCTTTCGCACTATAAAGGAGAAGCAGTTATAAATGAAGTATGCATACTGTGCAGCTTCTAAACTACATAATCTTACCCGATTCAGTTGTCTCAGCCACCAACTTTCATAGCTTTAATTCTAACTTAATGTCCATGGACCTCGCCCCATATTTAAGAGGTCCCTGAGGGAGAGTAGGTAAGTGCACTAATGTTGCCTATTGTCCCCGTCACATTTTAATTTTTTATTTTGCTCATTTGGATTTGTAATTTTCATCTGATGAATAAAACAAACAAACAAACAAATAATCTAAGATTCTGGAGTCACTCAACCCATCCAACAGCAAAATGACATGTCATACTGTTATCTATCTTATTATCTAATTAATATTAATGTCCATTTTATTTAAAAATGAAGTAATTTTCTATTGCTTTTTTTTTTGAGCTGCTTATTTGGAAAGGATGGTGATCAAAAGTCAAGTGCAACCTTGATTGGAAAAAGCTTGCATCCCTTCACCCTAATGGATCTTTTGTTAGCATTTTATTAATGCTTTGCAGATTTGTGACAGTGCTTCACAGGCAATCCATACATCCCTGGTATTCATTCTGGTTTCACTACAATCTAATCAGCAGTCACTCCCCCTCCCCCGCCAAAAAAAGCTAGGTCATTGTTTCTGTTGAATTTGGCATCTGTTGTGTTTGTAAAAATTCTGAAAAGTTGGTATGAGGCTCCAAAGTCTTCATTACTCCAAACACTGACTAAGACATATTTGCTTTGGTACATTTGCTTTTATCTAAGTAGAAAAAGTAATAGTTAAGAGATTCAATGGATAAAGAACAGCATTTTAGAACCAAGTCCATCTCCCACTATAGCATCTTCTTCACTTCATTATTTAATTGTGCAATGCTTACATTTTCATCATTTTCACCATATGGATCTTCAGCATTGTGTTCCAGCCCCCTTTTCTTCTCTTCGGGTAGATCTCCTTGGGCCTATTAAAAATATACATATTTAAGAACAAAGTGATTATAGAAGATAAAGTACCCCTTTGGGCTACACTGTACCTATTGGGTAGGGAACATTTATCTTGGATGTTGTATGTATTTATTTTGTGGATGTTTTTACTGCTTTATTGCTTTTAAATGTTTTATAATTGTAAGTCACATGGTTGAATTAGGAAGTTATAGAGATTGATTGATTGATTGATTGAATGAATGAATGAATGAATGAATGAATGAATGAATGAATGAACAAAAAAAATGTTCTTTTTAATATATTGGAATAAAGTTCTAAGAATTCTCAATCATAAAATTTGTAGCAGTTCCGCCCCTGACTACATGGGTGGATGGCACCACTCCAACAGGATTATGAAGTACAGATAGTCTTCGATTTACAACAGTTCATTTAGTGACCATTCAAAGTTACAACAGCACTGAAAATAGTGACTTATGACCATTTTTCATACTTATGACCATTGCAGCATCCCTATGGTCACGTGATTTACATTCAGATGCAACTGACTCACATTTATGACATTTGCAGTGTCCCGGAGTTATGTGTTCTCCTTTTTTGTGACCTCCTGACAAGCAAACCACATTTCACTTAACTACCATGTTACTAACTTAACAACTGCAGTGATTCACTTAACAAATGTGGCAAGACAAGTTGTAAAATGGGGCAAAACTCACTTAACAAATTTTTCACTTAGCAACATAAATTTTGAACTCAATTGTATCGTAAGTTGAGGACTACCTGTACATGAAGTACTTCTATGGGCTATGTACTGTTTTAGCTTGTCCTTCCTTGCAGAAACTATTTGTGGACTATACATTACATTATTGGACTTGTACACCTGCCACTTCAAAAATACAGGCTTATGGTTCCACTCAAATATATTATTGCAGCTTTTTTCTGTAATGCATTTCATCATTCAGCTTGCCCTTCCTCCAAGAGGAACAGGAGACATAAATTCAACCCACCGCCGTATATTATCCTCACCATAAACCTGTGAAGTAGGGTTCATAATTTCAGATTATTTACCTCTTCTTCTCCCTCTTCCTGGTACTGCTCATCCACATTGTCTTCCTGTTGATCCGGATTGCCCACCACCTGCAAATAAATCAAACAGATTCTGCTGCTCTTATTCCTGCAGCTCCAGAACTCAGAAAATAAGACTTCAATTTAAAAAAAAATAAAGGATGGGAAAAACTATACACAGGCTGGGCTATTGCAAAGACTTAAATCTGAGAGGTCACATATCACTGAGAACTGTACAGGCATAAGTTTGGTCAGTCTATTAACTGTAGTTGAAAGATCTGGAATAGTTTGATACACAGGGCCATAAAATCAAACTGATACATGGTTTAACGTAGGGATGCTGGAAATATCTATCATGGATATCTTTTTAAGCACAGAGGCTTTGTCTGCCAAAACGGAGTCTGTTGCAGTACAAATGAGCACATAATTCACTGAGTTCTTTCGCCTACTCTTTGAAATATTTCTCAGCTAAAAATACAGGGTGCATTAAAATTTGCACAAAATTTTAATTTTAGATTCACATTAAGATCGTATTTTGGCAAAGATATATACAAAAATAAATGTAGGTTTTTGTATCATTCATCCAGAATAAAACCAGTTTTAAAAAATGCAGAACAATCCAGAATTTTGATGGAATGAATCACTCAAGGCATATGATACATCAATTGGATTATCCACTAATTGCTTCAATATATTCTGAGATGAAGATGAAAGCAAATACATTATTAATCAATACTAAACAAACTGGATGTTTTCTTCCCATCGTTTTAAACAAATTATTTACTTTTATAAGGCTGATAATGCTGCTCCAATCAACAACTGAGTGATTACGTAGTCCATTAATAAAAATTATAAAAAATAGCACACCCATAATAATATTCATGAAACAACTAATTACTAATCAAACTGATAAACAAAGAAAAAGAAATCTGAGAACTGGGAATATCAGTTAGCCAACTAACATTCACCTAAAGAAAGAATTCATTCCATCTTTCAGAATCAAAAGGCTTAAACAGCCAGATCTCAATGGTTTTATAGAAACTCAAGGTGATGTTCTCTGCAGAAATGTTATTCCAGAAAAGTGGGGCCAGAGAGAAAGGGCAGGATCCCAGCACATAGAGGACCCAGAGCAGGGATCCAGAGGGAGTCCTTCCTCTGAGATCTCTTCAGGTGACCAAGGCCACTGGGAGAAGTCATTCCAGATGATATCCAAGGCCAAAGCTATGAAAAGGTTTATATGAACCATGAACACATTTAGTTGTACCTGGAAACCCAAAAGGTAACCTGAGCAGCTCTCACAGAAGAAGTATTGAATAAATAAATTGTCCCTAATAATCTGAGTTCTATGTTCTGGACTAGCTTATGGGCTCAGAGTGGTATTCAAAGACAGACTCATGTAAAATGAGTCCAAATGGTGGGTCCTTGGTGCTCTCTGAACTTGGATGTTTTCTTGCAGATGCTTCATTAGCTAAATTAGATAACATCATCAGTGTTAACAAGACCTCACATTTCAATCCTGAGCTACAAGTATTCTCCTTTATTAGTAGTCCAAGTAAAAGTTGGTCAAGGCATGAGGGACTATGAGTAACCCAAACCTCCCGCTCTCAAAAAAATGAAGGAAAGCTTGCAACTGAAGCACAAGATGAAACTGTGGAGAAGCCTTCCAAATCACAACTGTGACCAAAACGTGTCGAAACTTTTGTATTTCTTTTTTCTTTTTAAAACATAATCCGGAAGCAGTTAGATTGCCCAAAGTCACTGGGGGTCAGGTGATACATGCATTTAACTATAGTAACTATTATTATTTAGAAATGTACTGAAAATCACCATTGAATATGGATAGTATAAACACAATTTATCTGGCCAATGCTTAAGAATATGGAACACAAAATTATATAATTTAAAATTATATTATGTTCATGCTTGAGTAAATGATATGTTGTTTTTTGTAAACAACACAAATAATTTCCACTTTTAAATTCTTTCAGTGATGTGAAAGGTGGATACAGTATTTAGAAACAAAATTACTTAATTCAATATTTATTCTTAAATGCTTCTCTCTTTCTCTTGATCTCTATCGTTATAATGAATTTATCCAGAGGACAAGAATAAATTAATGTTTATTGTCTAGAACTTATAATGCTATTTGTATGTATTAGGAGAATCAATGTTGAGCAGGAGAAAGAGGATCAATGCTCTTCTTAATATTTTTTTAAAACATTGGAAACCCAGATGTTGGATTAAGCATTTCTTCTTTCAAAAATAGTGTCTCCTTGTAACAAACATATTTTAAGCTGTCATCAATATCTGCTAATGCTTTTACACAGTGTTTGTACCATATTTGAACAATAACAAATATTCCAAAAGTAGTTTTGATTATCTAGACCAGGAATAAGCCAGTCCTGATGGTTCAAGGGCCACAGAATGGCATATAAAGGGCCACTCTGCAAAAGTGGATACAGGAGAGCTTGGAGGAGTGTTTGAAGGGAGAAAATAATACTTTAATGCTTTAACCCCATGAAGGCTTAAAAAAATCCTCAATTCTCCTAATAGCATTTCTCTCCAACTGCCCAAAGACAGAAAAAGACTGATTTGCCAGAGGGCTCTGAGACTGCAGACCTAAAGGGTAGCACATTGGTAAAACAAAGCTTAGAAATATTTATTTTCTGCTTCTTCATAGAATGTAAAATAGAAGCCATGGCAGAAAGAGGGACATGTTTGAACCATATCTCCTAAAAAACAGGATTGAGTGACTTATATAACAGAATAGCAGAGTTTGAAGGGACCTTGGAGGTTTTGTAGTCCAACCTCCTGCTGAAGCAGACAACCTACACCATTTCAGACAAATGGTTGCCCAATCTCTTCTTAAAAACCTCCATGTTGGAGCACCCACAACTTCTGGGGGAAAGTCATTCCATTGACTAATTGTTCTAACTGTCAGGAAATTTCTCCCTAATTCTAAGTTGATTTTCTTCTTGATTAGTTTCCATCCATCTTGTTCTATCTTCAGGTGCTTTGGAGAATAGGCCAAGCTGAGATTTGAGACATGACATCACCATGAATATGGTCAATTTGCAGAAGGAAGCTGTGTTTAAAGGTGACAAGAGTTTCAACCCCTATTCTTGGGGGAAAAGAAAGAAGATTTGGACTATTTCATAACATGGGAACTATTCTATAAATGGTTAAATAACAGATATTGAAGTTAGAGGAGTGGAATCAGTTGAAATATGGTTTATAGGAGAAAGAAAAACACATGAGTAAATATTTCTGACGGTTATATAATTGATACTATAATGGAAGATCTGTTATGATTGATGTTATCACATATTTGTTTATATATTGCCACATATTTGTTTATATATATATGATCATGATGACAATGATGATGTTTGTATGTTTGTATGTTAACACCTTGGACACCTAGAGAGCACATTGTTCAACATAGAAAGGAAATGTATGATATAAAACAATAAAAAAAATTTTTTTTTAAAGATACATGCTGCCAAACAGCTCAACACCACCAGCAATTTCTATGGGAAGAAAAAAAGATAGCCTCCTCTCCATCTTGGTGTGTTCCAAATATATTCCTCTATTATCATTGGCTATAAGTGGAAGGTTTGCATTGATTACTCCCAAGTTCTTAATTAGGAAAGACATGGGATCAAAGGTTGTTTTATTTCAATGTTTGGTTAATATGTTTTGGTTTTCACTGAAAAGAAAAATGTCAGAAGTCTGACATGAAAAATACATTTTCTGATGTTCAAAGTTCTATTATGAAACCTCTTTCTCCAAGGTATTCTGCTAAAACATTAAAACTATTCATTTAGTTGATGTGGAGTCCTTAGTGTTTTCTGAGTGTGGCTGTTTACTTGCAGACATTTCCTAGGTAACATCATCAGTTGATCAAAAGCTCAGAGAGCACCAAAGGACTCCACACTTCAACCCTGAACTACACATATTCTCTTGTATTGTAATTTAATTGATGTGTTCACACCATATTATTAAAGCAGATTTCTGGTGATTTATTAAATTGAGCTCTATTATATGTTGTTGCTTTTCTAAAAATAAAAACATAATTTTATTATGTCTTAGGGCTGTTTTGATTTCTATTTGTTTTTACATGGCTTTTGAGTTTGCCAAGGAAGGTGAGATAAAATATTCTAAAGAAATACAACAAATTTCATTGTACGAAGAGCAGCACATTCAAATATTAATAATATGTATGTAGTTGGTTTCAAAAAGGAAGTTCACAAGAATTTTACTTAGTTGGTAACGGGGAAATGCCTGTATGCACTGGTGATCCTGTTAAAAACCATTGTATCATAGATAACTACTACAGGAACAAGGCTTGGCCTCATGCTTTCTCCCTTAGGGTGTGTGAAGGTTATAGTGAATAAAATACAGGCTACCCTTGAACAGTATGCAGAAACTTCAGCTGGTACAGAATGCAGATGCATGAATAATATTGGGAGTCCAAAGAACAGTGCGTTAGTGTCAGTTTGCTTCAGGGTCCAATTCAACCCATTGGTTATGACCTTTAAAGCCCTACATGGCACAGAGCCAGGATACCTTTGGTACTGTCTTAATCTAATCCATTGGTCCTTCCCACACAGTTAGAGTAGGTCAGTTGTGGTCCAAATCAGCTAAACAATTCTGACTGGTGGGGTTCCAGGATCTGAGCTTTCTCTGCCATTGCCCTTACCCTGTGGAACCTACTCCTCCCAAGAGGTGAGATGGGCCCCATTCCCCTGGCCTTCTGAAAAAGCATGAAAAGATGGCTCTGCAACCTTGCTCAGGGCTCATAGTGATGCATGCAGCCATGGGACAGATTAGCATCCAGAAAGCCCTTTTAATTAATTTTTAACACTGTTCTGTGCCTCTTTTTAAATTTTGGTACTGTTTTTATGTTTTAATGCAGAGGTCTCCAAACTTGGCAACTTTAAGACTGGTGGACTTCCGGGAGTTGGGGTCCACAAATCTTAAAGTTGCCAAGTTTTGGGACCCCTGTTTTAATGCTTTATTTATACATTACTCAGAGCTTCTGTTTGAAAATTTTATAGATTTGATAAATGAAAATAAGCAACAACAAAATCCACCAATATATCTGCCTCAACAGTGAAATTAAAGTTCCCCCTTTTTATGTACATTGCACATAAAAAGGGAAATACATATTTATCTTTAGCTGTAGCTTTAATTACATCATCAAAGCATTAAGACAATTATTTGGTCACAATTGGGCCATAGAAACAGGGTTTACACATTGTACTAAGCCATGGTTTTTTGAATATACCACAATTTGACTAGAGTCATACAATCTAAGCCATTAAACAAAGCTGAACAGTTGAGTTTAGACAAACTGTTAACCAAACCAAACAAAATTCAAAAGGCCTTTGTGTGGTGTGTGAACCAAGCTTAATTTTCATTTTAAGTACAAAAAATCTATCCTACTGTACTACATAAAATCAGAAGCAGAAGCTTGCATAGGAATTGTTGAGAAATTGTTTTATATAGATAAAAGTAAACTAAGTTTTACTTACACCAAACTTCCCCACATATTGTTGATCATGCCAACTGAGAATTCTGGAAACTATAATTCAATATATCTTGTTGATACTACATTAAGAAAGACTGTCTTACATGTTTTTTGTGTACTTGTTGGTTGGCAGATTGATGCATGAACAGAATCACCTGAGAACACTGCTTTCATTCATGTAGTTCACTGCTGGGTACTGTATTGATATTCATGTCTAAAACAAGGAAACAGATTTCCCCATTTCTCCCTTTGTTTTGTGATTCTAATACCTGGCAGAGTTTGGCCACAGAGTGCTGATGCTTTGCAATTCCTCCCTTTTGGATTTCTGAAGTTCTCATAAATCATTTGTAGGCACAGTTTCCTTCCAATTTCTATTCCCCTTTATTGATTCTCCCCCACCCCCCATCCTTCCCCCCCTCTCTTCGTTCAAGCTACAGATGCTCATACATGCTCATGTTCACAAAGCATAGCTCATAAAGGAGATCTGATGCAGTTGTGCATACCATTGCATCTGGATTCCTTCAGTGTCCTGCACTTCATCAAAGATGCACAAGGGTGTTTGTTAACATTGAGTGGAGGAGAAGAGAGAGAGATGTCACGGAACAGAAGATAGATGGCTCCTGAGATTGATTTTATAAATTTTCCATATTCACCCAAAGGAAATATGAGAGATAGACAGAACAAAAGAAACCCATAAAATGCTATCACAATAGGAAATTTAAATTTCTCTAGTAGCCATCCAGAATGACTAGCAGATGAACCTTAAGATGATATAATGCATGTACTACACTTTATGCTTGCATAAAGTTCTTTCACCCATGCATGGAAATACTTGAAGCTACAATCATTCCATGAACAGAGCCATTGGATTTCACTGACTCACCACCAAATGGTCTTCCATTTCAGAATTCGCTTGTTTCTGGTTATTTGGTTTTAGCTCCTTATTCTCTTCAGGGAGATTCTCTTCCTTCTCTTGCTCCGCTTCTTCAAATTCATCTTCTCCCTGGTTGTTGGGATCATCAGCTGGGTTGATATCATCCATGACTGTCTTCTGCATTTACAAGATGAAATGAAAAAAAATCAATATATATTTCATTACAATACCACCACCGTCACTTAGGTTTAACATATATTATGAACTAACTAAAACTTTATGGATATACCCTAGAAATAGAGAAATGCATTCTATATTTATATCCTTTCAACATTAAGACCTGTAGAAATTTCTATTCTGCTTTTTCTTCCATTAGAAGAAAAATAAAACATGTCAGCAGCATAAATGCACAGATGAAAGCAGTATGAAATATGTTGATAAATTATTTTTTAAAAAAACAAGGAAAGCAAGTAGAACAGAAAGTAAATTCAAGTACAAATTCCTTTTTAGAAATATGGTACATTATCCATCTTATTCTTTGGATAATAAGAATGCTGTAAACATTTAAAAAAAGGATGTCTTCTAAATATTTTGGATAAAATTGCTGTTTAAAGATAGTGATTAATATAGTCCACATTCTCTTCAGGAATCTTGTGCATGACCACAAGTAAGGTTTAGGATGATGGATAGACTCTACAGTATGGCAACTGCAAAGCTTTCACAGTTGCTATGTTGTGGTATGCATATACAGTAGCTAAAAAATACCACAACATCCTTGGAAAGCAGATTAATACTAAAATAATGATAGGGTTGACACATTGGATTAAACCACGTGTTTAATGTTTGCTTTTGCTTTTGCAGAATGTAAGAACCTAGCCATTATGATTCTAAACTATGATTTCTAGTTTACAGACATGTTTGAAAGACTGTCCCAAAATCACTCAATGGGCTTTATGACCAAACATAAGTTAATTCACTCATCATGGAAAACCAGAAAATGCTTTGTTTGATATAGCCTTAGTTTGCTCCTTTGAACTCAGTAATTATGTTATGTAAATAAAATAGTGGCCTTGCTTGATGTGTAAATCTCATCCATAGACTTGAAGGTAAAGTCCACTCGATGCATGATTTATTTTGCTATTAGAGCAATTCATTCTGCCAGTTTGGTTCTGTTTTCTCATCTTCCAAATTGATCTTCATGATTACAACTATAACAATAGAAGATGGGTAAGTCCATAATGCATTAAAGTCATCTGGATTAATCTCTTCTCAATACAGAATTTCATCCTGTAAATTAATATAGCGTAAGCTTGGTTTTGGAAGCTTTTACAGCTGTTAAATTATAAACATGAAAGTCAGGATGAAATCTCATCTTAATAATAACAGAATTAAAGGAACCTTGGAGGTCTTCTAGTCCAACCCCTGCTCAAGCAGGAAACTCTATACCATTTCAGACAAACAGCTGTCCAATCTCTTATTAAGGATATGATTAGGTTCCTAAGGAAAGTAATTATCTATTGCCCTCAATGCCCCTGCTACTGGTTTTATACCAATATATGTACCTGGGTGGCATTCTGGAGACTATTATACTCTTTTTATAGTCTTTTCCCTGGAATTGGCATTTATTTAGAAAAATGTGATATACATCTTAGCTGAAATCAAAAGGCACTCTGTTGGTACTTGGTATCATTTAAACATAAGCACTATTATTCTACTCTCATACACAGCTCTTCTTTACTTTCTCTCAAAAATGGTCTCTGGAGAAAAGAGTCTAAAGATACTGTTTTCTTTTCACAATCCATCTGAAGTTTCTTCACCTCTAGACACACTCCTCTTTTTTGTTTTCATAACAAGACCATCAAGCTAAGCAATGGAATGTTGTATGGATTACTGGCAATCATTGCTCTAATTTTTGTTTTCCCCAAAGTTCTTAACATTATCATGACTTCAGGCCTGACCAGATTTTTGTTTACCTTATTCTGGAAAAGAATTAACATATGTCTATTAATAAAGGAGAATATTTATAGCTCAGGGTTGAAATAAGGTGTCCTTGGTGCTCTCTGAGCTTGGTTGTTTTTTTTTCCCAAAACATATTTCTGTTATACAAAGCTATTGTATGTGCAAGCATACAAACACAAATACATATTCTCTCTTGGGATAAATAACATTATATAAAGCACAGGAGGGTAAGAAGTACAGGTAGTTTTGATTAGTGATTGTTTGAAGTTATTGAGGACTCCTCACTAGTACATATAATACAGCTCATCAGTCTGGAACCCACATTACGTATCTGATATTAACACAGTTGAGAAAGTCCAGAAATATTTTACAAGAAGAGTTCTTCACTCCTCTACATGTTGCAGAATACCTCATGCCACCAGACTCGAAATTCTAGACCTAGAAAACCTAGAACTACACCGTCATCGGTCTGATCTTAGTATATAAAATCATACATTGCAATGTCCTATCTGTCAATGAATACTTCAGTTTCAACCATAACAATACAAGAGCAAACAACAGATACAAACTGAAGGTTAATCGCACCAAACTTGATTGCAGATAATACAACTTCAGCAACAGAGTGGTCAATGTCTAGAATACTCTGCCTGACTTTGTGGTTTCTTCCCCAAACCCCAAAAACTTTAACCTTAGACTTTCTACTATTGACCTCACCCCTTTCCTAAGAGATCGGTAGGGGGCGTGCATAAGCACGTGCCTGCCATCCCTGTCCTACTGTTCCTTTATTTTTTTTATATGTATCCATGTATTCATAACTACGTTTTTACTTATACCTATTATTTTGTAAGCAATTGATAAACCAAATAAAATTTAAAAAAAATGTTTGCAGCAAAGCAACTGATATCTAAACTGCAGCAGAGCTAATATGCTTCCTAGCAGGAAAAAAGCTCCAGGAAATAACCAGCAAAGATATGACATGATTGGCTCTCAACTATATTTGCTCGAGACCACTTTTCACTCTGGAAATTCAGCCTTTCATGAACCGAAGACTAGCAGTAATTTTAACCACTTGAAAATTTGGTGTGAGATCATGCTATTACTGAATTATAATTATAATCATACATTGCAATGTCCTACCTGTGAATGAATACTTAAACTGTCTACTATTGACCTCACTCCTTTCCTAAGAGGTCTGTAAGGGGCGTGCATAAGCGCACCAACATGCCTACCGTCCCTGTCCTATTGTTTCTTTTATATTTTATTTTTCTTATATGTATCCATGTATTCATAACTATGTTTTACTTATACCTATTATCTTGTAAGCAACTGACAAACAAACAAATAAACAAATAAATAAATAAATAAAATAGTTACTCATGACCTAATTTTGAAGTTACAATGGCTGCACCCTCATCTTTATGGCTATTGTAGCATCTCATGGTTATGTGACAGTGATTTTCAATGGGCTTTTTTTGCCAGTTTCCAGCATTTTCTCCCAGTTTACAGTAAAAATGCAAATTGGGTAAAATTGACTCAGTTAAAGACCATGGTATTTGCTTAATGACTGTGGCAAAAAATTAGATAAAATTGGGTCCAGTCATATGGTGATATGCTTAACAATTGTAACAACTTATGGTTTGAATTATGGTCATAAATCAAGGACTACCAGTAATGACAAAAGGAATATATTTGTTTTCTCATACATTTTCTCTATATGATCAAGGCAGCTCCACATTTTTCTACTGGTCATTCACTTTTGTACCCAGTTCACACTCATTCATCACCCATTCATTCTTGACTTATTCATTGTTGCTTTAGCACGCACACTTCTTAAATATTCTATTCTAACTATATTCAGGCACAGTAGTCGGAATGCAAAACTGCAAGCAAACTCTGACTACAGCCTGGAGTTCGATCCTGACAGACCTCAAGGTTGACTTAGCCTTCCATCCTTCTGAGGTCAGTAAAATGAAGACACAGTTGGGGACAATATGCTGTCATTATCCTTATTGTCCCTTATTTTGTGGGGTGCCTCAGAGCTCTGTGCTCTCGCCCTTGCTGTTCAACATTTATGTGAAGCTGCTGGGTGAGATCATCCATGGGTTCGGGGTAGAGTTACATCAGTACGCTGATGATACTCAGCTGTACATCTCTATCCCAGGCCACCCCAACGAAGTCGTCGAAGTGATGACCCGGTGCCTGGAGGCCGTGCGGAGTTGGATGGGTCTTAACAGGCTTCGTCTCAACCCGACCCAAACAGAGTGGCTGTGGTTTCCTGCGCCCAGATACAGCCAGCTTACTTCATCGCTGGCTGTGGGGGGAGAAATTTTGCCCCCCATGGAAAGGGCTCGCAATCTGGGTGTCCTCCTGGATGTATGGCTGTTGTTAGAAGATCACATCACGGCCGTCGCCAGGGGGGCTTTTTGTCAGATCCATCGGATCTACCAGTTGCAGCACTTTCTGGATCTGGGCGTACTTCACACGGTCACTTCCGCCCTTATCATCTCCCGCCTGGATTACTGCAATGCTCTCTGCATGGGGCTCCCCTTGAAGAGCATCCGGAAACTGCAGTTGGTCCAGAATGCAGCCGCGCGGGTGATCTTGGGAGCTTCTCGGAGCTCCCATGTTACACCGCTCCTGCGCAAGCTGCATTGGCTTCCTGTGGCCTTCCGGGTGCGATTCAAGGTGGTAGTGATCATCTTCAAAGCGCTCCATGGCTTGGGACCTGGGTACTTACAGGACCACCTGCTGCCACTAATGGCTCCCGCCGCCCAGTGCGCTCCCACAGGGTCGGCCTCCTCGGGGTTCCGTCGGCTGGATGCTGGCCGGCGGCCCCAAGGGTGCAGGCCTTCTATGCGGGGGCTCCCTCCCATTGGAACGACTTACCCCCGGAGATACGGGCCATCACCGACATTCAGACCTTCCGGCGTGCAGTAAAGACCCACTTTTTCCAACAGGCCGCCCTGGCCCAATAACAATTGTGGGGGTTTTAAATTGGTATTTTAATTTTTATCTGTTTTATATGTTTTTGATACAATTTTTATCTTTTGGCCACAAATTTAATTATTTTAAATTGTTCTTAACTCTATAATCCCTATAGTTTGTTCTGTTTTATCTGGCTGTACACTGCCGCGTGTCCCACTTTTGGGAGAGGGGCGGTATAGAAATCCAAAAATAAATAAATAAATAAATTGTATACCTCCCAGAGAGTGCTGTAAAGCACTATGGGGTGGTATGTAAGTCTAAGTGCTATTGCTGTTTAACTTAGTTTTGTTATTTCAGTTTATCAACTGTTTTTTGAGTATAGAATGGGGATGGATAGATAGATAGATGGATAGATGGATGGATGGATGGATGGACGATAGATTGAATGAATGAACACACTAGCTAGAAAAGAATCTGTTTCTCTTAAAAAGTTGCTACCACTTACTGACTCTTCATTTTGCTCAGTCTCTGACTGGTGCTCCAGCTCTGGGTCCTGTTGTTCATTTGCATTATTCTGATCATCATCATCTACTCTTCTTGGATGCTGGTTATGTCTCTCATAATCTAATTGAAAAAAAAAATCCATCTCATTCCTTCTTCCCACAGGCAGGAAGCATCATCACAAGCTTAATTCCCCAGTTGGAAGCACCATAAAAACAGCATCTCAGCTCTGGATTCAGCGTGGAAATCGTAACATCACAAAATGACACATTCTATTCATAAGCCAAGTGTCTTTTGCCCATATTGGATATGATCAACCAATAAAAATGGTTATGTTAATGTTTATATTTTAAAATTATATTCCATAATTTCTGTTTCAAGGTTTTTTTTTCTTCAAGTCAGGCCTTTTCAGATGGAATTCAGCTTAATGGTGATTTTATCCGTCTAAAATATGTTTTGTTTTGTTTTTTAACAGTTAAGCTCTATTGTATACTATTATTACCTGTCTTTTAAGTGGAATATAAATGGTATGAAAAAAAATTGGAGAAATAAGACAAACTGTTGACAGGGAAGAGAATTATTACTTACTTTCATCTTCTTCGTGTACACCTCCTTCTCCTCCTTGCACGATATCCTGATCTACATTGTCATAATGGGATTGCTGGCTGAAATGATTGGAAGGTCGATTAATTGAGATTCATATGGAAGGAACCCTTATTAATATACAACATATGGGCTGATTAATGCTATGTTTCTTTTTAGCTCTAGGCTAGCTTAATATTACCCAGAAGGAGGACGAATGAGTACAAAAAAATACAGTCAAATTCTTGGTTTATTTAGATCAGTATATTGTCTTCTAAGACAAAATTCCTTCCCAACCCTACTTGGAGAGGCCAGCAATTGAACTTGAGATGTTTCATTTCACCAATTCCTGTTCTGTTAGGAAAATATGATCACTCTCTCTGAACTAAAACCCATCCTATTGACAGAGAAACATAGGAATATGCCTTACTGTGAATTAAGAGCACCAGTCCATCCAGCTCACCAATTGCTGGAGTTTCAAAGGACGGTTATGATGATAAATTTTCCCACTACTTCCAATATTTCTATACAACTTGCCAAGTATTAAATTGTTCCAAAGAAGTCTAAGACAGATTGGGGAGGAGCCACAATTCATGGTCAACAGCAGAAAAGCAGCAGAATCTTTCTTAGCATCTTTTTATGCCTAAGAACATGCATGCTGCTTTGGTATCTGCCATTTGGCTTTATATAAAATAACTTTCCCTCCTTAAAACTTAACCAAATTGAAGAAACAAATGTATGCAAATAGATGGGAAGCTTCAGCCTCTAGGGTTATAATTGTTTCCAACATTGTGTAGGCCCAATGGTGGGTGACTGCAGCCTAGTGCTTTATGTAGAAGCATTTGCTACATTTACCTTAAATAATAGAAAAGCAAGTTAGGGCGATAGAAAGTATTGGGGGTAGTGGTGAACAGAGGCTGAGGGGAAATAATTTTATGATTTTGCTTTCTAGTAAACAAATGTTTTCTCATCCCCATCTATTCTGTATCTAGGAAAGCCTTCCAAATGGCAACGATTTTGTGAGGACAACCCAAAACATGTTTTCTCAAAACCCCAAATATGACTATTGTATCAAAAAGATGTCACCTCTGGGTTACACAATGCTAATAACAGGGCTGCCTTCCGCAGGGGAAAACAATCAGCACAAAAAACAGACAGTAATAAATCTCAGTGTACTGTATATACCAAGATACATGAATTCTGTGTCTCTTGTCTGCCTATCCTTATCTGCATACAGTTTACACAAACAGTAGTGAAACTGGACCAATGCCCTATGAATCACTTAAAGGATTCCTAAAGGATACACAGGCATTCTTTTCCTGACTGACCATTTGAGACCGACAGTCCCAATATTGAAAACTTTAGAAGTCACTTTTTGAGGGCAGCCATTATAAATGCCATCTTGTAAACAGTTACTTCTCAGATAGGCAATTCATTAGAGAATTTCCCGTGTTCTTCTCAGGCCTTGTTTATGTACCTATTATTTACCACCCTGAAATAGAAAATATTCAAAAAAGAAAAGAGGGGAGACAGCATTCCAAGAGTTTTGCCATTCTAGAATTTTCTGACAAATTAAACTTTCTGCCTTTCTCAGGGGAGGATGGGCCAGAGAGTATTGGCCTTTTGTTGCAAAGACAACCTGAGTTGTTGCTTAAATTGTTCTTCATCCTGCTCGGCCTGTCTCCGCAGCATCAGCTCTCTCTCTTGAAGTTGCTGCTGCCGGTGCAACTGCTCCTGCAGCCTCTCGTGATGCAGAGCCTCCTGATGGTCTCTTAGGCGGCTGGCTTCTTCTTCTCTCTGGGCAGCCAGCTTCTGTTGCTCCAGCTGCTGCTCATAAGGTGACTTGTACTTTGTTACAATCTTTGCAGTGGGTGGCTCCTGGCAGAACACACATACAAGATCGCTCAAGTAAGATAACATTTTATTTTGCGTGCAGAAGACCCTAAGTTTGGCATCCCAGAAGACGTAGAAAAACGTCTGCATGAGACTTCAAACAAGAGCTGCCAACTCGTAGCCTCATTTCCAAAGCCCTCTTTTCCAGCTTTTGGTAAGAAAAAAAAAGCTTCATGCTTAAGAAAAGAGATGGGGAAAGAGACCTAATTAGTGCCATATTAAATACCAGAAAATCTAATTCACATTTAGCTATGGCTCCACTACTAATTACTTAAACTTCACTCCTTCCTCATTCCCAGGGCTAGGTTTACATTTATCATACCCACCCACCACTAATTTTTCTCAAGACAAGATACTTCATGATATAAAACAAGCTCTCATTCTTGAGAGCTAGAGAAGATAATATTAAGTTAAATGAGACAACAGTTTGAAGTGGGTGTAGCATAGACTTTGAATGGAAAGTTTGAATAGATCTTTTGGCAGAAGTAATCAAGAATGACTAGGGAGATATGACCATTTTAAATGTTTGTGAGATAGGTTAAATGTCTAAGTTTCTATCATTTTATTCTTCCTTAGAATGAATACTAGGGAACAATATAGACAGCATCAAGAGGGCTTGGCACACTGTATAAGCTTCAATTTGAAAATTAGTTGAAACAGATGAAAAAATGTATTTTGGTGCCCCAAGATATGACCTAGAAAGTAGAAGCATTTCTTGACACTTCTATTTATAGTTCTGTACAAAATATGACCTGCATAAACTGTACCTCTGGGATTCTGGCTGCTGGATGCATATCATATTTAAAGTGAAAGGATTTGCCAAAATATTAAGTTACACTAAGGTGGAGGGAAGAGCATTCTGGATTCACAAAGATAAATCTGCAAGTAGAAAAGTCTGCCTTTCAGACTAATCAAATTCTGTTAATGTATCCTTACATTAAAGTAGAATTAACTGAACTGGGCATGTTTTTTTTCTGAATTAGCATTAATCTTGCCAGTCTGAAAATACATTTCTTCCACATTGCCTTTTCAACCCAACAAACATGGAAGAGTCCTTTCTAAGATATTTGCCATGCTCACATTCCTGCTGCAGGCAAAGCTACTTCTTATCTGAATGTTCCCTGGCTGCAGTTCCTCACCTGTCTCCCAAGGTCATTTTCTCATCCATTAGAAATGCAATAAAGCCCAAGTTAGTCTACAATCCAACAACTCTTTCTTCCCCATTAATTACAAATTAATTCAACCGTTGCCAATGGCAAGAGGGACCCAGAGGTTTCTGCCAAGCAATGATAACCTAAAATTCTCAACAAGTGTGTCTTAATATATCAAAGGTGGCCAATTTATTCTAATTAAACACAGTGGGGTTGACTTCCAAATAAACCTGCAAATGGTTCTCAGAAAGATCTAACCTGATTGTCCAATCTCAAAATTGCTAAGCAGAATCAGACATGGTTAGTACACAGATGGGAAAACACCAGAAGTCTTAAGGTTGTGGTCTAGATTGGAAAGTTAAAAAAAGATGGCAAACCACTTTCCATTATTGCCACAGAAACAATAATGAAGGTTCATGAATAATATGAAGATGTCCATCAAGAGTCAAACTTAACTTGAGGAAGACTGCTTTTTAAACATGCAAATATTCCTATAGGAAAAAGGGATCCCACCTGTGAATGGTTGTGTTCTCCAACTGTGTTTGTTTCCTCGTCAGTCTGTTCTTTGTCCTTCCATCCACGGTCTTCAGGGATTTGATCAAGATCATCTGTTAAGTGTTCTGGTTGCCCAGCTTGCTCCATTTCTTCTTCTTCTAATTCTTTTTTCTGCTCTTCTTCATCTTGCTCTGCATGTTGTTCCTCATCTTCTCCTGCTTCTTGCTTTTCCTGAATATTTAATTCCCGTGGCCCATGACCTTCCATCACTTTTCTGTCAGGATGTAAAATTTCTGCTGTCTGTTCTCTTCCTTCCCTAGGGTTTACTTTAATAACTTCTTCTTCCCCTTGTGATTGCTCATCTTTTTGCATAATCTACAATAATATAAATCATTAAATCTGAGAGGTTAGTTTCAAACAATATGCTTCTGGACTATACATTGAATTTCAAGGGATTCACTTCCTGTCAAGTTTTCAATAGTCTGATGTGGCAATTAAAATATTGAGCTGTGATTGGGGAGACAACTCAACCATGGAAGCTCACTTAGATGACTTCAAGTCAAATATTTATTTATTTATTTATTTATTTATTTATTTATTTATTTATTTATTTATTTATTTATTTATTTATTCGTACTTCTATACCGCTCCCTCTCCCAAAAAGGGACTCAAGGCGGTGTACACTCAACAAACAAGATAATACAGAAAACAGAAGCGAAAACAGGTAAATAATCAAGATGGCCAAGAATCACCCCTATAAAATTCCAAAATATAAACCCCAATGATTTTATTTGGCTAGACCGGCTTGTTTGAACAGCAAGGTCTTAACTGCGCGCCGGAAGGTTAGGATGTCTGACATGGCTCGTATATCCAGGGGGAGACAATTCCAGAGGGATGGGGCTCCCACAGAGAAAGCGCGTAGTCTTGGGGCTGCTAGACGACAGCGATCCAGTGGTGGTACCCCGAGCAAGGCAACTCTGTGGGAGAGTACTGGGTGGCGGGAGGTTGTTGGTGGCAGCAGGCGATCCCGTAAGTATCCAGGTCCCGAGCCATGGAGCACTTTGAAAACTGTAAGTACCACCTTGAAACGAATCCGGAAGGCCACAGGAAGCCAGTGCAGCCAGCGGAGAAGAGGTGTTATGTGGGCGTCCCGAGGGGCGCCCAAGATCATCCGTGCGGCTGCATTCTGAACTAACTGTAACCTTCGGAGACTTTTCAAGGGGAGCCCCATGTAGAGAGCATTACAGTAGTCCAAGCGGGAGATGACGAGGGCAGAGGTGACTGTGCGAAGTGCGTCCAGATCCAGAAAGGGTCGCAATTGGTAGATAAGACGAATTTGATAAAAAGCACTCCTGGTGGCGGCCGCAATATGATCATCCAAGGATAGCCGCACGTCCAGGAGTACACCCAAGTTGCGTGCCCTTTCCACAGGGGATAATGTCTCTCCTCCCATGGTCAGCGATGGAATAAGCTGACTGAATCTGGGGGCAGGAAACCACAGCCACTCGGTTTTGGTCGGGTTGAGACGAAGTCTGTTATGACCCATCCAACTCCGTACGGCCTCCAGGCACCGGGTCAGCACTAAGACGGCTTCGTTGGGGTGGTCAGGGGTGGAGATGTACAGCTGAGTATCATCAGCGTACTGGTGGAATTCCACCCCAAAGCCACGGAGGATCTCACCTAGCGGCTTCATATAAATGTTGAACAGCAGGGGAGAGAGCAACGACCCCTGAGGTACCCCACAAAGTAGGGGCCTTGGGGTCGATCTCTGTCCCCCCGTCAACACAAATTGCGAACGGTCGGAGAGGAAGGAGGAGAACCATCGAAGAACGGTGCCTCCAATCCCTAACCCCTCCAACCGATGCAATAGGATACTGTGGTCGACAGTATCAAAAGCCGCTGATAGATCCAGAAGGACCAGAACAGAGGAATAGCCTCTGTCCCGTGCCCTCCAGAGATCATCCATCAACGCGACCAACGCCGTCTCAGTGCTGTGCCCGGGCCTGAAGCCCGATTGGAGGGGGTCGAGATAATCCGCTTCATCCAGGTACTGCGGGAACTGACGTGCCACCACAGTCTCTATGACCTTCGCTACAAAGCGAAGGTTGGAGACAGGACGATAATTGGATAGCAATGTTGGATCCAAGGACGGTTTCTTGAGGAGGGGTCGAACCACCGCTTCTTTCAAAGCGGCGGGTAGAAACCCCTCTCTCAAGGAAGCGTTAATAATGCCTTGGAGCCAGCCTCGTGTTACCTCCCGAGTGGCTAAGACCAGCCAGGAGGGACACGGGTCTAATAAACAAGTGGTAGCGTTCAGTCCCCCCAGTATTCTGTCAACGTGTTCTTTGGTAACAGAGTCGAACTCAGCCCAGATGACCTCACCGATATCTGACGTCGCCCTCTCGCCCGGAGATGACCAGTCGGAGTCCAGTTCGTTCCGAATCTGAGCGATTTTGTCCTGGAGAAATATAGAAAATTCCTCAGCTCGACTCTGCAAAGGGTCCTCCCGCGACTCCACATTCAAGAGGGAGTGGGTCACCTTAAACAGGGCGGCTGGGCGGTTTTCTGCGGACGCAATAAGGGTGGAGAGGTAAGTTCTCCTCGCCATCCTTATCGCCACTAAATACGTCTTAATATAAGAACGTAGTAGTGTTCGGTCAGACTCAGAACGGCTGGTCCTCCAACTACTCTCTAGGCGTCTTTTCTGGCGTTTCATCTCCCTAAGTTCCTCGGAGAACCAGGGAGCTACTTGGGAGCGGCGCTGGGTCAGAGGCCGCAAGGGCACAACCCGGTCAAGCGCTCCAGCAGCCGCCGTATTCCAGGCGGCAACTAGGTTTTCAACCGAGTTGTGTGTGTGAGTTTCGGGAAATGGCCCAAGCTCCATCAGGATCCGTTCTGGATCCATCAGGCGCCTGGGGCAGTACCATTTTAATGGTCCCGCCTCCCTGCGGTTAAGAGGTGTGGAACGGAAGTCAAGCTTTAGGAGTGAGTGATCTGACCATGACAGGGGTTCTATAACTATATTCCCTATACCCAGATCACTTTGCCACTGATCAGAGACAAAAACTAAATCCAGGGTATGACCTCCAATGTGAGTAGGGTCCCGGATTAACTGGGTTAGGCCCATGGCTGTCATGGAAGCCATGAACTCCTGAGCAACTCCCGAGGTACCGCCGGCGGAGGGAAGGTTGAAATCCCCCATGACTATAAGCCTAGGGGTTTCAACCGTCATGCCAGCAATAACCTCAAGAAGCTCAAGCAGGGCAGATGATGCATAGCAGGGAGCCAGGTAAGCAATCAATAAGCCCATCTGAACCTTGGGACCAAACTTCACGAAAAGAGATTCACATCCGGATGTCTGAGAAACAGTGGACTCCCTCGGACATAGATCTTCCTTGATAACTAACGCAACACCTCCACCCCTTCCCTGGGTCCTCGGCCGATGAAAAACTTGAAACCCGGCCGGGCACATATCAACCAGAGGGACACCCCCCTCTGGGCCCAGCCAAGTTTCGGTGATACCCACCAGGTCCGCCCCCCCCCCTCAAGGATCAAATCATGAATGAGAGGGGCCTTGTTCATGACGGACCTGGCGTTACACATCAGCCGAAGGCCCAGGGCCCGATCACTCAGACCACCTGGAGAACGGGAAGTGATAATGGGGTCGGAGCGCGCCACAGCAGATAGGTAGCAGAGGCGCGCTCCCGAAACAGAATGTGGCCCCTTATAAACGCCAAATTTGCCTCTCCCGCTCACCGTTTTAATAGAATTAATGACACCCTCTTTTAGACAACCCCCCATCTTCAATCGAGCCATGTCAGAGTCCCAACCACTCCGGCTGTGTTCAAACTGTGACCAGGTCGGAGCCCCAGGTGGGTTGTCCCCCAGTTCCCACATGGTTAACCCTAATTTGTGTAAAGAATTGATTAAAAATTTTAAGTAACCCTCCCTCCCACGCTTCCGACGACCCCACCATCTCTCCGGATCCCAAGATCCATCCTTGAGATGGGATTTGGAGAGATAAGGGGGCCAATTTTGAGATAGGGGGACATATCTCAAGGCCCGTAGTTCTGTTGAGGAATATTTAAGTATTTCAGGTTGTGGCCTCCCAAGTTGCCAATAGTCAGGTATAGAATGAAATGGGCGTGAGAAAGCAAGTTGTGATGGTGGAATTGGTAGTGGTAATTGAGGTGGGGAGTCCGGTGATGATGTTGGGCTGTATGGTAATGGACTTAGAGTCAGAGTTAGTGGGTCTGTATAGTCCAAATAATATCATCCGGGAACCATTTGTGTTGGTGTAGGTGGATCGAATGCTGGTCCAAGGACCCTACAAGGGGTTGGAGGAGGACCGGATGATGGCCACGGTCTAGGACTCGACCTCCAGGCAGGTTGTGAGCAAGGTGGTGATATAGCCCTAGACCTCGAGTCCCGTCGCCGCTCGATAAACAACTGTTGCGGTTGTGATGACGGCGGATGTGAGGGCAGACCCAGGCATGGCCTCGGCAGTGGTTTTCCAGAGATTTGGATGGTTAAATCCGATTTAATTCCGAGGTTTACAGGAGGGTTTGGAGGATGTTCAGAAAGTAGCCAGAGTTCATGGTCAGGCCTCCAGGTAGTTGACAAGAAGGGCGGAGATCTCGGCCCCGCCTCTGGGATTGGCCTCCATAGAGAAGTTGAGGAAGGGGATAATCTCGGCCCCGCCCCCGGGCTCCCCAGCCATCCCAAAGAACTCTGCTGCGGTAGGGGAGATGGTCGATGGCTGGCTGGTGGAGTCGGCTCCGTCACCAGGCCTCGTCACCATCCGAGGGGCATCCGATGTGATGACAGCGGCGGCAGCCAAGAGGACAGGGTATGGTCGTACGGCGGTCCCGGCTCCCGTCTGCAAGGCCTCCGCTGTGGTGGAGGCGGCGGCCACGAGGATAGAATATAGCCGTGCGGAGGTCCCGGCTCCGTCCCCAGGCCTCGCCACTATCTGTAAGATCTTTGCCGTAACGGTGGTGGTGGAGGCCACGAGGAAAGAATATGGCCGTGCGGCGGTCCTGGCTCCGCTCTCAGGCCTCGCTGCTGTCCGCAAGATGTCAGCCACGGCGGCGGCGGCCGTGGCCATGAGGGCAGTCGATGGCCGATCGGAAGTCTCAGCCCCGTCTCCATGCCCCGCCGCCGATTGAAGAGCAATCGCCGCGGAGGCGGCGGCGGTGGGAGCCATGAGGGCAGCCCCGGGCAAGGCCCCGGCAATGGTCGTGCAGGCACCGGGGCAACCGGATCCAGTCTCGGCTCCGCCCCTAGGCCTCGCCGCCGTCCGCAAGATGTTTGTCGCGATGGCGGCGGCCATGGCCCCGGTAACGGTCGTGTAGGCACCGGGGCAACCGGACCCGGTCTCGGCTCCGCCCCTAGGCCTCGCCGCCATTCGCAAGATGTTTGCCGCGATGGCGGTGGCGGCCATGGCCACAGGGGCAGCTGATGGCCGATCGGGAGTCTCGGTCCTGTCTCCAGGCCTCGCCGCCGATCGAACAGCACTTGTTGTGGTGGCGGCAGTAACGGTCGTGAAGGCACCGGGGCAACCGGACCCGGTCCCGGCTCCGCCCCCAGGCCTCACCGCCGCCCGCAAGATGCCTGCCGCGACGGCGGAGGCGGCGGCGGCCATGGCCACGAGGGAAGCCGATGGCCGATCGGGAATCTCAGTCCTGACTCCGGGCCTCGCCGCCGATCAAAAAGCACTCGCTGCGGTGGCGGCGGCGGCGGGAGCCACGAGGACAACCTCAGGCAAGGCCTCGGAAACGGTCGTATAGACATCGGAGCAACCGGATCCGGCACTGCCCGAGAGCCCCTCCGAGGCCCCGGCGGTCGTCCCGGGGCCGGCAAAGTTCCTGAATGTGTCAACAGTCTGGGCCCAAACCACAGATAGGTGGGATAGGAGGTAGCGATCCCGGTCCTGTCCCTGAGATTAACCACCGTCCAAGAGAGATCAGCTGCCGTGGCGGGCCATTGCCGGTCGCGAGGAGAGCTCCAGGCATGGCCCTGATAACGGTCGACCAGCCGGGGAGGCCAAAAGGATCTAACGCTGCCCCGAGGCTCCCCCAAGGCACCAGTGGTCTCCCCGAGGCTGCCCACCCTCCCCCAGGGTCCCTTTGACACCATTGTCATGGGTGAGGACCCGGGGGAGGGGGGTTCGTCACAACATTGGATCATCTCGGGGGAGGACATCAACCGAACAGCCTCTGGTCGCCATGTTGGAAACGGGAAAAAAAAATATGATTGTTCTGTCCAATCTATTTTGCAAGATTGTTGTTTTTTCTTTTTGTGGTTTGTGCTATTAAAGGGGAAAAATTGAAGTAGTAGTTCTTGTATGGTACCTAGATTTCCTGGAAGAATATTAATCACATCAGCACATAAATCATGAGAGATGCATTGGAAAAGTTAGAACATACATACATACATACATACATACATACATACATACATACATACATACATACATTCTATAGTATATATATTTTCTACAGTGATGCAGAGAAGGGAAAAAAAGAACAACTTTTGAAAATAGTTTCGGAAGTTTTGCCTGGTGAAAAGTACACAATTCGAAGTGTTACTTTTTACTGCTAAAGCACTAGATAGCTTAGAATTAGGTCATCTATAAACTGCTTATATCTCTAAAAGACTGCATAAGTTTGTGATAATTCACTGATAATAGGTCCCTTTCAGGTGAGAATGGTGAAGGCAGAGCTATTTTGCTGATTGTTTTTAAGTGTCACTGCATTTGTTTTGGGTTTGTTTGAGGAGCTTGCCACAGATAATTTATAGAATGAGCCGGACTGGTTATCAAGTCTCCATAGTAACAAGATATGAGTGTCTTGTGAAGTTCTGTTTTAGTGTGCATGAGTGGAGGGGAGGAGTTTTACTTCTACTTCATCTTTCTTTATAGTTTCTTGAGCTTGCTTAGTAGAATGGTACTGCTGTTTCTTTTGTTTCTTAGTTATTTTGTAAATAAAGTATGCTGACACAGAAAAACACGATCCATTTCCTCTAATTTATAAAACTGAATGTTTTCGTTTTGACATTCAGTTTAGTCTCCCTAAAACAAATGTTCTATTTTTTATTTTGGTTTACAAGTGCCATAAAACATTCATCTTTGCTGTGAGCTTTGTTGAACTTAAAAACTCAGTCAAGAGTCTTGAAATGGATCTTGGAACATGACTCCAGAGATCCTCCAAACAGTTGCTATTGAGTTATGTTTAATATGAAAGAAATGAATAAAAGCACATTAGTTATAATATTATAATAACCTATGGGAATTAATTATAAGAACTATATTTTAATTATTTCAATTTTAATTCCACTTGTATTTGTCTTAAGCCTAACCACATTTCTATTCTATCCTTTTGTGACTCTTTCTCCTTTAAGAAAAAGGTACTCACTACAAATGCTGAGATAATTGCTATCCTAAAAAAGAAACTTATTTATCTTGTTTAGAAGAAATCCAGATTGTTGGCTAAACTAATGATGTATTCTACACTATTTTTACTTTCTTTAAAAAAAATATAACTAGGGCAAAGAATAATTTTTAAACATTTTACTGCAATTTTTGTCTATATAGTCTTGCTGTAAGAAATGTAGGCATTTTTTAAAAAAAAGTACTTGTGTGTCTCAGTACACAACTTACATAATTCAAAAGCTATCTCTCAATCAACTCACATTCTTAAGATGAATACCCTAAGGATCAAGAATGGTAAAATAAAGATAAATATAATATACAGGAGGAAACCTGTAAGGTCTAGGGAATTATGTTACCATGTTTTATTAATGGAAATAGTTTTATGCCGAGACAAAGTGAGCACTGAAATAATTATTGGACCTATTACACACCAATTAAGTGGAATCTTTACAGAAGCCAATTTTAGTTTTAACCTGTATTATTCTCTAAAACTATTTGCCTAGAAATTGCTGTATAAAAGCTAGACTTGAATTTTAATCCTTCACAACGTGACTAGATATGGAAGAATAAATTCACATGTAAATATTTCATCAGAGATAGAAACAGATGTTTCTCACCACTTATTATGACTCAAGAATAAAGGCCATATTAAGCATGATCTGGTGGCAATTTCAGCACTGAATTCCTTTTCATAGTTGGGCATCAGACTATTAAGAGCTTGGACATCAACAGGTAGACATTCATGTGTGAAATTAACCATTAAAAAACCCCTAAATTTGCCTATGTAAATCTGTATTTTTGCTTTACAGCTAATGTCTCACATCAGTAATATTCTTGTAACCTATTTTTCTCAATCCCACAATCTACAATTACTTACAAAGAGCTATATTTTACTGATCTGAAACATCCATTCCTGCTGCTTATTCTTTCTTGATTTCATTGTTATTGTTTTGTTTTGTCCCAATCTTAAGAAAAACTCCCACACAGACTTACAGATTTTCATTAGGAAATAAAACTGAAGCTTTTTGCACCCAAACAAGACGATATCTGGAATTTAGACTGCTTTACCTTGCTTAAACTATAATAATGTGACATTTGGAAAGAGCAAAGATCTCTATCAATGTTTTATTAAACATAAGCATTCACAGAGGGACCATATCTGATTATGCATGGTTGTCCATATGCTGTGGGAGTAAAAAAGGACACATAGGTCTCTTTTCGGATTACTTCCAGCCTGCGCAGCCTAAGCTAAATCAATGCTATGATTCATACTTTTATATTACAGACCACTAGCTTGCTTGTTCTTGTGCCAAGGGCTGCATTTTCTTGATGCAAGCAACCAGCCTCCCAATTAAAACATCTCCGCCAGAATGGATATAAATGAAACAGGGAGGGCAGGGAGGGGGACATGGATAGGACAGCAAATGCTAGGTAACAACCTGTTCCCTCGTTATAGTTAAATAGGACAAAAGGTTGATAGTTGCTGAAAAATCAATGGCACTTTTTATCATTTTATGGTAGAAAACACTGAAAACCTGTCTTAAACCCCCCAACAAAGGTCTGATTTTCTAGCTCAACTAGAAAATCCCAGCCTCATCCGGGTGCAAGATGCTTTGCATCATGGCACACAGGGACTCTGAAAGTGGGAGAGAAAGCAAAAGGAAAAATAAGACCTTAGCTGTTCGTGAGTCAATCGGAAGGAGCGTCATTCTTCTTCTCAGGTGCAAAAGAAAATTAAAAAGTAAAAGCTAGGGAAAAAAAGGAATTCCCCCTTGCCCCACCCAAAAAAATTCTTTGTATTTGAAGAAACTCATGTCTCAAGAGTAGAAGAAAGCACAGACACCAGGGGAAGGATGCCTGATAGAACTTCCACCATTGTTGGTGAGCAAAGACAGTTTGTTTTTAGGAAGTCAGGATATGTTTACATTCTAATGGGAATGTAGGCGCCTATTGCTGCTAAGGTATTCCTGGACATATCCCTTCCTAGCTGCCTTTTGGATGGATGGATGGAGGGAGGGAGGGAGGGATGGATGGATGGATAGATGGATGGATGGATGGAAAGCAGGCAGGCATAGTAAAGCACCAGCCATTTATTTATGCATATATTGATTAAATGTATAGCATCCAACTTCCAACAATTCTGCGAGGTTCACTAAGTAAAATACAGAAAAATAACAATAAAACAATATGCAAATAAAAACAAAGGAACAAAATATGACATTATATTTATTTATAGATCTTTATAGATAGATTTATAAAGTCCAAAAAGGATACCAGAGAAAAAAATAAACCAAGCAGCTTCACTTTCCTCATTAACCCACCAAATTGATATTTGGTGCCTTCCCATATCCAATGTAGTAGCCAATAGTCAGCGTACCTGCCAATTACTTTAAAGATGTCAAATGGGACTCCATGCCAATATTTACGCTTACTGTGTGAGGTAGGGTACTCCTGGCTTCCATCTTCCTGGTTTCCATCATCCATCCATCCAATTTTCTGACTACGTTCTGTTTCATATTAATATTTCTGCCTAATATCAATTAATACTATTAATACTTAATAACATTAAGTATTCTGCTGCAGTGCTGTAGAAAGTCAGCGAGTGAAATTCCTTTTCCTGGCCATTCTTGAGAAAGATTGCCTCTCTAACCTTGATGAAAGCTGCATTTGTTAACTTTCTAACTGAGCTTTGCATTGGCTGGGCACACCTGTCAGCAGCTGTAGGCAAAGGGGAAAAGCAAGTGGACCTGGGCTTGGTGGGATAGAGATAAGACCAATGGGAAGGGAGTAGTGAAGGCCAGGCTTCTCAGGAATGGTGGTGGGAAGCAGAAGTCCCACATACTGCTAACAAATTTCCACATGCTGTGAGTATCAAGACTACCAAGGACTCCCCCACCCCGTGAGGCATAGGGAGTGGGATTGGGTTCATTGATTGAGACATCTATGTGGGTGTCTTGCTTAATGGTCATGACAATTTACAATCAAAATTCCAGGCTCAATTGTGGTCATAAGTCAAGTGGCAGCGTGGAAGGACTACCTGTATTTCAACCAAGGTCCAATTTACTTCACTTCAGGTAGAAGTCCTGCCCATTATTTATTTAACATCATATCCCCAAATATCAGAAATTATTTTACACTTGGTAATACAGTCTCATTTTTTTTTTCTTTGAGAGGGCAGGTTTTGCATTGTTTCTTAAAGCCGCCATCTCTATTTATGTGGTGGGAAGAAAATCCAAATTGTGAATCATGTATTGCTCTGTTGCCTCTTTTATATATAATTTGAGCTTTCTGTACTTCTCTCTATATAACAGGGGTGCCAAACTCAATTTCACTGAGGGACGCATCAGGGTGTGTTTGTCCTTGGGGGGCCAGATGGGCATAACCGGGTTGGGCATGGCCAGCTTCTCATCACTCATGTCACAGGGCACCTGTGGTGGCCAAGGTGGAACTTGGGGGATCCTCCTGCAGCCCTCTGCCAGTAAAAATAAAGCCCAGGAGGGTTGCACGCGGCCATCCTGAGCTCCATTTTTGCTGGCAGAAGCACTGCGGGTCAGTTCTTTGCTATTTCCAAGGTGGCTCCATGGGCCAAATCTAAGCATGTGTAGGCTGGATTCAGCCCGTAGGCCTTGAGTTTGACACCCTTGATCTATAACATACCTAGGCAGGCTGGAGGATAACTACCTAGTAGTTGTTCTAGGAAATAGACATTTCAGATAACATATCCAGATTCTGTCACCAGATTCTATGATAGAAGGCAAACAACTGTTCAAGTAAAGTGAATTACAAAATGGCAAGCATATGTGATGTTGCATTTAATGAACTGAGGTAATTCACTGCATCCAAAACTGATGTTGTAGGTCAGTACCATTGTTTGATGTTTCATTTAATGACTGTGCCACTTAGCAGTGGAGTTGCTAGTTCCAACTGGGGTTGCTAAGTGTAGACTACTGTTATGTGTATTGGTATACCATGCTGCTTTGTTCTTGAAATATTGATTACCTTGTAGGTTATTCTGGGTTATGATTTAAATCCCATGCTGACTTACCACTCTGACATCAAACATGTTACCATAGAACTTACTCAGAAGACCCCCTGATTAGTCCAACTAAGGTACAAAGTGATCATTTTGAATGTCCTCACTTGGAAACTATCATCATCCTCTATTTGGCGTAGTGAAAATTCTTGGTCTTCAGCAGGCCAAAGATGAGCCATCTTTGTCAATTTCATGTTGACCTGCTCTGTAAATATCCTTGCTAAACTTTCTGATAAGTTTAAGTAGTTAATTTTGATCAGGGTTTTTATGATAGCAATAGTGGAGAATATGTATAGCTTAGGGTTAAAATATTGGAATCTTGATATTCACAGAGCTGGGTTTTTTCCCCCCTTGCAAACATTTCATTAATTGTGACATTTGCAAAAAGAAAATCAAGCTCAGCAAACAAGAAAATCCCCAAAGAAACCTTTTTTAAAATGAATATTTATGATTTGTTTCATTTTAAATGAAGACTGGCCATTTCTGGCAGCTTTCTGCTGGATTCTTTTATACTTTGGACACACATCACAAAATGAGTCCTGCATCATAGGATGTAGAAATGCAAGCAGCTCTCCCTAGATGACACCTACGTTTTTTTCCATAACTGAAAATCTGAACATCTAGAAATCATATTTCACTACTGTCACCCTATGTCAATCTAACAATTCCACTATACAGTGGTACCTGCGTACTCATTGTTAATTGGTTCCAGGAGGCGCAGTGATTACCACAAACAATGAGTACCCAACATTTTTTCCCCATAAGAAATAATATAGTGATTCACAAGGAAGCCTTGACAAGTTCTAGCTTGTCAGATGAGTACCAGGACAAAATCTTTGCATAAAAATGCATTGAGTAGCAAATTCAATGAGTTTCATGGCAATTGAGTACCAAGTGCCAAAAATTCTTCAATTCTTATTGCTATAAGTTGAATTTGTCCTAGTAACCCAGTTAGAATAAAAACAGATGTCCTCTATGTGTTCTCTACTACAACTGCCACTATCACTTTGTCTGGAACTAATATCCTTAATAAACTTTTTTGCCGATCCAAGGCCTGAAAAGATTATGCTTTATGGATTTGTCTATAAGAGATGGGATATGGGGTGAAGAGAACTTTGGTTGTAAAATAAAAGGGGGTACAGAGTTACAAAAATGGTTTATAAAGTACTTGTGATGAAGCTTGGAAGTCACTTTATATATTGCTTTTTTCCCCCTTTCTCTATTATATTCTTATTTTTCTTTCTCCCAAAGGTGCTTTTTCAAGAGGCAACTAGACTTTCTGGTTTTTCTTTGAAGACGTTTCACTTCTCATCCAAGAAGCTTCTTCAATTTCAGAGCTTGGATGAGAAGTGAAGTCTTCAAAGAAAAAACCAGAAAGTCCAGTTGCCTCTTAAAAAAGCACCTTTGGGACAACCATGACCTGGATGACTGAGAATCTTTCTATTTTTTTCTTCTCCTTTGCACCTTTCATTCTTTCTTTTTAGTCTTCTTTCTTTTGTATTAGATTTTACTATTGTAATCAAAGACCTTAATAAAAAATTATTCATAAATATAAAAAAGGAAAACTACTACAATTGGGTATGCACAGTTGCTAACCCTAGTCAGACTGATTAGCATACATGCCGATAGATGACATACTGGTGTGACATGCATTATGATGTGAAAAATGTACAATGCTTAATTCAAGTCATTTGCATAAAAATGGAGTCAGGTCAAATTACTCAAAATGACCATTGTAAAACTGGCAAATCGGTCTTGCAACACACTTCAGGATAGACGATGTCAAAATTCTGCCAGACAACCTTTACTTCAAGATAGTCTTAATTGTCATTTTCTGTTGTCAAAAATTGTATTCAGTTGCTAATTGGCAGTTTCTGGTATCCTTCGTCCTACTATCCGTTTTCAAGATTTCCCTACCCCCATCCCAAAATATATTTTTCTCCTATAATCACAGGCTTCCGCCCAACCAGCTGAAGCTGTCCTTGTTATACATGTATAACATGTTCTGCCATTTGGAAATCTTGATCACTACTAATTCATATGCCTGTAACAGAGGAATAGGAGTCGGGGAGACTGAGACTCAATAATTTTCCAGAAGCTTCTATTCTTCTCCAAAATTTCCTCTAATTCAGAAGCAGTTTGTGGCCTGCCTACGTCTGAAGATGGTGAACACGGCAGCAGAAAATGAAGAAATACATCAGATCCTGTAACTAAAAGTACTTTTCTTAATTTGTATGATTCCTCCCCCCCTTTAGATGTGGGGGAGTTTTATTTTTAGGCAATTTTTCACCTATCCCAAGAGGGAGCTCTGGAAGCAAGAACAGATTCCAGTATTAGCCTTGATTGTAAATCTGATCCTTATCATGTCCAACGCCCTGGTGTTATTAAATAATTGCTAGAATAAAATAAGAGTCCTTTATCATAATTGGAGGCTGCTAGTGCCATAATGATCTCAATTCATTGTCAGAAGACAAAACTTTCAATTTTTATATCCTGGCTGAGTGAAAACTGTCTTTGAACTACCATTCAAGGTTTTTTTTTCCTGTGTTTTAATGTGATATTTAGACAAAATCATTTGTCCTGCTCAGCTTCTCTTCTCCTGCCCTTTGAAATGATAACAGCAACCTTTTTAATAGGATTGTTACATGGACTGCTGCTCAGTAATGTTCAGAGCACTATATATATATAGCACTATATAGCTAATAACCATGATGATGATTAAATAAGATTGCTTTGCCTTAATACAGTCAATTCATATTACCTCTTTTTGCTCTTTAACGGCATCTGTGCCCTGTGTTTTGGAATCACTCAGAGGAGAAGGCACAGGTGTCACAGGCAAACCATGTGGCGATTCAAACTTTTCAGGTTTCTGGAAACTGGGCATCTTTTTTAAGGTGTCCTTCAACTGCCTGTATTCTTCCACCTGAGACTAGAAATCAAATGTAACCATTAGATTTCACTGAGAGAGAAGCTGGTCTCAGTAATAAATGCAGGGAAGCAAGAGGCTCCGAGCTGATGCAGGTATTTTAACTAAACATGCACATTTGATCAAAAATGTCCATGTGCTAAAGCTATATCTTTCCATGCAGCAGAGTGCATCAGTTTAATACATTACAGCAGACATGCAAAGTCTAGCAGAAAATCCCCATAGCCCAGAAGGGGGATTAGTTTTTCATGCTACACAGAAGAAGAAACTGTCAGTAGTGAATTATTACATCTTCCTTCAATCTTTGGAAGGAAAATAAAACCCCACCCACAAAAATAAAGTATGTGGAATGAAATAGAAAGGAGGGAGGGAGGGAGGGAAGGAAGAAGGAAGGGAGGGAGGGAGGGAAGAAGGAAGGAAGAGAGGGAGGGAGGGGGGAGAGAGAAAGAGAGAGAGAGAAAGGGGTGACAGAATAATTCCCTGAAACAAACTACTGATCATTCTCCTTACTAGGTCACAAGAGCAAGGCCTGGTGATGGAGCCACATCAATAGATACCATCTAGTTCAAAACTCCCTATAAATCCATAAAGGCTGCAGGTGAAGTTAACTTCAACAGCCTCACAGAAGGAAGACATGATTGAGTGAATGGAATAGCAGTGTTTATTGGCTTTTTGCAATGTGCCTGTGTTATATCTGTGCCTGAGAGCTGTGGGGGCGCAGTGGTTAGAATGCAATATTGCAGGCTAATTCAGCTCACTGCCAGGAATTCTTCCAAGGTCGGTAAAATAAGGAGCCAGATTGTTGGGGGGCAATATGCTGACTCTGTAAATCGCTTAGAGAGGCTGTAAAGCACTGTGGTGGTATATAAGTCTAAGTGCTATTGCTATTCAATATTTTAAGCATGAGGGACTACAATCACCATCTATCTAGCAAACATTAAATTGGGCCCACCTTTCACTGTAAAACACCCAGTGAAATTATCAGTGCCAGAGAGCATGAGAAGAAATTATAAAACTACATAGATAAAAAATATAATTATTTTCACCAACTTAATGGCCAAGTAGACAGAGACTAAGTTTAAACAGTTTTTTTAAAAAAACAAAAGAACAACAATTGCATCATTATCTTGGTAGAAACATCATTTCAGACAAATGGTTGTCCAACCTGTTCTTAAAAATCTCCAGTGTTAGAATAACTACAATTCTGGAGGCAACTTGTTCTACTGATTAATTATTCTAACTGTCGGGAAATTTCTCCTTAGTTCTAGGTTGGTTCTCTCAATTAGTTTCCATCCATTGCTTTTTGTCCTGCCTTCAGGTGTTTTGGAGAATCGATTGACCTCCTCTTCCATGTGGTAATCCTTCAAATATTGGAGCACTGCTATCATACCACCCCTACTTCTTCTTTTCATTAAACTAGACATACCCAATTCCTGAAACCATCCTTCATATGTTTTAGCCTCCAGTCCCTTAATCATCTTTGTTGCTCTTCTCTGCACTCTTTCTAGAGTCTCAAATTTCTTTTTATATCATGGCAACCAAAACTGGATGTTGAGGAAACAACTGGAATAGAGTTCCTAAACCAGAGAACCATGATGTTGCCCCATATACTCCACCACGCCAGCATGTTTCCCTGTCCTCATCCACTTCCTGATATGAAAAGCTCTCATTTCCAATCAGCAGACGATAGGAAATTAAACCTTAAGAGCTTTTGAAAAAACTGTGCTGATGTCAGCGATGACAGTTTAGAATGTCAGTGATGACAAATAGAAGCCATTTAATCCAAATGTAGGGAAAGTACCATGACCAGCCTTTGCTGATAAAGCAGAAGCAAAGGAATTGGCATCAATTGGAAGCCAAGGAGATATGCCGTTTTCAAGGGATAGTTCTGAGCCTTGAGACTAGTTTCAGGGTAAAAAAGATATGCGGACCTGCCATGTCTGTTCTCCCTCAGGGAAAAAAAAAGATGTTATACTTCTTTGATATGGACAGGCAAAGCAAAACAGATAAGGATTTTTTTTCTGTTGGTATCGGTTTATCCTTTTTTTTTCCTTTTTTGAAATTCAAATCATATACACACACAAAACAAGCTACAATCTATCAACATAGCTTCATTATGGTTACAATGGGTTGAGGAAGATATGATGGGAGATGGAGAGAGCAGGCCATGATAGGAAGCAGGAGAGGATAGTTGGCTCCCGTGACATCTTCTGGCTGCCCAGCCTGATCCAAAGACTTTTTAAGGCCCCCTTGGCTTTAGTTTTACTAAAATTTTATAATTGGGACAGTAGATTAGGTATGCTGCTCCTTTTGTTTTTACTTCCCTTCAATAACATTTATTCATTTGTAAAATCTATTGGCTGCCCATCTTATCTCAGGGTAACAACATAATTACTGTTAAGTAAGAAACATTCATTATATTCAGGTGTAAATTACCTAGCTACAGCTCTGGCAGAAATGAGACAGAATCTAACAGTCAAAGTAGAATGAATAGAGAATGACCTTGAAGGACAGATGAAGAATCACTACCCAAGCAACAACTGGCTTCAGGGAGGGCTGAATCTATTCCAAGCAATTAATTTGAGGAAACATCTCAACCTCCTCCCTGATTCACATGAAAATAAAAGAAGAAGGGTAGGAGAATGTATTCAGTCTTGCAAAATGATTTCTACAGTCTCAGACTATACAACTGCAGTGATTCATTTAACAACTATGGCAAGAATGGTTATAAGATGGGGCAAAAGTCACTTAACAACTACCTCACTTAGCAACAGAAATGGTGGACTCAATTGTGGTTTGTAAGTCGAAGACTATCTGCATATTACTGGAGCTGTTCTAATAAAAAAAAATAGTTTGGCACTGATTTCGTAGCTTTACAATTCTGATATAGTAGAAATCCTTCTAGGCATGCAGATCTTGCCCCAGAGGGCAGCTGGTTATTAATCAGAGAACCCACCTTGCATGCATAAAAGTTACGGTCAGCAGGAAAAAGAGAAGCAAGAAATATTAGAAGATTTAGGGGGGTGGGGGGAAAAGAAAGAAAGAAAACCACCGCTGCTAACGCAATGCCGATCTGGTGGCTGACCTGCGCAGCTTTTAGTGCGCTCTTGTGTTCTTCCAGTGTCATTACAAGCTGGTTGTGTTGGGAGATTAAATTCTTATGCTGAAACTACACAAAAGGAAATACCACATCAAATGTGAGCCCAAGTGTTTCTTCAAAGCTTAAAATATATTTCTTAAAGAAGCTGCCAAGCATTGACTTCTCACATGCTTTTTAACCTTGCTTTTATTAAATATATAGCAAAGCCTCAGTTTAACACATAAATTAAACAGAGTGGCTCTTTCTTGTTCCTCACTATTAAATCAAAGAGTATGTGATCTCCGGCACCATCGTTATGCATTGTGACAAATGATACAATTATAACAGGGTTTCCATTCATGCCATTTAAGTTCATTAATATGAGGTTACACTGTACACATTTTATCAAACTTTAATAAATGAAGGGTGAGTTTATGCAGCCACAACTAGAAAACATAGATTGAGAACATACTTAACCATGACTGGTAAATTTTAAGTGTACAAGTTTGTTGATTGGATATAGTCAACTGTGGGCAATTTAATATGCCATCATTTAGAAAAATCACTTAGCAAGAAAAAAATGCTAAAGTTGGTTTTTTTGTTCTTTATTAGCCTTATACATCAGAACCCAAATAGTGACTAAAGTTAAATAGGTTGTCTTTCCTAATTAAAATGAATTCCACAGAGAAAAGCTTAGTTTTATACTGTCCACACATATACAAACAAATTCAATTCTATTCAGTTCTGTTCTGTTGTCCTGTCCTGTCCTATCCTATTCTATCCTATCCAACATACCAGCTAGTTTGTTCTCAAGACCAGTGGTTTTGTGCATGAATTTCTACTGGAAAGTATTATTCCTCATTTCCCATCAATAAAAATTATTTCCTGATACATTTCAGGAGAAAAAAGATTCTGAACAAATAAGGAAGTTTCTTCCAACCATCTAATGGATTGGACATTTCTATAAACTACTAAAAAAAAACAATTAGTGTAATTATTGTATTGATTTCAATAAACCACAAGCAACATTTATATGTTTTATTTATAAACTGAACACAGACAAATGTTCTCTGTAGATACTGCCTTTTTACTCTAGCCTTAAACTGATTCTGCAGCTCATAATTCTTAGAGACTGGAGGGCAATGAAGCAAATCTTGAATTACAAGCTAAGATAATTAATCTGTGAACTATCTATGATCCATTTGGCAACAAGAACGGCTTATGGAAGATTGAAAATTTGGAATGTAAATGGAGTAAACGGAAAGAGGATGGATGGTTAAATAACTGAAATGAATGAATGAAAGAAAGAAAAATAGGTAGGTTGTATGCCTCAGAATCTAAGAGGATTGTAGTAGATCTGAACTAAGGTAGTTTGATCGTGTGCAGTGCGGTGGATGAATATATGCATGAACGTGAAAGTGTGAGTTCAATTAGGAATAAAAGAGCTAAATTTGATGCCAAAAACTACGAACTAGTATTACTCAGACTGTTTTAAGGGTGTATGAAAATAGATAAATTTATAGGCAAGTGCTGCATGTTACGCTCCAGTGAACTATGATAATGAAAAAGCGAGGAATGAATTCTGAGAAAAACTATGCAACATTCTGAGTGAATGCGGGCGGGGTAGGGGGCCAGGGTGGAAGTTATACAGGTGATGGGAATGCAAGGATGGGAATGAGTCAAGCAGCTCCAGAAAAATGTTCAGATTCCAAACTTTAGAGGTTCAAGATTGAATTAGAATGGTGATTGTTTAGCACGATCAGCTTAAGTCCTTAGTAGATTCTCACACTCCTTCTCTGACTGGTGTCTCCACACGCCTCCTCACACGCTCCCTGACCTGTGTGGCACCTCTAGTTCCCACTCCCCAACACACGCAGGGCCTCTCATGCACCTTTGTGCACCCATTCCAACCCTCCCCTCTCCAGCCTATCCAGTGCCTCTCTGAACCCCTTCACATGCTGAAGCAGCCTTTCAACCTTTGTATCTTTGTACATCCTACCTGATCTCCACTGAGTCTTTCTCTCACCCACTCTTACCCTTGTGTATCCTCCTAGACCAGGAGTTTCATAAGAGTATGAAACTCAAGGCCTGCGGGCCAGATTTAGCCTGTGGGGTGCCTAGATCTGGCCCGCGAGGCCACCCTGGAAACAGCGAAGGACCAGCCTGTGGTGCCTCTGCCAGCAAAAGGGAACTCGGAAGGGTGCCCTCCCGAGTTCCCTTTTCGCTGGCAGAGAGTTTCAGGAGGCCTCCCAGCTGAAAACAAAGCAAGAGAGGGTCGTGCATGCCCTTCTCCCCCTGAGCTTCATTTTTGTTGGCAGAAGGTTGCAGGAGACCGTCCCAGCCAAAAATGGAGCTTAGGAGCCCATTTTCACTGGCAGAGCACTTGGGCTGCCACAGGCATCCCTGACACGAGTAACATCAAGCTAGCCATGCCCACCCCAGCCCCCTGATGTGGCTGTCAATGAAATCGAGTTTGACAGCCTTATCCTAGACCTTCCCTCATACTCTCGTGTATCTTCCCCATGCCACACCTCATGTGCATCTTCACTTTGTCCCCCACCTTGCAGCAGCCACTTTACCTGCTTGAAGATTTGGGACTTGAAACTTCATCTCAGCTTCCCCACTGACTTTTTCTTGTGGGAAGCCAGACTGGAAGTTGCTTGGCCTAATAACCATGGCATTCATTTAACGATGGCAATCAGGACTGCAGGGATTGCTGCTGCTAAGTGATGAAGCCATGCTTTATTTCTACATCACTTAGCAAAGGAAATTCTCCTCCCAATAGCTGTCATAAGTTGAGGACTAATTGTATGAAAATTCTTGAGGTTTCTCAGTCATAAGAAAAAAAAAAATGAATGTGACTGAAGAAGAAAACAGACAGGATGGAAGAATGAATGGGTTGAGAAGAAACCTAAGAAATTGGAGCTCATGAAACGGGTGATAAAAAACAGTATGAAATACTATACAGATATGGTAGAAGCAACGAGGATTTGCAAGGATAGAAGTATCTGGAGTGAACAGCATTAGTATAAAGTAGTTTTAAGTAGATCTCTTCTTTTATTATCTATCCCTTTAATGTCTTCAGCTTATTATTTTCTTACTGCAGTTCTACACTCTGCATTACCCTGCCAACTTCAAAAAGGGAACAGTGTGATGTGTATGTGAGTACCAAACCATATGGAAGTCAGAATTTAATTCACATTCCTGCTATCAATATAAGGAAGCCAAAAATGTGACTTAAAAGATCTATGATTTCTTAACATGTAAAAAATCAGAGCCTTATATTGGCTTATTTAGTAATTTACTGATTTTTTAAAAAAAATCAAAATGCAACAGTTTATATGCAAGAAATATGTTTCCTTCTCCTTTTAATTATTCAGAGAGGAAGCAGAGTGATGATATCTTAGATTGTGCATTGGTGAACTGTGTGAACAATTCCAAAATGCTACAATGTGTACTTTAAAAAAAAAAGTCTACCATATTCCCTTAAGACACAGAGATTGAACATTTTTGTCATTGTGCTACATACACCATTGCAATGTTTTTATTCCTCTTTGTAGAGAAAGAAGCATTTCTCTCTTTCTCGTCACTCATGTCTTTTTAGGAGATCAAGATCTTACCTTCACATCTTGCAGCTGAGTATGAATATCCTGGTGGGATCTCCTCAATTGTCTGTTTTCTTCTTGCAGATTGTACATGGATTCTGTTTAAAATTCAGTGTAAAAAGATGTTTGAACAGACATATCCTTGTAGGAGGAATTCTAATTGTATAGACCTGTCTTGCACAAACATCTGCTCCCCCCTCCACCTGCTGTATCAAACTGCAAAAACCCATAATTCATTCCTACCAACTAGCCAAATGAGGTCTGGCTCTTCAGGATGGCCTGTGTTCCCCAATTCCAAAATTACTTAAACAGAATCTCTCTATACCAGTGATGGCTAACCTTTTTGGCACTGAGTGCCCAAAGCATACACATGCACCCCCAAAATGCAATGCGCCCCGCCCCATCCCCTGCATGCATCCCGCCCCCTGCGCATGCGTGGCAGAGAGCCAAAGACCAGCTGGCCAATGGGAGGCTAGTGTGTATCCACGATGGAGCTGAGCTGGGACAATATGCCCACGCTGCATGCCACCACTCTCTATACCTTTTAACTTGGACAGTGCCTGCTCCTTTTCTTGCTGTAACTGCACATATTTCTGCTTGTGGTCATCGACTGCTCGGTTGAAATCATCTCCCTGTCTCCTGTGCTCATCTTCCAGATCTGAGTGCTGTTTCTTTAGTTCTTCATGCTGGCTCTGCATAGCACAAAACCAAAACAGACAAAACAGCACAAAGATTTCTTGATCTATGCAGCTGCCAAATTTGATTTTCAATTCAGCATCACGCCAAGGGTGAGGCAACGATCATTGGAAAGGAGGGGGGGGGGGCTGTGTAGTGTTGATGGAGGTGCTCTCATTTCTGGCCTATTTCTTTATTCTGATTTTTTCCCCTTCTGTTCAATCATGTCTGATTCTCAGAGACCAGCACAAGTCCAAGTCTCTGCAGTTTTTTGGGTGTGGTTTTTCAGAAATGGTTTGTCATTGCTACTTTTTCTAGGGCTGAGAGAAAGTGACTGGCCCAAGGTTATGCAGTTGGTTTGATGCCTAAGATGGAACTAGAACTCATGGCCTCTCCATTTCTAGCCTGATACCTGTCTTTATTTTGATACTTCCAATATTTTTTAGAATATAGCCTCTGCCCACTGAAAGGATAAGAAAAAATGAGTTTAAAAAAAAGTTTCAACCCATCTTAAGCCATGGTTTAACCCAAGGTTCTTCAAACTTGGCAAGTTTAAGACTTGTGGACTTCAACTCCCAGAATTCCTGAGCTAACATGACTGGAGGAGGAATTCTGGGAGTTGAAGTCCACAAGTCTTAAAGCTGTCAAGCTTGAAGTCCCCTGATTTAATCCTACCCTGCTACACACGCTCTTCTTTCCATCCTTTCTTTTGTGCTTTCTCCTGCAATGTGTACATTAGTAGTAATAATAAAATATCAAAGATGAAGAACGGGAAGAAAAAGGAAGATGAAACTCTGTCACATTAAGATTGAATGACAGTTTAGCATAACTGGAATTTCAGATCAGCAAATCGCTCAGAATATTTTTGAGCCTAAAAATCCCTTCTTGAAATTGTACTATCTCAGAAGGTGCCTGAGGTTTAAACTCCAAACCATAAACACCCAATGTTTGGTGGGGGTCTCATATATGAAAAATATCCTTAATTCTCTTCAAAGTACAAAGAAATTTGAGGTGATGATAAGATGGAAAACATTTTGCGATCAGGAAGCCGCCTTCTCATAAAATCCCAGAAGACTCATTGAAGTCAAAAAAGATGTTTTTAACTGGAGATTTTGACAAATGCTTAATAGGTCTAGAAGCCTAATTTCATCATCATCCACCCATCATCTTCTATTTAAAGACTGGATAAAGACAGAGGCGGGCCTATTTTATGTAGCTGAAAAAGGGAGCAGAAGGTAGATTCAATGGTGCTATGATATTTTGAGAGATTTCAAGTTCAGCGTATGAATTCTTCAGTTCTTCTACAGTTTTCAAGTTAAACCGTGCATTTAATGGCACGGAGTATTCTAATATTAAGCAGACAAAGATGCTCCAAATTTAGCATGGGCACCCTTGTTGAACCCATATGGTAGCCACATGGTTCAAGAAAAGTTTTGCCCACATTGATCATAAAGCACCTTTGCCAAATTTATTACAGCTATTTTTACAGATTTTACCTAAAATGTCCTTTGTTTGCCAGAAAACCGCATGTGAAGGATGGGGCCTGTTAAGGGCTATAAATTGCCTATCATTGGGGAGGAAAAACAACTCAGGTATCTACCTTCAGCATCTGATGTTGTACGTTCAGTGCACTATATCTGCTATTGGAATCTTGCTGCAAAATAAAGAAGCAAAGAAACAAAAAGAAATACATAATTAGATGAGGCCTCGACTGATTTTGGCATTCTCTGAATGCTAGGGAAATTGCAAACTTGTTCTTGAATTTGCCCATAGAGGTGCACAGGGAACAGCTGCATATTGGCTCAGTGCTGTGTTAAAAGTGTTGAATTCAATTGCTAGAGGTCCCAACTTGGGGAGGTTCAGGGATGTAGAAATCCAGCATTTCTAGACAACACTGAAACAAATCTGGATTACAGATGGACTGAAGATCCAGGGGCTGAAATCCAATCATCTAAAAAAACATCAAAGCAACGAAGGCTTATTGTAAAGCTTGCCATATACTTGTCTGTCATATTTCTCTGTTCCCTTATATTAGGGGTGTCAAACTCACGCCGTCATGGCATCGTCACGTGACGTATCGGGACTTTTTTCCCCTTTGCTAAACCGGGCGGGGGCGGGGCCAGCACGTGATACATTCGCCCCATGGCCCATGAGCTTAACATTCCTGCCTTATATGAAAGCCATGAATTATCCAGGAATCCTACTCACAACTGACTAATCTGCCTTAGGGTGGGTTATATTGGTGAAATGGTACAAGTACAACCCCTCTCCCCCCACAAAAAAAAATCCTGTTTAGAATTGTCACAAAGGGACTAGCACCTTTCTTGCATTTGCTACTGTTGGCATCTCTTTGAGAACTGTGTCGACATGATTTTACTTTCAATTCTATTCCTAATTATCCCCAACCTGGATTTATTTATTCATTTAATTGTCCATTGCCAGATCATTTTCTTGGGAGGTTGCCAGCATCTCAGGTCTCATCATGGCATACAATTGAAAACCCCCATCGTAGGATTTATGCTTATTTTGAAAATCATTTTAGCAATAGCACTTAGATTATTATACTGCCCCATAGTGTTTTACAGCATCTCTGGGAGATTTACAATGTCTGCATATTGATCCCAATTATCTGTGTCCTCATTTTACTGACCTTGGAAGGATGGAAGGATGAGTTAATCTTGAGCTGGTAAGAATCAAACTGCTGGCAGTGGGCAGAGTTAGTCTGCAATTCTGCATTTTAGCCACTGTGCCACCAGGGCTCCTAAATTTTCCATTTTAATAATATTTTTTTCTATTTTAGATTATACTTTTGAAAGTAATGTGGTATCACCTTGAACAACATTGTTCCTCCAGTTCAGGCATTCTTAGTGAGGCATCAATGTCTCTGAGGAAATCTCATTTGTCATCTGCCAACCTCCACACCCCACCTGACTTTCTACATTTTTTTTTTTAATGTAAAGCAATCATGTTGTACAAAATCAAAGTACAAGCTTCCAGCATAATCCTTGTTTTTAAAAATATATTTGGGCTCCCATTGGACTGTACATGCTTTTTCAGAAAATAAAAGTGCTGGATAGCTGAAGACCAATATTTCGATTCAGAAATGACTTCATCTGTCCCCCTCCTCTCCAAACAGTAAATTGTTAAATGGGGTTAACTTTACAAGAAAAGAGATCTGGGGAATCCCAGCATTCTGGAAAAGGAGTATTATTTATTTGATTCCATTATCCATGGGACCTTTTAATGAATAGATAAAATCACTCCTTCTCAGCAGCTATTTTGCAAAAACATCAGAAACATTTTCAGAATTCCAAACTACAGTCGATTTGGTGACACACTCTAGATCATTTATAATATTTAAAAGCATCAATCCCAGTACTACAGTCTTGGAGGATACCATTGTTTAAAATCCCTCTTTTTCAGGAAGTGACTATAAGGGTATACAGGCTTTGATAAAATTCTTACGTGCGGAAAAACTTATCAATTACTTCTGCTGACTTACCCTTCCTTTATTTAATGTTTCTTGTGCTTCTAATTTATAAACAAGAAAGTCTAAAATACAAAAATGAAAAGGGGAAAATGAATGATCTTCAGGAACATATACATAAATAAAACCCCAGAACCACAGCTACTCTCTCTGGAGGCAACTCCAGCTCAAACTTCCTTTCACTGTCAAGATTTCATATAGTAATTCAGCCATATACAATTTCTCTGCATTCAATTACCATATACCCTTGAGCAGTACCTGAGAACTGATAAATATGGAAACTGACTCTGTCTTTGGTTAGGTTCTCTTCTCAAAAAAATTATGGCACTTGGCGCCAGTTAAAATCAATAGCACTTCAGTCATGATTAAAATAGATAATTTATTTTAGGTTTAAATGTGACTCATGCAAATTCATGAGATTTGAAGCGAGTGCACGAGATACCCAAGTACGGATAGTATGATGTAAATGCAATACTGTAATTTGTTCACAATAACATGTATCTAGTTATCCTTGTGTGTAAAGAAACTAGTTTTCAGTCTATGGATATTCTCAGTCATCCAGGTCATGGTTATCCCAAAGGTGGTTTTTCAAGAGGCAATTGGACTTTTTCTTTGGTTTTTCTTTGAAGACATTTTGCTTCTCATTAAATAAACTTATTCAGCTCTTTTCAGTTTAGCTTTACTGAGAGATAAAATTCCTTAATATCTGGAAAAGGGCACTAATGACTGACTCAACCCTGTACCAGACCTATAGTTCAGTCTGCACCTGAATTTTCAACCTGTATCCAGTTTTCAAATACCAGAATGTTCACTCTTAATTGGATTGCTACCATGCCTATTGTCATTTTTTGGCAGAATAGAATCACCAGAAATTCAGCCAGACTGAGTGGTTGGCTCCATCCTGTTGAATGAGATACAGAATATGTATCTGTTTGCAGAGAAATGGTTGCAGATAAAATGAGTTTTATCCACTAGATGGTGGTAAGAAACCATAAAACAATCAGCTCTTATCTGCATAGCTGTGGAAATCTCACCCAACCACCACCTCCAAGAGCATTCAAAAGCCTGTCATTTTTAAAAAATACAGTTTCAATCCAGGTCAACTTTAAAGAAGCATATCATCCTAAATTGCCTATCAGAATTCTTACACTACAAACAGCATTTCTCCACTGATAAAATCTTTTAAAATTCATCTGAAATGTAAATATTACCTTCTTTTGCTTTCTTATGTTCAAGCCTTTCTTTCTGTAAAGATTTTTCTAGTCGTGATCGATGTTCATACACCACTGAAAAAGAGAGAGAAATTGCAGGGAAGTAAGTAGCTGTTTAACTAAAAAAGAGATACATATTTTAGGAAGGGTAAGAATGAAGATTCTCAGCAAATAGCAAGCAGTTGGCCAATGTTATCAGGGCTCAGAAGGTAACTTAAGATAGGCCAACCACACTACATCCCTGTGATTATTGGCAGTTGAGCTTTACTCAAAGGCATTTTTACCTTTAAGAGCAATGAATATAAACTGTCCAAACATTTAAATGTTTTGAAAACAGGTGTATGAGGGAACACGGAGGGAACATAATAAAAATGCATGCATCAAGCAAAATATTCTACACAATCAAGTTGATACTTAAACAGAAGATGGTGGATTGTACCCACAATGCTAAATTGCTTTAGCTTGACATTCAAATTTATAGATAGTGGATATATAATGAAATTCAGTTCTCCAGCAATTGCACCAATTGCATTTGCTTGTTTGGTGTATGGAGAACATTTCAAATGTGAAATAAAACACGCTCTCCAAGCAACTGAGTTGGACTTCGAGCATTTCAGATTCCAATGTTTTCAGACCCCTGTTGCTCAGGTGTATATGGTGTACAAACATGCACATACAGAAGAAATCTCTCACCATATTGAAAAAGAATAAAGATTATCCTTTGTATCCAAGAGTCTGAACTCACAGCCTTAGTTCAAAGCTCTTTTCAGAAAATTTTGACAAGCATCAAAGGAGCAAGGGTGAGGAGCTAGGAAAGCTGGGGACTGTGCATGAAGCAACAAGCTTTGTTGTACCAGTTCTCCAGATCTCTCAACTTCCAGACTTCTGTGTAAAGAACATGATGACATGAGGCACTTACAGATAGGTTTAGAATATCTTAGTGCAACTTGGAACCCAGAATAAATAAGGCTTCAAATTCAGAACATTTTGCATACTTCTTAGTTTTGCATTAAACCTACTAGATATCTTTTGAATGCAAGTTATAATATTGTGGGCATAATGTAACAACACCTTCATCACTAATGGGCAGAGGTATTGCACCATGTATGTAATTTCATAACATATGTTAAAAAAAGGGGGGGGTGTCTCGATTATGCAATGCTCCTGGCTCCTGGGATGGGAGTACCAGAGTGATTGACAAATCACTTCAAAATGTTATTCAATTTCAGGTTAGTATGATAAATGGACCCACCCACTGTAGTTCATAAATCATGCTTCATGGCCCAGTGTTATCTGGAAATCAGGTCACAATAGATTGCTCTATACACTGTGCTTAAAACAAACCAGCTCAGCATAATGTGTGAACCTAACCAAAGCAGGATCAAAAGCTTTACGTTCAAGACTATTGATTGGGTCTAGCTGCTGATTCATTTCCAAGCCCTAATCAAAGGTACAGGGCTTTAAAGTCCCAAATGGCTGAATATCTGGATGAATGCATGCATCATTCCATTGTTCTCCTACTGGCACTGTAAATGAAGTCAAATGGACGTTTGCAAGGGACAAGGTTTCAGATGTAGAAAATTAGACAGGGAAGTGTCAACTTTCAAAATGAAAGTTTTGACTTGGTTGGGATCATTACTCGGAACCATGACAGGAAGTTTATCTGGCACAGATACATACACATCCAAAAATGACTTCTCACAAGCATTTTTTAACCTAACTTTCAAGTTCCTGAGTTGCTATGGTGTATATAGTTTATGAGAGTTGACTGCTGAGCCCAGTTCAAGGATCCTAGAATGGGAAAAGGAGATTTTGAATTTGAAATATCCTATTTCAGAGCAGAACTTTGGCTTCAATTCTGAAATGAGCTGTTGAGACTTTTGAAATTTGAAGTAGAAATGTTTGGAGTTCAGAACAGTCTCCAAATGCTTTCAACGGTTTGTTTTGCATCTGAAACATTATCCTGCACCAGTCCAGAAGTTTAGAACTTAAAATAAGATGTACTGAGCTCAAAACAGAGGGTTTGAAATTGTCTTAATTTGAAACATTCTTTACATTCCTAGAGAAAACAGAGTGTTCTCTAGGCTATCCCTTTAAGATGCAGAATTATCATATGGTTTCTGCTGTGTTGCTTTGTTTTCTTGCAAATGATCTGTTGTAGATGACTGTACTTCGTTCAAATTTTCCATATGATTTCAATGAAATTGTGTAACTGCAGGTAGTGCAGATGAACCAGAGAAACAGGATACCGCTACTAGTTTTATGAAAACTACTAATTTCCCTTGCAGAGGTCTAAATCCATAAATCATTCTTACTAAAGAGATAAAGGCTAAAAGGAATGGAGTCTGTCATGCTTCTACAACTCAATTACTTTATGTAAATTAATATAATCCTGTACCATTTCAGAATCAAAACAATTCACTCAGTTCAGAGTTCTAAACTTCCAGCTAAAGAATCCTCAATGCAACATAGAAGTTTTCAACTATATCAGAAAAATATCATAGTGATAAAAAAATATCAGTAGCATAAAGCTAGATATGTGATTCAAAAGGACCAATGTTATGAGAACATCATGGAGTACTTACCATATAAAGGGATTCTGAATGAACAAATAATATCAAAGCTTAGTGCCTTTTTCATTTATGTTAGTTGCATACTTTTTGCTATTTGGATATGCCAACTAATTACTCAGTTCAAGTCAAGTCAATTAAAGGGATGATTTAGAGTCAAGGTCTAATCAGGGTTTAGTATTTCATTAAATGATCAAAGCTGATTTGGACTAGCTCTGTCCTACATAAATTTCAAGACTTTGACTTATCACAGTGAAGTTCTAACCATGAAGATTTTTAGAATCATACCATAGTCTGCTCAAACAAAATATCTGAAAGCCTCTGCAAGCAAGTCATTGATGGCTATCAGTCTGAAAACCATACAAAGCCATTTGTACAACTCTGAGTTTTCAGCAATCTGGTTAAAGAAGAACAATGGAGGTGATCCGGAACAACAGTGAATCCTTCTAGGAGTTACTGTCCTGACAAAATCATTCTAAAAGCACAGCATAAAACTACACAGGTATTCACAAAGAATGTCTAGGATCTGTAGGGCTCTCTTATCTTGACTGAATGTTCACAACTCCATCATCAGAATAGCACTAGGTAATTATTTATGAAGAGTAAGACGGCAGAAGCCACAGTTCACTTATGTTCAGCTTAACTTTTTCAAAAGGCTACTGGATTATCTTTCATACTTCAAAATGAATATTCTATATATAGATGAGCCCAAAGGGAAAATTTTGGGCTCCACAGATATAATGCATTCTAGAACCCAAGCATTACATTGCACAGCAAGAACTTTATAACAACTGTCAATTGTGGCGATGGTCATATCTTGGTTTGGGGATGCCATGTTTTTTTGGAACTGAAACTTATTTTTTAAAAAATATGATTTTTATTGAAACTTTCAAATAAGAAGATATAAACTAACAGAACCAAACATAAAATAGGGGAAAAAGAAAGAAATTAAAGTAAAAGCAAAAAGTGCAAGGAATTTTTTTAAAAAAGTTGAAGAAAATTAGATACAAAAGAAAAAAGATATAATGAAGTGGCTTCCAATATATTTCATAACAGTTGTAAGTACAAATATACATTTAACCTCTCTTTCTAAAATACCATTGTATTACTCTTCTTTCTATAATATATCTTATCTAATCACCAAAACTATAAATCACAAATTGATTTTTTTCATTTTTACATGAAAAATCTTTAAGAGGTTACCACTCATCAATAAATGTAGACAGTACCTTTTCTATAATCAATGAATTTATACATTTCAGCAAAATCTGTTGACTTTACTGAAATAAATTCTTATTATAGAAGCAAGCATAAACTCTGTTTTGTATTAAAGAATTTCACACAGGAGAATATCAGAGTATCTACCTATCAGCTGAAGTGCAAGCGAGTGATATATCCAAAATGTATAAGCAAATCTAACCAGAATAAATGAAGAGCTAATTAAAAGTTTTAGAACAATGAAATCCAAATCCAGGCCTAAATGCCCTTGAAATGTTGAACAGGATTTGAAATGAATAGTTTATTTTAGAAAATATTAAAAGTTTGAAGCCATTTGCCTCTGAAAAGGGGAACAACATTATTACAGTGTTCTGAAATACTACTCATCAGTTACAGAAAATCTTCAGTTAAAGTTATTACAGCTAAATATGGTGCAACTATAATTCCTTGTGTTTTCAAATTGACACATTAGACAAACATTTGCTTCAACTTTGGTGTCATTTGTTCACTTAGATTCTATTTATGAATGAACTACCATGAAGCTTTAAATAATATTCAGTGAAAAATTCAGAAGGGGCAAAAAAATATTCACAGATCTTAACATTCTTAACAAAGTTGCAGGAGCACAAAGTTGTACTGATGCTGGTATGCAGGTTCTACCTTTGTATAGTTTATGAAATAGTACAAAATCTCTGAAACATTTATAATGAGCTAAGCTTCTTGGAACGTTTCTAAATTTTGTACTGTACTTTATTATCGTATTTTCATTTTCATTTTAATGGAGATTTCAATAGACAGGTTTTACTAGAATATAAAAGGTTCTTTCTTAGCCGTCATCTATCGAAAGTCTCTTCTAATTCTTCCACCTAACAAACTAATGATTTATTCAAAAAGGATATTTATTTTGAGTACAGCACAAAATATAAAATTACTGCATTAAGCTCTTTGCATGTACAGCTCTTTAGATCACTACAGATTTAACAGAGTGATGTAGACTGAACCTAAGAATTATTACATCTTTTTAAAATATCTTTTTAGGGTAAGTCCTGAGATGCTTATGAATTTTGTTTGAGAATAAAGATTTCTAAAATCAGTATTAGGTAGATGTATCTACTGTGTATACGCTCCAAACCCCACACAAAAACAGAAACATTCTGTTTCCCCAAAATGTTCCACTTGGCAAAAGGAGCTGCTGAAAACCAAGAGCTTATTCATCCCTTTCACATTCTCCTTTCTCCTTGCCACAAGGCATGGCCAAGTTGTTCAGCCGAAAGGATGCTATTGCTATAACCAACAGTTGCGTTGTTGGTTTTTATAATTATATTGCCATCTGAAAATCAAACTTCACAGGATAGATAAGATTTAATTTACTATTCCATATAAATTGAATAAAATGACATTCAAAGTGGTATGAGTTTTAGAAGAAATTAAATAAAAGTAAGGAAAATGCAAGAAGGCTACGTCTATTGGCTAGGAAGGCCTGATTGAGATCCTATGGGGTAACAAACAAGAGGTGTGTCTTGCGGTGAGGCAATATGCTGTTTAGTGAAGCACATGTCTTAGATACAGAAAATCTCAGACTAAGTCCCCAACATCTCCAGGTAGGGATGGAAACTCTTTTCTGAAAGCAGACCTAATACTTATTTATTATTTATTTATTAGAATTTGTCAAACAAAAAGAAGAACAAGAATAAAAGAATAAAACTACAATGACAGGGACGATAGGTACTTTAGTGCACTTATGCATACCCTCTCTACTAACCACTTAAGCATGATGTAAGGTCCACGGAAGTCAGTTTGTGATTGAAACTGTGAAAATTTGTAGCAGAAACAACTGAATCAGGTAGAGCATTCCAGACTTTGACAACTCTATTACAGAAATCGTATTTTTTATAGTCAAGTTTACAATGATTTAAATTGAGTTTAAAGTAGCTGTTAGCATGAGTATTATTGAAATTATAACAAAAAAGTCATTTACAGGTAAACATTACTATGTATAATGTTGTATGCAATACCTAGGTCTGACTGCAAGCGATGCAGTTCTAAGTTATCCAAACCAAGAATTTTGAGCCTAGTAGCATAGGGAATTCTATTGGGTACAGAAGAGTGCAAAGCTTTTCTGAACCAACTATCTGCCTCATAAGAACAGTCTTGCTAGATTAGGGTTAGGGCAATGGCCATCTTAACCCAACATTTTGTTCCTTTCTCAAGGTCACTTGTGGTATATCTGAAAGTAAGACATGGAGATATATCTCCTTTTCATCATCGCTCTCACAACTGGAATTTTGAGTCAATATAGTTTGAAGGCACATAAACTTTTAAGACTAAGGTCTGTCCCCCATGAAATTAGATAATCTCTCTTTAAAACAATCCTAGTTACTGACCATCAACATGTCTTGTGCTAATGAAATTCACAGATTAATAATTCAATGTATGAAGTATGGCTAGGTTTTGGTTTTTGTAAAAACTCCTTCCCTGTTTCTCACCTTTCCAAGGAAAACAAGCTGGCAAATACTGAACACAAATATGATCTAATAAGATTTATCATTATCTAGTAACCCTGAAGTGAACAGGTTGAAAACAGTCTGGCAAACACTGAACACAAATATGATCTAATAAGATTTATCACTATTAAATAACCCTGAAGTGAACAGGTTTTAATTTAGCTCTGATTAAACCCTTGTCCACTGCTTTCAAGAAAATCTGAGTCCAAATAGGTTTTGTTGACTTATTCCAAGGTACAAGGTTTCTAGGAGTTTGTAGTATTGAAATAACATCTTTAGACCAGTAAAGTAGGATTGGTTGATAGTAGTACCTTAGCAAGTATATTTTAGAAGTATGTCTAAATCTATATATTGGCAGTCTTTTCTGAAATACATCTTTTCCGGTGAGGCACAAAACTGTTTTTTTATGTTTTGTTTATTTATCAAATTTATATATCCAACCATCTCACTGAGGTGATTCTGGACAGTGCACAAAAACAGTTTAAAAATATAAGAATAGCAAATACAAATAAAAAACTCCTGGTAATAAATAACTAAAAAAATACAATGGTGGAAGAATAAAAAACACCCTCCTCAACAGTGTAGTTATCAAGCCAAGTCTCCAATTCCTTGGGAGCCGCAGGCCTGGTCATATAACCTGGTCTTGAGGATCTTATGGAATGTCAAAAGGGTTGACACCAATCTAATTTCAGGGGGAAGAATGTTCCATAAGGTGGATGTGACAGCAGAGAAATCACGTCTCCTGTTGCTCATCAAAAAGGCCACTGGCCAATGGTACCCGTAACAAGATCTCTGCAAGATCTTATGGGTCAGATTGATATAAGCATCAGAATGTTGACAACCTACTTTTTTTGGAAAACTGTATGATATAATAATGAATCAGCCTCCGCTGCTATTATTCTTTCTTGGCTCAGGCCTTCTTTGCAAAAGATTAGTGACAAAGACAAAAGCAAGATGTGGTTTCTGCTACCTAAAAAACTGTTACAGCAACTTCCTTACTGCTGGTTTTATTGCAAGATAAACAGGGAACCCCCCCCCCCCCCCAAAAAAAAAAAACCCTTAAGACCAAGACTGGTTAGAGCTATCAATTTGTTCCCTTGGTGATGAAAGTTAATGACATTTAGGACAAACACTGGTTCCCAGCTGTTCCTATTTTGGAACAGATAAAAGCAAAGAAAATCAAGAAGCTTGATTGGCAGTCATAATACTTCTCTCCATGAAATTGTCTGTCTGTCTGTCTGTCTATCTAATCTATCTGTCATCTATCTATCACCTATCTATCCACCTACCTATTCACTTACCTATCAATCTTTCTATCTACCTCTCTGTCTTTCTCCCCTATCTTTCTTTCATCTATGATTCAAATCTTCATATGAAGTGTTATTGCTAAATTAATCACAATACAAAAGACATGTGAAAACATTGAGGATCACTTTTCACTTTAACTTAAATATTTAAAATTATTAACAGCACATGTTTACTTGCTCTTCTGAAGTCCTGAATGCAAGTTTTAAAAGACAAAGTCTAGCCCTGGAGTGTGATACTTTTCCCATTACAGGGTAGAGATTGGTGGGGAATTGTTCAAAAGTCTTCTCAAATGGAAAAAAAGTTTTTGTCCCACACAACTGAGAGTTTCTATGAAATTCTTTTAGTGTTTTTTTTTTAACGGATATAGGAAGATACGAAAAGACTTGTTTGTTATTTTTCTATTTGCCATTACTCCAAAGTATTACACTGACAATCTGCACTTCCCAAAGAATAAGATTTGCTCACCACTACTTCCCCACATTTAACTGAAAATTTAGTGTTCGGTTTCTGGAGAGATAGATAGGACATTCATATTTGGCACCATAGCTACTTTTTCATTAAACCAAGCATAATAATACCACAATCCTTCTAGAATTTTAGCAAAGTTTTTTTTCTTTGAAGCAAATGTCAAAAAGAGATTCTCTTTAATTAAGAAAACTTATAGACTCTTTTTTTAAAGGAGAGTTTTTCTGTACAGCACTATTAAAATAGCATCCTACTGAAGGCTTAAATGTCAGTTCTGACTGCCTGAGTTCATTAAATTCTGGCTTTTAAAAATAAGCACCACAGTAAGCTCAAGACATTACCACATATTTATTCCCACTTTGCTCTGCTCTTGTGTGAAAAAAAGAATAAAGCAAAAAAGCCCAAGATAAATATAACTTCTCACTTCATTTTCAAGGGAGATATGTGGGATCAGACTATGAAAAGACTTATCAGTATAAACCTCATCTTAAAAACTGTTGGACAAATTTCATCTTCTCTTGGGAGAATATTCAATAAAATTGACACTCATTTTAGTTACTTGCACATCAGGAGATTTCAAGAAATTATCTTTTCTAGGATTTTCCCATGTATTGATGTCAAGCTGATTGGTCTGTAGTTCCTGGTTCCATTATTTTTTCCGTTTTTTGAAAACTGGAACCATAACAACTCTTTTCCAGTCCTCTGGCACTTCCCCCATGCTCCAGGATCTTTTGTAAAGATCACAAAACCACTAACAGAGGCTTAGGCTACAAGAATCAATGCTTCAGTTTGTGTCATTATAACTTGAAGTTTTACCCCTAGTCTCATTCTTCTTAGCAGCCATCCAGAAATAGGAAAATCTTATTTATAGCAGCTGTTTCATGTCAACTTCCAAGATCAGGGTTACCAAACATGAGCTGCAAACACCCAGGCTAGATTCAGATTTCTCTGAAATGTTTTGTGGCCACTTCATACTTGTGTAGATTGCTGCATCCCAAATCTGGTAGCAATATGCATTATAGAATCATCCCCTGGCTTTAAAAGATGGCTTGTTTCTAATATAACATATCTACACAATATATACAGATGCATCCAAAAGTATTGGTATCCCTCCACTTCTTCTCTAATTTCCCAATTTGCTGTTAAATAAGTTGAAACCAATTCAAGTGTATAGCATCTGCCTTTCTTTATTCCATAATCCATAGAGCAGACATGTTGCTTTTAATGTCTGACTTAACATATTCTTGTAAACAATAAAGCAAATGAAAATGTCATTCCAGTGCTATAAGATACATCAGGGAGTAATCTTAACAATTTGCTCTGTTGGAATTGAATGTTTTGTAATTAGTCATGCTTATGGTGGCAGTTAGTGCTTATTACACAGTCAATAAATAACTACTTGCCTCTTTTGTAGGGTTTGGGTCTTCTGTGAGCGATAACTTTCCACTGATTGTAGAATCAGTAATAAAAGATCACCTTAGTCCAATAAGCTCTATAAAGTGCTGGAAAACCATTTCAACCATCCATGACTGATGGTTGTCCAACACTTCTTAAACGTTTCCAGAGCACACCTTCCTTAAGTTCCACTGTTGTACAGTTCTGGCTGTCAAGAGGTTTCTTCTTATATTTAAGCCATCGGGTACCAGTTGAACTTATGCCTGTTATTTCTAGTCCTAATTCCAAAATATGCTCTTTTCTGCAAAGTATCTTGATCCCAGAAGCAAGAAACAGTTGGGAGTTGGACTTTCCACATCAACTGCACAACCTTCTCTGCATTTGTACATCTTTTTAGGTCAGGCCTTGTCAGCAGTTTCACTCCATGCTGCTGTATCACCAGACTGAATTAATGTTAATTTATTTTTCAATTCTTCTTAACCCCCATTAGTACTTGCTTGATCAAAAACATAAGGGGTAAATTGAAGAAAATAAATAAATTACTCCTGTTAAGCTACTATTATTAAATATACATAACTTTTTAATTATGATGTTAAGCTATTTTCTGGGTGTACTGTATTATACACTCAGGGTCACTCAGGCCCTTGTCACCTCTCGCCTGGACTATTGTAATGCCCTCTACATGGGGCTCCCTGCGGGGAGCATCCGGAGACTCCAGCTGGTGCAAAATGCAGCCGCGCGGGTGATCATGGGGGAGTCACGTAGCGCCCATGTGACGCCTCTCCTGCGCGAGCTGCATTGGTTGCCGGTGGCTCTCTGGGTTCGCTTTAAGGTTCTAGTTTTGACCTTTAGGGTGACCCATGGCATGGGACCAGGTTACCTTCAAGACCGCATTCTGCCAGCGTTCTCCAACAGGCCGGTGCGTTCCCACAGAGGGGGTCTGCTCCGGGTGCAGTCGGCCGCTATGTGCCGTCTGGCGGCGCCGAGGGGTAGGGCCTTCTCTGTGGGTGCCCCCGCCCTCTGGAATACTCTGCCACTGGAGCTCCGTACCGGCACGGACCTGAGGGCCTTCAGGCGCGCATTGAAGACCTGGCTCTTTGAGCAGGCCGGCCTTGGCTGAGATGGTTTTAATTTGGTCTCCATTTTATTAATTCTAAATTGGGTTTTAAGGGGAGGGGGGTGGGGTTTTGTTAGTTTTATCAAGCAGCCGATTGAAATTTAATATTTTTTAACTTTTGTATTCTTTGTGGGGTTTTTAGATGAGCTGTTCACCGCCCTGAGTCCCTCGGGACAAGGGCGGTATATAAATGGAATAAATAAATAAATAAATAAATAAAATAAATACATGTCAAACTTTAAGTCAGACTTCCACGATCAAGTCTACTGCAAACTGACTATTATGCATTAGTTTTAGAGCAAATACATTAGAAGAAAGAATTTGTCTAATACAATGCAGAAGATTATTATACTGTTGGAGATTTTCAGATGCAACAAACAGAAATAGAAAAACATTAAGGGACATCAAAGTATAATTTTAGGATGTTGATTGACAAAACAAAAACTTTATTTATAAATGTTAAATTTATGTTTCACTGAGAAAGAAATAAAGGGAGACTAGTATAGATCTATTTCAAGCTATTTCACTCTCATCAGCTAGCCATACCCTTCTGGAATTCGAACCTGGGCTATTAAATGGAAGGAGTATGTGCCGTCCCATAATTGGATAGACCAGGTTGCCCTGATAGACCAGTCCCAACAGAAAAATACCACTTTATTTATAAATGTTTCTGTTTTCAAACACGGAGACTTAAAGACAACCTCCAACTTTCCTTCAGTCTTATTTTTAGGTAAATGTTAACTCCAGTCTAATACTAGCTGACTGATTTTATTTGAAACATGGTGTGGTAATTGTCTAGACCTTATATGCTATCATATTTATTTTAGCCAGTCTGGGCAGGCATTATTTTAATTCTTCCTCAAGACCAAGGACTTAAATAGGAGTGTTTCCTATTTAAAGCAGTATAGCGTGCTGAGCTAACATTCCAGTGCTCCAAAATTACATCAGTATCCATTTCACAAAAGAACAAGTGGTAAAGCCAGACTGGAAAAAAACATAGGTAACTATTTATAGAGGGCCTTTTTTTAATCACAATCTTGCATGGAATTATATATGCTTAACGGCTATTATCTTAATTCCACTGAAGTCTGCAAAAATTGGGCATGGCATCATACCTTTTCAGCTCTTCTCTAATAATGTACTCATGTCTTGAGACATAAACATGAAGAAATACTATTTACCCTTCTGCAGGCAAAACATGCTCTATACTTAGAGAAAGTATATACAGTTTTGGGAGGCAAGAATGCCATTAAAAACAATCCCAAATCAAGCTCCTACAAATAGCTACACATACTTTAGAAACCGTGGAATGGAAGATATCTACGTATACAGAATATATTGGCCAGTGATTATGTGGGAATAACAAATATGCATCCTGTCTCCACTTCCAGAGGTGTGTTATTATATTTAGTATTTAAATATTCCTCTTTAAAAACAATAAGAAAATTCAACTTTCTTGAAAGGCGATAGTTTTGGAAGGATATATAAACTGAAACAGCAATCAATTAACCATGCCAGATATGCAAATTGCCAAGCTTTCAGAGGCCACGCATATTCCACCAATGATAAAAAATACAATATGGTGCAATTTACATGAATTTTATCCCTTTCTTTTATGATATTTGCTTCTTTCTGCCTGTCTGTTTTGACCATTAGTCTGGAACACATTTTAAAAGATACTTTTAAACTGCAGTATTTGCAGGGATATTTTTAAAAAATCAAGATAACAGTCATCACTATGCGACTGACAACTCACCCCTTTTTTACATGCAGTGTGTATATGTGTAAAAAGAGGCAGGGCTTTGATTGCACAATTAATACTACCCTCTTGATTTCTTTTAAAGCTTTCCCCCAACACTGTCTTGAGAACATCTCTGGCTTGAAGAATGACACAGTTTAAGAAGTAAATAATTATCAATATCGCAATTTTAAGAAAAGTGAACCTCTGCGTTAGGGCCATATCCAGATCCCACCATATCTAGATCTCAAGAACCCAGATCTGAGGAACATCTGCAAGCCATTACCCTTCCTTCAAAGTGTACATGAAAAGGACTACTTACACCAGGAGTGTCAAACTCAGGCCTGGGCCCATGGGGTACTTAGATCTGGCCCATGGGGCTGCAAAGGACTGGCCCATGGTGTCTCTGCCAGCAAAAATGGAACTCAGGAGGGCTGTGGGTGGCACTCCTGAGCTCCGTTTTTGCTGGCAGAGGTTGCAGGAGGCTGTCACAGCTGAAAATAGAGCTTGGGAGCCCATTTTCGCTGGCAGAACACAAGGGCCATCAAAGATACCCCTGACACGAGTGAGGTTGAGCTGGCCCCTGAGATCAAACACAAGCCTCATGCGGCCCTTAATGAAATTGAGTTGGACACCCCTAACCTATACTATCATTCATAAAATAGCATAAGGTTACAGGTGATTTTCAACTTACAATCATTCATTAAGCAACCATCTGACATTATAACAGCACTGAAAAAAGATTTGACTGATTCTTACACTTATAACCATTATATCTTCCCCACATGTGATTAAAATTTGGGTTCTGGGCAGCTGGCATATATTTACAATGTTTGCAGTGTCCTGGGATCATGTAATCACCATTTGTGACCTTCCCAGGTGACTTCTGACAAGTGAAATCAGGAGGGAAGCTGGAAATTATTCACTTAACAATTTCCTTGTGTCACAATGGAAAATCTGGTTCAAATTCTGGTCATAAATTGCAAACGAGCTGTATTGTGAACTGAATGGTGTGGTCATTTTAACAAGTCAGGATCAAAACCATTCATGATTTAGCACTACGAATGAACTAAGACCCAGAAATACTAACTAGGAAGGAGCTGTACAAATATCCAACAGCCAGCCATTAAAATAATCCCCGATGCTTCTAAAAATAAACCTACATGTTGGTACACACATAATTGGTTATTATTTTAGTTTGACCCCAAAGTGAAAAAAAGAATCAAATTCATTGTAACCCAAGTTTTCTCAATGGTAGATAGCATTCCTCTCTCACTGTGTATAGCAGAATGCACTCTTGGTTTTTGTGCTGTCATCCAGAACAGACGTTTGTGCTTAAAACATTCCTGCTGCCTTCTCTCCCTGCTCCACAATCCTCATTATCCTCAACTTATTAATGTGAACAAAAGAGACAAAGAGCAATAACCAACCCAAAAGGAAACATAGAGAATTGCAAGAGGATTATACAATATTCATTATTCATCACCTGATGACTGCAACATTCTTTGATAATTTGCAAATGAAAGACATTTGTATGACTTTTCGTCAACAGAAAGTCAAAGACAGAATTCCTGAACTGGAGCACAAGTCACTGGATAATTTCAAATGGTGTGTGTTGGTGGGTGAATCAAAACTTCATCCACTCCAAAGAAGAAACGTAACAACAAATATAAATGTGCTGGCTGTTGGATATTTGTACAGCTCTTTTCCCTACCAAAAATCACATTGAAGCATAGTTGGAAAAGTGACCCCCCCCCCCACACACACACACATCTCTCTTCCCAGAATTTTAGCCTCCTATTTGTCTGAATAGAAGATTCAACAGAGACTTTACCTAATGTATTAAGAATTAAATATTAACAGATCATCTCATGAATGCCTATTCAAATAAACTGTTCTGTGATCCATGATCTGTTTTTCTCTTGACTGACTACTATGGTGCAATGTCCCCATGCACTTATTTTGCTATGAAAATACCACTGTTGGCTCCAAAAATAGCAACTTGGCAAAGTTTCCTGTAACTAGAAAAAAAATCAGGAGAAAGGACTGGTAGTTTTCCAGATTGCCAAGAACAAATTGGTAGAAGCAAGCTGACACGTTGAATTTTAACCTTGTATGGGGACAGGATGTTCATACTCAGCAATTGCTCTCCAAATACATTCAACAAATATGCCAAGCTGCCAGAGTGGTCCATCTGCCACTTTGTCAGTTTCTAGCCAAAATATTTGTTTTATCACTTGGGGCACAGTAGTTGACTTATACAGGTCTGCCCGTTTTCAGTAATACTGGCATGTTTCAACCTGGGGTGTTGAATACAGTATATATATTCTACTCTAATATATAGTAAAACCTATATAATATATATATAATAATTATTTATTAATAATACCTTGCACACATTTTTAAGACATATGCTTGAACGAAGAGCAACTACTCAAAGAATGGGCATATATCTTCTATACTCCCAGATACAATTTCAGCATCTTTTCTTGTGGCCCCATCAGAACCTGGTTTGGAGGAGGAGCTGGACACAGGACCATCCAACAGGCATGGTACGCCTCCCTTGGCATGTTTGGAAAAGTCATTAGCTGAGGACGATGCTGTCCCGGGCCCCTCAGGCATTAGGGAGGTGGTCAACAGGAAGAAGAGCTGCCTGCCTGCACACGGACAGGAGAGGATCAGTTGATGACAAGCAGTGGTGCTGAGAGGCAACAGATATTCTCTGATGAGGAAGAGCTGCCTCATCCACTTGATTCAAGGGTATGGAGAGCAGAGTGTAGGCAAGCTCAGAGAAGGGCTGCAAGTTTACATGCCCCACTTCTCCTCACAGGGAATACCTGAAGTGGAGTGATTTAAGGAGAAGCCATGGGGAGAGTTCCAGTTTTGGTTTCTCCAGCGACAGACCGAAATCCACAACTGTGTGCGGTTTCGGCCTGTGCTTGCTGCTGGAGCGCCCCAATCCTTGCGATTCGAGGCTGAAGCCATGCCGTAGAGGTGGTGAAGATGGGGGAGACTGCCAGCCAAGTTGAGGGGAGCCGCATCTCTCCTCCTTGGCTAGCCTAACTCCCTTTCCCGAAGGCGACAAGTGGCGGTCAGAAATGGCCACCACAAAGGAGAATCGGATGGGATAAGAATGTGCAGGAGGAAGACAAAGAGGAAAGCAGGACAGACTGGGCTAAACATAAAGAAACATCTAAACAAGATACCCTAAAGCTAAAAATATTTAGAGGGATACCTCTGAAAGAAAGTTCTAACAGGCGGCGAAGGATAGAGAAAAGGAGGTTAAAAATCCCTTCTCCTATTTTTTTTATGTTATTATTATTGATTGGAAAGTTTATGCTAAATTAATTTGACAGTAAATAGGCTATCTTAAGCTGGAATTTGAATGTCAAAGGAAGATAAAAAAGATTTCTTGGTACTTTATTTTACTTTTACTATTTTTGGTCAAAAAGGAGAAGAGATAAAAGGGTGGAATTTGGAATAGAAAACAGAGTTTCACCTGGAAAAAAAAATAAAGGATCTAATTGTGAACTTTGAAAAGATTCTCAAGGATACATTGTAACTGAAACTTTGTTGAAAGATACAGTAACGATTGGAAAGGAAGAAAAAACAAGACAGAACAGTTTGGGGAAGAAGAGATTGGTTTCTTTTTTTCTTTTATTAATCAAAGTCACTCGGATGGTTGTTTGAAATAGCATCACTCCTGGAGCAAGTGAAAATATATCTCCAAAATGAGACAGAAGAGGCAGAAAAAGAAGGAAGATCTTTTGGCTTCATGTTAGAATTTTTGGAAATGGAGATCCTGGACTATGAAAAAAAGCTTTAAGAGGAAGAAGAAGGCTGGAACAAAGAAGAAGCCATCTTTACTGAAATAAAGCAAAATGTAGTAAAAAGGGGTAAAAAGGGGAAAGGAGGTAAAAGTTTTAGATTAAAAGCAGCAGCCAAACAGGAAAATACTTTGAAAAAGAAATATACTAGCAAGGAGAAGCAGAAAAGTAAATTACAGAAAGGGAAAAGAGAGAAAGTTACACAAAAAAAAGGGATGAGAAAAAGGGGGGGGGGAGATAGAAAGGGAAAGAAATTATGAGGAACGAAAGCAAGAGATAGAGAAAAAAGGGAAGCGTGCTAGAATTAAAGGTATATGCTCAGCTTGGGAACACATAGATAATGGTTAAATCAAGTTAAAATTGAGAACTCTGTAATGGTACTAGGGTTATAATTGTAGAATAATATGATGTGTTAGAAATGTAATATATAAGCAACTTAAGAGATAGACATTATATTATTATGTTTGGTATGTTTATTTAGGGAAATGGAAAAGAAAGAGGAAAGATCTATATTAGCTATTTGGAATGAATTTGAATAATTATTTTTAAAGATTGGTAAAATATTTAAGAGTTAGCCAAAATGAATTTGAATAATTGCCTTTTTTATTGGATAAAATTGTATAATTAATTAATTTTATATATATATATATATATATAGATAGATAGATAGATAGATAGATAGATAGATAGATAGATAGATAATTAATGTAAGAATAAAGAAAGGAGAGAAATATTTTGGCTGTTTCCAAAGATTGTTAATGGAAAGGATTTATAGGGTCCATATCAACATGAGAATGATTTAAATTATTTTACTAATGTTTATATATATACAGTGTTTTTGTTAGTGGTGTAGGTCTTTTTTGCATTTGTGGAGAAGTACCAATCAGAGTCTGAAGATGAGATTTATATAAAACAGATATTAGATTTGAATGGATAAACTTAATCTTTAATGAGATTATAAATATAAGATTTAAAGGTGTTGTTCCCCGATTGATAACTAGAGGGAAAACCTTGCTTGTGTTTTGTTTTGGCTTTTTTTGTTTTTCTTAGACTGTTGGAAGAGAATATATAAAATTGTAAACAATGACAGACAAAAATATAAGGATAATGAATAAAAAGATATAGAAATTTGGATTGATATTACTATAAAAGAAAATTAAGAGAAGTTAAAGGAGAAATGGTGAGAAATTGATAAAAATGATAAGATATAAAGTTGAATTTATAAGATGAATATAAATATGAAATTGTGTCTGTATGAAAATGTGATAACCTGGAATCATGCTGTACTCAAATAAGATGTTTTATTTGTTTGATAAAACCCAATAAAACTTTTCCAAAAAAAAAAAAAGAAGCCATGGGGAGTTAGTCTTTGACAATAGTCTTACAATTGTCAGAAACAATTGTTTGTTTTGGCTTACACTACCCCGGCTTTGACTCATGCCTTTTGCCATGCCTTGCTTTGAAGATTCTTTTTCGCCTTTTGCTTTGCCTAGCCTTGAGGACTGCTTTCTATTTTTTGTCTTGGACCATGCCATTGTCTTGTGGGTTGCTTTTGGACCTTTGCTTTGCCTTTAGAACTGCCTCTTGCATTGTCTTTGCCCTGTTTTTGCCCTGAGGACTGCCATGTGTTGTGTGCCTGGATTCTGCTTTATGGACTTGCTTAGCCGGATGGACTAGACTTGGAAATCTGGACCTTGCCCTGTGCGCGTGCTCCTACTCTGTGGCGTTTACTTGTGTCCTTTTTATGATAACATCAACTTCCCAAAATAATTCACCCAAAATCTTTAAGATGTTGATGATCTATCTTGCAGATTGATTGCAATAGCATATAAAATCCTTTTACCATACTTGTCTTAAGTAAGAGCTTGTGTAAGAAAGCCAAAAGGTCTTAATGTGATTATCTCATGGAATTCTAGTAATTTTAAAATTATGTTTATTTAATTCTAAGGTCTTGCAGATGTGACATAGGAATGTTGCAGGTGCCCTACTGCCAATCTACACAATCAGGCTGTCATAACTTAGTCAGAAATATCATTCTTATGAAGAATGTATGTCTATGGATGGTTACATTAAAAAAAATGGATTAACTTTTTAACTGGATTGCAACTGATGTAATAATTTTCAGATCTACTAGTAATGAAATTAACTGATATTCTGTATGCATTTGTGGAAAAACAGCTCTATGCAATATATATAAAGGCTTAAAATTACAGTAATTACTAAAATGGCTCTAATAATTAATGCTTTAACAATATTAATTACTGTATGTTACGAGCTCCAAAAATGCATTTCCAATATTCATCTCTAATACAATTGATTTTCACAAGATGGGCTATCAATGTTTATATCCGTTATGTCAGTATTAAATGTAAATTTCAATATCCCAATTCCAAAATTCCAATGTAATTATGCTTCTAGATTCCACTTCTCAATATTGCTTTATGGAACATTAATTCTCACAAATGCATTAGAGATTAACAATCTTTCATTATAGCATTATGTCATTAGTCAACAAGCAAAATTGATCACTAGAACCATATTTTTTTCTAGGAGATTGACTTGGCTTAAATACTTCAGGAAATCTGGATGAAATCTTATTTCAGCGTGCCTCTTTTTAAATGGCTAAATATCTGATGATTCACAATTATAAAACATGTATTTATTTCATTAATTTGAATTCATAATCTCATAAATTCTAAAGTAATAATGTAATAATGTATTATACATTTAAAAATATGTGCATGTTTATTTAAATATCTGATTCAATTTAACAAGCCTTATTTTTAAGCAACTATGTATAATGGATCTGAACATCTGAAGAGGAATATGTTATTAATCCCTAGTGCAAAATATTATAGAAATGTCAGTAACTCACAATTTGATCACTCAGTTGGTCTACTGAATAGATTCTACTTGGGCTTACCTTTACTGGAAACTGCAGCTGATATGACAGATTAATGCTAAATTAATCCCTGCAGGGTAAAATAAGACCTATATTGAAGTTGCTTCATTAGTTTCCAGACCAAATCAATGGATTGCAACTTTTAAAGCCTCAGAGTATATAGTACAGCACCGGGCAATATCAGGAATAGTCTTGTTGAACTTGGATTGCTGGTCTGGTTCAATCATCTAGAAAAGGCCTATAGGAGAAATGCTTCCCGTGAGATGAATAACCTTTTTATTGAATGAATTACAACTGGGTGGATTTCTACAAGATACCAAACCACAACTCATTATTCACAAACCATAATAGCAAGGATCGAATAAATTTAAAAATAAAGTTAAATTTAGCAAAATGGATGACATGAGAAGCAAACTGATCTGTTTCCCACCTTATTTGATTGTTGCTTTACAAATAAAGAAAAATTTATATATTCAATTTCTTCTGAGGATCTTCTTAAACATTTTCCCGCAAAATTTTGCTTATACATTTTTTTATGGCAGGCTAGTTCCACGATCACTAGTTTTTGTGTTCCTGGGAACTCTATAAAGTACAGGGAGAGAAGGAGAGGGAGACGGAGGAGAGGGAAGAGACAGAAAGGAGGGGGGTAGTCTTCAACTTAAAACAGTTCATTTAGTGACAGTTCAACGTTACAATGAACCGGCTCTGAAAAAGGTGACTTATGACTATTTTTCTCACTTACGACCGTTGCAGCATCCCTGTGGTCACGTGATCAAAATTCAGATGCTTGGCAACTGGTTCATATTTATGATGGCTGCAGTGTCCCAGGGTTATGTGGATCAGCTTTTGGGACCTCCCAACAAGAAATCAATGAGGAATCCAGAGTCACTTAATAACTGTATTGCTAACAAATGCAATGATTCACTCAACAACTGTGGAAAGAAAAGTCATCAAATGGGGCAAACTCACTTAAGAAATGTTAAATGTTGGGCTCAGCTGTGGTCATAACTCGAGAACTACCTGTACACTGGTAATGGTATCTACTTGGGTAATGAAATGCTTGCAAGTAAACAACCAAGCTCAGAGAGCACCAAAGAGACAGCAATGTAGAGAAGTATATTTCATAAGAATAGAATATTCAGCAACAAAGATGTTGTCCACTATCAATTAAGCATTTTGGCATCATATAATTATAACAATTCTTCAGCAGATGGCAGCACCTAGCCTATCTTGGCTGATCAGGAAAAGTATGATTTTTCAACACTGCTTGGCGCCACAAGGCACTTGAATAGGAAATAACTTAGCAATTTTAGAGCTGTTGGCTAGACTATAAAGTAAAAATAAGAAAGCAGTTGCAAATTATTCCTATTATGTGTCCAGAATATTGCATGAATACAATATTCTGTATCCTCAAGAAGTCAAGCTGAACTTGAAAGTGTCTTTTACCTATTAAAGAAACATTAGCTAATTAGTGCTAATCAATGGCAATTCTTACACAATACAGAGATAATTTAAGGTCTTGTCTATTGTAAGATATGACAGTTATCAAGATGATTCTAAAAGAGAATCCAGATTTCTAGATGTTACAGATTCCACTGTCATTTTCAAGTGGAACTAAGCTGAACATTTTAAAAGATTGACCTGACCTCTGAATTATGGCTATCAAAGGCTATGAGATACAGTTTGCTACATGCAATTTCACTACATCCTCAACTCCACTAATGTAAAATAACAAATTAGAACTTAACAGAAAACACTAATTTGTAACCAAGCCAACAAAGAGGTGCTTGTGCACAGGCTGGTTGTTGTTTTTTATGGTTCTTAATTTCAACCTCACAAGACTAACACACCTGCTGGGACCCAAAACCCCAAAGTTCTCACCCTAAGTCATTTGGCTTTGGGTTAACCAATTGAGAGGCCGGTCAGCAAACTATGGTGAAGCCTCTGCCTGGTACAAGGGGGAACACAGCCCAAGTCACCAGGTGGGAAGCAGGTGGAGCTTCTGAAGGAGCTCTCCAAGGTAGGAGGAACCAAAGCAACCTTTACCTTGTAACTGTGCTGAGAGGGACTCTTGGTGCTGCTGGTACTTGAAGGCCACAGCTTCAGATTTCCTCAGCTGGTTCTGCAACTCATAGTATAGCATCGCCCCATAGATGAAGCCAAACACCACGGTGAGGAGCAAGAGAGATTGCAGGATCCGCTTCTGTTTTCGGGAACACATCCCGTTTCCCATAGTCCCTACCTTGGAGGTGGGAATCCAAGTTGATGTCCACCTAGGACTTCAGCTGCCTCAGGCCACAACATGAACCAGGGAAGAGACCTCAGGGACTAGGAGGTCCTGGCACAGCTGCTGCCATAGGCCCTGATGCAAACCTACAACCAGCTTATTACAACTCCTGCCAGGAATTCAAGGTCATAGATAGACAAGCCAGCTTTGCAAGAGCTGCAGGTTCCCAGGAGACCGAGATCAGGCGAAGGGAGGGTCGGTTCAGCCGGGCATTCGAAAGGAAAGCGTCCCCAGCACGGCTCGTAGAAGATGGAAGTTCAGAAGAAACGGGACATCTCCAGGCAGGTTCGTCCTTGCTTCACCAATTCTTCTGCCGGATTTCAAGGTGAACCATCAGCCAGCGTTGCTGCAAGGGACGGTCCCCACACGGGGACTGGAGGGGCTCTTCTGCCAGCGCCCCCCTCGCTTCGGCAGGGATGGGTGGAAGGCGAGAAGTCTCTTTCACCAAGGCAAGGAGATTGTTCAATATAGAGCTTTTTCCCACTAAAGTTACACTTTGTGTGTGTTGTTGTTGTTGTTGCTAAACTGCCCCAAAAGGAAGCTTTTCTTCTCCGGTTCTCCTCCTTCTCTTTTTTTGGGGGAACCATTCAATCTCTGCACTTACGTGTCACCTCCGCTGCCGGGCTGCTTTTTCTCTCTCTCTCTCTTCTTCTTCTAGCGGGATCCCTGAAGGAAGTCCCGCTCCGGCCGCCGCCTCATTGGGCACAGCCTCTGGATACTCCCCTCCTCTCGAAGAAGGCAGAGCGCGCGTGCATTGGCCGTTCGGCGCGTCTATCTCGACTCGCGGAGAGCTCAACTCCATTCTCCGACCCCCCCCCCGACCCCCCCGCCACATCTCTCTCTTGTCTCTCTCTCTCTCTGTTCACCCTCCCATCCGGCTTTGAGAGAGGAGGGAAAGAGAGATGGAGAAGTGGATGGGGCTCCTAGTGGGGAGGGCGGGGCCGTCGCGCGCCAGGGCCGGAGGATAATGTGTGCGCGCAGGGGGGAAAGCGCGCGCGTTCTGGTTCGGCGGTCGGTGAGGGTCTCTTCTCAGCCAAATACGAGGGCATGTGCCCGGGGGTGGATGGATACTATTACGCGTATTGCAAACTACGGAGCACCCCGATATTGCAGTCAAGTGTTTGGCTCTTTTTGCAATCTCTGGGTTGCCGACTTGGGGAGGGGGGGGGTCGTCCACATTCTTTGCAATTCAGATACGTTCGCACTGTGTTTTCCAACGTTTATAGATGACGGTCTCCCAAAAAGTATTGGACTTTTTATTTTATTTTTTAACTCAAGGTATTATTTAGGCAGCTTTGGATTGCACCGGCAGACGTACATAAGCGTATGTGTTAAAAAGGAGGTTTTGCTGTTACATATTAATGTATAAAAGCAAAAACTTGAGGTTGGAATGTGTTTATCGTGTACAGTGCTAAGAAGAGTTGGAAGACAATGCCCCTTTTCTTTCTTTTTCTCTTGCCCCTTGTATTCCACATCCCCTTCCCCGCTCCCTTTCCCTCCCCTAGTTTCTTTCCCGCCCCTTTTCTTTGTATTTTATACAATAAAATAAAACCTTAATTTAAAAAAAGAGGTTTTGCTTCATGGTCACAGTGCATTACTCCATAATTAATTTAGCCTTGTTTTAATAGTGGGTTACTCGGGTACTACTTAAGAGTGGAATAAGAGATGAGCTAAAAATATGAGTGGCCAGTTTATAGTTTACTGATTGAGCAAAGATAGCCTTTGAACTGGAATAGTTTCCAGAAGCTTGACATTGCTGCACACTTGGTTTAATTGCCGCAAAAGTCATGGGTTTAAGAATGTATATATATATATATATATATTTTACTATAGTAAAAGTTTAACTTTCTGCCCCTGGAAGTTTTGTTTGACAGTTGTCATCATCCTCAATTAATGCCTTATGAGATAATAATTCTATTTATCTTCAAAGCATAGTCATAGCAGTCAACTATGACCAATCTAAAAAAGATAAGTAGATCATGTTTGTCCCAAAGATGATTTTTCAAGAGGTAACTGGACTTTCTGTTTTTTCTATGAAGACGTTTTGCTTCTCCTCCAAGAAGCTTCTTCAGCTCTGACTGGATGGTGGGGAATGGAAGAATTTATATTCCTTGCAGATAGTCATTTGCATTCTTTTAGTGGGTTAAGGTCATCTGGAGGTTTTTTGTGTCATCAGATGCAAATGGGTGTGAAGTTTTATTGGAACTGTAGAAAGGATTGTGTTGTTGACTGGAGATAGATGATGTCGTATCCCTCCCCACCTGTTGAGAGAGGGCTGTTGAATTTTGGCCTCTGACCCTTCTTTTAAACCAGCAGTCCTCTCTGTCCAAAATGTGGACTTTGCTGTCTTCAAAGAAAAACCAAAAAGTCCAGTTGCCTCTTGAAAAAGTACCTTTAGGACAACCATGACGATGACTGAGAATCTCCATAGACATCACGTTTGAATAGTATTGGGATGAAAAAAAAGCATCTGGACATCCAGAGTTATAAGAAAGCTGAGAAAAAAAATCCAAAAGATGACTGTGGTATATATTATTGCTATGAAATGTGAATTTTGATTCAAGGTGGTCTTTACCTCTAGATTATTTTGGTTTGAAGATGGGATGTAAATTATGGTGAGCATAATTTATTTATTTATTCAATATCTATGCCTGCCTATTGCAGTCAATGACTCCACTTCCATTTTGCAAATTTTCAATGACAATATCTTTTCTTTGAGAGGACCACTAACTCTTGCTTTTGTAAATACTTATATTAAAAACAAAACATTTGATGATTGGTTGGTCTTTTAATTCTTCAAATTTATTTAATTGACTAAATAGTTCCAATCTTTTTAGGGAAAGTTTTCTTAGCACTTGGTTTCCTTTTTGTTAAAGAACTTTCCAACTATTAACAAGTAGTGTCCATTTCTTCCTGGCCATGGCTGCCATGTGCTCTTTGAGCAGGAGTCATGAGTCCAGAAGAATCCCTAGATTGGATACTGGATCTGTTTCAAGTAGTGCAATCCTATTCAAAAATGATAAATTGCTAGATAGAGGAGGCTCCAAAACCCAAATCCACTCAATCTTGCCAACGTTTAGCTGAAGTTTGTTGTTCTCCAGGTACTGAGAGAAAGTATCAATAGCATTTCATCCACAATCTGTACTTTGTGAAGTCACAGTTCAACAATTTTCCAGGCTTTCTATGTATCATAATCAACACTTTGATCCTCACAATGGAAGAATGAATGACTGCAAAAGTTGATGGAGTAAGCAGAGGTAGCTAAATTGACTGCTTTGATAAAAGAAAAAAAAAATGTTTGTTTCTACTTGGAAACTGCTTCTAAACTTTGTGCTTGAGGTGGAAAAAAATGAAACTTTGATTTTGGGTTTTACTGATTAGATAGATTTATTGATATAAAAATGGCTAGTTTATACTACTATGTAAAAAGTCGAGGTTGGATGTTACTGTCTTATTCTACTGCGCCAAAGGGAGTTGGAAGTCAATGCCTTTTCTTTCTTTTTCCCTTCTTTTCTGTATTCTTTCTCTTTTCCTTTCCCTCCTCTTATTTTTCCTACTATTTGTTTTTACATTTTTTGTATATTATAAACAAACAAACAAAGAATAATACACAGCCACGCAGACACACAATTGTCACAACCCATAATCTCTTTAATCGCTTTTCATTTCTTTCTATGAGATAGGACAAACCTGAAACGCACTGCTGAACCTGAATAAAATATTTGTAGAAGGAACTCTGCTCAGTTATGTTGCACTAGATTTCAAAGTTCAGGAGTTCTTAACAACTTCTCTCTACTCTGCTCACAAGTAAAGTCTACAATGTTAATCACTCAATCTTGATCCATTCTCTGCTGCATCTAACAAAACCTGCTGTGGGCTGTGAAGTGTCAGTGTTATTAAGATTAAACTGTTAATAATGAACAATCAATGACACGGACTTGTTTCAAATATACTGTACTGTAACCATGGTATACCAACCATAATAGTACAACCATAATCATAGCACAACCAACCCTCTCCCACTCCATGAATCCTCATCCCTCTCTTCCCATCTTTAATTATCATTTTTGTTTTTATTGTTTTTAGAAATATCTACTTTTCACGGTTTTATTGCTTTTAATGTTGAAGCCTCCCAGAGGTGTGGCGAGATGGGTGGCAAATATACTCAATCGATAATGGCTGAATTTTCACATTCAGGTAGTCTTTGATTTATAACAGTATATTTGGTGACCATTAGAAATTACAACAGCACAGAAAATAATGATTTATGAACGTTTTTCACATTTAACAACCGTTGCAGCATCCCCATAGTCAGGAAATCAAAATTCAGATGCTTGGCAACTGAACTTACATTTATGACAGTTGCAGTATTCAGGTGTCATTTTGTGACCTGACAAACAAAGTCAATGAAGAACCCAGATTCATTTAACAACCATGTTACTAATTTAATAGCAGCAGTGATTCACTTAACAAATATGGCAAGAAAAGTCATAACACAGGACAAATTCACTTAACAAAATTCTCACTTCACATAAATTTTGGGCTTAATTGTCATACATTGAGGACTACCTCTACTAAATTATAATCTAGTTTGACTGGTTTGGCTAAAATGTTGCATGTACACAGCTGAACATACATCAGTATAACATACCAATTCATTCTTAGATCACAGTTTAGGACTACAACATATGTTTTTCAAGTATATTGTAATCCACAAATTTTATGTTATAAAACATGTTTTAAAGATTTCACAAAATTCCTTATTTTCTGAATGCCAGAGTTATGTGAATGTATATTAAAAGTAACAAATGCAGTGTCAACTGCCCCAACTTGGTCAGTTAGAAAAGAAACACTTTCAAGCCCATGATTAGCCAAAAGTAAAGCAAAAACTCTCAGGCCAACTCACCTCACAGGGTTGTTTGGAAGATTGGAAGGGAACAGGGTATTGCACGAGTGTCAAACACGTGTCACATTGCCATTATGTGACATATTGCATTGTTTTTTTCCTTTGCGTAGCTAGAGTGGGCATGGGCCTGCACCTGGTCCATAGGCCACCAGTTTAACACCCCTGGTGTATTGGCTTTGTTCCAGTAGTAGGATTCAAATGTTTTTACCACCGGTTCTGTGAGTGTGGCTTGGTGGGCATGGCAGGGGAAGGATACTGTAAAATCTCCAGTCAGAGGTGGTATTTGCCGGTTCTGTGAACTACTCAAAATTTCTGTTACCGGTTCTCCAGAACTGGTCAGAATCTGCTGAATACCACCTCTGATTTGTTCACCACCTTGAATTACTTGTAAAATTAATAAAGGTGGGGAAAAAGAGGGAAAGAAAAAAATTCATCTAGTTCAGGCATCTTTCCTGTTTAATCTTTTGTATGGCTTCATAGAATATAGAATAATAAGATTTGAAGGGACCCTGGAGATCTAATCCAACCCCTGCTCAAGCAGGAGGTCCTGCACCATTTCAAACAAATGGCTGTCCAGTCTCCTTTTGAAAACCTCCAGTGATGGAGCACCCACAATATCTGGAGGTAAGCCTTTCCGTTGGTTAATGGAATACAAATGCATTGTAGAATAGACCAACACCCACTTCAAAATTTTTTATTGTTATAGCTCTGTTCATAATCTGTTTCTGTTCCTTTGTAATCCTTGGTAAATTTTTGTTTCTTTAGATATTGATCTGTTTTCTCCAGAGAAATGTCATTTTCTTTATACAAATTGGAATAATATTGATAAAATGATTTGTATAATCATTCTATCTATAATACAGTATCTTTCTTGTAATTTCAATGTTATTTTATTTTTATTTTCATAATTTATTGCCAGGCACTTTCTTGGTTTGTTTGAAAACTTTTTTTTCTTTATACATTTCTTTTTCTATTAACATAGATAACCATCATTGTAAAAGCTTAATTTTTGAGAAATACTTATCTTCTCTGGAAATTTCTTTAATTCTTCTCAATTTCTCTTTGTGTCATGCAAAATAGCTTGTATTTTTCTTTGAGTCTTCTTTTTGAGTGTACTATTATAAAAGTTTTAGTGGCATCCCCAATCATTCTTAAATCAATACTTTTATCTAAATTGTTTTTAAAAAATCAATTTATTTTGACAATTATCCATTATTGCTTCTCTCTGTAGAAATACACCATCTAAAACTACTAAATTTTCTTTTAAAAACCAAATAGATTATAGTTTGAAAAAGTCCTTGAAAGAATCTCTAAGAATCTTAGTAGCCAAATTGTTTAAAATCCAAATTATATCTATTATTGAAAAAGATCTAGTCCTTCAGAAAAGTAGATCTCTTGAATTGTTGCTTTTCTATTTCCATATTTCAACCAGCTGTTAACTGTCCCCAAAAAAGTTACCACACCCATCAGTCAATTATTATAAAATTTCTCTTTCTGGTTGGACATTTATATTCAAAAAGAACCTTCCATTTTTTGTTCCTGCTGCAATAAATTATTTCTTGATTATAAACAAAATATATACACTGTGTCCTTTTTTCTAGTATGTATCAATTGTGGGCAAGAATTGTTTTCCTTGTTTTATTTCTTTTCAAATAATGAAGTATTATTTTTCTTTTGAGGAGGATTTGCTCTGCTTATGTTCTATATTAAACATTTGTAATCTGCAGTCAAGCCAACAAATTAGAGAAAATGAAGAGAGTTTTATTCACTGGTCATAAGTCTGGTTCTTAGAACTGACTGGCAATGGAGAAGAGAGGGAGGGAGGAAATACAGCTACAATGATACTGTTTCTTCATATAGAGTATCCCATTGTAATTCATCTGGCACTGTCTGGATAGTTTAGATCAGGGGTGTCAAACTCATGTCCTCACAGCGCCATCACGTGATGTATCACAACTTTTCCTCGGCATGGGCGTGGCCAGCATATGATGCATTCAGGCCGCAGGGCACGAGTTTAACAGCCCTGGTTTAGATGGATGAGATAGACTTCTGAGGATGCTAGATGAGGTAAGGTATTAATATGGCTCTCCCAAGTATCTGCAGAAGGATTGGACAAATAATGGAAATGGAATGGAATGGAGTGGAGTGGAGTGGAGTGGAATGGAATGGAATGGAATAGAATAGAGTATATATTAACTTTTAATTACAGTTGCTAAATAATGCGTCAAGGTTTTACTCCTAAATATCATTTGTTTAAAGACTCAGAACAAGAGTGGCTTGTTAAATTCTTGGATATGTTCCAGTTGTAAATATGCTAGAAGAAATATTCTCTGGAAATATGCTAGAGCAGGAGGAGAAGGGCTCCTTTTATGAATGGAAAATTGAAATATTCCCATCTTATACATTTGACTTGAACTATTCACCTTTTCTTAACATTGAGAAGTAGCTGGATTTCAAGAAAGGATTCACAGATATGTCAAAATCTGTATACATGTGGCTTGACTTCAGAGCTAGAGTGGATCCCCAGGCTATTATGAGCAAACAAAGCTATGCAAACATCTCTACAGTTGCAGTTTTATTTGCAATACCTGGTTTTGTGTCCTATTTTCAGATCTGAAATATCTATCCATGCAAATGTCTACATGCCTCAGAGAATTTTGAAAAAGGATAGGCTTGTTCTTATGAAATGCAAGATTAAATTAGGATATACGTCTTACATTGCAATGATTAATGGTAGCCAGAATCAGAATACGTGCAATGTTGAGAACAGAATTTTAATGTTCTTGGCTCCTTTTGCTAAAATGGGAGCAGCAGGGTAGAGCTAGTTAGACATTATGGAACCTAAATCAGTAGCTTAGGCCTTAGGGATTAAATAGCTATTCAGGGCAGGCATTGACACTAACATATTTTTTAATGCTTAGGACTACGGTGAAACAAAATGAAAAAACTGATTTTTTTCTGAAGGGGGGAATATTAGTTTTGGGGGAAGAGGCTTAGAAAAGTAAAGAAGTCTGTAAGTTTGATTCCTTGCTTGATTGCAAGCAAGATATCCACAAATAACCATGATGATGGAAAAATTATTACACGCATTTAATGATGTGATGGCATAAATTAGTCGCTCAGAGTTGCCTTATAGGGGAGATGGACAGCATATAAATTTAATAAATAAATAATAAAACATAAATAAATACATTTTTGCATCTTAAAACTACCTGCAAGTTTATAAGTTAATGAAGTTTATATGATGACACATTTTGTCACTCCGCTCCCCACCACTATGTCTGTGCTTCAGTAGAGTTTTCTTAGCAGTGTTAGACTGCCAGGTTTTGCTGTTCTGCCTCAAAATGAATGGAAACCATTAATTAATTAATTAATTAATTAATTAACCTAAACTCACAACCTCCAGCAAGGATACAGACATTTGACATCAGGGCCTGGGGCCTGGAATGTGGCATCAGTTTCAAGCACTGACTTTTCATTCCCCAAGAACAGCCTATCACTAACAGCCTATCATTTCCACTACAGGTAATCCTCGACTTACAGCCATTCATTTAGTGACTGCTCAAAGTTACAACAGAACTGAAAAAAGTGACTTATGACCGTTTTTCACATTACCATTGCAGCATCCCCATCCCCATTTGTCACCTTCCCAGCCAGCTTTCAAAAAGCAGAAAAGCAAAAAGCAATGGGGGAAGCTAGATTCACTTAATGACTGCATGATTCACTTAACAACATTGGAAAAACATCCTAAAATAAAGTACAGCTCACTCAATTGCTTTGCTTAGCAATCCAAATTTTGGGCTCAATTGTGATTGTAAGGTAAGGTAACAAAAATGTTGGGAGCCTACCTTTTTTGTGTTCCCTTACATATAACAACTGTATGACTTCTCTCTGCCATCGGTCTTCATTCCCATGTCACCCCTTTTTTCTGTATCTGAGTACCATTTAACCAGTCAAATATTCAACAATCAACCATACATCCCAGCCCAGCCATCAGCTGGTAATTCCCTCACCACACCTGGTACAGGTAATCCTTAATTTACAACTTGATTTAAATATTCCACATGCTGTCATTATTAGCTAGCTTTGGCAAATTTAGATATTGTGCTGATGCTCTAGTAGTAAGGAATTCTTAAAAAATGGTTAAGACTTAAATCAGAGCTAATGCAAAACAGCACAGGTAGTCCTCGGCTTACAACAGTTCACTCAATGACTGTTCAAAATGACAGCACTGAAAAAAGTGATTTATGACTATTTTTCACACGACCTTTGTAGCCTTCCCCTGATCATGAGATCAAAATTCAGGTGCTTGGCAATTGGTTCATACTTAGGACCGTTGCTGTGATTCCCTTTTGCAACCATCTGACAAGCAAAATCAGTGGGGAAGCTAGATTTACTTACTTCAGAACTGTGCTACTAACTTAATAACTGCAGTATGTCAGCCTTCCTGGGCAATTAGGAATTTTATTAACAAACCATGTTACTCGCTGTCAGCAGGTAAGATAATGATTTATTGCAAATGCATCCCATCCAGATAGGTGACAACAAGAAAAAGATCTGTATAAAGCCAGTGCTGAGAGCAACTGCTTCTCAGAACCTCTTATCTACATACCCCACATACCTAACATCCGCCCGCTCGGCTAATTCCCCATGCCTCCTCCCCGCAGGTCTAATTGCAACTCCTCCCACTTCACTCCCTATGCGTGCAATCCAACACCACCTCCACCTCCGCAGCACTCCTTCCCGAGTCAGCAACCACCCTCCAACAGCATTCAAACATCGATCTCTCAAACAGCCTTTTCTCTCTCTGTAGACCAATTGCCCCCATGTGCCTGATGAAGCAGCCACCCCTCAACAGCATTCAAAACAGTTTGCGCCGTGCACCTGATGAAGAAAGCCCCCGCCCAGCTGGAGTTTGTCGCGCACTGCCACTTGACAACCAGTGATCCTCTGAAAGGCCGAACAGCCTTTGGCCCAATTAGAAGTCCCGTGGGCCGTGACAAATGTAGCAGGTCAGCAATGTATCGAACCATGCATCGGGCTTCACACTGGGTGTTGAATCGCTGAAACCTGACACAGTGATTCACTTAACAACTCTGGCAAGAAAGGTTGTAAAATGGGGCAAAACTCACTTAACAAATGTCTTATTTAGCAACAGAGGTTTTGGGCTCAATTGTGGTAATCAAGAACTTCCCATATCCTTCTGCACCCATTGGGAATAGAACAGGCCTTGCTCTAGAAAACAACCCAATCTAATGCAATTGCCTTTCAAATCCCCATCAAGACATTCAACACTCCTTTTTCTATTACCCAATCCACAGGACTGGCAGATGCAAAAAATTAAGAGCTACATAATCTCTCCTCATAAACAAAGGGCAGATCTAATTCCTGACAGTTCTGAGAGCATCAGTCCATCAAATTATCCCAGAAGCAAACTTAAAAGCTACCTAGTGGAAATATTCAGGGGTGGGATTCTGCTGGTCCGGACCAGTTCGGGCAAATCCCTAATTCCAAAGATCAGCTAGGAGCAAACCGCTTCACTCTGATGATTATGTGGGCCCATCCACCTACCCCTGTGCCGTACTGACCTTTATTGTCCCAGCTGATTAGTGCGGAAGAGCCGATTGCCACTCCTCAGCTGTGTTACTCCCCTGAAGTAACATAGCAGGTAAGGATTTTTGCATTGCTGTTCACACACACACAGTGCATGCACGCACAATCACTGAACCAGTTGTTATACTGGCAGCATCCCACCCCCGGAAATATTCCAGAATAGATTAGAATAATAGGCAAGAAAGGACCTTGGAAGTCCGACCCCAAGTAGACAGAGAGTACTTTAATTGGACATGGAAAACTGATGCCCAGCAGCCACAGGACTTGAAGGAAGCATTGAAGGAGGCTTAGTTCTTATTCTAACATGGAGATCATAAAATGCAGGCAAATGGTGATTTGTTGTCACAGTAGCAGAATTAAGGATTCTTTGAGATAACATTTTATTTTTAGTGCAAGAATATTTAATAACCTGTCTCATGCCGGTTTTCAAAGTAATTATTAGCACCTTGAATTGCATCTGAAACACACATGCCAAAGAGTTGCTTTGGGTAGTGAGATGGATGGCATATAAATTTAATAAATAAATATAAATACATGGGAGTCTGCATAGCCAGAGATGTAAAGCAAGGAAGACTTGGTGTGTCCAAAACTGCATGCCCTGATATATTGTGTACCAGTTGAAGTTTCTGAGTGTTTTTCAAGCACAGTCTCACATGAAGCACATTGCAGTAATCCTGTCAGGAAGTAACTAAAGCCTGAGTGACAGTGAGCATCATTCACATAAATGATGTACTCACGAGCCATCAAACTGATGGCCCTTTAGACCGGGGTCGCCAACCTTTTAGACCTCAGGCACCACCAAACTCATAATTTTAAATCCCGGGAACCAGAAACCCTGGGAAAATTCCCCAAAAAGTCTGCAGGAAAATTCCCCACCGTTTTCCTATCGATCAATCATTCTTTATTTGGGATCTCAATATACTGTCTTCAGCTCCATTCTCAAGGGAAGAGAGAGAGAGAGAGAGACTTTTGGCTTCATGCAAGGAAAGCAGCAGAAGCAGCAGAAGTCTTTCTTTCTCTCCCCCAAACTCCGCCAGAAATGAGTCTTTGTGTGACTTGTTGTACCGGCGCAGCCTCTTGGAGCAGGATGAAAGCAGAAAGAAAGACTTTTGATGCTTTCCTTGTATGTAGTCAAAAGAAGAAGAAAGAAGCAGAAAGAAGCAGCCCGGTGTCTGGCGTGGGGCGAGGGTGGCAAGTTCCCCCGCTTCCCTCGTTACTCAAGTTGTTTGCAATGCAAGTGACGCGAGCCTTGTGTTCCCGCAGGCCATGTGGGCAGCCTTGTGTTCCCGCGCAACCTGGATTAATTGCTTTGGGGATTGCTTTGGGGGTGACATTTCTCTGCAGACCACAAAAATGTTCTCATGACCCACCAGTGGTCCCCGGCCCACCGGTTGGCAACCACTGCTTTAGACCATGCTTATATTGGATATGTGTTTGCATTCTTCACATACACATGGCATAAGTTTTCCATTTGTTTAGGTACTTTAATTGGGAGTGGGGACAATCTATATATCTATAAAATACCATTCCTCAAATTGGTGTCTGTTGAAGTATTCCCCATTAGAAGAATGAGTGCTCTCAGAGAAACGTAGTGAGAGCGGTGATGAATAACACACAACTAGCACACAGATACACTGAATAGTAAAATGTAGGTTTTACTTCCAGTAAATAGGTAAGCAAAGTCCAACAAACAGTCCAAGTCATACACAGTTAAAGCAGTCAGTATTCAGTCCAGGGATAATCCAAAAACAAAGTCCAGTAACATAAACAAAGTTCAGTAAACAGAGTTACTAACAGTTGCAAGATTCACAGCAATCCAAGCAGAACGATGATCAGGCAACAGGCAATAGAGAAAATGCAAGAACAAACCAGGTTTCTGGCTCCATCTTATGGCTGTTGGAGGAAACACACCCAATTACAATTTCAGCATTCTCTTAAAGAGACAGTATTAAATGACTATCCTGGTTTATATATTGCCAACCCAACTGTTAGGTGACTATCATTCCTAACGGTGTGTTCTCAAACTCTGTGGACTGTAATGTCCATCTTCCCTAGCTAATTATTTATTTTTATTTATTTATATTCTGCCTTTATTATTTTTACAAATAACTCAAGATGGTGAACATATTCAACATATCTTCATCCTCCCATTTTCTCCACAAGAACAACCTTGTAAGGTGAGTTGGGCCAAGGGAGAGGGTCTGGCCCATAGTCACCCAAGCTCAAAGTCGCCTGCTTTCTAGCCTAGTGCCTTAATCACTACTAGACCAAACTGGCACTCATTGGCTGGTCCTGGAAATCCCAAGTGATAAAGAATGGTTTAATAATCATTTGTGTACATACATACATGTAGAAAGATTCTTTATTAAGTGTGTTTGTCTGTGTACCACTGCAGAGAGAAAGGAAACTGGATTTGCACAACGTTTATTTCATAGCATAGCTATGACTTAACACAATTGCCTAAATTATCACATTAAAGTGATTTTTAAAGTAATACAGACGGGATGCGGACAAGGCACTAAGTATAACTTAGTATAAGTATAACTTAGACTGTCTACTATTGACCTCACCACTTTCCTAAGAGGTCTGTAGGGGGTGTGCATAAGTGCACCAATGTGCCTAACATCCCTGTCCTATTGTTACTTTTATATTTTATTTTTCTTATATGTACTATATCCATATATTCATAACTATGTTTTACTTATACGTATTATCTTGTAAGCAATTGACAAATAAATAAATAATAATATAAATTGGCCAATCTATCCCTTCTTTTCCCATCCTACTCTTTCAACCTCTTTCCCAATCCTACTAGAACTTTTCACATATTACAAGAGTGGTTTAATGATTAGTACAACAATCACAAGAATGGTTCAGGCAGTACCCTGGGATATAATCCATCTGGTCTTGGAGACTTGAATCCATTAGCTCCATTGTCTTTAAACTTTTGCTGCTTCTGAAAGAAGTGTATGTCCAGAACTTATACATAGGATGTTTTTATTTATTACTGAAGGGACTTTAAATATTTCTGTAAGTTATTGTGTAGCTCTAGCATATGCACACCAGATGGCAGCAGCTGATTTTGAAAGAAAAATGTATACTATTGGGAAAGACTTGTGTACAAATAAATTGCTATATAACTAGTTACAAAACTGTAACAATTATAGCCATATTATGAATTCGTTCTAATGTTTAGTACTACCTAAAATACTTGAACACTATTAATTTGATTCTCAGGTTCTTTTTATACTGTACAAAGCATTATAATAATAAAAAGATTAATAATTCTTTTGGTAGGTTGCTATTGATCTTCTCTTTAAGTTGTCAATGTAGTTGCTTCAAGAAGAAAGATACATGAGAGAGAAATGCATCTGTAAATACACAGTTCTGAAAAACCTCTACACTACAAAAAGACCAAATGGTTGCAAATGATCTTTGGTTGTAATCTCTTCTAACTGTTTCAGTGTTATTTGGTTTCATAATTATTTATGGAATTCCCATAGATCTTTCAAAGCTTTCAATGCAAACACTATTCAAGGATTTTTTTTTTTACCCTTTTTGAGCTGATCAGTGGTAGTACATAGGGAGCATTTCAATGCTTCTGGTTTATCAATGCACATTTCCCTAACATTTTTGACTTTGCAGACTGGCGAGTGGGAAGAGGGGATCGTCCTGCATGCGCAGCAAGCAAGTGTGCAGACACACAGCTCCATTTGTGTGAGCAGAGGACATACATGCCTGCCACTCACACAAATAAAGCATGTGCCCATGTTGTTGCTTGCTGCTCACACAAGTGGGGATGCATGCATATGCACTTCTATGGCCCAATTCTGAAAAGATCAAGGCCTGATAGTGGGCCGTGGGCTGGGCGGGTTGGGGACCCCTGTCTTAAAGTATGGATAAAAAGAATTTAAATCTCTGAGACAATCTTAACTTCTAGTAATACCATGGGCACCTCCATCTAATTTTCTGTACAATGATACAGTAAGTGATTGGTAAGCAGAGTTCAGCTATTCTAATCTGTTCATCATATCAAATTCAAATTGTTTACAAAGCACAATGTCTGAGTTCACACATTGTATTGAGTTAAAGTACAACACGCCACACTATATCTTCTAAGAACCCAGTTAATAATTGAATCTGTATTTAGCATGGCCATCCAAGTTTCAAAGAGATACTTTGCTTCAACAAAGCCTTTTACAAACCACCCCTCCAAAACCTATGGCCACTAGCTTCTAAAAGTAATGTGACAACATTGCTTTGTATCGTATTTAAATCTTTTCTAGCAGTTGAATTGGTAAAGGCAATAGCTTTTTCTAGCTTACGGAATAGAGGGATGTGATGGTATACAATATGATAAATAATGTTGGTTTCATGGTATGAAATGTCTTGTCAAGAAAAATTGTAGTCACTGTGCACATCCCAGTACTTATTTCAATTTTTTATAGGCTGTTTAAGATTACAAAATAATCCAAATCCATTTTACGTATCTGATTTCAGTCTACAGTGGATTCTTTATTGTATTCTGATACATTTATTTTTGCAATACAGATTCTTGAGAAATGAAATGGCATCCTTTTATTGCCACAAAATAGTCAACAACATTGTCTTTGATATATAGGACCATGCATTTCTAAATTAAATATTAATAAAGTTATGGTTATCCTGAAGATTCAGTTTTGAACTTATTAAAATGTCAACAGATTAGGATCAGCAAGAAAATCTCAAGCAATCTGTTTTGTAAATACTCACCTGCCTAGTTCTTCAACCTCATTATAAATTGGATGGATGGATGGATGGATGGATGGATAGATAGATAGATAGATGACAGAACTATATCCCCTATATTCCATCCCCCCATCCATCATATATATATATATATGTGTGTGTGTGTGTGTGTGTGTGTGTGTGTGTGTATGTATGTATGTATACACACACACACACACACACACACACACACACACACACACATATATATATATATACTTAGTGTTACAACACCTTGTTAAGCCCCAATTAAGGGAGAAAGCATACTGCTTTCTTTTCTGTCTATCGGCTCATCACCAGAGACCATACCGACAGAAAGCTATTTGTTTCGTTGTCTTTAGTTTACATGTGTGTAAGGTTTTTGAGCTGATAATTTTTAAATAATAAATAAGGGAGACTAGTATAGATCTATTTCAAGCTAGTTAGCTCTCTTCAGCTAGCCATACCCTTACTGGGATTCGAACCAGGGAAGTATTACATGTGAGGCAGTTGTAATTGCCACTACACCACTGGCTCTCTCCTTATCAGCAGAGGCAGGGGAATAAGTATATACTTAGTGTTACAACACCCTGTTAAGCCCCAATTAACTAGCTTGAAATAGATCTATACTAGTCTCCCTTATTTATTATTTAAAAATTATCAGCTCAAAAACCTTACACACATGTAAACTAAAGACAACGAAAGAAATAGCTTTCTGTCGGTATGGTCTCTGGTGATGAGCCGATAGACAGAAAAGAAAGCAGTATGCTTTCTCCCTTAATTGGGGCTTAACAGGGTGTTGTAATACAAAGTATATACTTATTCCCCTGCCTGAGCTGATAAGGAGAGAGCCAGTGGTGTAGTGGCAATTACAACTGCCTCACATGTAATACTTCCCTGGTTCGAATCCCAGTAAGGGTATGGCTAGCTGAAGAGAGCTAACTAGCTCGAAATAGATCTATACTAGTCTCCCTTATTTATTATTTAAAAATTATCAGCTCAGAAACCTTACACACACACACACACACACACACACACACACATATATATTTGTTTTTGTAGATTTTCATGGGTACAGGTATGCAGGTCTAGCCGTGTTCGAGTCTTTTCCTGTGTAAGATTGAGAGTATCTTGGTGACGTTTCAATGAGGTCCCACTTGCCATTTTCAGGCTGGTACTTTCGGCTTCATGCTTGTGCAAGCAAAGCGTAATCGGAGCTGTTGTCTCCCTATAAATACTGGTGGGGAGATTGGCTGTGTTGTCATTTCTTGATTGGTTGATGGAATTGATGTTTGCAGATTGGCTGGCTTTTTCATAAGAACATGTGTGGCTGAGGTATTGGCTGTATGTCTATCAGCCTCCTGTGTTGTAATGACCTGGGTAATGGGATGTGTGATGACCTTCTGAGTTCTTTTGTTTTGACAATCTGGGTCTTGTGCTGTAATCTCCTGGGTTGTAATGACCTGGGTAATGGGTTGTGTGATGACCTTCTGAGTTCTATTGTTGTGACATCCTGGGTCTTGTGCTGTAATCTCCTGGGTCGTTGGCTGTGTTGTAATCTCCTGAGGTTTTGTAGTGTAACATCCTGAGTTCCATGATGTGATATCCTGAGTGGGTGGCTGTAATGTGACATTCTGGGTTTTGGTTTGGCTCTGAGTTTGAGGCCCAGCTATGTGTTCATGGTGTGTGTCAGTTTGCTTGGATGGGGGTTGGGATGTGTGGCAGTTGGTGATTCAGCCATGGTCTGGTTTCTGGAAGGTGGTTGCCTTTCGTCTATGGGGTGGGTTTGGGTTTGAGTCTGGTGAGGGAGATTGGTGGTGGCGTCATGTGTTGTTTTGGGTCCGGTGTTGGTTTTCCAGTTTCCAGATGTCTGGTAGGTGGAAGGTATCGTCCCGTTTATTCATGTTATGAGGGTGTTTCTCTATTTCAATGGCTTCCCTGATTATTCTCTTGTTGAAATGTTCAGTTCAACTAACCCTTAGCAACAAATGAGTCCCAGCCACAAAAACCAACACTGGACCCAAAACAACACATAACGCCATGTGTTGATGCCATTTTTTTTTTTGCTCATACAAGCACAAAGCCGAAAGCACCAGCTTGAAGATGGCAAGTGAGATCTCGTCAAAACGTTGCCCAGATAAGTCTCAATCTTACATGGGAAAAGACTTGAACACACCAAGACCTGCATACCTGTACCCGTGAAAATCTACGAAAACGTGTGTGTATATATATATATATATATATATGTGTAAGGTTTTTAAGCTGATAATTTTAAATAATAAATAAGGGAGACTAGTATAGATCTATTTCGAGCTAGTTAGCTCTCTTCAGCTAGCCATACCCTTACTGGGATTCGAACCAGGGAAGTATTACATGTGAGGCAGTTGTAATTGCCACTACACCACTGGTTCTCTCCTTATCAGCTCAGGCAGGGGAATAAGTATATACTTTGTATTACAACACCCTGTTAAGCCCCAATTAAGGGAGAAAGCATACTGCTTTCTTTTCTGTCTTTCGGCTCATCACCAGAGACCATACCAACAGAAAGCTATTTGTTTCGTTGCCTTTTGTTTACATGTGTGTAAGGTTTTTAAGCTGATAATTTTAAATAATAAATAAGGGAGACTAGTATAGATCTATTTCGAGCTAGTTAGCTCTCTTCAGCTAGCCATACCCTTACTGGGATTCGAACCAGGGAAGTATTACATGTGAGGCAGTTGTAATTGCCACTACACCACTGGTTCTCTCCTTATCAGCTCAGGCAGGGGAATAAGTATATACTTTGTATTACAACACCCTGTTAAGCCCCAATTAAGGGAGAAAGCATACTGCTTTCTTTTCTGTCTTTCGGCTCATCACCAGAGACCATACCAACAGAAAGCTATTTGTTTCGTTGCCTTTTGTTTACATGTGTGTAAGGTTTTTAAGCTGATAATTTTAAATAATAAATAAGGGAGACTAGTATAGATCTATTTCGAGCTAGTTAGCTCTCTTCAGCTAGCCATACCCTTACTGGGATTCGAACCAGGGAAGTATTACATGTGAGGCAGTTGTAATTGCCACTACACCACTGGTTCTCTCCTTATCAGCTCAGGCAGGGGAATAAGTATATACTTTGTATTACAACACCCTGTTAAGCCCCAATTAAGGGAGAAAGCATACTGCTTTCTTTTCTGTCTTTCGGCTCATCACCAGAGACCATACCAACAGAAAGCTATTTGTTTCGTTGCCTTTTGTTTACATGTGTGTAAGGTTTTTAAGCTGATAATTTTAAATAATAAATAAGGGAGACTAGTATAGATCTATTTCGAGCTAGTTAGCTCTCTTCAGCTAGCCATACCCTTACTGGGATTCGAACCAGGGAAGTATTACATGTGAGGCAGTTGTAATTGCCACTACACCACTGGTTCTCTCCTTATCAGCTCAGGCAGGGGAATAAGTATATACTTTGTATTACAACACCCTGTTAAGCCCCAATTAAGGGAGAAAGCATACTGCTTTCTTTTCTGTCTTTCGGCTCATCACCAGAGACCATACCAACAGAAAGCTATTTGTTTCGTTGCCTTTTGTTTACATGTGTGTAAGGTTTTTAAGCTGATAATTTTAAATAATAAATAAGGGAGACTAGTATAGATTTCTGTTGGTATGGTCTCTGGTGATGAGCCGAAAGACAGAAAAGAAAGCAGTATGCTTTCTCCCTTAATTGGGGCTTAACAGGGTGTTGTAATACAAAGTATATATATATATATATATATATATATATATATATATATATATATATATATATATATATAGAGAGAGAGAGAGAGAGAGAGAGAGAGAGAGAGAGAGAGAGAGAGAGAGAGAGAGAGAGACAGAGAGAGAGAGAGAGAGAGACAGAGAGAGAGAGAGAGACAGAGAGAGGGAGGGAGGGAGGGAGGGAGGGAGGGAGGGAGGGAGAATCAATTGCATACATAAGATGAACATACTCCAGGTTTGCTCAAATTTTAAATGGATGTCTTGAAGTAAGGCAGGGTTAGGAACAAACACAATATAAATCCAAATGTATTAACTTGAATGCGTGGGAAGAAATTAGATGAAGGCATTTAGACTGAAACATTATATATTTCTGTAGGAGCTGACTGGGTTGAGCCCAAGGGAGGGATCAAACACTTCTTCAATCATAATTCCCTGCATGTCCACAAGAGATCTAAGTCCACCCCACCTTGAATTCCTTTCTTAACTCCTACTAATTTCATTTGACCTTTAGTATTTCAGATTCTTATAGAGAGCTTAAGCTTGCAATAAATCTTTATACTCATTTAAACTGCCTGAATCTCCTGATTTCCCCAGCGCTTGACAATTTCTTTGCTCACAAGTCTTGATCCTGGTTTCTCATTAAATGCCAGATTTTACTATATGCAATTATTCTTCCTCTAAATATTTTCCATGCAAATGTTGGAGTCTTGAGAACATCTTGAAGTTATATCATTGAGATTGTAATGCATACATAATGCTAAAAACAGTTTTTTTTAAAAAAAACAGCATTTATTGAACAAACCATATTATCCTTATTCACGCATGAAACAACCAATGCTGTTCCTTAGTATATTATATTAACTGATGAATTCTATGTAAAGTTGCTAAGCAATGATTTAATAAACCATGACTGATAAACTACAATTGGCAAGTCAGACAATATACCATACCAAAACCAAATTTACTTATATTATGGTTTAAAGCAATTACAAACTCTGCTTTGTATCCAGAATGAAGGGAAGAAACTAATACTATATTTTTGTCTTTGTTTACTTGCCTGAGTGGAATTTTTGCCTTCTGCTTAGATGTTCTTCTCAGATGCTTAACAAGATCAGGCAGAGTTCAAACAGCTTGCCTAACATTGAAAGGAGAAAGGAAAATATCAAGTTATTATGACACTAGAAACCAGAATAAAAGAAAAACTGTTTTACTTCTTTCAACCAGATAAAGGGCATATTAAAATCATTTATATAAGTGAAATCCTCAAGCAACTGAGGGTACTGAGTTAGAGAAGAGGCTTTAAAAAGCCTATTACAAGAACAAAAAAAATAATAATTTCACCTCAGAGATTGCAAAATTAACTGTATTGATTAGAGATAATAGACTAGGCAGCTTTAAAAGAGTCTGGAAGCCATTTGTGGACTTCATACGTGTTAAATACAAACACAGGGATTTGAAGACTAGTGTAATATTTGGGCTAATCTGTTGACTGTTGCTTTTTATTTATTTATTTTTCTTTCCCTTTTTTATATATATTAGATTTTGAGTCATTTTGATTATTAAATAAATGTTCCATCTTAAATATTTGTCTATATGATATATTTTTCTTGTTAAATAAGGATGAGAAATTTATAACTATTTGCAAACCTATTATAAAAGGGAAAAAATATCAGGTTTATATATTTATTTATTTTTCAGCATCCAGCCAGGATATTTTTTTTTAATGTTTAATGTTGGATGTTTCGGTCATTTTCTTTCTTTTTTATACATTTTTATTGCTATTACTGTTGGATGATTTTTTTTTTGTATTTTATTCTCATTGATAAAACATAATAAATATATATATTTTAAAAAGAACAAAGAAAGTTTGACAAGACTTTTTAAAACATGAGGTGAAGAACAAGAACCTCCTTCACTGATTTCAACATAGCTTGGTTGGTTTCAGAGAGATTGGCTTTCAGGAACTCAGATTCATGTAAGCATTCTGCACTAGTACAAGGATTAATCCAGGCTGCTCAGAAGTAATCAGTCCAAGTGTTTCCAAGATTACTGCTACTTGATCTTATTTATCTGTCCCACTTAACAGCTTTGCAGTTACATTTTTGCACTATGTGCAGAAAGCAAAGACAACATGTAGCCCAAACAGTGTGCACTGCAGTAATCCAGCCTGTAAACAATTGCTTAGTCTGATAAGAAGTCCCCCCAAAATGTCATCTTCATTCATCCTAGTTTGCTGTAGGTATCTGTCCAAATAACTAGCTTGGGTCTAAAATCATTTACTTCCTGGGACTTGAAGTATTGATTCTACCTACATCACATGAGTCTGGGACACTGCAACAGTCATAAAAGTGAATCAGTTGTCAAGTAGCCGAATAGGAATCACGTGTCCATGGGGATCCTGCAATGGTCATAAGTGTGAAAAAGGATCATAAATCACTTTTTTTCAGTGCCTTCAATTGAACAGTCACTAAAAAAAATGTTGTAAGTCGAAGATTACCTATAGTGTATGTGGTAAGGGAAATTAGAAGCCATTATTGTTTGTTTTAGCTCTGATTAAGGTCTTAACCATTTTTTTTTTAGAATTACTGCTGGAATATTGGCACAATATTTTTCAATTTGCCAAAGCTGGCTAATAACTACACCATGAGTAATATTTAAATATACAAATACAACACTTTATTATCTTCATGTTTCAGATGCAAGCATTGAAGTAGAAAAGGTGAGTCTCTAAAAATTGCCTGGAACATAATGACTGTGACAATATCTAAATAGGGATATATATTTTTTCCCCAACCAGAGGTTAGTCTTTTGACCTAGAAAAGCACTGAACTTTTCTGGTAATATATAGATTAGCTCTACCTTCTCAACCGAACAAAAACAAAAGTCAAGGACTGGTGCACAGGTGACTCTATCCTTAGGTTTCATCAGCAAAGAAACCTAAAATGAAAAACAAGACCGTGTATGGTGTGCCATCATTTCCACGGGGTAACATGGTCTGGAACTCTAGCCTGTTCAAAGAGATAACCCAGTTGTAAGCATAAAGATTATTTATTTTACTCTGTCATGTCAGCAAAGTTTCACTTCATATTGACAAGGGCAGAGAGGAGATCCAAGGAAATAATGCAATATTAAGATCTCCAAATGAGAGACTGTTTTTATAGTTGACTTTGACAACATCTTCTCAGTTTGCTCCTAGGATGTTGACTGATTTATTTATTTATTTTTATTTTTTATTTATTTATTTTTTGTCAATTGCTTACAAGATAATAGGTATAAGTAAAAACATAGTTATGAATACATTGATACATATAAAAAAATAAAAGAAACAATAGGACAGGGACGGTAGGCACGTTGGTACGCTTAAGCACGCCCCCTACAGATCTCTTAGGAAAGGGGTAAGGTCAATAGTAGAAAGTCTAAGGTTAAAGTTTTTGGGGTTTGGGGAAGAAACCACAGAGTCAGGTAGAGTATTCCAGACATTGACCACTCTGTTGCTGAAGTCGTATTTCCTTCAATCAAGTTTGGTGCGATTAACCTTGAGGCTATTGTTTGCTCTTGTGTTGTTATGGTTGAAGCTGAAGTATTCATTGACAGGTAGGACATTGCAATGCATGATTTTATACACTATACTTAGATCGGACCGAAGGCGGCATAGTTCTAGGTTTTCTAGGTCTAGAATTTTGAGTCTGGTGGCATAAGGTATTCTGCAATGAGTAGGTTGCTAGGTTCGAGCATCATATTAAGCCATTGTATAGATTCTCTGGTTTTGGCTTAATAGAATTTGAGAATGTAGCTGTTTAGTGATTTATGGCTTAATGTTATATGCTGAGTCAGCTCTGGTGACTTATTCAACAAACTGTGGTTAGAACAAAAGGAGATGTGTCTCAAATGTACAAGAACCACATACATAAATAACCACACAGCAAGATAAGCCTATGCCCACTTCATTCACAGGTCTGCCCTATTGAACATATTGGCTGTATATGTGCAGAATTTTAGGCACAGCTAAGATAAATTGGCACTGGATAGTTCCATATGGCTGGCTTCAGCCTGTTGTAAGAGATAAGAAATGTGTTTGTTAACCTGGCTTTAGAATTTACTAAATTGTCTACACCTCATTCCTGGGTGTGTACTTTCCCTACTGCATAGGGATCTGCAGTGGGATAGGGAGGAGGGAGAAGGAGGCACACAATAAAACCTGCATTGTGACATTGCAATAACAGCTTTGCCCCTTGTGTACTTGTGGGTTACAGAAAAGATAGAGTTTGTGTCATGATGTTACAACACTTCATCATTTCATATCCATGGGGTTAGGAATGGACGCCTCTGAATACCAAGCACTTTTCTTTCTCTTGTTAGTTTTGAAGCAATGCATGTGTGCATCCAGAGTAAAGCTTAAACTTTTGTGAGTTTTAGCAACTTATCTTCCCCTGAGGGCTCCCAGGGAAGAAAAGAAAATGGAAAGATAGGTTAGGAATTCTGCCAATTTTATCCTTTAAAGATGTGTGCAGCTCTGAATTTTGGAACCCTCCAATATAACCAGACTTATCTTTGAGCTTATATGTAGCCTTGAACCGTTAATCTCATTTGCACATTAATGTGATTTGCATAACTACAGGGATGCATATTGCCTTAAAAAGCAACAGTGTTTCTAACCTGTAGCATTACCATTTTTGCTGTTATTGGGCACTGTAAGAGTTAGAACTTCTAAGCCTCCTGATAAATACATATGAAATAGCTGTCATTACTTTCCCCGACAATTTGCTAGTGTTAGGATGCGTGATCACCAAGCCTGTCAATTTCCAATTATTTCTTTTACATTTCCCAGCAATGACTGGAGATTAAAATATCTGCCCTGCTTGAGACCATTGAATTAAGGCTGATTTATCTATCTTTCTCCTGCTCTTTGGAGTTTAAGGTGCCCTGACTCTGTTTTATGTTACACATGGCATATCCTATATGAGAAGAATGCTCATTGTCTATAAAAATGTTTATAAAACTGCAAAACAATATGTTTTTCTCCTCTATGTGCTGTAGTACTTGCTAATATTTTTTTCACTGTGAACTGGCAAAATAAATATGGAACAGGATTTTCTGATTTTTCTGTATTTGCATAATACCATCTTTATTTTCCCAGTTGGGGAAAATAAAGTGTATGATTTAAAAGGCTGGATGTTTAACATCATTCATGGCATAGGACTTAGTTATACCCGAGGTACCATTTTCTCCTATTGTTTCTGCCAGCCCAGTACATTCAGGTAGAGTGGGTACATTCCAGGTCTCATTTATTAAAGGCTGTCATTCTAAAAGACCTAGGGAGTATCTTCTCTGTTGCAGCCTTCACCTTCTAGAACAGCATCCCAGAAATACACATGGTGTCCTCTCTTCTGGGATTCCAAAAAGCCCTTAAAACCTGGCTTTGTTCTCAATTCTGGGATTAACATGGTTACTTTTTGGGCGATTGTGCTTTGTTTTAATGGTTGTTTTTATTCTGGGCTCTCTTCCTTTAGCTTGTTTTTAATTGCTTCAATCTAATATTTTATAAGATGATGAGAATCCACCATACTGGACATCTGTATTAAATTTAAGGAATTAGTAATATTTATTAATATTCAATAATAAACATTTGAATCAGGAATTATGACGTGCATCTGTTTACTTATCTGGATTACGTTAGGAAAGCTGCATTCTGAACAAGGGTAATTCTTGCAATTTGTATTAAATATGCTGCACAAGGAAATTCCAATAAAGAAATATCATGATTGACCTGTGATGATGTCAATCTATATGGACAAAACCTAGGGAAAATTTTTTGAGTATATTTCCAGTTTGGTCTAGTGGCTAGAAACTGGGAAACCATGAGTTCTAGTCCCACCTCAACCATGAAAGCCAGCTGAGTGAATAAACGTATATCCTGCTTTTCATCTAAAGGATCAAGCAAGGTTTCCTGGGAATCTCCTCATGACAGCAGTCCTGTAAGGTCGGTTAGGCTAAGAGTAAGTGACTGGCCCAAAGTCACCAATAGAGATAAGACTTGAATCTTGGTTTCTCCAGTCCTAATACCACATCTTGTTTATATTATCAACCCTCTTCTTTCTAGGCTATTTAGTGTTATGCAATAGCAAAATATGAGACTTAAGGAACCAGGATCAACTTCTCCAAATGGACTGCTACAAGCTATCTAAGGTTCTACCTTTGTTCCACCTCTGGACCGCAAAAGAGATTTCCCACATGAGCTCTATGTCCATATTATGTTAACTTGGTTTGAATGGAAGCATTGAGAATTGTGGAAACTCCATTAAACGTTCCATTGATCCAGTCAATTACCTTTAGTCAAAAGTTAGTTGAGATGAAGTTAAACCAAATTCAACATTTGCAGCCAAACCATCTGTACTATGGTGTACTTAGGATTCCAAGAAAGAGCAAGAAAAAAAGTAGATTATTTTCATAGCATTAATTCAGATATTGAATTGTTTTTTGAACCATCTAGCCATGGTCATCTACTACTTTGCACCCTGTGTGAGGCTGTGCTGCTTTGGTTTGAATGCTGGACTTAATTATGGAAAGTCAGTGCTCCTTTTATGGTACTAATGTTTGGCACCATCATTGTCCACATCCTGCATCTTGTCTAATTGTTGAAGAGTACCTTCCAAAAGTGAAAATAGATGGAATACTATGGCTGACTTCACACACTATTTCCTCTAAATCAATTTATTTCTGTGGGTCTTCTCTATTTTGTGCAAGTAGAATGCACAAAAAAGAAGCATATATTAAAAAAATATTATGTGGAATGTCTAACTTCCATCATTGCAAATTTCTAGTTGTCAATTTGGATTGAAAGTTGGACTGAAATCATGGCTGTCTCAGGATATCCATAGTAGCTTGTTTACAGTGATTTCTACCTCCATTGCTTTGCTTTAAATATATACAGTATTTTTCTATTTCTATCAACAAACGCAACAGGATTGGGGGACCAAATATGCTAAGTCACAAGAAAAATAAATCAAGGTTCATACTCAGCTAAACAGGTTGTCTGAATACAACTACCAGATTATTAACAAACACTATAAAACTACTGAATACAGTCTTTATGTACTGAAATTATACTGGACAGGTCTGATTCTATTCTTGTTTTTATTGTTCTTACTATTTTTAATGTCTGCTATCCAGAGAGCCATGGAGTTCTAAATTTAATAAACAAATAAATGTATGAAAGATTTGAGGCAAGAGTGGTTTGAACACATTCCTATTACCCTGAAACATATCCCTTAGGAAGTGGCCAACGTTTTCTGTTTCTCTCCCTATTATAAAGTATATTGCTTCAGTTTTTATCACAAGGTGATTCCAGCATCATTGAAACAGAACAAATCTAGGCTTTCCTAGAGCAAAAACAGGAAAAACAGAAGTAAACCAGCAGAATCTTCATCTGAAATCTGAAAGCAGTCATTTCTGTCATAGCAATGTTCAACCAGATTGTTATTTTAAAAAAATATGGAGCTTCAAAATATTTTGGACTTCTAGAATTCTTAACATCATGACTACATAATATGGCCCTCTCCTATCAGCCTAGTATTAAGTTCCGAGAAAAATCTATTACCATAAATGGTTCTTGTTGCTTTAAAAACAAGATTTATTTAGCTACGACTAGCTACCATTGTACTAAGAGTCAATTTCTGCATTAATAGTGCAACTTACTTCCGTGTCAGAGAAGTCTGACATGTGAATGTTACTAAAATGTAGCATAAAAATACAGGTAGTCTCCGAGTTATGACCACAATTGAGCCACAATTCCTTTTGCTAAGTGAAACATTTCTTAAGTGAATTTTGCCCCATTTTACAACCTTTCTTGCCACAGCAGGTAAGTGAGGCCACTGCAGTTGTTGAATTAGTAATAGGGTTGTTGAGTGAATCTGGTTTGCCTTTGATCTTGCTTGTCAGCAAGTCGCAAAAGGTGATCTGGGACCCTGCAACCATCATAAATATGAGTCAGTTGCCAAGCATCTGAATTTTGATCACATGACCATGGGGATGCTGCAACTGTTGTAACTGTCCCCTTCTTGGGCAGGGTGTTGGACTAGATGACCTAAAAGGTCCCTTCCAACTTTGATTATCTGTTAAGTGTGAAAAATGATCATAAGTCATTTTTTTCAATGTTGTAAGTTTAAACAGTTATTAAATGAATTGTTGTAAGTCGAGAACTACCTGTATTTGAAACATTTTATTTATTTATTTATTTATTTATTTATTTATTTATTTATTATTTCGATTTATATACCGCCCCCTCTCCCAAAAAGGGACTCGGAGCGGTGAACAGCCACAATAAAAACATACAATCAGAAAAGTTAAAAAAGAGTTTAAAATTAATTAAATAGATTGCTAAGACCAATAAAACCCATAAAAAATTTAAATCAAATTAAAAACCCTACTCATAATGTTACGCCAGACCGGCCTGTTGGAAAAGGTGGGTCTTAAGTACTCGTCGGAAGGCCCGTAGGTCAGTAATGGCTCGCATCTCCGCCTGTAGCTCATTCCAAAGGGAGGGTGCTCCCACAGAGAAGGCCCGCACCCTCGGGGCTGCCAACTGACATCGGCCAGCCTGCGGCACCCCGAGGAGGCCAACCCTGTGGGAGCGCACCGGCCAGCGGGAGGCCGATGGTAGCAGCAGACGGTCCCGCAAGTACCCGGGTCCCAAGCCATGGAGTGCTTTAAAGATGGTCACTAACACCTTGAATTGCACCCGGAAGGCCACCGGAAGCCAGTGCAGCTTGTGCAGGAGCAGCATAATATGAGAACTCTAGAAGCCCCCAAGATCACCCGTGCGGCCACACTCTGCACCAGTTGAAGCCTCCGGATGCTCTTCAAGGGAGCCCCATGTAGAGAGCATTGCAATAGTCTAGGCGGGAGGTAACGAGAGCAGAGGTGACTGTGCGCAATGCACCCCGATCCAGAAAGGGCCGCAACTGGTAGATCCTACGGACCTGATAAAAATCCCCCCTGGTGACGGCTGATATATGATCATCCAATGACAGCCGCCCATCCAGGAGGACTCCCAGATTGCACGCCCTCTCCGTGGGAGCTAAGATTTCACCTCCCAAGTCAGCGATGGAATGAGCTGACTGTATCTGGGTGCAGGGAACCACAGCCACTCGGTTTTGGTTGGGTTGAGCCGAAGCCTGTTGATCCCCATCCAACTCCGCATGGCTTCCAGGCACCGAGTCATCACTTCAACGGCTTCGTTGGGGTGGCCCGGGGTGGAAATGTATAGCTGAGTGTCATCAGCATACTGATAGAACTCCACCCCGAAGCCATGGATGATCTCCCCCAGCAGCTTTACATAAATGTTGAATAGCAGGGGCGAGAGCACGGACCCCTGAGGCACCCCACAACACAAGGGCCTCGAGGTCGATCTCTGCCCCCCTGCCAACACAAATTGCGAGCGGTCGGAGAGGAAGGAGGAGAACCACCGTAACACGGTGCCTCCACTCCCAACCCCCCCAACCGCCACAATAGGATACTGTGGTATCAAAAGCTGCCGAGAGATCTAATAGGACCAGGACAGAGGAACAACCCCTGTCCCGAGCTCTCCAGAGATCATCCACCAACGTGACCAATGCCGTCTCGTGCTGTACCCAGGCCTGAAACCCAATTGGAGGGGATCTAAGTATACCGCTTCCTCCAGGTACTGAGGGAGCTGTCATGCCACCACACTCGCAACAACCTTTGCCACAAAGTGCAGGTTGGAGACCGGACGATAATTTGACAACAATGTTGGGTCCAGGGACAGTTTCTTGAGGAGGGGCCTCACCACCGCCTCTTTCAAGGCGGCTGGCAAAAACCCCTCACTCAAGGAAGCGTTGATAATACCCTGAAACCAACCTCGCGTAACCTCCCGGGTGGCCACAACCAGCCAAGAGGGACACGGGTCCAATAAACGTGGTGGCATTAAGCCTGCCCAGCATCCTGTCCACGTCATCCAGGGTCACAGGATCGAACTCCCCCCAAATGACCTCACTGAAATCCACCCCCGCCCTCCCACCCAGAGTTGCCCAGTCAGAGTCCAAGCCATCCCGGATCTGAGCGATTTTGTTCTGCAGAAAAATAGAAAAATCCTTGTCCCATCCTTGCAAGGGGTCCTCCCGCGCTCCCTCATCTAAAAGGGAGCGGGTCACCCTAAAAATGGCGGCTGGGTGATTTTCTGCAGACACAATAAAGGTGGAAAAGTACAAATGCTTTGCCACCCTTATCGCCACTAAATAGGTCCTAACAAATGACCGCAGTAGTGTTCGGTCAGATACGGAACGGCTGGCCCTCCAACCACTCTCTAGGCATCTTTTCTGGCGCTTCATCTCCCTCAGCTCCTTGGAAAACCAGGGAGCCACATGGGATCGGCACCGGGTCAGAGGCTGTAAGGGCACAACCCGGTCAAGGGCCCAGGTGGCCGCCCTATCCCAGGCAGCCAACAGGTCCTCAACCGAGTCGTGTGTACAAGTCTCAGGAAGTGGCCCAAGCTCCGTCATGAACGTATCTGGGTCCATCAGGCACCTGGGGCGGTACCATTTAATCAGTTCCGCCTCCCTGCGACGAGGCGGTGTGGAATGGAAGTCCAGCCTAAGGAGCGAATAATCCAACCATGACAGGGGCTTGATCAAAACATCCCCAAGACCTAGATCATTCTGCCACTGACCAGAGACAAAAACCAAATCTAAGATGTGACCCCCTGTGTGAGTGGGATCCCTAATTAATTGGGTCAGGCCCAAGGCTGTCATGGAAGCCATGAACTCCTGAACAATCCCCGAGGTTCCACCGGCAGAGGTAGGTTGAAATCCCCCAAGACCATAAGCCTGGGGGTTTCAACCACCAAGCCGGCTATCACCTCAAGGAGCTCAGGCAGGGCTGATGTCACATAGCAGGGAGCCAGGTATGTGATAAACAGGCCCATCTGAACCCCAGAACCACACTTCACAAAGAAGGATTCACATCCGGTCATCTGAGGAACAGTGGATTCCCTAGGACACAGATCTTCCTTAATAACCATCACAACCCCCCCACCCCTCCCCTGGGTCCTTGGTCGATGAAAAACCCGAAACCCGGGTGGGCACATCTCCACAAGGGGGACACCCCCCTCTTGGCCCAGCCAGGTTTCGGTAACACCCGCCTCACAGATCAAATCATGAATAAGGGGGGTTTTATTAACCATGGACCTGACATTGCATAACATCAGCCGAAAGCCCAGGGCCTGATTACTCGGACAGCCTGGGAAATGGGAAATAACTAGGGGGTCGAAGTGCGCCACTGCTTGCAAATAGCGAGGGCACGTTCCCCTAACATAATATGGCCCCCTATCCCCGCCAAATCTGCCTCTCCCGCTCACCGTGCAGATAGAACTCAACTCTCTCTCCCCGGAAGAAACCCCCATCCTCGACCCGAGCCCACTTGACCCTAGAGCCTCCCGACTGCAATGGACCCCCAGTCTGGCCCCCGTTTCAGGCGGGTTGTCCCCCAACCCCATCCTGGTCGTCTTCCCTAACCCCAATAAAACTTTAAATAGAAATTGAAACAATTTAACCCCCCCCCCCCCCAAAAAAAAAACTTCTCTTTTGATGGCCATGCCACCTCACATTTAGGTTAAAAGCACTTAGGAAAGTTATGTTATGAATGTTTTTTCAAATATTCTTTGGAAAGTAACTATGTGGCTCATTCTTTACCAATATCTGGCTGGCAAAAAAATAGATGGCCAACCTGATGTTTACTGTACATCTTTTTTGTTATTTCAGGTTAGCACAATCTAACCCTACCTATTTATTCAAAAGTAAATATCACCCAGTAAAATGAAACATTAGGTTAATACCGAATACTCTTTCACAGACCTGCTAGAGGCCATATTCCCAAAAGTCGTGGCCTGGTTGCTGAAATTAACTGCCTGGAACCTCATTTACATTTGAATTTATTTGTAATTACATAAAGTTACTATGATTATTCTGTGGCAAAGTATTAAGTGATATATTTGTAGAAAAAATGCAATTGCTACACTGTAATAGGGTTTTAAAGACCATTTTATTTGATTAGTGGGTTACCCTAAAGTTTTGGTATTTTATATTACTGTTTAGTTGGCTTCTGTTGTTATCACCTGTTTTAAATTATTATGGATATAAATAGATTTGATCTTATGCCTGGCACTGCTTTAAATGTGTTGTTCTTGCATTGTTTTAAGAATTCTGAGCTAATGTTGGATTGATTTGTAATTGTGTTAGTTTTGTTTTATTCTGAATTTGTCCTGTACTGCACCCTGACCTCCTTTAATATAACACCATTTCGGATATTTGAATAGTATTGTAATATTCTACATCAACATCTGGGTCATTTTTTGTTAAAGATGCATAATTCTTCCTCTTCCTCCTCCTTCTTCATCATCATGTGCCCCACACAGGACAGAAATTCAAATTAAAACATGCCATAGAATGAGTATCTAATTTCTGCCTGGATTCACCCAGTGAAGGAAGCCTATTATAATAATTGGTTTTACTGTCAAACTTCTTTTAATGGTTAAGTATCTTTTTAAAAAATAATTTATTTCAAATCTTCTTCCTGAAACTTAAATCCAGACTTCTGTGCTCTGGAATGAGAGACAATAAATCCTGACCTCCTTTAATATAACACCATTTCAGATATTTGAAGAGTATTGTAATATTTTACATCAACATCTGGGTCATTTTTTTTTCAAGATCCAACTCATTAAATCTCTTTACATAACTTAATATTTAGCCCCAGATCATCTTCAATGAGTAGCAAAATAACAGGAAGCTGTTGGTCCTCTTAGTTGTTTGTTTCAAAAAGGGAACTCGAAAGCTATTTGAGACCTAATTAGACTACTTACTATTGATTGGAGGAGATGCAGTGATTGTGCATACGTTTTCAGTACAAAATATCCTGTTTTTCAGACATCCATGGTATCACTAGCTAAGATTAAGAAAAACTCTCAGTTGGAACCAGAGTTGAAACCAATACTAACCATATTGGCCTAAATCAGTACTTTTCAAACTTGGCAACTTTAAGATGTGTGAGTTGAAGTCTGCACATTTTAAAATTGGCAATGAAGTATTTCCTCCCAGTGAATGGAAGGGAGGGGAAAATTTCATGGAGCTGCAGGAATATGGAGGAATATTAGCTCTGTTAATGCAACCCAATGGAGGATTGCTCCTGCCCCCATGGACTCTCCCAGGACCACCCCATCCCCAAAGCATCCCAAGGTCCTTACTTGGAATTCACTTAATGATCTGTTATATTGCTTAATGACTGCAACCAAGAGTGTTATTATTGTGATTGCTGAACTGAAATGGTCACATGGGCATCTCACTTAATGATTGCTTTGCTCAAGTCTAGTCCTAATTGGTGTAATAAGCTAAGAACCACCTATAAGATGGTTAGATTACAGTTAGTACTTACACTGGAGATCACTACAAAATTGGAAAGAGTTGCATAGCAACTAGCAACACAACTGTGGGTTCTTTCCCCACCTCTTCTTTCCCCAAGTCTTCTTTCCCCACCTCTTCTTTCCCCAAATCTGCCAAAGGGCTATCAAGTCCAAGGCCAGCTTGATTAAGTCATATAACAATAACAGAGTTGGAAGGGACCTTGGAGGTCTTCTAGTACAACTCCTGCTCAGGCAGGAAACCCTATGCCATTTCAGAAAAACGATTGTCCAATCTCTTCTTAAAAACCTCCAGTGTTGGAGCACCCACAACTTCTGGAGTCAATCTTTCCGTTGGTTTATTGTTCTCTCTGCCAGTAACTTTCTCCTTAGGTCTAGTTTGCTTCTCCCCTTGATTAGTTTCCATCCATTGTTTCTTGTTCTGCCTTTAAGTGCTTTGGACAATATGTTGACCCACGTCTTATTTGTGGCAACCCCTTAAATATTGGAACACTGCTATGATGTCATCCCTTGTCATTCAACTAGACGTATCCAATTCTTGCAACCGTTCCTCATCATGTTTTAGTCTTCAGTCCCCTAATATCTCAACAGTGGATTTACAAATATAGTGAGAAACATTTATGCAACTCCCTTCCTGGTCCGTTACAAGTTAAAGGAAGCTTAGGGTATTCTGATAGAGCAGAGCCTCTAAGAAGCTCTTCCCCAGGTTCTGCTGGAAGAACAAAGCCTTGGAAACCTCGGCTGGGTTGAGTGCACCAACTTTTATAAGCTCAAAGGGGCTTTGTTTACTTAGGCGCATAAGTGTTTCCAGGATGCAGTCAACCATTTCCTACAGCAAACAATAGCTACACGAAAGAGAATTCATTCCTTCTCAAAACAAAAAGGGCTAACATTCTTTAGAAATTCTCAGCCATCCAGGTCATGGTTGTCCAAAGGTGCTTTTTCAGGAGGCAATTCTTGGTTTTTTAAAAATTTTCTTTTGAAGACATTTCGCTTCTCATCCAAGAAGCTTCCATTCCCCACTATCCTGTCAGAGCTGAAGAAGCTTCTTGGATGAGCAGCGAAACGTCTTCAAAAGAAAAAACAACAACAAGAAGAAAGTCCAGTTGCCTCCTGAAAAAGCACCGTCGGGACCGAAGGGGCTAACGTCCAACGTCCAACACTGAGCCAGCCGAGAATCGTAGCGACTGGCCCGGCAACTTCTTTTTCTAGCCCTCCGCAGAGTCCGACCAACCCATCCTGATCTAAGCGGTGGGCGGACGCTCGAAAATCCCGGAGCTTCTGATTGGTTCTGCGGGAGCTTAAGTGATTTGGAGGGCTCTGGCGGCGGTAGCGGGAAGGTGGCGCTTGTCGGGAGCCTGTTGCTCCAGTTAAGTCTCCGCCGGGTGGGCGATAGAAAGCCGGCGAAAACTGCCGCGAGCGGTCGCTTTCTCCAGCCGCTGCTCCGTTGGCAGCGCTCGGTGAGCTTTGCGGTCAAAGCGCTGGGATGTGCGGCGGTTCTCCGGTGCCAGCCAGCTTCTGCCCGGCTGCCTTCCCGCGATGCCTGCCTGCCTGACATTGTCACCTGAAGTTTCAGCTCTTCTCTTCCACGGGGGTGGCGAGCCCAGCGTGTACCTTTGGTAGCCTTGGGGCTCCCAGGGAATCGGTGCAAGTTCTGCGCGACCGGTAAGTGGGTCGGGGGGGAAAGAGGCTGTGGGAACGGAGGTCGGGGAAAAAAGGCGGCCGCTTCTGCTAGGAATCTTTTAACTTCAGCTCTTTAGAAATCTTGCAAAAATGTGCGTCTGGCGTTCCGGTTCTCATTCCATCCATGGATAGCTCTCCCTCTCTCTCTCCCCCTCTCCCTCCCTCCCTCTCTCTCATTCTGTGTGTATGTCTATCGGTATGAGAATTCTCACACATCTAGAGTTTTTTTTGTGGGGGTGGGTGGGGGTGGAACGGGAATTGTAATCAGGCTATTAGGGAGGCCACCTGATTAGAAAAGCAGGACTAGCCAATATTACTTGTATCCACGCAAACATCTGGGCGGGGATCCCGAAGGTTAAAGAATTTCGCCTGGCAGTACCCAGACAGAGCCTTCTCTTCCGTGTCCCCTTCCCTTTGTAACCGTTTATGGTAGAGATGAGTTAGACCCCCACTTTTCTGATGTGATGAATGAATACATCTGGCATATTAGAAGAAGTCTCCTTGTTTGGACACTGGGTGACTGGGACTAGTCACTATTAGATGTATTCATCTGTATGTTTCATTTGGTTGAGCAAAGATCATTCAAGTATATACAAATGCCATGCTAAGCTTGCTTTGAGCCACGGTTTAGTGTGCTTAACTTTGGTAAGCGCCAATTTGGAATTTGGTAGATAATCCCTGTAAATATTTTGTATGAATGCAGGCAGAAAGTCTTTAGGCTATTTTAAAATTCCTCTTAGTTGCAGATGTTGGGATTGAACCTGGAGCCAACTCTAGATTCTAAATGCAAATACTTTCATTGATTGCATTGACACTGAAAACCTTGGACAAGATACAACTTTTGCTTTGCATTTGTGTGGCTGCAGTGTATACTTTTTCCTATGTTCTACAAGGAGTTACATATGATGAAAAAATACTAGATCACATCACAATAAAATGCATTGTACATGCATTATTTTCTTTTTCTTTTTTTTCTTTCTTTTTTAGATGGGGAGAGTATCCATCTAGGAGATGTTCTATTCCAGTAGCCCCTTCATATACAAAGTTTTCCTCAGGCTTCACATTTAGGCAATTTTGCTGGGAGTTAATTCTGAACTCAGTGGATCTTAGTTCTGAATAAATATGGTATAGATAGAATCCCACTGTTGATCTCTGTGGAGTTATGGGTACCTTATTTCCATATACTTATTGCATTATAAATACTTGTATTCTTTGCTGATGTGAGAAAAACATTGAGGGGGGAGAAAGTGTTTGTACCTCAGCAAATATATAAAATATTTCAGTGTTTATATTTTATTAACAATATAATAGGGTTTTTCTCCACTTCTCTAGTTGATTTATAGTATTGGAGAGGAAATCTTCAAAAGCAGAGTCTTTTGAATACTAAATTCTTCAGGCAAAGCACTCACCCACACTTCCATGGTTTAGTAATCTGAGAAATATATCTTTATTATGATTCTTACATTTGTAGAACCTCAGATTGTTTTTAGATATGCTCTGTTCTACAACCCAGTAACCCCTCTCTTCTCTTCTTTATCTTATGGAGAAATTCTCTGTGATTTGTTGTTGCTACAGACTAGCATTATGTCTTTCAATTATAATATTCAAGCCTGTTTCAAACCACAGTTTGTGAATCCTGATTGTTATCAAGTAGGCAATATATTCAGGAGCAATCCATAGTAGATTCCTATCTTGTAACTTGAAGGTCTTTCTGTCTACACTGAATCAAGGACAAAACAATGGAATTGTCCTTGTCATCATTTCTGATTCCTTTTTAAATGTATGAAAACAATGACCTGAACCTGTGCTTGCCTCAAGAAAACAAATTGAACTAGGCTGCAGTTGTGCCACAATAATTAAGAGTCAAAGTCTGAGGTTGTGCAAAACGCTTGCATGTTATGTTCTGTCTGAATACAACTCTGTGGTTTGGACTTTAGCCTAAAGTTCAGCCTTATAACAAAAAGTTTAATTGGATTTATTTTCCTGATAACTGTTTTATATGCTAGCTGCAGCATTCAGATCTGCGAGGATTGTTAAACAGTGATGCTCAGTGGTACAGATGAAGATATTCTGAAATCTCTTAAAAACAGGTTCATGGGTTCAAACTGCTGTGGTCATATGCCATTTGATGAGTCAAAAATTGGTTTCAATGTTAATTTATATCTTTTAAATTATAGTTTGATGAGCATATCATTTGTTTGGTTCCATATTAACCTAATGCACAACTTTCCTTAGAAAACTGGGGGACAAACTCAATTAATGATGTCACTTGGAAATGTGATGATGGAATGGTTTTATTTAAAAAGATAGAAACAGGAATCTCAAGCTTTTGAAAGATAAAAGATCCAAATTACACTTGAATATTTTGGATCTGTTTGGATCATTTTAAGGGTGGAAATAAATATGATCTTTTCCCAGGGACATCCCATTTCTAACACTTTTTTTTTTTTTTAAAAAAGCTATCAATTTGCATTGCTGAAAACCAGCCCTTTTGCCATCAGTTTATATAGTATCATAAATTTGGCCTGTAAGTTATTTATGTCTTGTTTAAGCCAAAACCTAACTAACCACCCTCTGGCTTGGAAATAGCCATGTCATAATACATTATTGCAATTTATCAGCAGTTAGTAGATTTTTTCATTTGGGGATCATCTCATTCTGAGTTAGCAAAATTTGATACATTCCCTTGGGGATTTTGGTATTTATCTCAATTGTTTATTGTCAAAATTATAAGATAAAAATCTTGTGGGTTGCCATCACAGCTTATCTTGTGGTGACTTCATGGACAAATATCTGTGAATTTACCTGTTTAACTATGTATTTTAACTTAGGGGCTATGTGTTACTATTGAATGATCTGTGTGTTACCTTTAAGATGCTAATTTTTCTTCTTGTGTCATATCCGTCATCCACATTGGCGTTCATGTTGGCGATTCTATTCACCCTAACCCTAACCCTATTCAAGTCTGGTGCCATAAGGTATTCTACAACGAGTAGAGGAGTGGAGAACTCTTCTTGTGAAATATTTCTGGACTTTCTCAACTGTGCTAATATCAGATACGTAATGTGGGTTCCAGACTGATGAGCTGTATTTGAGTATTAGTCTAGCAAATGTTTTGTATGCCCTAGTTAGTAGTGTGATATTACCAGAGAAAAAGTTATGTAAGATTTGGTTAACAATTCTTAATGTCTTTTTGGCTATATAGTTATAGTGGGCTCTAGCACTTAGATCATTAGAGATGAGTATTCCAAGGTCCTTTTCAGAGCTTGGATCATCAACAAGGTCTTGACTATTCAGCTTGTATTTTATTTTCTGATTTTTTTTTGCCAATATGTAAGACAGAGCATTTATTTGTTAAGATTTGAAGTTGCCATTTGTTTGTCCATTTTGATATATAGTCAAGATCTTTTTGAAGGGTAGCAGTATTGTCTGTGGTGTTGAACAGCTTTACATCATCAGCGAGGAGAACGCAGTTGCTCGTAATATGATCGCAGAGGTCATTGATGTAGAGTATGAAGAGAGTGGGTCCTGGAACACTGCCTTGGGGGATACCACTATTGACAGGTGCAGAATTTGATAGGACGCTCCCAATTTTGACCATTTGTTGTCTGTTTGACAGGAATGCTTCTATCCAGTTATGCAGTTGTCGAGAAGATTTTAGTTTTAGGAGTAGTTTGTTGTTTACCACTGAATCAAAGCTTTACAGAAGTCTATGTTGATTGCGTCTATTGTTTTGCCCTGATCGAGTTGTGTAGTCCATATGTTTTTGCAGTGTAAGAATTGCAGATTGCAGGATAGTTTTTTTCTGAAACCAAATTGTTTATTAGAGTGTAGGTTGTTTGTCTCTAAGTGGAGGATAATGGATTGGTTAATAATTGATTCCATGACTTTACAGGTGACGCAGCATAAGGAGATTAGTTGTTGAGTCAGCTATGATCAGCAAGAACCACCATCAAATTTAGCATTTCATAAATCATTTCTTTACCAAAGAGGGTTAAGATTGTGTATTAATGTCTGTTAATGTCTGCTGAATGTAGGCTGCATCAGACTACTGTTGACCATTTATTTACATCTTCGACCTGATGCAACAGACAAAGGTTTTCTTGGAGTTTGACCTGCTCCCTTTCATTTGACCCTAACCCCTCATATCAGTTACCACATCTAATAGGAAAGAGTTATATATTTGGATCCAAAACATTATAAATTCATTCATACAAGAGGGAGTGGTTCCAGACTCACTGTGAGAAATTGCAGTGAGAATATTTCTGCAAATAACAATAATATTCAGAAGATTTTTTAAAAAATAGGCCAACAGCCAACAGAGCATCTCCTTCCTGGAACGAAGTGCTTCAGCATGTGATATCTGATTAGATCCAGACATTCTTAAATGTAACATATTTTTAGGTCTTGTGATGCTGGGGGATTTCTGTTGGACCTCATGGAGTTTACAACAAGAGGGGGTGGGGGTACAAAGCTATATGTTACTTCCAAGCTGTTCAACCTCTAGAGGAAACTGCTGAATGAGATCATTTTGAGATTTAAAGTGTCATCAAAATGCTGATGACATCCAATTACACCTTGCTTTTCTATTGAATCCAGATGAAGCAGTGGAATTGCTGAATCAATGCCTGGTACAATAATGGTCTGGGTGAATGCCAGATAAATTGAACCTTAGTCCGGAAAGACAAAGGTGCTGTCTCTGGAGGTGAGTAGTATTCATTTCTCTTTAAGCATCAGTATCATAGTTTGGGAGTGTTTCTGGAGATACCTTTGGCATGAGCAGTATATACATTTAATAAGTAATAATAATTAAAAGTTATGATGCCCTTTATCACGCATGGTTCTTCCTAGTGTGCCCTTTGCTATGTCTCAACTTGCCCCAAGGTAATCTTGCAGCATAATCCATATTTTGGATTATATTGCCTGACCTTAAAAATGATTTAGAAACTTCAGTTAACACAAAACATCACAGCAAACAAATGACTGGAATTTGATATTGCTAGTGCTTTGTGATTAATTAACTGGAAGGGACCTTGGAGGTCTTCTAGTCTAATTCTAATTCTCTGCTCAGGCACGAGGCCTTACATCAATTCAGATAGATGGCTGCCCAGTCTTTTCTTAAAAACCTTCGGTGATGAAGCACTTACAACTTCTGAAGGTAAGCCATTTAATCCTAAATGATTTCCATTTTGGGGCCCTAGTATCTGAAACAATATCTTTTCCTAAATCCTAGGTAGTGGCAGATTTTTATCTCCAAGGGCTCAAAGAAAAAGGATTTGCTGCAAACTCCTCATGGGTGTCAGGAATCTACCCAGAATTAAGGGACTACAGGGTCATAAAAAGGAAGTTTTTAGTGTATATTTTTTATGATCTCTCAATGTATGTTTTCTATTAACTTGTCTAAAATCCATACAAATTTTAAATTAAACTTTATTCTAGGCCACTTCAGGAGTTTTGATGAGAAGCATTAATCAAACATTTCCTGACATAAAGAATTATTCCATTCTGGAAAATCTTGCATAGCTGAATTTTGTATAAGTCAGGATGGGACAATCTTCCATCCACTAGAGACACAAGTACTGTCAACCCTGAGGTTGGCCAAACTGTGGCCATTTTCTTTTTGTACTTTTCTATAGGGAGGTTTCTCTTCTCACTGCTTCAGGGCTGACACAGCCAGGAGCGAAGGGGCCAGGGAGTGGGGTGCAGAGATAGCTGGGTGTTGTAGCCTAAATAAAATTCATTTTCCTGGGAATCAAGAACATTGGTGCAGGTGTTCAAAGGATGGAAACTGAAGTCACCTAGCAACTGGGCTCGTATGCTTATTGGACCATGTGACTGGAGACTCTGGGGGAGGCGAAGTGACAAACTTTTACTTTTAATTGGAGGAAAAATCGGCGGCAACTTAAAGCCAGTTTTCCACCAAGAATATGTCCTAATAAAATGTTCTTTGAGGAAACCACTTGCCTTGGAGTTCTTATTGAATGGGATGTATTACTTGGAACCCTGACAAGTTCAGAATCTGAACGTGGAATTTTGAGGGTAGATGAGGAAGGAGAGGGAGATGAGCTTTTTATCATTTCAACTGAGGATCCTGTTAGGTCTTGTGCTTGCATATGTAGGCAGTCCTTGATTTACAGTCATTCATTTAATAACCATTCGAAGTTATAACTGGCATGTATTTATAATAGTTACAGCATCCTGGGGTCAAGTGATCACCATTTGTGTGATCTTCCCAGCCAGCTTCTTATAAGCAAAGTCGATGGAGGGGGAATTCATTTAATGACTCTCTCATCCACTTAACTGCAGTGATTCCCTTAACTGTGGCAAAAAAAGTTATAAAATTTAGTGTGACTCACTTAATTGCTTTGCTTAGTACCATAAATTGTGGTTCCTGTTGTGGTCATAAGTTGAGAACTACCTGCAAGTATTTTAACTAAAATAAATAAATGAAATTATGACCAAGCAGTTTTACATTTTGTACTAGTCCCTATTGGTAATTATGAATTGCATGCGGAATAATGAACAGAAGGTATTTGGGGAAATCAGATAAATGGTCCTTCTTTTTTCATCTCAAGTATAGAAATCCTATAAGTGTCAGCTTTAGAAGCCATATTAGCACCAGAAGCTTCCACGCTGCCATATTCTTGAACCTGGGAAAATGGGAGAGGTGAATTTCATGGAGCATATTCTTTAGACATAATAGCATTCTTCCTTAAAGTCAAAGTCATGTTATTCCTGCATCTGGCTAAGGAATGGTTGAGGGCATGTCTCAAGTTTTGATGGATGGTGATTGGCCCATGTGATACAATGTGGGGTGCAGCAGGTGGATTTGTAATTTTTTTACTTATTGGAGGGAAATCTGGAACTTTCAGATTTGGGATTTCCCAGATGTGCCAGTTTACTACTCTAATAAAAGGGAACTTTGAGAACATGTCTGTCACTGAGTTATTTATTGAAGTCTAGATTTTTTGGAATGCTGACAATAAGATGATGCATCATTGGTATTTAACACCAGATAAGTTATCTAAGATTGTATAAAGGTATGTCAAATGAATGTTGGAAGTGTAAAAGTAAAGAAGGGACTTTTTATCATCTATGATGGACATGTGATAAAGCAAAAAAAAAAAGGAGTATCATTCATATTTGAATACAGAAAATTTTGTAAATAAAGATAAAGATAAAACCAGAAATTTTCCTTTTGGGCCTAATAGCAAAAGACCTGGAGAGAAAATTGTTACTACTACCGTATATGTTGACAGCAGCAAGACTATTGTAAAAACACAAATAGACACTTCGATTCCTACCATGGACGAACAGTTGTAAAAGCTGATGGAGTTGGCTGAAATGGCAAAATTGACTATTTTGCCATTTTTCTTTTGATTAAAGAAAAGAATATAAATGCTTTTGTTTCCACATGGAGACTGCTTCTGAACTTTGTGCTTGAAGTAGAAAAGGATGAAACTTTGATTTTGCGTTTTACCAATTGGACTGATAGATCTTTATAGAAATGGCTAGTTTATATTATTATGAAAAAGCAAAATGTTGTGATATGATGTTAATGCTTTATTTTACTGCAACAGAGAGAGTTGGACATCAATGCTTCTTTTTCTTAATCCTTCCTCACTTTTCTTCCCTCCCTTCTCCCCATTGTTTTCCTATTTTCTTTTGTATTTTGTATCTTATTTTATCTTACAACTCAATAAAAATGTGAGAAGAAAAGTATAGAAATCCAGCATGCCACTGGAAAAAAAAAAATTGGTCACAAGAAGTTTGAATGTTTGAATGCAGTAAGATGCAATCTGTAGTGTGTTTATAATACGAATACTGTAGTGTGTCATAATATGAGGAAAGAGCAAAGGATGGCTCTTGTATGAGAGAGAACATGATATTAATAGCAACTGATTTCCATGTGGTATATTGGGGCTAAAGACAAGGGGGTGAAAAGATTAAGATAGTGGAATAAAGAACTAAAACACTTTTATAAGTGATTTACTGGGGTTACTGTTGTTAGCAGTTTCATACCAATTATCAAGTGATAATTGCACTTAGCATATGATTAACACATTTGGAATTCTTTTAGAGATGTTGAACTCTTTTTAGGGTTTCACACACATCTAAGTGATAATCTAACCTTGACCAACATTAAAACTAATTCTGATGTGAGTCGCCTTCTGCTGCTAAGTACCTTAACAGCTGTTTTGCTAGTGCGTGACAGACCAAAATAAGTTGCCTGTTAACTGCTTTCCAAGCGCCAAAGTGCTTAGGAAGAGAAATCATACAGACTTTAGACTCCATTACCTGCAGGATCACTACGTCTATCTATCACTTTCTGCTCCCAAGCCAGCAGTGCAACACCTTTTGCTGACCCTGTCATGGGTATGTTTAAGACAGACAGTTTTGTCCTTCATGTGTGGTAGAGCTTCTACTGGGAAGCAAATTTCTCCCTTTCCTTAAAAAGACTTATAAAGGATCTGTAAACTGCATTTTATAGTTTTGTACCTTAAAATGACCTTCATCATTATATTAACAGATTAACAGACTTGGAAGGGACATCTAGGTCATCTAATCGACTCCTCCTGCCCAAGCAGCAGACCGTACACCATTTCTGACAAATGGCAGTCCAATCTCTTCTTGAAAGCTTCCAGTGATGAAGCTCCCACAATTTCTGAAAGTGAGCTGTTCCATTGGTTGATTGTTTTCATTGTCAGAAAATTTCTCTTTGTTTCCAGGTTGAATCTCTCCTTGTTCAGTTTCCATCTATTATTCCTTGTCTGGCCTTCAGTGATGGGTTTCAAATTTTTTTTACTACCGGTTCTGTGGGCGTGGCTTGGTGGATGTGGCAAGGGAAGGATACTGTAAAATCTCCAGGCAGAGGTAGTATTTGCCGGTTCTTCGAACTACTCAAAATTTCCGCTACTGGTTCTCCAGAACTGGTCAGAACCTACTGAATACCATCTCTCCTTCAGATGCTTTGGAAAATAGCTTGACCCCTTTCTCTCTGTGGCAGCCCCTCAGATACTGAAACACTGCTATCATGTCTCCCCTGGTCCTTCTCTTCACTAGACTAGCAATGCCCAGTTCCTGCAACTGTTCATCATATGTTTTACTTTCTAGTCTCCTAATCATCCTGGCTGTTCTTCTCTGCACTTTTTCTAGAGTCTCAACATCTTTTTTAATAATGTGGTCAAAACTGGATGCAGTACTCTAGGTGTGGTCTTACCTGATTATGTTTTTAAAAGGTGGCAAGAGACTTTAGGTTTGAACAAAATAGGTTGCTATGATAAAATAAAGTTGGGGTGAGAATTGTGGTTGCCTGTTTCAAGGACAAAAATCTCATGTAAATAGGAGCTTGTTGGAAAGAATCACTATATTTTTATGCAATGATAGATGAAATTTAAGTTGCCCTTCCCCTCTCTGGTTCTGTTGCTTCCTCCCTGCATCTGCCTTTGTGTTTTTCAAAGGATGTGCCTTTGCACTGCATCTTGTTCCATTCAGGTTTAGCTAGTATATTACAAATTTACATTCCTAGGCAATGCAGGGAAGCTGAAGAAGCTTCTTGGATGAGAAGTGAAACACCTTCAAAGAAAAACCAGAAAATCCAGTTGCCTCTTGAAAAAAAGCACCTTTGGCACAACCATGACCTGGATGACTGAGAATCTCCACAGATACATAGGCAATACAGGTAGTCCTTGACTTGCGATCAGAATTGAGACCAGAATTTCTGTTGTTAAGCAAGACATCTGTTAAATGAGTCATGTCCAATTTCACTACCTTTTTTCACCAGAGTTGTTAAATGAATCATTGCGGTTTCTAAATGAACCAGTGGTCATTAAACAAACCCAGAAACCCATTGATTTTGTTTGTCAGTAGCCAGCTGGGAAAATGGTGATCACATGACCAGGTGATCAAACAACTGTTGTAAATACCAGCTCATTGCCAAGTGCCTGAATTTTGATCATGTGACTGAGGGTGCTACTACGGTTGTAAGTATGAGAAGTGATCGATATTTTTTTCAGCAATTTAAACTAAATAAATGTTGTAATCCTAGGACTATCTGTATCCTATTTTATAAGGGTAGGGGAAAAAAACGGTTGAAGGTTTTAAAAATGGCTAGGTTCCTCCTCTGTGCTGAGCCACTTTTCCTGCATAAGCCACAATTATTTGGGTTCACAAATAATGTTAAACTACACAAATCTTAGTAGAATGTGTGAACTTAGTTAACAGTGGGAATAGAATAGAATAGAAATAGGCTAGACTAGACTAGAAACATTCCTTTCCTGTTATAATACTTGTGAATAGGTTTTTCAACTGTTATGCTGGTATTAATTTATATGCCTATGTTCTTCATAAAATGGGCTTCTCCATAAATTAGTTGCAATTTACAACTAGTTCATTTACAGTTCAAGCCGACAGTGCTTTGGAGTCCACATGACATAAGTATGCCTGAAATTTTAGTTAAAAAGCTGTACACAGCTTTTTGTAAAGCTGAATATTTAAAGATTCTTCCTCCCCCTGCCCATTGTTTTCAAACCCAAACTAATCCAGGTTTTTTAAGTCTGAAGGGTGATGGAGGTAATCTTTGCAGCTTAATCCTCATTCAACAATTTTTCAGAACAAATTTTCCTCTCCAAAGTTCTTTTGCGCCCACTGGGGGAAAATACAATTATGATTATTTTATTTTTTTTCCTTTTTGGTAAGCGTATCAGAATAAATGAATTCTGTTATCACAAATATCTTAAATTAGGCAGTAGTGATGCACAGAGCTGGAGAAATCTCAGCAGAATAGAAAACTGGAATCTGATATTGATGCACAGTTATATTTATTCAGATCTATCATTAATGTGACCCATGGCTTCACTTGTTTCTTTTCTTTTTTATACTGCTGCATAAAACATGATTGGCACGGCTTCAATGACCATTGTATTCAAAAGAAATCTTGATTAAAATTATGTAGAGATAAAAGGCTTATTTGATTCTAAGTTGCTCTGCATCATTTCAACATGCTTACTTTGGTTTACCGAAAGAATTTTGATACAAGATGTAAGACTTTCAGATTTGGGACCTAAAATTAACACGAAACACACTCTTTTTTACAACCCTATAGCCCCTATTCAGGGTAGAGTGGGGGGGACTGGATGGAGATAAAATTAACATTGCTAGCCATTATTTAATCTGGTAATTTCACACATCAGGTTGACACATATTGACAATGTTTTATTTTGGATTAATATTAAACAATAGTAAAAATTGATTTAATATGGAAGACATAACGAGGACCAAGAGCTTAATTTGTAATTTTGGTTTTCATTTTAGCCTGAAGCACAAAATCAAATATATCTGCTAATGATTCTGGAAATCATGGTTGAATTTTAGCTTAGCATGATCTCTGGATCTAGCTGGTGATTTTGCTAAGTTTATTTATTAATCAGGTTTATATGGCCATCCATCTCACAGACAACATATAGAAATCCAATAAACCAGTAAATAAATAAAGCAATCATTACCTAAAGATATTATATATTACCTAAGAATTACCTTAAATATAATAATTATTAATACCATAGAACTTTTAAAACTATAAAAGCAACAGTTATGGTTTATTGATTATACCACAATTGGTTACTTTTATGCAACACTCAAAGCTATAAGGTGTGTCTTACAAATGAAAATAAATGGGTTCTATTGTATATTAAGCCAGTTCATATCACAGCACATGTGTTGTATAAAACTGACTCAGGCTTCCACAGTTAGAGAAAATTTTTACTATTTTTTCTCCACTACCATACTGTTAGACACCATGGGAATCTTGGCATACTTTTTCATGTCCTATTACTTGATGTTTCAAGAGTTCATTGAACCTCCCTTTGCTGTCTTAAATTTTACCTACTTATCTTTTTTGAAACCTTGTAAGATATTTCACAGTGGGATTTGAGTGCTTAACCTTGAGTCCAGGCAGATCACAAATGCATTTACATTAAAAAAAAAAACAATTACATTTGCTGAATCAGTAAATGTATTATTTGATGGCATCATATAGATTTGATTCTCTGCAGAAAGCAAAAACTGACATGCAGAAGTAAACATTTGAAGCTTAAGTTCAGCCAGATGTTTTCTGGTGATACTTCCAAGAGTTCCTTATTCGTGTTACCTTAATGTACAGCTCTCCAGAGTTCAGAGGTAAGAAGCATGACTTATTAGGAAGACCATGAAATGTATTTGAAAATAAACAGTTGTCAGCACTATGGAAATATAGCTTTCATTTGTGATAGACACCATCTGTAAATAAGCAAGATTCATTGTCTACTTTTTTAGTAAATATGTTGGCAGATTATTTTTGAAATGGGCTTTATCAAAAGGATAGCTATGTCAGTCTATTGATCCCTTAGTTTAGCTAAAGATGACATGTGCCCAACTTAGCAGTCCTTAAGCTTTCAAATTCACTCTAAAATGGCTTCATTATCCAATTATGGGGGACTTTATGATGCAAAATCCTTATAGGTTTTTAAAAATAATTTTGCAATGTAACTCCTATATGGAGTTATCATCTGTGTTGAAATGAACTAATGAACTCTAAATTTTAGTATCTCCCTTGTGTTTTAGATTCACAATATTTTCAGTTATAGGAAGTGTATAACAATAATGCCTCCAATGTGTGCTTCTGCTTCTTGTCAATCCAGAATCATGGAAGAATGTATTACTATTGCTAGTCCTGGATTGCAATAAATTAGATTGAGCTTCCCAATCAAACATAATGTATAAAGCCATTTTTTGTTACTATTCCCTCCAGCCAAAGTTGCTGAAAACTAACAGGGTAATTAGCGGTTACTTTTAGGTGAGAGACATACGAAATCTAGTGGTGCAATCATATGCGTTAAAATTGCCTTGAGGGAAAAAACAGTTTTTCTCCATCTATTGTTCAACACCCCTCCCCCGAAAACATTTGCCACCCAAAGGTAAATGTAGATTTCTGTCCCCCTCTTTAGAGCAAGTGTTGTACTATGTTCTAGCATGTCAGCAGCCACATTTGAAAAAAAAAAAGGCAGATGAGGCCAGGAGAAAGCCAAACTCAATTTAATTTACACTTAATATATTTAATATATAAGTATTTAATATGATTGTGCTGCTAATTGCTGATAGAAATTGAAGATTACATTTATCCAGAAGACTCTGTTCTTCTGTATACAGTGAGCTGCAGGAATCCTAAACAAGCCAATAATCTGGATAGGGACCAAAGACAGTGCCCAAATTTTATTTATTTTCCTCTGTAGTTTAAATTTTATATAATACTTTGAGGTATGTGTGATATATCGATTTATATGAAATTATGTGTGTGTGTTAACACATATACATACCTATATGTGTGTTTGTGAAAATACTAAATAATGGCAATAATCAATTAAATAACCAATATTACCGAAGAACTACTATTGTACCTTTATAAAAGTTTATTAAACAGAGTAAATCTGTTATTTACTCATTCAAACATTACTATTTAAAAATATAAATGTGGACATAGAAAGACTAGAAAAGCTGAAGCTCCCAAAATTCTCCATACTAGAATCCTAATCCATTTGGAAACTATGCTTACTCCACTGAGAAAATAAGGAGGAAATAAAAATAGATGTTGATTATACATTTAAATTAAAGTGTAGCTTAGCTATTCATGTTAGGTGAATCTCTTTACTTCCGTTCATATCTACTTGCGCATTTGCAAATACCAACTCTGACTAAATCTAAGTCTCCAAAGCTATTCTTGCATCCAAAGGAAATTGAACTCCATAGTGTTGCTCATGGAACCGGGACATCAATAATGTGTCTGCACAACTTTATACTGACTTCAAAGAAATCAATAATGTTCAGATGGCAAATGTGCCGCTTAACCTGATCCAGTTTGTGACACCTTGCTCTAATAGAGGCATTAAAAGCTCTTCTGTTAATGTACAAGCTTAGTGTACTACATTTAACACCCACAGAGCAGCTCACAGTTTTTTTATTTATATTTATATTATTTGATATGAATTAAAGACATATCTAAACTATAAATTCAGTATTCTGAATATCATCGTGCAGCACTGGGACACAGTGGTTTCGTTCATTGCTCATCGGTGAGCAATATTGAACAATGAGTTATTATCAGTGCAGTGTGCATACAGATGCTTACTCATCCTTTTTTTTCAAACTACTTAGTCAACTCATCATTTTTTAAATATGCACCCATTTCGTGTATTCATAACTATGTATATACTTGTACTTATTATCTTGTAAGTGATTGACAAATCAAATAAATTCTAAATTTTATCATCTGGGTGATCCAAATAAGTAACAGGATCATTCTGTCAGGATCTTTATGTTATACAATATATCATCATTGTAACAGAGGTGGTATTCAGCAGGTTCTGACCAGTTCTGGAGACCGGTAAAGGAAATTTTGAATAGTTCGGAGAACTGTGAAATACCACTTCTGACTGAGATTTTACAGTATCCTTTCCCTGCCACGCCCATCAAGCCAGGCCCACAGAACTGGTAGTTCTGTGTATTGTTAGATTGAATATTTCTCTCAATGTTTTAGGTCTAATGTAAGCCATGCTGGAACATCAACAATCTTGTGATCAAGTATTTATCAGTGTAGAAAAGATATGGAAGCAGTCCATAGCGGCTCATAGCTCAAAAGTGAAGGTAACATATTGGCTTGTGTTTAATTTTTTTTTTTTTTGGTAAAAACTAAATAAATGGGAGGGCCTTCATATTGCACATGAATTGACCAATGTCTCCTACTACATTTTGTTTTATTTTTCAAATAATTTTATTAAGCTTAGAAATGGAAAAGTAAAAAGTAATGCAAACTAGAAAAATATTAGAAAAATATAAAGAAAAAAAGAATGAAGAAGTAACTTCCCCCTTATCACAACAACTACAAACATTTTTTGAAAATTATCACTTTCTTTTAAGCTACATAAATGCATTTCTGCCCATAATTCATTTCTTAACTATTAATAAAAACTTAAAGCATTTTCATTCATTCCTAGTCATCAAAAGACCATTAAGGGCTACCAGAAATAGCTACATAACTATTTTAACCTTGATCAAATAAGCCAAGGTTATTTGTTATGTTCCTTCCCTGCACTTTATCTATCTCCCTTAAAATAATGTCATCAAGTTTGATTTCTTTTGATCTTCTCTTTGCCTCCTTCCAGCAAATTCTTCAAAGCTTAAACAGATCTCTTTTGTAAATCCAATTTTAAAAATCCAAATCACTCTTCTGAATTAATACTTGCATGTCCGTTTTAAATATTAAGCCATCAGTTGGTTTCATTTGTATATTCAATGTGTCATCCTTTTACAGAACATTCTTATAGCTTGTCATTTTTAAATCCACATTCAGATCAATTTCAAATTTATCCAGAATAAATTGTTCTGTAATAGTGTTTGTCACCATCTATCTATGATGTTAGATATTTTTAAACTTAATATCCAATCAATAAGTCCCAAATCTCCATAAAAGCACCCATTATTAAAATAATTTATTCAATTGTATACTAACATATCTAAACTGAGTGTTCTTCAAATAATCTTTAGCTGCCTCTAGTTTTCAACATTTAAATTCTCTTCTTCTTGTGTTATATTTTCAGCAACCTAAAGCAAACAGAGTTTCCCATGGGAAGATTACTATATTTAATTGCAAATTCTCATTTCAAAATCATCTAGACTCTTAGTCCAGTTTTTACTTTCCAAACCCATCATTTTGGAGCTAATTGTTAAAAAAAGCCTCCTATTTTTATAAAATGAAAATAATATGTTAAACTTCTTTCACAAAGAAAAAGGAAACTCACTCAGTGAATGCAATAAAGTCTTGCTGTTTAAAAGATTCTTAATATTTCAAAAGCAGTAAAAATAATTCCATGGATGATTAAGAGATGAGTCTCACTCAATTTTTAGTGCATAAAAACAGTTGTGTTACAACTATGAACTAAGATGGAATCCTTGATTCCCAGCCAATTCAATTCAGAAATCTATTGCAAAAGCTTATGTTCTGTGATATACTGTACTTGCAAAGAGGGACTGTTCCAAGTACACATGCATTATCTCATGTTCTTCCCATGCTCTGGAAAGAATTGTCAGTCTAGATCCTGCATTCAATCAGGAACTCCACTATATACACTGTCCTGTTCAAAAAAGTTGCCTACTTCTCCATGAAATTATTTTAATGTTTGAATTCTTCTCTACTCCATCAATATATTATAATAGACATCTGTCAGCACAAAAATACATCAGAAGCTACAAGAGATTGGACATTGCAGTCCAATATCTAAGCCCAAATTCACAGCACAAACCAAGCCAACAAATTGTATTAAAGTTGTTGCATTGAATAAATTGGACCTAAGATGTACCTAAAGTTGCTTCATATTTAGTGAAAAGCAGTAAGTGAGAGAGGGTCCTATTTTGCTGGTTCATTACCAGAGTTCACAAAACCAGCATGGGAAGATAAAGTGTAGGGGATGACCAGGCTGAGCCCAAGAGAGGGGTCCAATGAATTATCAGCATTGAGTTCCTTTGTGCCCCAAGAGATATAACTTCGGCCCACCTCGAATTCCATTCACTCTTACCATCAATTTGCTTTGACCTTTAGGAGTTCAGATTCTTGTAGAGAGCTTCAGCTTGCAATAAATCTATATTTTCACTTGAACTACCTGGACTCCTGATTTTCTGCGCTTGACATAAAGACTTCTTTGGGTTGAGCTGGACTCTTGATAATTTATGGATATGTCCAAGTTTTTTAAAATTTGGTAAGAGTACAAAAATGATATTCCATCTCAGCCTTATGAGATTTTTTTTTTATTCTGAAAATAGCCTAATACCTGAAAATAACCCTAATTCTTAAGGGTCTCTTATACAAGTATCAAATTAGATTTATCTTCTGAGACCATCAAATTTTGTTTAAACTTGCCCTTATTAACCTTTGTGAGTTAGAAAGCTATCAAGTGTTCCTGCAGAGATTTAACAGTCAATTCTGGTTGCTCATTTGAATGATGGAGAATCATGGATAAAAAAGTATGAAAGGAGATTGAAAACTTGAAACCTGTTGCTTTACAGAAACTGATTCATGGGTCACAAAGTAATACGTCCTAGAAAAAGACATGCTCTTTAATTACTGCTAGATGTAGACCTTAACCCCGATTAAACAATATAGGTGAATATTTGTTTTTAAAATGTGTTCCTTTGCTTTTTCATGTGTCTAACTACCTCAAAGAACACGGTATTATACTATCTATAAAAAACAGTATACCATCACATTTTTTTAAACATTGCCCTGAATGAAGGAGGAACATTGACAAAATGCTTCCTCTACAATCTTGATTCATAAATATAAATAGACATTTACAAATGTGTATGTTGAAAGGGGAAAGTCCAGGATAAAAGCTGCATGGTTATGTATTATAAATGCAACTTTTGTTCTGGCAGAGTTTGCATAAACAGGAAATTCTGGATCTGTAGGTGTATAATATGCAAACAAGCTCAAGTCTTCATCCTTTCACAGGTAATCCTCAACTTACAATCATTCATTTAACAGCCATGGCAAAAAAAAAAGGTTGTAAAATCGAGTCCAACTCATTTAACAACCACTTTGCTTAGCAATAGTAATAGAAATTTTGGTACCAATTCTGCCCTTCAGGTGAGGATTACCTGTATTCCTGAAAAGGTAGGTTATACAAACATGCAGCTTTAAATGGGAATGAAGGGATTCCTGGGGTGCTAAGAAATGGCATTAGTTGCTTATTTGCTGTCTGTCATCCCTTCAATCCAGCTTGATGCTTGGTCCATACTTGCTTCAATGGAGGCCAGTGCTTGCAAAGCAGAGGTGGTATTCAACAAGTTCTGACCAGTTTTGGAGAACCGATAGCGGAAATTTTGAGCAGTTTGGGGAACCGGCAAATCCCACCTCTGACTAGCCCTGACTCCATCTATTCTCTGCCTCCCGAGTCCCAGCTGATCGGCTGGATCTTCTTTTGTTGCCCTGCACAGGAGAACGGAGCTGGAAAGCAGGTTAGTGGGGTGTGGAGGGAATGGGATTTTGCAGTAATCTTCCCCCCAGGAGTGGGGAGGGAATGGAGATTTTACAGTATCCTTCCCCTCCCATGCCCACAAAACCACATCCACAGAACCGGTAGTAAAAAAATTTGAATCCCACCACTGTTGCAAAATATATGCAGATATTATTACAAATATACAGAACTAACTTTATAAATGGCTTTATAAAAACGGACATCATTCTAGGAAATTCTGTGCTGCTTAGTAGAATGAGTGAACAATTCTTTCCATAAATGTTATGGGACTATGAATCTTTGAAGGAAGACCATTGACCAGATGATAGTGCTGTTTCTAGTCAAGCACTACTCACTGATTATTTTGTATTTTTCCTGATTAGTTTGGCTATTCCTTTATTGCTTCACCTCACACACTATAACAGGATTTGTAAGCCATTCAGAATCTTTTGATTGGATTGGCAGGGAAACATGAATAAATAAACTTGAATTTATGCAAATATATGGAAGGCCTCAAATAGCAGAAAAAAAATATTTATTTTATTTGTCAAATTTAGACATTGCTCATGTCATTATCCAAGCAACTCTGTATATGTGATTTCACAGAAGTTCACACTTGAAGCATAACACATAGCAAAAAGTATTTCACTGCTCTAATAAACAAGGCTCAGTATTAGTATTCTTGTAAATAATTTTGGCATTTTCACATGAAACTTTAGTAATTATTAAGGACCAAGGAAAAATTATGGAAAGAATATCCCAAGTGCCAATTGAAAAATCTTATCTAAAAGCTTGATGTGATTTGGATAAAATATTTTATTAGAGAACCTATATAAACCAGTTATGTCAGACTAAAGCCAATGAAATATCTCTTAGTCTGGTTTATCACCCCTTTTAATTAAACAGAATAATCTGATGGTAAGATGAAAAATAAAATAACTTTTAAGATGGAACCAAGTGCTGAGATTGATAGATAGGTGGTCAGTTTGATGTCCTAGAACTCAATGGTGGGCAATCAAAATGTTTTACATTATCCATTTTATGATAAACTGTTTTCTAGTCCAACTTGGTGCTATTGCACATTTGACTTTAGAATGGGTTTTGTATAATTTAAAGACTTGTAATACAGAATGGTGAGTAAAAAAAAAGGCTTGTTAGCAATCGTGCTGCAACCAATAATTAGTAAAATAGCAAATTCATACCAGCAGGTTGGAGGTGCTGAATGAAATTGGGGTTCTAGTGATGAGTGCGGAGTGACCACTTCAACAGAAAATTCAGAGGTAGGAAAAAACTCAGCAGTTTGGAAACTTCAACTGAGAAGTATAGCAATTTCCTTAAAAACACCTTGAGCGAAAAGGTGTTTCCTAAGGCCTCCAAAGCATTTGGCATTTTGAGGAAGGGTTAAATGGCAGTGCTGTAATATAGGCAGGAATAAGGGTAGGTTTGGGAATCAGAAACGAGCTCCATGGGGAGTTGATTAGAGGATTGATGAGATGCCATTGAAAGCAGTGCTATTTAGTCTACCATTTGTAGGCTTCTGCTTTTGAGAGGTGTTTTACCATAGTGATCTGTGCACTTGAGGACCTGCATGGAATTCAGTCATTAGCTTCTGTTACGTGCCACAGTACACCTGTTATTGAGAGAGTGACAAGTGGATAAATGGCTGAAAGTTTGGAACAGAGTTCTCCAACCTAATGTTCTTCAGATACATGAGATTGCAAGACTCAGAATCCTCAGCTTGTTTCCTCTCCTCAGGGGTTAGCTTCTAGCTTAATTCCTGTAGATACTGATTTATCTACGGGGGGAGGGGGGATTTAAAACGTGTTTTAGATTTATCAGGCCAAGCTATCTCACAAAAGGGATAAAATGAAGCAAGATGCAATGTAAGCTACTTTGAGCACTTGGAGGAAAGGCAAAGTATAAAATGAACAAAAATAAACTGAATTCACAGTGATTATGGTGCAGTTTTTAGGTATTAAATATTTCTGCTTTGGTATTCTTGCAGATGTCATAAATATCTATTTCTTTTTCAACTAAGAGAGAAAGTTGAGAGTCTTAATTGCAGTTCCTTGTTTTTATATTCTGTAAGAAAATTTGTGATGAACTTTAATGGTGGAAATTGTTAAATAGTATATGATTTATGGAATAAAGAATTGGAATATACAGTTTTGGAAAAGCAACTATCTATGTATCTGTGCATGTCTGTGGAACAGCATTCTTCTGCCCTCCCCTGAGATCTGCATGGCTCTGAGCTATGCCCCTAGGCATTGGGGACGGGAGAATAGCATATAAGCAATGCTTGAACAGAGTCCACAGGATTGTCTGGTATACTACACAACCTCTTCACAACTTGTTTTCCTTGTTACCTTCTGGGATGAGGCTTCATGGTATCTGAAGCAGAACATCTAGATTCAGCCATAGTTTGTTCCATATAGCATCAACCTTGTGAACTCTCAGGTTTCCTCCAATATTGAAGATGGACAGTGATTAATATATATGTACATACACATATGTGTAGGTATATGCAGGGATGTGATTCAAATTTTTAACAACCTGTTCTGTGGGCGTGGCTTAAGCGGTGGGCATGGCTTGCTGGTCATGTGACTGGGTGGACATGGTTTGGTGGTCATGTTATTGGCTGGGTGTGGCCAACTCAATATCACTCACATCGAGGCATGCATCTCCTCGCCTGGCCTTTCATGACTGTGGGGATGCTGCAACAGTCATGTGAAAAATGGTTATGTCACTTTTTTCAGAGCCATTGTAACTTTGAATGGTCACTCCACACAAGCAAAGTACCAGCAAAGGAGGGGGAAAAAACTCCAGAGAAGTTTCTGAGACAGGAAGTCTAGTCCTGCCAAGAATGTAATAAGAGTTAACAGAGAGGCAGTTTCTGTAAGCAACACCAGAATGTTTCCTTCCTGTCTTCCTTACAGGATTAGGCCAGTAATTTCTTCTAACAACCGGTTCTCCAAACTGCTTAGAATGTTAACAACCGGTTCTAGCGAATAGGTGCAAACTGGTAGAATCCCACCCCTGGGTATATGTTTATGTATATGTATATAGCATGTGTATATGTGTGTTATGTATGGGCATCGGTAGATATATACTTTCTCTTGAGAGCAGGCAATGGAAATTTCGTTTTTAAGGTAGGCCAGTGTGGTTAAAGTAAAAAAATGATAATATTTTTTTTAAGTTAGTTAAGTTGAGAATAGGTGAGCAATGTTAATGAGGCTTTGGTTGGTGAGTGGGTTCTTGTTTTAGCCAGGACATCGTGAGTTACGATTCTGAAGAATTTAATCTTTGTACTCTGCCTAGTCACTGCCAGGAGATGCACAGCTCTATAAATCAATGTGTATATGTCTGTCTCTAGGTTTCTGTCTCCTAAGTAGTTTTTTTGCTTGTTACCTTCCATGCCAGCATATTGGAAGAAAACTGGCAAGTTGCTTTTTGAAAAGAAGACATATTATTAATGCATTATGCTGTGGCTCTATTGACAGCCCAAGGATATCAACAATTTGTGATAAAGAACAATTCTTTTGCAATTGGGAAGCTATCCAAATGACTCTATAAGATGTTTACAATTTGTTTTGTAAACCTGCAGATGTTTCTTGGGTGTGAGGTGTCATCATGGTTATGAGTTTTTCAAATTGAGTTTTATGGAATGGTGGCCAGAAATACAGACTCCCTTTACAAATTTTCACTTCATCATGCATGGTTTACTTTTCCTAACAGCCATAATAGAAAAGGGATTGAAAGTAAACTGTTAGGAAGAGCTGACCACAAGCTTCATTAAAAATAGAAATTAAATGTTTAGCCTATGTTAAAGTTCTGACTTTCTAAAAATAAAAAGCTAACAACTATAATCCAGCTTTTGTTTGCATTAAAACATATTTTAATAATAAGTACATTATTCTTCAAACAATTATATATGTTTTTAATTTGACTATTTAGAATAAAGGAAAAGATCAGAATTTCTCTATGAAGATTTTAGCTCCAAAATGAGTTGAAAATAGTGTTTATTTGACTAGCTGATCAATATGACCTAATAATTAAATAAAGGGGCTGCAGAGTTCAGATCATGTTTATGACTACATGATCTGAGCTCATGTAATGCATGAACAAAGGGGTGGGATTTCAATCACATGATCATGACCTCCATTTTGACTTGATTTCCCTTGTAGTTTCCTGAAAAAGAGATGCCATTTAGCAACTTGTTCTATGTGTGCATTTAGTCACCATTTATCTAAATATTTCAGCTATTGGACAAAATGCTTTCCATGCAAAGGTTCCAGAAATGACTATGGAATTGGAATTCCAAAAGCTGTCAGATTCACATCATATTAAACAAACTTAATTTGTTTATTCTACTTTCCGGCCTTCCTTTAAGACGCAAAACTTTAAAAATAATTAGCTGTTACTTACCATTTTAGGCTTAATGTGGAAAATAGTTTTAAAATTTCTTTAATAATAAAAATGAGCTTCAGCTGTTGTCTGTAGCAGTGTTTGTCTGTTAATTGTAGTTAACAATATTATGCATATGAAAACAAAAGCGATTTCTAGAAGTCCCTATTTTTTTTCTAATTAATGAGTCCTCATCTCATCCACAATAATAATTGGCTCATAATCAAAGTCTTTAGCAGGAAGCTCATATTTTCCCTCACTGTATTTTCTCTTACAAACTTTCAGGCAGCTTAAATTCTTTATGAGGCATTCCAACATATTTTGACACTTCTGACCTGAGCCATTGCTGAATGGAGAGGTATCTTCATGTTGTTGTACTAAAGGGAATTGCTTTTTCGTATGACAACAAAGATGGAAGAGTTTATGTTTTCAACTTCACCCTCACTAACCCCAGTATAGGTTTCGCTTCTCAATTTTTCTTCCAAAATTGTCTCTTTTGAAAGAGACAATCACTAGGAGATACCTGTGTTAGGTTGCTTATGATTATAATGACCTTTTTTAGAAGAAAAAATTCAGTGATGCTAGCAACTGAGTAAGAATGTCAATTTATTGTTGAATGTGGGAAGCAAAACATTTGCTAAGGTGTAGGGCTATTTGTGTGTAATGAATCCCTGGCAGAAGCTCAGAAGAATGTTTTTTCCAGAAGCAAAATGATTAGAGCATTACGGAAACAATTCTGAATTTTGACAAGAATTTGTATGTCAACCTTACCTCTAGTTAAAGCTAGTGAACCCCTCAGTTTAGAATTCCTTTAGTTTTACAGTTTTCCATTTCTTAATTGGGCTTTCTCCCATTTCTGGAGAAGATTTTTTTTAAATATTCATATGTATTTTTTAGTATGTTTCTGCAAATGTGCACATATTGTTGACAATTTTGCCAAACCAGATCCATGCTAAATAGTACTTCCCTGCTATAATAGATTATTTTTATGATTATATTCTGTAATGTGTGTAGACAAGTAATATATATTTTGAGGAATAACTAACTTTTTATCTGTGTGACACCTAAGCATGAACACAGCAAACAAGATTAATGTCAGATGTGAACTGGTCATTATTACCACATTAAATTTCATTATTCTTTAAAGAAGATATACAAATAGCAATAGCACTTAGACTTATATACTACTCTATAGTGCAGTGAACCTTTTAGAGTTTGAGTGCCCAAACTGCAACCCAAAATCCACTTATTTATTGCAAAGTGCCAACACAGCAATTTAACCTGAACACTGAGGTTTTACTACCTAAAATAATGATAAACAAGGCAGAGTTCAGCTAATTGTTCTAAGAAAAACGTGATAAATGCATTTTTATGCCCTTCATTTTTTTCTCCTTTTGAAATATTATGTTTAGTAACAATAAAAAAGAAAAAAAATGTAATATAATTTCTCTTTCCCTCCCTCCCTCCCTCCCTCCCCCTCTCTTTCTCTCTCTCTTTCCCCTTCTCTTTTTCCCTCTCTCTTTCCCTCTCTCTTTCCCTCTCCCTTCTGTTTCTCTCTCTTTCCCTCCCTCTCTCTCTTTCGCTCTGTTGCTGAATTGGTGCTGGGTGGTGGGAATCTGACATCTGACGAGTCCAGGAGCAGCACGCTGATGATCAGCTGGCTGGCGGGGAGGCAGGGCATCACAACACAGATAGCTCTGCAGGAAAAGCAACTGGATCTGGGAGGCGAGAACAAGCCTGATGGCACAGGGTCAGGGTATTATGGCTCCGTGTCGTATTGAGCTCTAGGAGGAGGGGATCCCATCTCCCTCATTAGCGAGACAATGAGAAATGTGATGATGAAATGCGATGGAGCTGGGCTGGGGCAACGGCACGTGTGCCCACAGAAAGGACTCTGAGTGCCACCTCTGGCACATGTGCCATAGGTTTGCCACCACTGCTATAGTGCTTTGCAGCGCTCTCTGAGCAGTTTACAATGTCAGCATATTGCTCCCAACAATCTGGATTTTACTAACCTTGGAAGGCTGGAAGGCTGAGTCAACCTTGAGCTGATCAGGATCGAACTCCTGACAGTGGGCAGAGTTAGCCTCTGCAATACTGCACTCTAGTCATTGTGCCACCAGGGCTCCTGATTATCCATATGTGTGTGTGTGTGTGTGTGTGTGTTAGGTTTTTGAGCTGATAAATAATTAAACAAGGGAGACTAGGATAGATCTATTTCGAGCTACTTAGCTCTCATCAGCTAGCCGTATAAACATATAAACAAAAGACAACGAAACAAATAGCTTTCTGTCTGGATGGTCTCTGGTGATGAGCTGAAAGACAAAAAGGGACAGCAGTATGCTTCCTCCCTTGATTGGGGCTTACCAGGGTGTTGTAACACAAATATATATATATCCAAGTTTAACCTCATAATAAGTTTGTGATGCCGGTTAGATAGAGAAATTGCTACTTGGTCTTAAGTTATCTTGTATTAAGTGAGTATTCCTTTAATCCTAAGTCTCCTGGTTCAACCCTAATCACCTTGACTGTAAACATCACATTATTTTTAGGCCATCCTTTTTGAGTCAGAACATTGGTTTGCAAAGATGAGAGAACAGATAAAGATTTTATTGATTGAATGTTTCATATTTTACAATGTCAAATGCAGGGGTACGATGGCTTAGTGATTAAAGATGCTGAGTTTGTCAGTAGAAAAGCTGATGAGACCCAAATACTACTATGATGGAGTGAACTCCTGTTACCTGTTCTAGCTCCTATCCAACTACCAGTTTGAAAGCATGAAAATGCAAGTAGATAAACAGGTATCATTTGGATGGGAAGGTAACAATGTTCTGTGTGCCTCGGTGTATAGTAATGCTGGCCATGGGATCACAGAAATGTTTTTGGGCAACACTGTCTCCCTCAGCTAAGAAACTGAGATGAGCACTAGAGTCAGACATGACTGGACAGAGGAAACCTTTACCTTTATGTCAATGCACATGGGAAGAACTTTCAAGATTGCTTGAATGCCTGGTGTTTGATTTTTAGGAATTATAGTCATGATATATATGGCTCTGTACCCTGATATAAAATTCTTAGCAGAAGAGCACTTCTGGAACATTCCTCCTTCCCAGATGTATCAATATACACAAATGCACTATATTTTCTCTTTCTGGGGTCCACTTTAAAAAAAAAAGGCAGAGGGAATGAAAACTGTAAAGTGCAGATTGAAAAATCATTGTCTGCTTCCTGAACAGATGTGTCAAGACATTAATCCATACATCTTGACAAACTGCCCTGGAGTACCTGAACTTTAGAGCTATTAGTGCTGAGCGATGGATAGATGAGCATGAGAACTGCAAACTGCCAAATGGATGTGACAACACTAAATGCGCTCAAGAATAACCAGTTGAGAACAAATGCATTCTTAATGCCTGCAATGCAAGAGGTTGTTTACTTTGCCAGCTAGAAGAAGTGTGTGTGGGGGGGAGATCTAAACCGAAATAAATGTATTCTTCAACAGTGATTAGGATGTACAGATCAGAGGTGGTATTCAGCAGGTTCTGACCAGTTCTGGAGAACCGGTAGCGGAAATTTTGAGTAGTTTGAAGAACCAGCAAATACCACCTCTGACTGTCCATGTCCCCATCTATTCTCTGTTTCCTGAGTCCCAGCTGATCGGCTGGGTCTTCTTTTGTTGCCCTGCACAGGAGAAGCAGGTTAGTGGGGTGGGGAGGGAATGGGATTTTGCAGTAACCTTCCCCTGGAGTGGGGTGGAAATAGGGATTTTACAGTGTCCTTCCCCTGCCATGCCCACCAAGCCATGCCCAACCAAACCATGCCCGCAGAACTGGTAGCAATTTTTTTTTGAATCCCACCACTGGTATGGATGATTTCAGAAAATGGGGAAGAGCAAATTTGGCAAAAGTTGAACCAGGCAGCTGGGGGAAATTCTAAACTACAGGTGAAGTAGATGTACTGAAGAGGTCTGCAGGAAAGAGGACCGGTGCATAACAGCAGCCTGAGGGGAGGGTTCTAGTGAGATGAATTTACAGAGACAGAACTATCCTGTTTCCCATCAAGGTATATAGGTGGTCCTCAACGTACTTCCACGATGGAGCCTATAATTTCCATTTCTAGGCAAGACAATTGTTAACTGAGCTTTGCCCCATTTTATGACCTTTCTTGCCAGTTGTTAAGTGAATCACAGGGCAGTTGTTAAGTTAATAACACAGTTAAGTAAATCTGATTTCCTGATTGATTTGGCTTGTCAGAGGGCCACAAAAGCTGATCATATGACCTCGGGATATTTCATCTGTCATAAATATATATGAAATGCCAAGCACCTGAATTTTGGTCACATGACTATGGGAATGCTGCAATAGACATTAGTGTGAAGAAAAGTCATAAGTCATTTTTTTTTAGTACCACTGTAATTTTGAACAGTCACTAAATCAATGTTTATAGATCAAGGACTACCTTTAAAGCTCTGCTTTTCTTACAAATCAGAATAGTCTATCCATCTAGCCTACATAATCATGTTTATGTTCACTAAGCCATAAAGTAGTTTGTTTATAAGAGTTGAGGTACAGATTAACAGAAAATTAATATTAATGAAATTCTCAGGACTTTATCTAAGCTTCTCCCTCAACGAGAACAATATCATTCAGAATTCATGAATGAATACCTAGTTCTTGGTTGGAGTTTCCTTCATCTTTACTTTTTATTGCCTATGATGGTTGTACATGTGTGTAGGGAATAAAACCTTTTCGTATTCTATGGAGTAGCCGAGCTGCATGGATTACTTTGGCATTTTCCAAATGTGTGGAGTTTCAGCTACAACTCCCACCAGTGGGGGGATTCAAAAATTTTTACTACTGGTTCTGTGGGCGTGGGTTGGTGAGCATGGCTTGGTGGTGTGGCAGGGGAAGAATACTGTCAAATCTCCATTTCCACCTCACTCCAGGAGGAAGGTTACTGCAAAATCCCCATTCCCTCGCCACTCCTGGGGAAAGGTTACTGTAAAATCCCATTCCCTTCCCACCCCACTAACCTGCCTTCCAAGGAGACAGAGAATAGATGGGGGCGGGGCCAGTCAGAGGTGGTATTTGCTGGTTCACTACTCAAAATTTCCGCTATCAGTTCTCCAAAACTGGTCAGAACCTGCTGAATATCACCTCTGATTCCCATCAACCTGGCCTAGGATTGAGGGCTGTAGTTCATGAGGGCTATAGTTCAGTCTTATTGAGTTTCTGCTGTCCATAAATCGTCCCACATATCCTTTCATCTGAAAGGCTTAATCATGTTGATATTGATCCATATGCTTGCTTTTAGAAACATCATCCCAGAATAGCTTTACAACAGAAAAAAATAGGGAAGTCATATTCTGAGAGGGGCCAGGAAGTACCAGATAGTCTTTCATGCTTGCACAAAGTCTAGGGAAAGCACTTTGATGCCTTTTGTGAGGAATTCCTAAATTCAGAGAGACACGAAACTTCTCCTGAATAGGAAACAGGTTGCATATCTAGCTATTTTCCACCTGCCTCCAGCCAAAGGTAAACACCAATGGGTTTACATGCAAAGCAGAAGGATTTAACCAGCCTCCTAACCTTTTCTTGTCTTCTCCATGTGATCTGCCCTTTTTCCTGAGTTTTGGGGAGGAATAATTTCATTTCCAGGGCATACATAATAGTTTGTAGGCATTCAAGCACCTTTTCAGCTCTGCTAGAGAGTTGCGCTAAGAGGGGCAGCAAAGTTAATTACACTGTCTGTCTAAAAGTCAGGCAAAAGACCCATCATCAGCCACTCAGTAGCCCTGCTCCCATCAAGAGTGAGCTCTCAGTAGGGGCATCTGGATCTAATTAGGAACTGGCAACCCTGTGGTTTTTAGCAACAGCTGCTGGGAAACGGATAATGCTAGTAACTTTTCAAGCAACCTGCATTAGAGTGTTTTCTTTCCTTTTTTAAAAAGCTGTCATTTGATAGAATGGCTCACCGAACAAGTATTAACAGGAATAAAGATTTCCCTAGAGAGGCAGCAAATAACAATGGCTACATTTCCCCCTCTGCCTTTTGTGTGGCTTGCATGCATATACTGTATATTCCATTTGCTTTGATACAATCTTTTAGTCTTGAATTAACATAAACAGCCACTTAGCATATCGGGTAAAAGGGATATGTTTTACATTTCCTGCTGAAGTATAAAAGCAGGGATATCCCTCCTTTAAAAAAAAAAAAAAACATATATGGTCTTAGTGATGTGTCAGTTTGAATGGGACCACAGTTTGAAATTTCTCCTTTGGCATTCTTTCCCCAAGTTTTTTAAAAGCCATTGTGTTGGCTGCATTCCCAAACCAGAGTTTAAAAAGCAAGCTTCCACCTCTCTCTCTCCCTTCGGTCACTTGATGAAAGTGGCTTCCATTTCTTTCCATGAATGTGAAATGTTTTGATTGCATTCTTCAGCTTTGGATGTATAGAAAAATAATGGGAATAATATTTGGCGTTTGCCTTTTTTTTTTTTTTTACAGAGAACTTATTTCTAACTGTTTCCCCCTTTTTTGTAAATCTAATTGCTTTAGGTTCACCAAGAATTCACAGACAATTGCTTTCTTGCTGTTGCCAATATTGCGAACATTTTATATTCAGGGTTGCTGACCTAAATCTGTTTTCCCGCACAGTAATTTTGTAGCCTTGTGGAGCTTAGGAAAGCTGACAGGGATGGGAGAGGCAATATCCATTGGTTACATTGCCAGCATTTTGCTTTCGATCCTTTCTTTACATTTAACTTTGGTAAAGGTAAGGGGCCAGGAAGGCCTGATAGAAAGCTGATCTCTACACATTTTTACATATCCTCCTAATGAATACTGTTCAAAACATATCTTCAATGCAGGTGTTCTTCAACTGGAAGGACAATAATTATCCCTCTTATTTTGCTAGAGAACACTTTCCAACCACAGTTACAAAAAAACTGAGGCAATTGGGAGGCTGGGCATTCACCAAATCTATAATGTTGGCTTTCAAATAGGTATAACCTTTAAGAATATTAAGACATCACTGGAAGAAACAACCCCTGGAAAATATTTATTTATTTATTTATTTTTATTTAGTTCTTATGTCCCTTTGTACATGGGTTGCTTGGGTTGCAAACTTGCCTTCTATGAAATGTAGTGTCCCCATGTAACTATCAAAATAGCCCGTAGAAAGAATGTATATGAACTTGATGGCCACATCAGGCTCATCATGGACTGAACTCCCAAAGTGATGGCAAGGAGGACGGGAATCCGAGGTTTGATTGGTGAAAAGGTTATGATTTTGTATCCATTTTGCTCCTTAAACTCTTTTCTTCCAAACCAGAAGTGCCCAAAGTATTTAGTTCTACCCATATTAGGGAGTCACAGAAGAAATAGCAATAGCACTTATACACCATTTCACAGTGCTTCATAGCCCTCTCTAAGTGGTTTATAGAATCAGCATATTGCCCTCAACAATCTGGGTTCTCATTTACCAACCTCGGAAGGATGGAAGACTGAATCAACTTTGAGCCATTGAGAATCGAACTGCCGAATTGCTGGCAGTCAGCAGAAGTAGCATGCAGTTCTGCATTCTAACCACTGCACCACCAGATATTGATGGGCTGTCTTTTTTGCCTTTCTGCATTACTGTATGAATCAAAATACAATGTAGTTTGCTATCCTCCACTACCAAACAACAACAACAAAATAATATCTCTACCAATGACCTCCCAGACTCTTGTACTTGCTTCAGATGTCTTAAAACTATCAATGAAAGCGAAAATATCATCAAATGCTACAATCAAGCCCACCTTGCCAGCTTAAACTTAAACAAAAACCTAGCTGATCTCCTAAAAGCATCAGTTACATTCCCTTGTCTATGTTCAACATGTTTTCCTAAGCAAAACAAACCAAGTACCCTGCCTGACAGAGTTGATAGCATAGAATCACTCATGCACTCAATAGAAAAATGCTTAGCAACACATTTTGAAACAATTATACAAGAAAGCCTAATTTCTCTTGAAAAAAAAAATAGCACTGATAAGTGACTACCTATCAGCTCAAAATCAAATCCCAACCCAACAACCACTACCACAACTACTACCTCAACTACAATCACAACTACAACCAAAAATAACCACCAAACCACAACCACAAATAATTACTATCCCGTCAAATAATTCCACAAATGATATCCTCTTACTCATCAGAGACACCATTGAACATGATCAGAAACGTCCAAATGCAATCTTATTTGGTCTTGAAGACACCAACGAATCAGATGACATCACCAAAGTTTGTAATATCATAAGTAACTCAAATACAACAAACATCTCTCCTGAAGATATCATTGAAATAACCAGAGATGGCCCTGAGTCCAAATACAATGATGGCTTGGTGGCCCCAACATTTTATAGGGTTGTTTGCAAAAATGAGTCCAGCAAATGCATATGCATTCATACAATAAACGTCATTGCAAAATCCAATCCCAACCACAAAAAGTTTTGCTCAAGACTAGACTTATCCATACTGCAAAGAATCCGCTCTCGTGGAATCTATAAGGAACTCAAAAAATGTCTAGACAATGGAGAGAAGGATCTCTACATTGACTACTGTGCTGATTGTATCAAAAGTAAGTCACACAACCCACAACTCCACATCCAACCCTACCTCGTCCAACCCACCATCACTCAAAACTAGGCACGCATGCCTCTAACTATCTCAATTCTAACTACAACTGGCCTTAAATGCAAGCTACTCAATGCAAGAAGCCTTGTGAATAAAATACCTGAATTTCTCCTCTTACTAAATATGGCTAAATTTGACATCATATTTGTCTGTGAAACATGGCTCAATGCATCTCTCCCTGACTCCATTACCACAGTAAGAAACTATCATGTTTACCAATCAGATCATGAAATCCATAGAGGAGGTGGTGTTGCTATCTTCCTTACATCTAAAAAACATCCAAGTTATCCAGGAGCTTGCTCTTCCTGAGACCATCATCTGTGAACTGTCCTTAAATTTCGATTCTTAAATTTCACATTTCGATTCTTACTATGTTACGGAGCTTCTGATTATGACATCGAACATGTAAACAAGCTAAATTCACTACTAACATGGGCAACATCCTGCCCACACATTTTTATCTTCCTTGGTGACTTCAATCTATCTCACATTAACTGGACCCTAAATGAATGTAAAACTGAACCCATACATGCAGCCTTCTACAATGCTGTAACAAATCTGGGACTGGAACAACTAGTAACCAACAATACTAGAATTAACAACTGCCTCGATCTCATCTGCAATAGTTTGAATTCAATTTACAGAATTCAATTTACGGAATTAAAGAACCTTTCCAACAGTGACCACAGTATGATTGACTTTTGTCTCAACATACGTCCACACAAAAATCAACACAATGATGTGATCCCCAGTTATAACTTCATAAAAGGCAACTATGATCTTATAGACAACGATCTCTCATCCCTTGATCGGCAATTTCTATTCACTGGATGCAGTACTGTTGAAGACGATTACAACATATTTTTACCTGAAGTCAAAAGAATCATCAAACTATATGTACCAAAAACAACTCCAAAAACCAGAAAAAACAGATTACCCATATCAATAAGGAAGCTTCAATCCAAAAAGAGATCACTTTGGCGGAAAAAGAAATCTGCTCACGTTGTCAATTTCAAAAGCCGATACAAAAATTTATGCCACCAGATAAAGACTGAATGCACCAATTATCACATTAAACAAGAGGAAATCCTTCTATGCACCAATTCCACCCATGCCTTCTATAATTTTGAAAACAACAAACTAAAAGACTCAAGGTCCATCCCACGCCTGAAAGGATCTAATGGTAAAGACTGCAACAATGACACTATTAAAGCCAACCTCTTTAACACATTCTTTGGCTCAGTATTTGTAAACAGCAATGGATCATGCCCAGTATTTCCTAGTCAAAATACAAACAACTACAATGATCTAATACATATCGATTTTACAGTAGACAATGTTGAAAAAGCACTACACAATCTAAAACCATCTCTATCTATTGGACCGGACAGAATATGTGCCCACTTCTTAAAAAAGCTATCCACTGGCATAGCTGAACCTCTAAGCATAATCTTTGAAAATCTTTCAGGACCAGCTCCTTGCCAGAACTATGGTCACAAGCCACAGTCATCCCCATATTCAAAAAGGGAGACCGCAGCCTCGTTGAAAATTACAGGCCAATCTCTTTATGCTGCATCACCTATAAAATCATGGAATCAATTATTAACCAATCCATTATCCTCCACTTAGAGACAAACAACCTACTCTCTAATAAACAATTTGGTTTCAGAAAAAAAATTAACCTGAAATCTGCAACTCTTACACTGCAAAAACATGGACTACACAATTCGATCAGGGCAAAGCAATAGACGCAACCTACATAGATTTCTGTAAAGCCTTTGATTCAGTGGTACACAACAAACTACTCCTAAAACTAAAATCTTATGGTATCTCTGGACACCTGCATAACTGGATAGAAGCATTCCTGTCAAGCAGACAACAAACAGTCAAAATTGGGAGCGTCCTATCAAATTCTGTATCTGTCAACAGTGGTGTCCCCCAAGGCAGTGTTCTAGAACCAACTCTTTTCATACTCTACATAAATGACCTCTGTGATCATATTAAGGACAACTGTGTTCTCTTCGCTGACGATGTAAAGCTATTCAACACCACAGACAATACTGCTACCTTTCAAAAAGACCTTGACTATGTATCAGAATGGTCAAACAAATGGCAACTTCAAATCTCAACAAATAAATGCTCTGTCTTACATATTGGCAAAAAAAATATCAGAAAATAAAATACAGGCTGAATAGTCAAGACCTTGTTGATATCCAAACTCTGTCAAGGATCTTGGAGTACTCATCTCTAATGATCTAAGTGCTAGAGCCCACTGTAACTACATAGCCAAAAAGGCATTAAGAGTTGTTAATCTAATCTTACGTAGCTTTTTCTCTGGTAACATTACACTAATAACTAGAGCATACAAAACATTTGCTAGACCAATACTCGAATACAGTTCATCAGTCTGGAACCCACATTACGTATCTGATATTAACACAGTTGAGAAAGTCCAGAAATATTTCACAAGAAGTTCTTCACTCCTCTACTCGTTGTAGAATACCTTATGCCACCAGACTTGAAATTCTAGACCTTGAACACCTAGAACTATGCCGCCTTCGATCCAATCTAAGTATAGTATATAAAATCATACATTACAATGTCCTATCTGTCAATGAATACTTCAGCTTCAACCATAACAATACAAGAGCACACAATAGATACAAACTCAAGGTTAATTGCACCAAACTCGATTGCAGGAAATACGACTTCAGCAACAAAGTGGTCAATATCTGGAATACTCTACCTGACTCTGTGGTTTCTTCCCCAAATCCCAAAAACTTTAACCTTAGATATTCTACTATTGACCTCACCCCTTTCCTAAGAGGTCTGTAGAGGGCATGTATAAGCGCACCAACGTGTCTACCATCCCTGTCCTATTGTTTTTTTTATTTTTCTTATATGTATCCATGTATTCATAACTATGTTTTTACTTATACATATTATCTTGTAAGAAATTGACAAACCAAATAAAATAAAATAAAATAAAAATTAAAAAAATGTGTCTTAAAGGTAGGTAACAGAGAAAGAACTAATAAAGATCAGATAAGAAAGGGTTGAATGTGAAAAGGTTATTTGCATAGACTTATAATTTCATCTGAGTTGGTAAACAGTATGGAGGATGGATTTATATGTATTTATTTACGAAACAAATTTATGTTGCTGGTCAACTTGCACATAGATGACTCCAGGCAAATGAGATCTTGTGAAGAGTTTGATTTACAGGAATGTTTTGAAGAATGCAATAGAATTGAAAAAAGTTGCTTGATATAAAGCAAATGCCAACTATGTTGAATAGTGTGAATGCATACAGGTTAACCTTAGTTAGTAGCATTTCTCTGGTTATGATGTATTAACAGAGAGTTCCTGTCATTTCTGGTTAACAATAACTGGAAGTTAAATAACTATGGTTATTAATATCCATAGGAATCACTACTTGATCCATATTTACATTATTTTATGCTTAACCATTCAAGAGCTAGCCACCATACATGACTAAGAATTATGAGAGACAGCAGTAAGGAGATACCACATACAGTACAATGTAAATGTTTTGATTTCTCATCCAAATGAATGAAGGATTTATTTATGCCTTTTAAAAAGAACATGAAAACACAGCCCCAGGGGGAAAAAAAAGCTAATGCACAATTAATTTTATTGGGTCTTTGGTTATCTCTGAGCTTGGTTGTTTTCTTGCACTGATAATGTTACCTAGTTTAAGTAATGAAATACCAACAAGAAAACAACCAAGTTCAAAGAGTACCAAAGACCACTCATTTCAATCCTGAGCTACATTCTCTGTTATTGGTATAATTAATTTTATATAGTACTTATGGAAATTGCATAAAAGGATCTATTTATATATTTAGTATTTTGAATATTTGGATGGTGGAAAAGAATATATGACAATATATATATGGCAATAATGAAGATGAGAAGGAGGAGGACTAGGTAAAAATGCATTTCCAAAATTGTGCAATAGAATTATTTTTCATCTAGCACACTTTGAACACTCTTGAACGTTCCAATAGAATGATTAAAAGGCTCAGCTTAAGTCATTCCTCTTTTTCTAAGTGCATGCTGTTTTATTCTAATTTGCCTTAGCAATTTCAAATACCCAACTATGCAGTTATAATTGTTACTTGGTATGAAAGCAGTATAGGCAGTTTCCAGATTTTAAGTTGTTTAGATAAGTATGGGTCAGATTCTATAGGTGTATTTTCAATATTTCAATAAAATGTTGTATTGCAAAAGGCTTCAGAGATGCGGACATATTTCCTGCTTCCTTTTGCATCATTTGCAGTACACCAAGATGCAAAGAGTTATTCTTTGCAACTAGCATGATAACATCATCAGACAAATGATATAAATTTCTGCTCTTTGATTCAAGACAGCCCTTTTTCCAATTAGTCTGTTAAAATGAGGACTCACTTTACTAAGAAATCAGATATGGGTAGGAATTTCAAAATGCTCCTTTCAAGTTTTATGCAGTGTTACAAATCATGCAGCATTGCTAATAGATAAGAATAAGAACAGCATTTCAGTGTTTTATTTGATTCAGTGGTCTTGTTCAGAGCCTAAGAAAGATTCACTTGCTGACATCCCTTAACTGGTAAGGAATCACTTACCAGTTAAGAAAATATCTACCAGTTCACACTGAAGCCCTGAATAGAAGGCTGTAAACAATCCAGATATCTGTATTTTTTTTCTTATCCTCTTTCAATAAATCCTGTTAAAAAAGAAACACTGGGAGAATCCTGTTTTTCTGTTGAAGTGGGTTGAAGATTCCTATGGCACCTAGCATACCCACAAAAAGACTTCAGGGCTTGTGTGCAGATAATTCTGTTAGATCTCTACCTGCTTCTTACCAGATTCTCTTTTAAATTAATTACACAAGCTATCCAATAATACTGAACAAGTTGAAAAAATGAAACAAGAAATGGTTGTTTTGTTTAATAATTTATTAAACAAACATGTCTAGTTTTAAAGGAGAAACATCTACTAGAAGGAACTCTGGGAGGTAAACAGGATAAAAACACAATGCAGAGTAAAACCACCACCAACAAACATATAAACTAATAACATTGAGACTCACATTCATCCACTAGCCACCCTGTATCAGCTCCATCGACATCCTGGTCCCAGTACCTGGAGAGAGAAAAAAACAGGCCTTCATCACTTTCTTAAAGGCCAACAGAATTTGGGTGATCTGTGTCTCCAGGGGAAAGACTGTTCCATAAGACAGTTGTCATGACAGAGAAGGCACACTTCCAAGGTCCGACAAATTGACATTTCACCGAAAGGACCTGGAGCATATCTATCCTGCCAAATATAGCAGGAGGAGCAGAAACTATCAGGGATGCGGAATATGAGATTTGTACAACTTAATCTGCCTAGAACCAAGCTTCAAAAGAATCCACAAGAGTTATTAGGAGCAACACGTCAGCATTATCCCAGGTGAAGCCAACTCTGACACACATGATTTATGGTCACCTGTGACCCTGTTTCCTTCCTCCTCCCTGGGAGTGTCATTAATCACATTCTCCAATGAAGGATTTTCTCAGGCAGAAGATCTGGTAGCCTAGTTACAATCTTTGTGAGATATGTGTGGAATGTGTAGAGGGGGTCGTCGTCCCCCTCCGCCTATGGCAACTCAAAAACAGGCATAGGAATTCTTTATGAGTTGACAGGAGAGCTAAATGGATGTACATAGATAATTTTTGCAGGGCAAAAGAGTTGGTAAGCATGTCATGTGAAAGTCTCAGAACATATAGTAAGTAGTAGAAGAAAGAAAGTTTAAAGTATAACTGGTGGGTAATTGGGTGGGTTCACAAAGCAGGCAGGCACTACATTTGCAAACTATATTGTCACTGAAAGCTTCCCATTTCGTATTTCTAACTCATCCAGATTGGACAGGTACTTCCTATCCAAAAGAATCAAAGCACTGGGACAAACGTTCACTTCCTTCCTCCAAGGGACATAATAATGGTACCAGCTGCATCATCCATTATTCTGGGCTGTGTTGGGAGGAGGAGAGGGGAGAATTAATGGTTTTCAATGGCAGAGTTTTCTGCCTTTACTCCACAATGATTGCATTCTATATGAATCCATAAACCAACTCTATTTGCAAGGATTCTCCACGTACAAATTGTGCCCCTTAGTGGCTGCAATAAAAAAAATCCTAATCAGATTTACATGGCAAAATAAAGAGCCAAGCCTGGAGAGATCACACTAGCATTCTTGCCAGCTGTAGTATATCTATAGCCTTGGGTCTAAGTAGATAATTTCATTTTAATATTTTTAAAATTATTTTTATCCATTATTTTAACTTGTTGTCCTTTTTAAATAGTAAATTTATTCTGGAATGGCAACAGGAAAAATGGTAAGATGATTAATCTTTTTATAATGTTGGTAAAAAACATGCTTAAGGCAAAAGGTTTGACGAAAATTACCTATATTCCAACAAATGTATATATTTATTTCTTGTTCCAGCCTAATATCACTGAAATAAATTAGTTTTATTCATGAAGCGATCACACATATTTATCATTTTAAGAAAGTTACAAGAACACAGTTTGCTGTTTGTGTGTAAGCAGATAGAAATCCATTGGAAGAAGGGCTGAAATACACATTGTGACATTGTGAAAAGAATTTCATCCTTTTTCTCTGTGTGCTGAAACATCACACACATTAGTGTTAAGATATGATGCACATGTCACCACTCTGACAAATTATGGGGATGTTTCCATGTGAACATAGTCAATGCATTATTAAAGACAGCAGTCTTGACTCTCTTTATACATTTTAAGATCTTATCATGATCTAATTGTTGCCTGTTAGATCGATCACTGCCTTGTGTTTTCACTCTTAAGTTTAGATCCAGAGACAGCACAGCACAGGCATAAATAAATTCTTTAAATTCTTTATTTATTTATTGAATTTCAATGCCACTCAACTCACTAATAGCACAGGACCCTGCTAATCTAGAAAATGTTGAGAACAAACTAGAAACAGCATAACCGAAAAACAGAATAGAATAGAAGAATAGAATAAAAACTTTATTATCACTTTAAATGTGCACTAATTATCATACATTAAAATGAAATTTCATTCCATTCAGCTCTCAAAAGATAACCATTATGCATATACCCACAAACACATATATAACACACAGAAATATCACTATCTAGTTTGGATGTATACATATACATGATGGGAAAAAAAAGAATCCTGCAAGTTTACAAGATGAATGGCATAAGGAACAAAGCTATCCAACCTAACTGGTGATCTCTTCAACTGATCCAAACAGAGAGTACAAATATTATCAGTGAGTTGGTGCTCCTATGTTCTGGACTAATCCATGTTCTTGGACTTAAAAACAAAACAAAACACCTTAAATGTGTGCCTTTCTTAAGACACCTTCTTTCTTTACAGGGATTGTGAAATTAGCTGGAAAGCGACTAGTACTAAAATTGGATTTAGGGATTACGTTATTTTGCTTGTGGATTCCACTTGACATTTTAGTCTTTTGAAAGCAGGGTGGGGCAAGTCTTTCTGATTAATGAGAAAATAACCCATTCTGATAATGGTTCATCATCACAGTTTCCAAAACTTCAGTTTTGCCATTCATTTGAAGCATCATCTGAGCCAAGTGTTCTTTGATAATGGGTGGAAATTATGGAAAACTAGATTTCCACTGAATGTTTTGGGAAAAAATATTTCTGATTGTAAGACCATTTTGGTGATAGAACAATTATTCAGATAATGGATTGCCCTTTGCTAATGTGTAACTGTTTGTCTGGAATGCTTTAATTTGGATTCTTGTTCTGAACAAGAATAGCAATAACATATACACTTATATACTGCTTCATAGTGCTTTATAGCACTCCTTGGGCAGTTTGCAATATCAGCATATTGCCACCAACAATCTGGGTCCTCATTTTACCAACCTCAGAAGGATAGAAGGCAGAGGTTGGACTTCAACTCCCAGAATTCCCCAGCCAACAGCTGGCTGGGGAATTTTGGGAATTGAAGTCCATCAGGCTTAAAGTTGCCAAGGTTGGAGATCCCTAGCTTAGAGTACTGCATACTAACCACTGTGCCACCAGGGTTCATGGGATGTGATAATCTAAATAACACCTTCCAATCCTATCAGCCTAGTGAATGTTCCAGTTAAGATTGTTAATAGCTATTAATCAGAATGGGTACTAATTAGTACCGAGCCTTTGGATATATGAGTGCCTACTCACTGAACATATATCATCTTATGTTGCCTATATGAACTTCTGAACTTCTTAGAGATCCTCGGTTGGCCACCAAATATGGAGGCTTCAACCAGTTCTATAGAGCTCTTTTTGGTGTTAAACTTTCTTTCAAACTATTGGCAAATTGGGCCAGTAACAATGGAAAAAATGTATTCATCTGAATTTATAGCAACCTGTGCATGGAGCTAAATGTAAAAAAAACCAACACCCTCTTATTTTCCCTTTTTCCTTTTTATTGAAATTGCATTTAGAGTAAGTCCTACTGAATTTTGGGGTCTTATTTTCAGATCTATGTCTGTAAACAAGTTCTCAGCCTTGAGCTCTATATGTGTCTGCATGGAATGATTTGAAATGACAGGTACCTGCTCCGAGGTGATTACAACTTAAATAGCAACAGCAGGAAGAATGTCTTCAGTGTGACTTTGCTAACAGCTCAGAGGAGAGCAATGTGCCAGACATTTTATTTTCATTCAACTTAGTGCAGGGCATGGGGTTTAAGAATTTGATAACTGGTTTCCATATAGGATGCTTCCCAACCCTTTCATTTTTTTTCACAACAAAATTCACAAGAGCAAGTTTACTAGTTTCTTCGATGCAAGAGTTCATCAGGCAGGTGATTTTCCTGTTTTTTTCCCCTCTTATTTATCTGCTTGTCAGGCTAAATGCTAATAGCAAGAGGTTGACAGGGTAATAATGATTGGCTACCATAATAAATGAATTACCACCTTAAACTATCAGAAGTGTAATGAGGATGATAATGAGTAAAAGGAGCACTCTGTCTGCAAGTCTTCTTGCACATTTTTAAAAATGTAATATTTTGACTTCAGAGAGAAAAGGGATATTGAATGGAAGATCTGTTCATCCCATACTTTGCATGAATATTTGATATAAGTTTTATAAGGCAGATAATTTAACTAATATGTTCTGGCTGAGTTTTGCACCAAAAGAAGAGAGAAAGAGAGAGATGGGGGAGAGAGGGAGGGAGGGAGAGAGAGAGAGAGGGAGGGCGAAGGGAGAGAGAGAGAGAGAATCTTGAATAAATAAAATACAGGCTGAATAGTCAAGACCTTGTTGATGACCCAAACTCTGTCAAGCATCTTGGAGTACTCATCTCAAATGACCTACGTGCTAGAGCCCACTGTAACTACATAGCCAAAAAGGCGCTAAGAGTTGTTAATCTAATCTTACATAGCTTTTTCTCTGGTAACACTAATAACTAGAGCATACAAAACATTTGCTAGACCAATACTCGAATATAGCTCATCAGTCTGGAACCCACATTACGTATCTGATATTAACACAGTTGAGAAAGTCCAGAAATATTTTACAAGAAGAGTTCTTCATTCCTCTACTCGTTGCAGAATACCATATGCCACCAGACTCGAAATTCTAGACCTTGAAAACCTAGAACTACGCCGCCTTTGGTCCGATCTAAGTATAGTATATAAAATCATACATTGCAATGTCCTACCTGTCAATGAATACTTCAGCTTCAACCATAACAACACAAGAGCAAACAATAGATACAAACTCAAGGTTAATCACACCAAACTTGATTGCAGTAAATACGACTTCAGCAACAGAGTGGTCAATGTCTGGAATACATTGAAACCTGACTGTGGTTTCTTCCCTAAAGCCCAAAAACTTTATTTATTTATTTATTTATTTATTTATTTTATCATATTTTTATACCGCTCCCTCTCCCAAAAAAGGGACTCGGGGCGGTGTACAGCCTACTAAAAACATATAAATACATTATAAATACAATTAAAAATATATTAAATGCAATTTTCCAGCTGTATCCCATCAGAACCAAATACAACAATATAAAATCAGGGATCATAGATAAAAATTAAAAGTTAATTACTAAAACCCAATTTAAAACCAGAACCCATTCATTCGGCCAGGCCAGCCTGCCTAAAAAGTAGGGTTTTAACTGCGCGCCGGAAGGTCAAGATATCCGTCATTAACCTTAGACTGTCTACTATTGACCTCACCCCTTTCCTAAGAGGTCTGTAGGGGGCGTGCATAAGTGCACCAACGTGCCTACTGTCCCTGTCCTATTGTTTCTTTTATATTTTATATTTTATTTTTCTTATATGTATCCATGTATTCATAACTATGTTTTACTTATACCTATTATTTTGTAAGCAATTGACAAATAAATAAATAATAAATAAAAATAAATAAATAGTTGTGTTATAGTCAAACCATGTTTTCCATTTATTCCTAAACAATAATATTTTTCCCTTTTTTATGAGCCTGTATTCCCTTAATTCAAAAGAAAGACCAGGTGACTGGATGAACCAGAGCATTTACTGACCAGATGTCTTTCCTGACGCCATAAGGAGTTCAAAGCAGATATTTTTTTCATTGTGCCCTAGAGAGAAATATCTGCTGGAAGGTTGAGAGGATTGAACTCCCTGCCTTCCAAGTGGGAGATGAGTATCTTCACCACTAGACCATCACATCGTTCTACTCCTAAACAACAATGCTTACTCAAAAACCTCATCTTTCTGAAACAGATATAGCAAAAGCATCCTTTGATTCAGTGTCTTCAGATCTGTGGAATTAGAATTGCATCCTCAATCAAATGCATTTGCTTATTGAAGATTATGGAAGCTAACATTGGAAGACCTTGGTTGAATATCAATGATAATGTGGTTGTGATTTTGTTTTAATAGTTGGGTTTGTTGTGTCAATATTCTAGAATAGTGATATCCTGATGTCTTAAAGTGGGATAATTATAGAGCTACACTATTGGGAAGCCTTCAAAGTTTCATCTTCCTTAACCTATGCCATCACTTTGCTAAACAAATAATTCCCTCAATACTGTTCAACTATTACAAAGTCTGCACTTCTATTACTGCTAATCTTCTCATCACTCCTTATTACTCATCCCCTCCCACTTGTGACTGTATGACTGTAACTCTGTCGCTTGTATCCTTATGATTTATATTAACCGTTTCCTAGTATGATTTGATTGCTTATTGTATGCTATGATATCATTAAGTGTCATACCTTATGATTCTTGACTCTTCATGAATGTACCTTTTCTTTTATGTATACTGAGAGTATTTACACCAAGACAAATTCCTTGTGTGTCCAATCACACTTGGCCGATAAAGAATTCTATTCTATTCTATTCTATTCTATTCTATTCTATTCTATTCTATTCTATAAAATGTGAAAAGTTTACAAGTGAAAGTCTGTATGGCATGAAAGGGAAAATAGTTAACAGAGATTGCATGTTAATTTAACTTAATAAATATGAATATTTATTAACACCCCCATAATTTCAATAAAACTGCAGCGTATCTTGACAGTGTGGAAGACTAAGCAGGAGAATCTATTCATTTTGTTTAATGAAGTGTTAAGAGTTAGTGGCTATTTTAAGAAATTACTTTTCTTCTATTGGTCTTTTTCTTTAAGCAGGACAGTACTTTGCGCAGGAGTTGTTCTTTGCGTAGTTCTTCAGATTAGAATTGTTCTCTATTAAATAGGATATATAACAACTTTAGTTGCAATAAATACTGTTGTTGGGGGAGGCAGAAGTAAGGAAAATTAATAGAAAAATAATTGATTTTATAAATTTGTTTGCTTATAATATTTATTTGCTGCCCATCTCATATCCAACAACTCTTCCTTAAACTTAAAATCAGATACCTAAAGTTTATATTTGCATGATGTAAATTAATTGATTGGTATTATGTTTTCACATATTATCTCTACATATTGGGATGTAAAGCCACTAAATTATGATAATGGTGGCTGTTTCATCCAAAGACCAGTCATCTATATCTGGGTGCAGCTCCTCAAAGCTTTGTGTTCCATATTCAGAAATCTTTAAAATTTAATGCCAAAATATATTTTTTAATGTCACAAAAGGGGAAAATTATGAAATATGTACAAAATGATTATGACAATGGTACTTAAATTTAAATTTCATTTAAGAGAAGTATCTGTTTCATTTAGGTATAATTACCCAGTGTTGCTGGGAGTTGGGCAAATGTATTGTTATTATTATATACATAACAAGTGTTAAAACACAGCTGACACTTCTCTAGTTCTTTCCAAGAACCTAGAATGCCAATTTATCACCATAGTATATATGCGAATCCAAGCAGTGTGGCTTTTTATAGGTGACAGATGAAAATTTTATCAATGCACTGATTTTCCAAGTGCCATCTAAGATTTTTTATTATGATATTCAGTGCATTGATAACCAGTGGGACCAGCATGGCCAGTTTATGTCATAATCTTTCATCTCAAGATTTTCAGATCTTGATATGTTGTGATCTTTTCCAATTATTTTTCTTTTATTCTACTGTTCTCCAGTATTTCCATTTATCCATACTTCCTTCTTTTCATCCATAGTTAAATATGGTGTGTTATGAGCCAAGATTTATCAGTTTGTACTTAGAAATCTCACAATGTTTAACTTGTTCATTTTTAACTACTTTTTCAATTCTGTGTTCCCACCAAGTTTTAATTGCAGGTACATGCTAGTTTTCACACATTTTCCAGTGAATCGTTTTGGCAATTGTGTTACTGTTTATAATCAGTTTGTGCATTCTTGCATGAGCTGAGTATATGATTTTCTGTTTCTTTTGCTTCTTTGCATAATCTGTGCTTAGAATCATATGAAGATTTTTGAATTAGTTTAAATAGCTTGCTCTTGAGAAACCAAAATCAAGCCTTTAGTTTCTTTTTTTTTTTGGATATTCCATTTGTAAGACATTGTTAGGTTTTATCTTTATTCACTTTCCTCTCAATCTTTTATAGAAATTGCTGATGTAACACTTTTCCTTTATAACATTATATTCATATTTTTATTATATTATTTCAATTCATGTTTTGTTTTCTCTATAATCAGTAAGATCCAATTTTTAACTTGCACCAGTGTTCTTAGCTATCTTTTACTTAGTGAATCAATGCATGTGCTTCTTCTTCAACAGTTCATTTGATTTAAGTAAACCTCTATATTTCTGAGAGGCAGGTATTATCTATCAATAGCACTACAGAAATATCATGTATATCTGTTTTCTTATTTTTCAGTCCAGTTCAGCTTGAGTCCAGTTAATAATTCCAATAATGTATTGTATCACAGATATGGGCTGGCATCGATGGCTTTGATGACATTTACCCCTTTTAAGTTTGTCTTTGTAATACATTTGTATCCTCTTTCCCTACTCCCTCTTGGGGAAATGTGTCCTTTAGAATGCTACCTGAAAGACCAAATAGCAGTTCTAGACTTGCAAAACAATTCCATGATCCTAGACTTCAATTTGTATTTCACAGAGATGTAACTTTGTCAAGACTATGGTGAATATCTCTGGTAGATTCTGGACTCCTAAAGTTGAGAATAAATGAAAATTTAATGGTGGACCAAAGAAGCAAGAACCAAAGGAGCAAGATTATGTAGATAAACATAGAAAAGAGTCCCCAAAGTTGATGGTAGATATATACACTGATAATTTAAGAGCAGTACAGAAATGTGGGAAATCTATATTTCATGTTTCACTTTTGAGATATATTTGTGTAGCTGAACACATGACAGGGTCAAAGCATTGGACAGTGGAGTCAAATCTTGATTACTCCCCCTCCCTATATGTATTGTTCCTTTTTTCCAGCAAGTGCTGTTTATCACACTTGAAAATCCACTTTTTTGATTCAAAGAAGTGTGCTTTAATTTCCTAGTACTTTGTGACACAAATTAGGCAATTAGGGAAAAGATAATACTTGATCTTTGCTTAAACAACATTTTATTACAGATTACAGCTATGTTCTATGAATTGGAGAGTGATTGAGAATTTCAAAAATGGTATTACACATGGAGATCTTAACATTTTTTTTTTAAAATAGCCACTATCATTAGGAAGTGAAAACTGTTTTTTAGCAAGTTATTATTATTGCATCTGCTTATACAAGACTTTGGGTGTAATTTCTGACCCGTGCTATGTTTCATTTCACAAATTAGGAGGATTCTGTATATGAAGACAATCAGTTTTTCAAAACCTCAGGAATTCCTTCTCAGTTTTCACTTACAAACTTTGTAGGTTTTCTTTATTAGCTGACATCCTGCCAGTCTGCAAGATCCCTTAGGATTAATTTACCCAGATCCTGTAAAGTACTAATACATTACTGCTGTTTTGAGCTTTCCTTAAATGCAACTATCAAAATATCAACTCAGAAATGTTCACATACTTTACCTTTTAAATTCTCACTTATCAGGACTGGGAAATAATTTTTTTTGACATAGCTTTTTATTGGCACAGATCTGATTATCTATCCTAGAGCAACAATCTTATTGTCCCATTTTTCAATGTGAATGTTTGCTGCTAGCATATGTCCAAGTTATTTCAAACAACCTTATCTCAGTTTCCTTATCCTGCCCTGTGGCATCTCACTAGGCAAAAGGTACAGCAGAACAATCCACAAGAAGCAGTCATATAAAATGATGCATGATAAAAAACACTTTTTCTTAAATTCCCTCATCTGGATTGAACTAGAGGTCATCCAATGAAACATAGTCAGAGGCAGATTTAGGAAAAATTGACGTATAACTTTCATCGTTTGCTGCCATAAGAAGTTGCAGTGGTGATTAGTTTAGATGGTACTGAAAGTTAACAATAGAAGAATGAAATAGATGTGGACTGTTGGGGATTCACAGAGGTTCGGGAGAGCTCCTAGCTAAGATTCTGTGCCCCCAAATCCCATTCCTGGCTGCCCCCCCACCCCTCCCTTTCCAGGAATCCCCACTTGGCCTGTTTTGGATGTAGGTATGTGCAGGGCACATGTGGAGGCTCCGGGAGGGGGAAAAGCGGGCCTCCCGGAAGTTCAGAAAGACCAGAAATGGGCCAATTTCTGGCTTCCAGAAAGCTTCCGGAGCACAGGGAGGCTGTTTTCGCCGTCCCGAAGGCTTGAGCAAAGCTTCTGGAGCCCATAACCTTAGACTGTCTACTACTGACCTCGCCCTTTTCCTAAGAGGTCTGTAGGGGGCATGCATAAGCGCACCAATGTGCCTACTGTCCCTGTCCTATTGTTTCTTTTATTTTTCTTATATGTACCCATTTCAAGTATTCATACCTATGTATATACTTATACCTATTATCTTGTAAACAATCGACAAATCAAATAAATAAATTAATAAAAATAAAGGCTAATTAGACCACGCCCACCATGGCCACACCCACCCAGCAACCAGGCAGAGAACCTTTTGCTAAAATTTTTGAAGCCCATCCCTGGATGTACATCTATTTCAGGTGATGGGCAAGAATTTCAATAAACCCTCATTCTTGCCTGCACTGATTGAGGTTTATGGAACATGGGATCCAGAAACAACTGAGCTTTGGGGTCACAGATTGCTGGAGGCTTTATGGAAAAGCAGCTGAAATGTTGGGAGAGCTCTGTTTTGAACCTTCTTAAAGCCACGTGCCTGGCTACATGTTGTGTTTTGTAATGCAATGAAACTTTGCTCATCTAATACTTTTATTTAATTGAATATTAACAGTCATCATTCTGTAGGGTCCTTCATAAATTCCTTTTATCTGTCGGATTTCGTCCCAGGAAAGTAAATTGCATTTATATCACATGTGAAATTCAATTTGAAGAATAGGCAGTTTTAATATAACAATGACTTGAAAAATCAGCTTGGGCTGATTTTAGATTTGGGTATTTTAATTTTATATTAAATTTTAGGGTTTTAGGGAGGAGTTTTAATTGTTTTCAGCCAGGGCCTTTAGTTTAATTTAGTTTTAACTTTTACATATTTATTGTTTTAATTGTATGGATGTGCACCACTCCGAGTCCTTCGGGAGAGGAGCGGTATACTACTACTACTACTACTACTACTACTACTACTACTACTACTACTACTACTACTAATAATAATAATAATAATAATAGTAATAATAATAATAATAATAATAGTAATAATAATATGGACATGAGATAAGAAAAGGAAACAGTTTCTAAGACTAAAATAGTTTATAGTAGCACCCTTATATTTTTTTATATATTTTTCTATCTTAGCAAGTGATCCTTGATTCAACCATGTCCATACTTTTCTTCATATGTTACCTTTTATTCCTTAAATTTTTCACTTCTCATCAGGTCTATCCAACCATGACTTTCTCAATTTTCCTTTTTCTCTCAACCCACTCACTCTTTCTTCATACATTTATTTTGTAATTCAAGTTTCATTCAATCAGCTCTTCAATTCCAAACTACTTCAAAGTACTTTCACATAGTCAGTCATTTTTGTATTAAATCTTTATCCCTTCTTTACCCATTCATTCTGCAGCCTGTCTCTCCTTGTTTTACCATAGACACTTAAGTACCCCATTCCTGTTAAATTCAACATATCGATAATGTACTCAATTTCATATAACAAAGTGCCTAGTAATACACTCTTGCCCACAGCTATTTTTGTGTTTTTCGAGTAACATTCTCACAAGTCACCTACCACTCACTGCTTTTCTACTAATATTTGCACATCTTGAAAATTTTCTCCTCATTTTCCTATCTTTAGTAAACATATCAAATTCCCAAGAACATATTTCTTTTATCACTGTATAAAATGTGCAATTGCTCCCTCTATTTTCCCTGTCAAATAACATTATTTTAGTCTTTATTTTTTATTTATTTTATTTGTTTGTTTGTCAAACATGTACAAGATAACAAGCATAGGTATGAACATAAACAGGAACAAAGAAAGTAAATACAGATAAATGGGGAGAGTAAATCAGGGACGGTAGGCACGCTGGTGCGCATATGCACACCCCCTTACTCCTTGTTCCCTCTTAGGAATGGAGTAAAATCCACAGTAGACATTTTGAGGTTGAAGCTGTGAGGGTTTGAGGCTGTAACAATGGAGTCGGATAGAACATTCCAGGTGATGACCATTCTGTTGCTGATGTTGTATTTTCTGCAATCTCAGACTCAAGGTTTGCCTTGAGTTTGTATCAGTTGTTTGTTTGCTTGTTTCTTTGATAATGTTAATTTTAATATTAAATTTAATAATTAAGGCGCGGTCCTCTGGCATCATATCATCTGAAACAATTGCTGCAGATCATTTGGATTGATAATAAAGACCTTAGCATCATTCCCACTTCTAGCTTCCCATGTTCATTTCAGATTCTAGGCCACCAAATGCTTAGTAGTCTTGGCCTCTGACAGTTGCTATGTACAGTAATACCAGGTTAGTCTCTAATATATCGTCCATTATCCATGAACATATCATTGATAAGAAGGATGATCTGGCATGTATGGCGGGAGAAATATGCCCCTCTGTTTTTTAATTTTGGCACTAGCTGCAATCCCAGGTGTGATTTGAATAGCTATTTTATTTGGAGGACTGTTATAGCGGCCAGAGTCAGTGTGTCATTGATGAGTGGATGTAATATGATTTTTGCGAAGTTATATGCTAGAGAATGATTGAATAACAATGGTTCCCTGCAATGTTGTCATATCCCTATTGAGCTGCTTGATAGTTTTAATGAGGCAGATGAAATATAATCCAAAAGGTGTGGGACATTAAGAGCCATCCCTCATCCTGGTAAGATTAACCTTCTAGTTAAGATTAACTTTCTAGTTAAATACCTGGGTACTTACGGGACTGCCTGCTGCCACCATCGGCCAGTGCACTCCCACAGGGTGGGACTGCCTGCTGCCACCATCCCGTCGGCCAGTGCACTCCCACAGGGTGGGCCTCCTCGGGGTGCCCTCAGCTGGGTGATGCCGGCTGGCAGCCCTGAGGGTGCGGGCCTTCTCTGTGGGAGCACCATTCACTTTGGAATGAATCACCCCCGGAGATGAGAGCTATCCCTGACCTACAAACCTTCTGGCATGCACTGAAGACCCACCTTTTCCAACAAGCTGGTCTGGCCTAGATTTACTGGTAGGGTTTTTAAATTGGTTTTAATGGTTTTAGCTCTTTAAATTTTTACCTTGTTCAGTTTTATCACTGTATCTCAGCCACTAATTTAATCTACTTTTAATTCTATTTTAAATTTGTATTTTGTAAATGTGTGTTTTTACTTGGCTGCACACCGCCCTGCACACCGCCCTGAGTCCCGATGGGAGAGGGGACGGTATATAAATCAAATAAATAAATAAATAATAAATAGTAAATTTGGAACTTTCTAATACTCTCTTCCTTCAAGAAGGTGGGACTATTAGATTGAGTTACCCCAATAGATCCACTTGGTTTCCAGATACCAGTTGGGAGCTTCCAGAATCTTTGATGGACAATTCATTCAAGGCCTTGGTTGTTTTTTGAAACAAAAGCTCAATGGTGGCCTTGGATAATATTGTACCTGTTGTTAGTCTGAATGAGAGTGGAAAGTAAATGTGTATAGTAAAATATCATCTATGAATCTGTGATTTTCTGAATCTTCAGCTTTATAATTATGGAGTATAAATTACCAGATTCAAATGACTGATAGCACAGTTTTTTCTAGATCTGAATTCATAATTCGTGTTAAGCCTAAATCATGCTTACAGTGCTAAGGTCAGACTTCATTCTAAGCCACTAACAAGCAAATCACATTATAACAAAGAACAAGTATGAATCTAATCATTATACGTCATGTTACAATGACTTTCCATCTTGCTTTTTTCCACATTGTTAATAGGAATAAAGATATCAACACCTTAGAACTCTCCTGTTTATTCTTTAGTCAGATTTGACAGGGAAAAGACAGTTGCAAAGATTTTCTTAAGAGTGAAGGTTTTCGGTTTAATTGGCAGTGATGCTTGTGACAGCTTACTGAAATTCAGATGACAAGTCAACCATCCCAAACTCTGTGAAATGACATGCCAAATTCTCTCCATCTGTCACCAGATAGTATCCTTTGCCTGTGTCAGAAGGAATGCAATTACTTCAGAAGTCTTGTGATGACTGGGATTGCAAAACCCAGAGGGTTTGCCATTTATTATGGTTCAGAAGCTCAAATAATAATTGACAGTAAGTTTCCAACATCACTCTTCTTCTTGATGAATGAGGCCATTTTTATCTTTAATTTCCAACATACAAGCAGTGAAGCTTAGATCGCAAATTAAAAAAAATTGAAGAATGCAATCTTTGTCTCTCAGTTTACATGAATATAACTGTGTCTGCACATGGATGTGGCAAGCTGGACTTTGTGCTCAACACCTCTATTGGATTCAAACAGTTTGTCTCAGTTAAAAGGCCTGTCTTGTCTTTGTAGAAAGCAATAGATTTTCCCCGTTTAAGTTGCTGGCCAGATGAGTACTTCTAGTTGGGAACTTTTTCCCAACTTTCGTTGTCCTGAATCTGGTGTTAAAAATCTGCTTATTTTTTTTTACTATGGTAAAGCTGAGTGGTAAACATTTTGCAGCATAATTCAGAATGGATTTGAATAAATGAAGAATGGGTTTCTTAATTTATTTCCATAAAGGGAGAGTGGGGAGGTTTGGATGTTTATTTTATTTTTATTTTTTTTAACATAAAATAAAGTTTATTTGAGATTCATACATTTAAAACATTTAAAAACATATAAACATATAGACCAATATATGTACATATACACATTTTACAGCAGATATTGAGTGATGATTACACACATTTTTGTCTCTCTCTAACATTGATGTGATCAACCTTTTTACAGTACCTTCCTCGTTCTTTTAATGTTTTAATTTTACAGAATATTTTATAATTAAACGCATGTCTTCCATAATTTCATAACTTAGCCAGTTGTCAAATATTGTCTTTTCTTTAACCATTCATACCAGCAATTCCATGTTTTATAGTAATCGCTATCTTGATTATTTTTTAGTAATTTAGTTAGGCTATCTATCTCTGCGCACTCATGAATTTTTTTGATGACCATCAAAAAAATTATTATTTGGGTGTTTTTGGATGTTTATTTTAAGAACATTAGTCAATTGTTAAAGTAACTTTGATTTTTAGTATAAAATCTAAAACTAGAAAATTTTTTATGCAAGTCTTAAGTAATAGCTAAGTAACAAAGACATAATATTGTTCTCTTTTCTTGAAGAATTGAAAGAAGATAGGCAAGGAACTCTTCTGTGGCACTTTTAAATGGTCATGAAAAAGTATGAAATTCAATGAAATGTAACATTCTTCATCCAGTTGCATCAGCCCATTCCACGCAGTGAGGCAGAGAAGGTATGTTGTAGACACCATCAACTAAAGAATTCTTTGAGCTTAGTTGCTTTTATGTAGACATTTCATTAACCAAACTAGGTAACATCATCATCACCAGAATTCTAACTGATGGGGCCCAGGAAGAAAGTCTTCTCTGCCATTGCCCCCACCATGTGAAACTTATCCACTGCAAAAGTGAGATAGACCCTCAGTCTCTTAGCTTCGATAAAGGTGTAAAACATGGCAATGCACCCTTGCTTAGGGTGATGAGCACATACCTTTGAGACTGGTTGTTGATTTGAAAGTTTTCCTCCTGCTTTTTAATCAACTTTTTAACATCTCTTGCCACTTTTTAAAATTTAGATACTGCTTTTAAGCCTTTAATATTTTATTGTACAGCATCCAGAGTGCCTCTGTGAGGGAGATGAGTGGTTCCTAAATATGGCATAAAATATGTTTAATAGTTATTTAATAATTAAATCACTATGTCCTTTTTTGTCTGCATAAATTGGTTGACTGTAGGTGTACTTCCTTGATTCTCAGATGCTGTTTAGTGACATTCTTACCTTCTTCAAAATAGATTGTAAAACTATCACCCATTCATTTAATAGATGCTAGTTTAATAGAATGGAGTATCAGACAGTGCACGATCCAAATCTCAGTCCTTTTGCTCTGCTTACTTGATTATCATGATCTCCATCTCACCATACATTAATTTGCTTTAAATAGCCCAGATGACATTTGAAAGGGCATCCTAATTGACTATCTAAATCTTCTGAGGTTTTCCCATCTCCTGGACCCGTCTCCAGCTTGATTGTGAGCCTGATATCCAATATGTGTATAAAGTCCTATGTGGCTCATCAAATAAACAGTTATTAAGCAGAAGAGAAAGCTGCTTTTGTAGATATCTTTTTTGGACCTAGAAGGATAAAAGCAGTAGTTTCTTTTGAAAGAGATTTGAAAATACACACATGGATTTTATCCAATCTATGTTTCTCTTAAGGTTTAGGTCTGGATTATATCTGCTTTATTAAATTGTAACTATTAAACAAAACAGAAGGCTCCTCTCTAGAGTCTAAGATCCTTTTCATTAGAAAAGCAGGAAACCTGGTTAATGAGAAGCAGGGATTTGGCAAGAACTTCCCTTCTGCTCGATAACTTAAACATTTGATTTTATGGGCCCTGTGTTGATTTAGGATTTTAAAACTCAAGGAAGCAGAAATTAAATGTTTCATAAAGAGGCTGACTTTGTGATGCTCTTAATGTTTTGCTAATAACTTATTCTTTATGGCAAAAATTTGAGGCTACACCAGTGTATTTTGATCTAAGTGGTTGTTATTGGTGTGTTGAAACTGTGTCATTTCAAGTCCTGTGAGATGGCAAGAGGCTGGAGCTGTGATAGAGAAGAAAAATTTGAGGTTTACTGGGAGAGGTAGGATGTCCCTCCAAAAGAAGATTAGTATTGCCAGAAATACTGTTGCCTGCGGCTACTGATGACACCATCTGAGAGTAATCTGCCTGTTCTTGTAAAGTGATAGATACGTTCAGTGTGGTTGTCAGATGTATTGCATAAATGGTACATCCAAAATATGGCTCCAAATCCATTTGAAATATGAATAAATATGGAGTAGTAGGCAGGTCCCCTGAGTAGGGAGGCAAAATACCTTCTAATGTATTTTTTTTTAAATAAGGAATCTCTCTAAAGCAGTCAGGTACATTGTACTGCTTCAAAAAGAGGGTAATGAGATTCGAGCAAATATTTCAGCGAGGTTTAAAAAAAAATGAGGAGAAAAAATGTATTTTATTGGTGATTATTTTAAATGTCAGCAAGTTTCTCTGTTTGAAAATAACCCCTATCAATGACAATTAATGTCTTCATATTGGTGTTGATTTGGATTACGAAGATCCATAATGTAACCTGATAGAAAGCAAAGGAGTCTCTCTATGATACAAGGAAAGCCAGATTTACCAGTTTATGAAGCATTCCTGCTCTGATTTTTCAATTATTTTTGGAGGGTAGTTGATGTCCTCCATTTTCTGCCCTTCCTGCCTGCACCAAAATTGTTTGTTAATCTTTTTCTGCAAGGAAGGAAACTTGAACTCTCCATAAAGGTCTGAAACAGCAAGTAAGAGAACCAGAGAGCTTATTCATCAATCTTTGTACTGCTTATCTTTGTAAAAAAAGTGCTGCAGATCTTTTAAAGTCTCTTATTTGTGTGGGAAGCCCCACCCCAAAGAATGAAATATTTTGGGAAATATTTAAAAAGGCAGGATAAAATATTTCCCCTAAAGGAGAAATGAAAAAAAAACCCTTAAGGGAGGCAAAAACCAGTCCCAGTTTCCCTGCCCCAAGCAGAAACTGAGGAGGCCAGCTTTTAGAAATGCAGATTTGGTATTCCATTCAGAAAGACTGCGTCAAGACAGAAATTCAGATAAGCAACAAACAAAAGGTTGACAAAATTAGCTCAAACACCTAGAATTTGCATTTCCCCTTTTACCTATAGAGCCAGTCATGACCCCTACATGACCCCACAGGAATCCAGAAGGTATAAAAACCCACTCACTCTCAACTCCATTTTGTTAGCTGTCCTAGAATCACATGTGGTTGGTGGTTCTGCTTCATCAATAAATGGGATCTTTCTTTCCAATCAGCCTTCAGCCTCCATTTTATTTCCAGTGTCTTTCTCCTGGCTTGGAACTGGACCTGGATATTTCTTCCAACATTTGTGAGGAACGCATCTATTTTTGTACTAAAATTTGGTCTGCTTGGAATGCTCCTTTTCTCATGTTCTAATGAAGATTGAAACAACCACCTTCCCCCATTACTGCATATATTTTAAAAGTCCCTATCATTTTGCATGTGTCCCTAGGTTTATATATCACTAGACAATCCATTTCCCTTGAATCATTGTTTCCTTACCTAAACAGAGAAACAGAATGTCCATGCTCACTTTGAGTGAAAAAGACCTTCCTTTTTCACTCCTGGCGGAGCAGAGCAATTGTCTAAACAACTTATCTCTTCCTGCTTTTCTTCCTAGCACAAAATTTCCTGAAAAAGTATTAACTGCAAATTAATGAGCTCAGTTCTGTAATCTTATTTAATTGAATAGAACCTAGATATTGGTAGCTGCTGCCTGACCAGGTCTTAATCAGTTATTTACAAGACCGCATTCTGCCATTTTCCTCCCACCATCCGGTGCGCTCCCACAGGGAAGGTCTCCTGCGGGTCCTGTTGGCATCTATGTGCTGGCTGGTGACCCCGAGGAATAGGGCCTTCTCTGTGGGGGCGTCTGCCCTCTGGAATGGGTTGCCCCCGGAGTTACGGACAGCCACGGACCTGGGGACCTTTAGGCGTGCTTTGAAAACCTGGCTTTTTGACCAGGCCGGCTTGGGCTGATTTTAGTTTTGGGTGTTTTGGTTTTTATTAAATTTTAGGATTTTAGAGTAGGGTTTTAAATTTGTTTACAGCCAGGGTTGGGTTTAATTTAGTTTTATTGTTTCACATATTTATTGTTTTAATCTGTACGGCTGTGCACCGCTCCGAGTCCTTCGGGAGAGGAGCGGTATATAAATAAATATCTATTATTATTATTATTATTATTATTATTATTATTATTATTATTTTACACTGAAGACTTTTGTTGTGGTAAATATGTACATTTGGTCAGAAAATAATATTTTAGTTGCCATTTATTATTTGGGTGTTTACGAATGTTCACTATCTGGTACAATCACTAAACAATAGCTTCTCTTTTCTTCACTTCCCTCCCCAGTTGCTCCTCTATAACTTATCTTTATCCAGGTTGCTTTCTTATTTTTTTTTTTTTTTTTACTTAAAACAAGATTCAGAGTCATCTCCCTTTGGGGCCAATAAATATTAAAAAAAGGGTAGGGAAGAGAGAAAATTGGTGATGCAAAACATTAAGTGAGAAAAAACATTAACATTAAAATATTAAAATTAAGATTTAATTATTTTTAAAAAATATACAATATAACATTATATATTTTCAAAAAGGTAAACAATTCCAATATGGGCATTTATATGAGCTGTGGTGGTGCAGTGGTTAGAGTGCAGTACTTCAGTCAACTTCTGCTGATTGCCGGCTGCCTGCAATTCAGCAGGTTGAATCTCACCAGGCTCAAAGGTTCACTCAGCCTTCCATTCTTCCTAGGTGAGTAAAATGAGGACCCAGATTGTTGGGGGCAATAGGCTGACTCTGTAAACCACTTAGAATGGGCTATAAAACACTTTGAAGTGGTATATAAGTGCAATTGTTAAGAGCTATTTAGCAATAGTTCATACAGATTAGGGTGGAGTGGGTTATTATGGAGCCAGTCAGCCCCACAGATGCACGGTTCACTCTACCACCCTGGCAAGGCTGCCAGCCAGGTTTTGACCCCTTTGTGGAAGGCCAGGAGAGTGAGGGAAAAGATGTTCCATAACGCGGGAGGGAAATGACAGCGAAGGCTCTTTTACTAGGGCTCACAACTTTATTTTGCATGGTATCCCTACTACTGTACAGATAAATTAACAGTAACAGTTAACAACAGTTAGAAGGGGCCTTAGAGGTCATCTAGCCCAACCCCTGCAGGGGAGCTATACAGGTAGTCCTTGACTTATAACAGTTCACTTAGTTCAAAGTTACAACTGAAAAAAAGTGATTATTGACCATTTTTCCACACTTATGACCATTGCAGCAACCCCATGGTCATGTGATCCAAATTCAGATGCTTGGGAACTGACTCACATTTATGACTGTTGTAGTGTTCCTTTTGTGACTTCCTGACAAGCCAAGTCAATGGGATTAAGCCAGATTCCCTTAACAACCATGTTACTAATTCAACAACTGTAGGGATTCACTGAACAACTGTGGCAAGAAAGGTCGTAAAATGGAGCAAAATTCACTTAACAAATGTTTCACTTAGCAACAAAAATGTTGGGTTTAATTGTGGTGGTAAGTCAAAGACTACCTGTACAGTGGTGGGATTCAAATATTTTTACCACCAGCTCAGTGGGCGTGGCTTGGTGGGAGTGCTTTGCATGCGTGCACATACTTTGCGTGCACACACGTGCCAAATGTGCACTTTGCACAGGCACAGAGGTGTTTGTGCAGGTGCAGAGTCATTGTAACTTACCTTCTGCAAGCCTGCATGATTCCAGTTGCTTCAGCAGCTGCTGCGCGGCACTTTTCTGTGCCACACAAAGCAGCTGCGCTTTAAATTTGGAAGGTAAAGGTAAATATGGGAGCCCAGGCAGGCGGGTGAGCGAGCCGAACAGCAGAGCGACAGAGGGAACCGGTTCAGTCTCCACTGCTCATCGCTGCTTCCGGCTCGGGAGAACCGGGCCAAACCGGTAGAATACCACCACTGTACCTCTACTATTTCAGACAAATGACTGTCCCGTCTCTTCTTAGAAGCCTCTTGTGGGAAGCTGATCTCTTTTCTAAAGCAAACTGACACTGAAGAGAGAGAGCAAGCATATATTATCCCAATCTAATTCTGTTTACTTATTTTACATAATACCGTGTTGGCAGTGAATGCTCGCTTCGAGTGAAAAAGAGCTTTCTAGCAGTCTGCTTTGAACTACTGCTCCATCATAATGGAAAACAAGATTAGGTGCTTGCTCTCCAAGCTGTCAAGGTTTTTGCCAAGATGAAATATCTCCTTATTAAAAAAAAGAGATTTTCTATTATTTGGTTAAACTCCGAATGTCTTAATTTTTCTCTTCATCTACCTCTGTAGCTCTTATAAAGGAATAGTAAGGACCCACCTTATAAGGGATAATAATTTTATAGAAAAAACTCGTATTGTTAGTAAGTTATCTCCGACATACCAGAGAATTATATGCCCCTATTTTTTTTCTTATTTGTAATATCATTTCATCAGTATTTACAAATCTGAAAGAGTTGTTATTCTCATTGGGTTATATTGTGATGTCACAGTTCTCAGAGTTGAACCATAGATTCAACCATATAGATTTGATAATAATACAGATCTTGTATGAGGCTGAAAAACTCACAAAAAACTTTGGTGTTCCATTATGAGATTATAGAGTTCTAATATTAGACTTGGCCAAATACTACCCAAAACTTCACAACAGTGCAGGTTTTAATGTTTGTGTGTGTCATTGTTGGATGATTTTGGTGGCCCAGCAAATTCCCTAGGACATATTTGTATGAAGTACTAAGTGAACTGTAAGGATTTTGTAAGAACCTAGCTTGAAATATTTGCTTTGTATGATGATCTAAAACAAAACATCTTTATTGCTCTCTAATTTATTTCTCAGGGGTTGCTCTGAAAATAAAATGAAATTATAAGATTGCTGACTATCTTGAAGAAAGGATAGAATGGAAAAGAGGAAATATCCAACAAAAGAGTAGACTGGTATATGCCTTGTTCATCCTTAATTGTTTGCAACAAACAATTCAGAGTATCATTATTTTATTGTGCAATCTCTATATCAGTGATGGCAAACCTTTTTGTTGTGGTGTGCTGAAAGCGCACATGCACGCAATAGCACATGCGTGCTGGCACCCACAATACAATGTGCCCCACCCGCATGTGCCTGCATGCGTAACACTCCCCGCCACCTTACTGGCACTGCACATGTGCATGCCTCCCAGCTGATTTTTGGTTCGTTTGAAGCCGTTTTCACCTTCCCGAGACTTGAGGGAAGCCTCTGCAGCTTCAGGAGGCCAAAAAAATTGGCCTTTCGGAAATACTGGAAATGCCCGTTTTCAGCCTCTGGAGCCCGGGGGAGGCCGTTTTTGCCCTCCTGGAGCCTCTGGAGGCTGAAAACATCCTGTTTTGGCTCCTGGTATTTCCAGGAGGTCTGTTTTCATCCTCTCGAGGCTGCAGAAGCTTCCCTCGAATCTCCAGGAGGGCAAAAACAGCCTCCCCTGAGCTCCAGAGGCCTTCCGGATGCTGAAATCAGGCACTTCCAGTATTTCTCGAAGGCCTGTTTTTCGGCCTCCCAAAGCACAGGCTTCCCTCAAATAGCCAAAAATCAGCTGGGAGACGCATGCATGCATAGTGCAGGCAAGTTTGGCTGGGGCTCGCATGCCGGCACAAATGGCTCTGCCATAGGTTGCCATAGGTTCGTCATCACGGCTCTATATGATCTTTTGGTTCATGTAGTCAACTCTTTCATTTTGGACCCTATTACAAAGAGTTTGGCAATAAAGTAAATATTGTCTGTAAGTTATCATTTCATGTAAATATGCATATCTGATACCATGCATGAACCAAATACAACTTGGACAAAAGTCAATTTCTTGGGAAAATACACAATAGTTCAGGTTTTTTTTGCCTTTTGTTTACCTTAGACACAGTAGTTATTTGAAAGTTAAGCCATTGATAACTTGACCAGAGATTCAAGTATATAAACATAACATATACCTCTTTCCTACTAGACAATACATTAAGAGAGATGGGTGTTACTCATCTGGATAGAAAACCAGTAGAGAAGAAATAGTAAGTGCAGAAATGTCTTTTTGATTTTTCTCATCATAGAAGTCTTAATCAATACATTCAGTATGTTTTTTAGCATATTTATGTTGTGAGCGAATTAAAGAAGTCTTGATGATGTGAGTTTAGATTCAAAAAAACTCTGTGAAGATTTGCATACATAAATAGTTCCAAGGAATTTGTATGTGTATGCATATGTTTTGTTAGGCTTCATCTGAGAATTGGTAGTAGTTCCTTGGTGAGATAGGCAGAATGTCTCTTCTGAGCTCATTGTTCCCATAGTTATTTGATTTAAAATAATTAGTATAAATTATCTAATATCTGATAAAGCAGGAGCGGAAGTTTGATAGCAGTGAACACATAAGAGCCCTGGTGACGTAGTGGTTAGAATGCAGTATTGCACGCTAACTCTGCCCACAGCCTGGAATTCAGTCCTGATCAGCTCAAGGTTGACTCAACCTTTCATCCTTCTGAGGTCAATAAATGAGGACCCAGATTATTGGGGGAAATATGCTAACATTGGAAACCACCCAGAGAATGCTGATAAGCACTGTGGGGCAATATATAAGTCTAAGTGCTATTTCTATTGAATTCAGTTCTTTTACTGATTACATTGCTCTTTAGTCCTGAAGAATCATGTGCTTCTTTCTGATTTACAGTGGAAGGTTTCTTCCCAAGAAATGCATTTAGAGCTTCTAAACATAAATGAAATGCATATGTCAGAAGCACTTAAACAATGCGTGCCAGCAAGTGCATACATGTAAAAACAACTCTAGTGATGTCCGTAATGCAGCAACAAGCTAGCTAACACATGAATAATTCTTAAAGAGTTCATCAAATACAAATCTGTTATTAATGTTGAACTCAAATGCCACTCTCAAGGTGAAGCTAAGACTCCATCTGCCTTCTGCTCTTTTTCCATCCTAAAATTGTGAGCTAATCCCTGAAGGCTCATCTTTCTTTCATGGATCGACTGCAAATAGTAATTAGTTGAAAAGAGAATCCTTTCTGTGCTGCAGATCTACCCTGCTTTTATCCAGTTTAATCATTAAAATAATTCTGGGAAATTTGCTAGGAATTTGTTGGATAGTATTCCCTTAGATCACGTGCAGTAAGTTGAGAGCAGGAATCGGAACATTTTGAAAATGACAACACTTTTCTATCTAATGGTGGGGAGGGAAAACCTTCCAAAATGCTCAACATGGAATTTCTAAATCTTTCTTTTTTTGTTTGGATCCAGTTTTGCTTACTACTACAGTCTATATTGCAGGATCCAACCTCGGCATGTCCTCTAAACAGCTGGTGGAGAAAGAGCAGCTTGAAATTGGAAAGGCTGAAAACCATTGCTTTAGTCCAGGGGTGTCCAACCTTGGCAACTTGAAGACCTATGGACTTCAACTCCCAGAATTCCCCAGCAAGCCATGCCGGCTGGGGAATTTTGAGATCCATAAATCCATACAACTCATATTGATCCAGTTATAAGTTTATATCTATATGTCTGGGATAGAAAGAAGAGTAGAATTTTCTGTGCTTTATGTTGTCATGCATATAAAACAAGCCCCCATACGACTTCTGAATTGAAGCTGAGAGATTGCTATAATGGAAAGGTGATTGAATGGCATGCTTTTTATATGGTACTTTTGTTAACATGACAATAAATTACTATCTCTGGTGACAGCTTTATATTTCAAATGAAGATAATTTTAGTTTTGTGTTTGGCATTGTTGCCATTAAAGCCTGTTGGGTTCCATTAAATGCTGCAGGAAAGATATTAAATATTGAGTCAAAAATATTTATTAAACACTTGTAGGTGTGCATATGATCACTTCTATAAGGTTTTCTCTCCTGCATTTACTAATGCACATACAGATACTTGTTATTTTTAACACTTTTACTAGTTAACGCTCATAAACACAGGTGCTCAAAGTATGCACATTCAGCATGTAATGATACTATTTTCCCAAATTAAAATGAATTATAGATTTTCTATTTAAAGTAAATACAGAATCTGCGTAGCATTAATATATTTTATCTTCCTTTTTGGTGGTGAGGGAGGAGGCACAATGGAAATTATACCAGAAGCTTAATGTAGAAGTTGAATGGATAAACTGAAGTTTATCCTGTTCACAGGTATGGTTTCCCTGTTCTTAGACTGATGTTCCTTAGGATTTGGGACAAAGTTAGACATGATGCTAAGTCTTGTTACTGTTGAATGCAATGAGATCACTCACAACACTTCTAGTAGTGTCTACAGAAGTTAGCGGTCTTCAAATTTTACCATTTTAAAAAAATATTTATCTTCTCCATACTTCTGATATCCATAAATATGAGGATTGTAATTCTCAGAATTCCTAGCCGACATACTTTCTTTTGTGCACCATCGTCCCAGTTTCCCTAAATTTGTTAGCTTGGATCCCCAAATCTTGATCTTTTTGTTCACATTTTTTCATGTAACCAGAATTCTTTTTAGAGGTGTAGACACTGAAAAAATAGTGCTGCTACGATTATTTTATTTGTGTTCAAATGAATGCAAATAATTCCTTGTTGGGCTTTCCCACTCAAACCAGGATAGAAAATGAGAGGATGGGAAAATGTTAATCTAGAAGATATTAATTTAGATAAATATAACCATGATTCAGTTTCAATGAAGGCAACTTGGGACTCAGAGTTGCATTTGGTCTTCTGCTGTATTGGGAACAGGAGAAAGTCATTCTAGATACCTTTGAGGAGGAAGCCAAATTCCATTGCAATATTGCTAAACACAGTTTTATGAATTTCTGGAAACTGGCTCTAGTGGAAATTTGACACAGTGGAAATGCACAAAATGCAAAATTTCACCTCCTCTGATAGACATGACATGATCTCATCATGCTTACCTTGCATCCTTTTCCCATCCTGCTTTGGTCCTTGATTCCCCTAATATAAAAAGTGGCTTCAGAAAATCAGAAGACAACCAACTCTTATGTACTTTAGTCCCATTGATTTAGAATGGTCTTCTCCAACTATGAGCTGACTAAATGCAACCTCAAGAAATATTTTCCAATTGTTTTGTATTTAATTCAGCCAAGGATATATATATCACAGATGCCAAAGTCACACTGTCACTAATCTCAGCTTGCAAGATTTAGACTAAAGATTTTGTGTTGGTGTGTATGTGTGTATTTATGTAGCAAAAAAGATTATGGCAAATATTGATTATTGTCTTCAAGAATTTCTCATCACTATCTGTGATTAAGTTCTGTAGCTAAAGCCGATGCTTTATTTGTAAATCTAAAGAAGGGTTGATCTAAGACATGATTGCTTTCTGGTAGCCAAAGCACATCTGTTAATGAAAAGAACATTTGAAACCTCAGACTTCCAGGCTGTGTATCTTGTCAACACCCCATCATTTTTTTTCTGCAGTATGAACTTTGAATGAAACCCTGCACTTCGCTGCGGAGATAAATAGAAAGGGTTTTTGTGTAAGATTCAGTGAAGAATCTGAAGGTGGAGTTAGCTATTGCAGCAAAAATAAGCTAGTGATACTTGAAAAACTAGGCACTTTTTTCTAACATAAGCATTTGCTCATTAGAATCCATTTCCTTAACATAGAAAAAAACCATAGGGTATTTTTTTCAGGAAAGCAGAAACTGAGAATACAAAAGGGTAGGTTTTGTGTATCTTTGGATGGAGGAAAATAGAACAAGTAAGCTTCGGAAACCATTTCCATCTGAAATGCTTAAGCATTTAACAGTTAGATATATTTCAATCCACTCTCTATTTCATTACAAATATAAATTAAATTTCTATTTTAGTTCATTTCCCCCCACAATTTTCTTGGCACAAAGGTTTAGTTTAAATTAACTGACATACTTTGTCCAGAAAAATAAATAAATAAATAAATATATATATATATATATATATATATATATATATATATATATATATGTGTAAGGTTTTTTTAAGCTGATGATTTTAAATAATAAATAAGGGAGACTAGTATAGATCTATTTCAAGCTAGTTAGCTCTCTTCAGCTAGCCATACCCTTACTGGGATTCGAACCAGGGAAGTATTACATGTGAGGCAGTTGTAATTGCCACTACACCACTGGTTCTCTCCTTATCAGCTCAGGCAGGGGAATAAGTATATACTTTGTATTACAACACCCTGTTAAGCCCCAATTAAGGGAGAAAGCATACTGCTTTCTTTTCTGTCTTTCGGCTCATCACCAGAGACCATACTGACAGAAAGCTATTTGTTTCGTTGCCTTTAGTTTACATGTGTGTAAGGTTTTTTTAAGCTGATGATTTTAAATAATAAATAAGGGAGACTAGTATAGATCTATTTCAAGCTAGTTAGCTCTCTTCAGTTAGCCATACCCTTACAAATAGCTTTCTGTCAGTATGAGCTCTGGTGATGAGCCGAAAGACAGAAAAGAAAGCAGTATGCTTTCTCCCTTAATTGGGGCTTAACAGGGTGTTGTAATACAAAGTATATACTTATTCCCCTGCCTGAGCTGATAAGGAGAGAACCAGTGGTGTAGTGGCAATTACAACTGCCTCACATGTAATACTTCCCTGGTTCGAATCCCAGTAAGGGTGTGGCTAGCTGAAGAGAGCTAACTAGCTTGAAATAGATCTATACTAGTCTCCCTTATTTATTATTTAAAATCATCAGCTTAAAAAAACCTTACACACATGTAAACTAAAGGCAACGAAACAAATAGCTTTCTGTCAGTATGGTCTCTGGTGATGAGCCGAAAGACAGAAAAGAAAGCAGTATGCTTTCTCCCTTAATTGGGGCTTAACAGGGTGTTGTAATACAAAGTATATATATATATATATATATATATATATATATATATATATATATATATGGATCTTTGGTTCTTCGGGTTTTCTCCCGCGTAGAGTTGGAAATATCTAGGCGACGTTTCGATGAAGTCTCATTCATCATCTTCAGGCTTGTGTCTTCGGCCTTGTGCTTCTCAGAGTGATGTGAGCTTGCAGCTGCTTCTTCCTTTTAACTACTAGTGGGGGTGTGACTTGATTGGGTAGGGGCTTGGCTGTGTTCTGATTGGTTGGGGGGTTCATTATTTATCTACTACTTAAGCAGTTGGTTACCAAAATCTAGCTACAATCACACACTTTAATTCTCTCTCTCTCTCTCCTCTCTCCTTTCTCCCTTTCCCCCTGTGTGTGTGTCTATGTATGTTCTCATGCCTATTGGATTTTTTTCATCTTGTTCTTAAATGCCTTTTTAAAATTAACTGCTACTGCCTGCTGTTTATAATAACTTGCACATGAATAGGTAGAAAAAAACAAAAAGATGATTATAATAATGCAGTCCCAGAATACCATCTAAAAGTTCTGATTAGATGAGAAATCTTGCACATGTGGGAACATATATATGGCTTAAATTACACAGCAGAAAAGCAAAAATAAACAGAACAAAATCACAGTAAACAGCAACAGAAAGTCAGTGGAGTAGAATAGCATTTTCCACATGGAAGACCTAAACAACTGAGCAATAATTAATGCTAGGACCGATTTCCCCCCCCCCCCCATCTTACTACTTGGCCCCTTATGGCTGTTTGACATAAACTATTTTTATACTTCAAAAGGATGCCTGACCATTTGATTGGTGGTATAGATTGTAGGCCAATGACAACTGTGGATACTTGCACCATGCCTAAACTGGTGCTTAAGCACCAAAGTCAAAAGATAGTATCCTTCTTTGTGCTGATCTGTGGCTTGCTGTAGTTGCTTAGTCTTGAATTGTTGCAATTGTACCCTAATCATAAGCTCACAGTGTAACACTGATAGTGGGGTGGCTGCTGATTTCTTGGGCTTCAATCAACTTATTTCTGAGCTTGGATTGAGAAGTGGGCTCTTTCTGCTAGTTATAATCATTAACACTTATCTTGTTAAACAAAAGGAGTGGGTTTATTGTTTTGGCCTTCTGTATCATGATATCAGCTTCTAGGCTGACTCCTAACGGAATAGGACAACTCATGCAGCCTACTCATTGTGGCCAACCTGCTGCACAAAATCATCACAGCCAATTCATCATGGGACAACTTTCTATGGGACAAATTTAATTATTTAATTAAATTGCATCCTTTTGCATCCTTTCCTTAAAGATTCTGTTCCACAATTTCTTTGATATTAGTATTACTCTTGTCCCGCAGTGAGTTTTTCCATAGCAAATTGGTCATGGTAAGTTGGCTGTAGTGAGTTGGCCATGTCAAGTTGGCTGTGGTGAATTGTCATATGTTTACCATATAGCCAGGTAAATATATGTTGACCTGGTTATATGGTAAACATATGATGACTTCTAAAGCCTGACATATGTTTCTCATATAGGTGTATGAGGTGTAATTTGCTTAATTGATTGATACTTATCAATTCAGATCTAAGCAATAGTCCAAAGAAAAAAGTAGATAAAAATGTTAGAGGACTGTAAACATGTTTTCCATACAACTGGGTGTAACTATCTTAGCTGAACACAAAATAGAAATGGGTAATTAGACAAGGTCCTTACTGAATTCCTGAGCAGTGGGGGGGGGGAGAGAGAAAGGTGGGTCATCCATAAAAAAATGTGGGCAATCCCAAAGATGGGATACCCAAAAGAAGAGGGCAACCACACAAGTGGAAGGTATTCAATAAGCACTCCATGAAAATAGAACAAACTGACTAAAAAAGCGGTTGCAAAAGGGAAGGAATCTGCCCCTTTATGACCTCAGCATGTAGTGATAGATATTCCAATCCCAATTACTGTCATAACTCAAAGATTACCTGCATAGTTTTAATTTTCTAGCCACTAATTTAATTCATTTTAATCTATTTTTAATTTTATATTTGTAATTGTATCGTTTTTAGCTTGGCTGTGCACCGCCCCGAATCCCAATTTGGGAGAGGGGGCGGTATATAAACTAACTAACTAACCAACCAACTAAATAAATAAATAAATAAATGAATGAATGGATGAATGAATGAATGAATAAATTTAATTTTGTGGCTAAACTATTGCAATGCTCTCTACATGGGGCTCCCCTTGAAGAGTCTCCGGAGGCTGCAGTTGGTTCAGAATGCGGCCGCGCAGGTGATCGTGGGTGCCCCTCGGAGCTCCCGTGTAACACCACTTCTCCGCAGGCTGCACTGGCTTCCTGTGGCCTTCCGGATTCGATTCAAGGTGGTACTGACTGTATTTAAAGTGCTCCATGGCTCGGGACCTGGGTACTTACGGGACCGCCTGCTGCCATCAACAGCCTCCCGCCGCCCAGTACGCTCTCACAGGGTTGCCCTCCTTGGGGTGCCGCTGCCTGATCGTTGCCGGCTGGCGGCCCCAAGGGTGCGGGCCCTCTCTGTGGGGGCCCCCTCCCTGTGGAATGATCTCCCCCCGGAGATACGGGCCATGACTGACATCCTGACCTTCCGGAGCGCAGTTAAGACCTTATTCTTCCAGCAGGCCGGCCTGGCCCAGTAAATGGTTTATGGGTTTTAATCTAATTTGGTTTTAAATTTTTAAATCTTAATTTTAATTAATCCCGGGATTTTAAATTTTTGTATTTTGTAATTGATGGGATTCGGCCGGATTCTTATATTTAATTTGCTTTTCAACTGTATATATTCTGTTTTTTAGTAGGCTGTACACCGCCCCGAGTCCCTTTTTGCGAGAGGGAGCGGTATAGAAATTTAATTAAATAAATAAATAAACAAATGGCACAGAGGGTCTATGAACTTAAAATCATCCAACATCTAACTAGAATAATTAATTCCACCAAATCAACATGCATGCCTTATTTTAGGAGTGGGGGTTGAGATAGTGAAAGATCCTTTTAAATATTAGTCCATCTATTTCTGCCAGTAGCATCTGGAACATAATCAGTATACGCTGCTGTACTAGCAGTTTAAAATTTAAAAAAAGGAAAAAGGATATCAACACAATGGCAGTTACAATGCCTAGAAACCTTGGGCCACCTAAATTGTTTTGATCTTGAGACAGAGCTTTGTAATCATATGTTTAGCTTTGAACTCAGAATGTAGGATACAAAAAGCCTGTTTTGTGATCAAAACATGGAAATGGTATTCATATCCTTACATAGAATAGGCTCATATTTTTGTCTGTCATTATATTCTATTAATATACTTGGACATAGACTAACTATAGTACAAAGGATAACAAATCTCAAATGTATTCACAAATCAATTCCAATCATCAGTTGATATTATCCAAGGAAATAAATGGGAAAATTTAGCACATTCTACAGGAATGACTCTGGAAGTGATGGTGGGGAGACGCGTGGCTTCTTACCATTGTTGGACTACAGGGCCCATCATTCTAAAGTCAGAGTTCATCGACATCTGTAAAACTACAATAATCCATCTTTGTTCCAGGAATAGCAAATATGCTAAAAGATCTCTTTTTTACTATTAACATAAAGCTCAAACTCAGGAAGCTTGCTGAGGAAACTTATTTAGTTGCCCAATACTTTATGAAAAATGTTTTCACCTTTGGGTTGCTGCTTAATTTTCCCTCATGCCCCCACCCTCAAGCTCTAATAAATCTTATTAAACAACAAGGCAGATAATATAGTCTTGCCTTAATAACAAATTCAAAAAAAAAGTGCTGTTACTCATCAGGGTTAGCATTTAATTACTGTTCCTTAAAGCTACACTCTGATATGCCATGAAATAAGTTACCATATTGGTGTGAAGATTAATTGAAGCAATTTCTTGCTGAGAGAGAATTGTAAGTGCTGCTTTAAAATGTAAGAATGGTTTATTTCCTGGAGATCTTTGCTATCAGCTTCTTTTTGTCATATGCTGCTTTGGCCAGTTGCTCAATGCAAATAAAGACAATACCATAAAGAGTATATCGGTGAGTTGGATTGGGATGCAGGCATCTACTCCATGCTAGATTCCAGTGTGTTTCCGAAGTTGACTTCCCATGTCACAAAAACAACTGCCATTGGATTCTAATACCCGGTACTTACGGGACTGCCTGCTGCCACCATTGGCCTCCCGCCGGCCAGTGCGCTCTCACAGGGTGGGCCTCCTTGGGGTGCCGTCAGATGGGCGATGCTGGCTGGCGGCTCCGAGGGTGCGGGCCTTCTCTGCGGGAGCATCCTCCCTTGAAATGAATTACCCCCAGAGATGCGGACCATCCCTGACCTACGAACCTTCCTGCGCGCATTAAAGACCCACATTTTTCAACAGGCCGGTCTGGCCTAGTATTATTAAAATGGTTTTTAATTTTTTAACTTTTTTATCCTGTTTTTAGTCTTGTTGTATTTTTAATCTTCAGCCATTAATTTAATCTTTTAAAATCTATTTTAAACTTTTCTCTGTAATAGTATTGTTTTATTCGGGCTGTACACCACCCCGAGTCCCAAGTTGGGAGAGGGTGCGGTATATAAGTTTAAATAAATAAATAAATAAATAAATAAATAAATAAATAAAACGTTTCCAGGATGGAAATTCTTGCAAATCTAACTTCGGTGAGAGTGCTTATATTTCTCTACTGCTTATTTATCATATTTGCACCATTCAATTTTAAAGTTCAAGATAAATTTACTGAGATAAAATGCAACTGTCTGACACAAGAAATTGGGAGTCAAGGTTAAGTCCAAAATGACTACATGTTTATTCCATGTTACCCCTAAACAAGAATGTGAACTACTAATGGTCAAAGTAAATTGGCAGTAGATAAAAATCAACAGAATTCAGGGATGGCTGGACTTAAATTTCTTAAGCGTATAAAGGGAGTCCAGTGTTCCAATATTTGAGGGACTGTCTCAGAGAGGAAAGGGTCAAGCTATTTTCCAAGGCACCTGAAGGCCAGACAAGGAATAATGGATGGAAGCTGATCAAGGAAAGATTCAATGTAGAACTAAGGGGAATTTTTCTGACAGTGGGAACAATCAACCAATGGAACAGTCTACCTTTGGAAGTTGTGGGAGCTTCACCTTTGTAGGCTTTAAAGAAGAGATTAGACTGCCATTTGTCATAAATGGTGTAGGGTCTCCTGCTTGGACGGGGGGTTGGACTAAATGACCTACAAGGTCCCTTCCAACTCTGTTAATCTAATCTAAAACTCTTCCATGATGCTCGGCCTGATCATCTCCTACACAAACTTTCCTTCAAGTGTCAATCAGTAGCCAATGCAGGTAGAGATTACAAGTATTAAAATTGAAAAGATAGCCAAATGCATATACAGTACTAAAAAAATCTTAGTTTGCTTGGCTCCCTTAATCTGAATAGAAACTACAGTGTTTAATCCAGGAGTAGACTCAATTTTTGTCCCCTAACATGCCATGGGCAGATGTGTCTTGTGATAGGTATCATTAGATATGAAATGCCATCTCACCTTAAACCATTGGACCAGCCACTTGACTTTGCCTGGTCACTGATGAGAACCTAGGGCCAATTTAAGAACAGTGTCATGTGACTGGGGAAGTAGCAGGAAAAGAGCAACAGCATGAATTTTTCTAGCCATATCATTTTGCATTGTCAAAAGCCGTAATCCATTCAAAGTTAGCCAATATTTTGTGCTTAAAATCTTGGAATGAAGGCATCAAAAGAAAAAGGACAGCTAAACTGTTTTAAAGCACAGAGCAAATAGACTCCATGCTCTAAATACAATAGAGGTGCCTAAAAGAAGTGTCAGTTTTCAAAGATAATTATTCCTTAAACCCAGAACAGGAAATAAGATAGTGTCTGTTTTGGAAGATGATTTCCACAATTTGTAGCCAATTTTGAAAATTAGAGCCGATGGAATGTGAAATCAAAACATCCAGAGAATGCTAGATTGCCTACTACTGCATTGTTATTATCCCTTAAACCTATTAAAGGTATTAAAATGCATGAGGATCCTTCATTTAGTTTGAGCCAGTGGCAATTTATAGAGGCCTTCAGGGATCAAGCTGCTGTAGCTAATGCTTCAACATGAGAGCCAGCTGGTCTAGTGGTTAAGGTATCAGGCTGGAAATCAGGAGACTATGAAAGTCTGTAGAGATTCTCAATTATCCAGGTTGTCCCAAAGGTGCTTTTTCAGGAGGCAGCTGGACTTTCTTCTTTTTTCTTTGAAGACATTTCGCTTCTCATCCAAGAAGCTTCCATTCCCCATTCTCTTGTCAGAGCTGAAAAAGCTTCTTGGATGAGAAGTGAAATGTCTTCAAAAAAAAAAAAAAAAAAGGAAGAAAGTCTAGTTGCTTCCTGAAAACCAGTTAGGTAACTTTGAACTAGTCACTCTCTCTCAGCCCAACTCATAGGATTATTGTGGGGAAATTAGGAGGAGGAAAGAGGTTTGTTATTTTCCTTGAGTTATTTATATAAAAAATAAAGGTGGAATTAAAAAAAAAGCATGCAAAGATCCAAAGATCCAGTATACTTTCAATTTATGATACATTAAAAAGATACTGTACAGATTGGTTTTCAGCTTATAAATACAGCTGACTTTCTCTTACTTGATTCCATTATCTCCTATCTGTTGGACTTCAACTTCTAGAACTTATAGCTCATATGACCTAAGACCAGAAAATTTCTGAATCTTCCAGCCCTACATTCTGAAGAGTGCTCAAATAAGGCTGGTCTGAACCTATCTCACCTCTCTGGGCAGGTACTTTTGAAGCCCTTCACTTAATGTGCTCACATGTAGAGCTAAACTATAGACTGCACAGAAACTCTACCATGAAAGGTAAATCTAAATCAACTTCACAAGTTTAAAATGAAGGTTTGCATAAGGTGGGCTTCAACTACGCTGAAGTCAACCGCTTGAAGGATTGACAACCCTATCCATGCTTGGGAATCCAGCTGCATTGTAGTTTTGAGTACCAAACCAGGAGTGTAAATATGTCCAACTAAACATGTTTATTGCCCCTGTGTTGCCCTTTCTGATTATTTTTTTAAATTTCATTTGAAACATGGGAACAGGATATTTGGGTCTAGTTGTATAACCTCTCCCCCCCAAAAAAATAATGCTCTAAGTGTGAGCAGATGTTTATCTACTACATTTGCAGTACTCTTTATTCTGAATTCTCTGTTGCATAGGATATGCATAAAGAAATTTCTTTTCTTCACAAAATACGCCAGCAGGAATGCTATCTTCCATATCTTCCTGTATGTTATAATGATAATAGTCCAAGTGATATTGCAATTTTGCCCTTGTCAGAGCGGTATGAAATATGCTGGCCCTGCAAGGCAAAACCTGGCCTCTGGTAAGTAGATATTGCCTTAAAATTCTGCCCAGCTGCAACAAAATTATTAGGATCAGGACCTGGCTGTTGAGAATTTTAATTCATTGTCTAGCTTTGTTATTGAGTTTGCAGAAAGTTAAATTGGTTTTTAGAAGAAGAATTTTAGATATGGAATGTGTTAAACCGAAGCATCTTTTCAACAAATAAATGACTTGAATTTGAATGCAAATGAAGGAAGACTTGCAAATCACAAAATATGAATATCCTCGCTTTTCATTTGGCAGCAATATGTATCTGAGCATTAATCCTCTCTGATCCTGAGAAGCAGAATTGCATGGATGTTTACACACGAGTGCTCATTGCTGGTATAACCTACAAAGTTTTTGCTGTGTTTCTATCTCTGTTTTATAGTTGAATAGTTAAAGCATATACAGATTTGCTGAATTCAGTCAAGTGATTTAAAGTCCAAATCCTCATTAAAAAAAAGAATCCAAAATCTTCCTGGGTTCTAATACTTTTAGTTGCATTAGTGATTACTATTATTGTAGTCTCTTTTGAACAAAATCATTTTTGCAACAGTATGAAGAACTGAGCAAAAGTGTAGGTATTACTCTTTTTAATAATATAAGCAGGGGTAAAAAAATTACAGATATTGTTGAATAATGTCTCTTTTCTTTTCTGACCATCAAATCAAGATGACCAGCTGTCAGTGTTCCAAGTAACAACCTCCAAATTAAAGACTCCAAGACTGTCATCTTCTCAAAGATCCATTTTATTAGAAGTGTCATATTGGCACATCTGAGAAAAACCCGAATCTGAGATTCCTGAATTTTCCCTAACCCAAAGAGAATCCAAAATCCACCCCCTGCACCCATTAGTTCATCACATGGTCTAATCATTACTTTGTTCCAACTGGAGACTATCCCCAGGCACTCTCCTCCAGGTGCAGAGTAACATGTCCTTGACTTTCTGAGAAAGGAATGTTGTTGTGGCTAATTTTCCATCACTCCTTGAAGTCCCCCTCCCAAATTCCCAGGCACTGAATGTGGCAGCCCAGAAACCTAAAAGAAAATTGGCTTCCAAGCTGACAGAAGGATTACGGGAGTTGGAATTCTGGGAAACTACAAACTTACTTTTCTGATTGAATACTGTCTTTAATGGCTTTTACAAACGGCCACATGGTCTTCTGTTCCTAAAAGACTAATAATTCAGTAAACTGTAAAGGAAAGGAAAGGGATGTTACAGCTTCTATTTTCACAAGTTCTCCCTGCAATCTCCTGCAGTACTTTTTATACAACTCAACAACTCATATGGAAGGCCTGGAAAAGAGTGAACAATCAGATTTCTCATCATTCCACCAGTGTCAGAGAGATAAATACATATTTTATTTCTGGCCAAGACTACACTTATACAATGAATATATTATGAACACGACAATCAGCAACCAATGACAAAAGCATAAAAGAACTTGCTAAAATTTTAAATCTGAGTGATGGCTACAGAATTGGACTTACAATTTAGCCTTTATATCACCATTTGTTTCTCAATAAATGTGGTTGCAGAGGCAGATTCCATTACCTTGTATATAATGTAGATTTATTTTATTATTGTTTACAAATAACTTATGGTGACAAACATGTCTAATATTTCTTCTTCCTCCTATATTTCCTATTTTCACAACAATCCTATGTGGTGGGTTGGACTGAGAAAAAGTGACTGGTCCAAAGTCACCCAGCTGATTTTCATGACTAAGTTAACACTAGAACTCACAGTCCCCTGGTTTCTAGCCTATTGCCTTAACCACTGGATCAAACTTGCTCATACATATAGATATATATGTAGATCAATGTATAGATGTGAATCAAAGAGAAAGACCATGGCATAAAATACAACTGATCTTAGTAGATGCTGGGAATCCAAAAGAACAGCCCAGTTCAGCCTGACTTGGTAGTTCCTAAAGGTCATGGAGATGCCCATCAGTTTGCTCTACTTAACTGTGGAAGGTAGACCATTTAGCAAGAAGGCATGATGGTAACCTGTAGAAAGATCATTGGAAACATAAGAAGTAGGGAGAGATTTTTGGTAAGTTTTATGTTTCATTAGTTATCTGAATATATTTTTCAGCTCCACAGGACTTGCCAGTTTGAAGAGCTGAACTCAGGCTCTCCTGTACATGTATACTTTTCATACATGTGTTCAATTTGTTTCCATGGATCTTAGGCATGGTTCCTGGGTAGCAGAGGAAACAGTGAAGATGCCTCATTTCTTACAATACATATCACTGTCTTCCTGCTATTATAACCAGTGGAAAATTAGGAAGTTTTCTGCCAGGTAGGTGATTAACAACCATTTGGAAAAAATGGAATGAGTTCTATGGAGATTCTCAATCATCCAAATGATGGTTGTCCTAAAGGTGCTAAACTGAAGAAGCTTATTGATGAGGTGAAATGTTTTGAAGAAAAAAAAAACCTAAGAAAGTCCAGTTGCCTTTTCGAAAATAATCAGTTCTGTAGAGGTCACATCCATGCATTACTGGAATTCTATTAATTTAGGCTCTGAGAAGGGTCTTTTTTTTTTTTGAGGTCGCTCTTCTTAGTAGTGTTGATCATCTCTGAGTGAAGAATGCTTCTGGGTTGAAAAGATTTACTTGTAACAACATTACCTATGGGGCAGCCATGGTGAAAGGATTTGCCAGTGACATCGTCTTTGTCTGTGGGACCCCCAGTTGGAGGCTCTTTTTGCATCCCTGTGAAATTGCCCATCAAAGTTGTACCCATTTATCTACTTGCGGCTGCTTACTATTGAATTGCTGGGTCATTGGGAGCTAGAGTGTGTAACATAAGTTCACCCTGTTCCGTGGTAACAGGTCTCAAACATGAGGCTACTAATCGTCAGCCCAGTGTTCTAACCTCATGAACCGCTATGCTCCTATCACAAACTATCATAAATAAATAAGAATTCTATTAAAGTTGTACAGTGATTCTAGTTCTGCTATCAATTAAGACTATACAGACAAATAGCTGAAGCAACTAAACTTTGAGATGAATGTTACAGGGGTTCTGGTGTCATTTCTTCTATTGTAAGCAGCCAATAAATACAGTTTAAAGTTTAGACTTGTGTTTATGCTCTAAATTACAGGTGACAATTTAATTAATCCAAAAATTGAGGTACTAATATTTATGGAAGATTGTATACCAGTGCAGCAAAGTTGGGGGAATAAAGCCTAGAAAGCCTTTTAATATGGGCTCATATTCAGTTCCTACTATAGAGTGAAGGAAATATTGGTTTGGAGGTTTGAAGGAAATATTGGTTTGGAGATTGAGATACACAGCTCTGGAGAAAGAGGAGATAACAATGTCATCCAAGCAGAATCTTATTCCTTCTTTTCTATCAACCCTAGTCCCAACTTGATTGCAGGAAATACGACTTCAGCAACAGAGTGGTCAATGTCTGGAATACTCTACCTGACTCTGTGGTTTCTTCCCCAAACCCCAAAAACTTTAACCTTACACTGTCTACTATTGACCTCACCCCTTTCCTAAGAGTCTGTAGGGGGCATGCATAAGCGCACCAACGTGCCTACCGTCCCTGTCCTATTGCTTCTTTTATTTTTCTTATATGTATCCATTTCATGTATTCATAACTATGTTTATACTTATAGCTATTATCTTGTAAGCAATTGACAAATAAATAAATAAATAAATAAATTCATCTCTCATTCTTCACTCTCTTGGATAATTCTTTCCTTGCATTTCTGTCTGTGACAAATTAAATGTAATGTTCACAGTGTTTTGCATCTGTCTCGTAAAACAAGATAAGCCTCCAATAAAGTAAACTTCAAGTATCTGATATGAATTAAAAGAGAAAACATTGGATTAGTGCTCTCTCCATCCCATTAACAGATCTGTGCATATAAGCTGGCCAGGGAACATACAATTTGTGTTCTGTAGCTTTAAAAACAGACTTGCTGTGTTAGTAATTATTGGGACTGCTTATTGAAAGAGCACATCATAGGTTTTATTGGGTTTTATTTTATTTTCTAGGGTTAAGTTAAGATTTCATGGGACTAAAAAAGACGTTCAAGAGGAAAAAAGGAAGTTCTGTTTCTACAACACAGTAATCTCTCGTGAGTTAACTACCATGAGATGCAAGGATAACCTTATTAAGAAAGAACTTAGACAAATTTTGAACATCCTCAAGGCAAATCAGATGATCTCAGATTCAGGAGGATGTCTCATTGGATCCCCTTCAGGCCTATGAGGTTCACTAAGGTAAGAAAGAGTGACTTTCTTTCTTAATCTTTCTTAAAGGAATGCAGAATCATTAACCAAATATCCATAAGTGGCTTTCAGGATTTTTATGAGAGTAGTTTCAATCTACCAGCATACTTGTAGCATGACTTGAACAGCTCTTGTTCAAGTATATGTTCATTTTAGCAACACTTCTGGTGTTGGGAGGATTCCAAGCTTTAAAATAAGAAAGCCATCTAGAAGTGCTTAAAATCCTCCTTGTAGTTCCTATGAAATGTTCCTCTGCTAAAGAAAATAAGTTAGCCATAGTAAGTTCCATTCTAAATAACCCTCTTTGTATTTTGCAATCCCTTTTGTTGGGTTTATCCAGTCTTCTCCGTGAAACTCATTCCAGTATAATCAGCCAGCATCAATCTCCTGTTATGTACACATTCTTCCCAGTCTTTCCTGAAAATGCACTTTTGAGTTTCAGTTTCCCATTATTTCTAAGTTGATCACTTTATTCACACTACCAAATCTTCCCTATACAACTACAGGTCACCACATTTTCACTCCTTTATCTATCAGCGAATATGAAGTGTTAAAACTCTACTATATTTCTCCTTCTTCTGTGCCTCTTATTTTTGCTTCTTCCAAATATTATATAGCCTTTTATTTTCTAGATAGTTATTTATTTAAATATAGTCACCTTTTTCCACCCCCCCAAAGAATGATAACATAACAGATAATCAGAGATGGAAGGGACCTTGTAGGTCATCTAGTCCAACCCCCCGCCCCAAGCAGGAGATCCTACACCATTTCTGACAAATGGCAGTCCAATATGCCATTTGAATGATTTCAACTTGGTCAAGTAACGAATGATTTCAACCTGGTCAAGTAACAAATGCAAACTCATCATTTAAAAAAAATGGAATTGGCTTTAAGGATAAGAAGCCATTAGCCAATGAATTCTTTTTCTTCTGGATGTGAAAATAAAAAAGTGACTTCTAATAAATTGGATGAAGAAGGAAAATTACAAATCTCAACAGAGATTATGATTTGGAGATACAATATCACTGTGAAGTCATTCAACTAAATTAAAAATAATGAAGAGGTTGGATACTAGTAAAAGATCTAAACAAAACTACAATTGTCCTTTATGCAAACTTAACTGTGAATCCTATCAAAGAGTTGTGGTGGTGCAGTGGTGAGAATGCAGTACTGCAGACTACTTCTGCTGACTGTCGGCTGCCTGCAGTTTGGCAGTTTGAATCTCTCCAGCTGAAGGTTGACTCAGCCTTCCATCCTTCCGAGGTCGGTAAAACGAGAACCCACATTGTTGGGAGCAATATGCTGATTCTGTAAAACTGCTTAGAGAAAGCTGTAAAGCACTGTGAAGCAGTATATAAATCTAAGTGTTAGTGCTAAAGTTATCATTTGTTGAGATATCAATAAGGTTGTACATGAATAAAGCTGTTATTGGGGAAACTTCATAACTTCCCAATGTGAACAAACACTTAATTAAAAAAATCATTTATTGAAATGAGTTCTGTGTATGTAGCTCCAAAGGTGCTTTTCAAGAGGCAGTTGGACTTCCTTTTATTTCTTTTTCATCCAAGAAGATTCCTCAGTTTTTGGATTAGAAGCTTGAATGAGAAGCAAAATGTCTTCCAAGAAAAACCAGAAAGTCCAGTCACCTCTTGAAAAAGCAACCTTGGGACAACCATAACCTGATGACTGAGAATCTCCATAGATATGTGTCTGTAGCTGTTTACACCTCATATCTTTGCCTTATTTTGTGCAACTAATTGAACAGTAGTTATAATGATACTGGAATAACCTCAGGTTGAAAGATAACAAATTAGAATGGAATGGAATGGAATAGAATAGAATTCTTTATTGGCCAAGTATGAGTGGACACACAAGTGTGATAATGATAAAGATAATATAGAAGAAACGAGGATAAATGCAAAGTCTTTGAGGGAGATGGGTGGTATAGAAAAATGAAATATCAATAAAAGTAAGTAAGTAAGTAAGTAAATAAATAGTGCTGGTGCTTATGAGGTAACTGAATTAAAGCCAAAAGAATGTTCAGGTCTTCATATGGCAAAAAGGCAAACGGCAAGTTTGATGCAACAAAGAAATGCATATCGCAGGCATGTGGAATGTCAGAATCATGAGCCAAGGTGAACTTGATGTTGTCAGAGCGGAAATGTCAGGACTGAAAAATGACATTTTGGGAATCGGTGAACTGAAGTGAACCGGAACATGTCACTTCTCATCAGAGCAGTGTCATATTTTCTATCACAGACAAGAAAACCATAGAAGAAACGGGGTCACCACTATTTAGAAAAGGTGTCCAGATGAATGATTCTCACTCTGAGTCCAATACCCAGCTAATTGGTATTATAACAATCTATGTCTATCTTCCAACTGCAGATACAGAGAAATAAAAAATTGAAACAACAGATTTACACACCAAAATAATAACAACAAAACACTGGAATGTTCTGTTATAGTTATAGTAAAATAGTATTGGAATGGGAAAATTTTGCCATGGTGTATGAGACAAAGCAGGGAGATGACAAGAAAATTAAATGATGTTAGCAAATACTTCCAATAATTTGAAAGATGAGACTGCAGATAGGTAAAATCAAACTGGCTATATACTATACAAAGATAGAGAATTGCTCGATCAGCAAAAATAGGATTTGAGGCTGTCATAGGTCAGATAATGAACTCCTTCTTAGAAAGCTAAAGATAATAAAATATTAAGACCAACAGGATATAGCCTTAGCGATGTTCTATATGATTATATGGTGAAGGTAAAGAATAGATGTAATAATTATGTCTGATAAACTGTGTGAATAACCTAGGATGAAATGGTGTTCTCCCATTAAAAGGACAATAGTAAGGATAATGCAACTTTTTTTTGCCAACATAGGCAAAGTAAATGGCAAAAAGGCAGAGATTTACTGGAGAAGTAAGATATATGCACAGAGAAACTCAGGACCGATGCTACAGAATGTGCCTTCACACTGTACAATAACCATACGGGACCTAGAATAACAGAGTTGGAAGGGACCTTGGAGGTCTTCTAGTCCAACCCCCTGCTCAGGCAGGAAACCCTATACAATTTCATACAAATGGCTGTACAATCTCTTCTTAAAAACTTCCAGTGTTGGGCACATTCTCAATTTCTGGAGGCAAGTTGTTCCACTGATTAATTGTTCCAATTGTAAGGAAATTTCTCCTTAGTTCTAGGTTGCTTCTCTCCTTAATTAGTTTTCATCCATTGCTTCTTGTCCTGCCCCATCTCTTATCCTGTCTATTCCAAATATAAGTAGTCCACAACTTACAACAGTTCATTTAGTGACCATCCAAAGTTACATCACTGAAAAAAGTGACTTACGACCATTCTTCATGCTTACAACTGTTGCATTATCCCCATCAAAATTCAGGCAGTGGGCAGCTGAATCACATTTATGATGGTTGATTATCCAGGGATCATGTGATCACCTTCTGCAACCTTCTGACAAGGAATATCAATCAGTAAACCAGATTCAGTTAACAACTGTGTAACTAATTTAACAACTGCATTGATTCAATTTAACTAGGGCAACAAAGTTCGTAAATTGAGGCAAAACTCATGTAACAAATGTCTTGCTTAGCAACATAAATTTTGGGCTCAATTGTGATCATAAGTCAAGGACTACCTGTATTCTTCCCTTCTCCCATGTATTTTATTCAGTTGCTTTGCAAATAACACAAGGGAGTGAAAACTAGTCTAAATAATCTATTTCATTTGTGCTTAATTTAATTTAGAGTAAGGCTTTCCAGGATTAAGTTGGGCATAAATTAAATGAATAGATTAGAATTGTAAATATGGGAGTCTTATATAGGATCTTAGAGTTCACAAAATGGAGAACAAACTGTTTAATTTGAAAAACAGGAATACATATTTAAGTTTAGAGGAAATAATAGCCTTAGCTGCATTTAATTGGCTTAATTTACATTTAATTATACATTCAATTCAATTTACCTCACAGATACTTGTGGGAACAAAATGACAGGAAGCCTTCAGAGAAAAGGGGTTATAGATTACAGTGAATAAAATGATGTATGTATTTTATTTTTTATATGCACAAGTGTAAGGCATGTACAATTTTTTAGAATTTTGGAATATGTCTTAGTTGCTGTGAATGTGGTTGTTTTGTGTCCCCAAATCATAGGAAACAACAGGGCAGTTTGTTTTTAAACCATATTGAATATTCTAAATGCAAAACAAAATGAGTATTTTTGTTTTGTTTTGTTTTAAGGTTCAGAAGGAAATTCTCAAGCTCCTTTGAGTCCTCTTCCAATGGAACACAGCTTTCTCACAATTTTCTGGTGTAATTCAAAGCAAATTATTTCCCAAATTGGACACACTCTGGAAACTTTGCATGGATTATAATAAACATGCTCCTTTGTGTCCATGACCTGTGTGATACTTTGGGACCCAGAGAAATGTGTATCGATAAACAGCCCTTGAATATTTATTTATTTAGATCCTGCCTGTATTATTTTTATCAATAAGTCAAGGGAGTGAACATACCTAATTTTCTCTTCCTATTTTCCTCCACAGCAATCACCCAGTGAGGTTCAGCTAAGAGAGAAGAACATGTTCAAAGTCACTCATCTGGCTTCCAAACCTAAGGCAGGAACTCACTAGTGATTGGTCCAAAGTTACCTAGCCAGCTTTCATGCCTAAGGCAGGACTAGAATTCATGAACTCCCAATTTCTAGCCTGGTGCCTTACTCACTATATCTTTGTTTTGTTTGTTTTTATTTGTTACTAGTTCTATACCCATGCTTCACTACGAAACTATGTGATCGGGCATAGTTTTTTGGGAGGAAAATAAGGGGAAAAATTGTGCCTCTGCCTACCAGCATTCATTAGTATTCATCTGGCTAGAGTTGAGGGCTGTTTGGAAACTGAAGCAGTATTTGCTGTGTGAGCAAGAAGGAGACAGCAAGGAGCTTAGCTCAACTGTTCTGTACTAAAGCTGCTTGGTGCTGTGAAAGTAAAACCGAAACTGAAACTCCTCTCCTCTACATGTGTTTTGCATTTGGAACAGATTTCTTTTCAGGTGGGGAATTCCTTAGCATCAGAGCGTGTTAATAATAATATATGAAATACTAATGCTCTGATTGTCATTTTGAAAAATCTTTTCTTAGCAAGCACCTAGAAGCCAAGAGGCGAAATACCACTCATGCATATATATATGGTATTGGGAAGAGATACAAGATTAATAATGCAATTCTGGGTATTCTTTGCTGAAGCTTATGACTGATGTGTGTAGACAAATTTTGCCACAGATTACTGTGGCCTTGATTATCACATCTTATATTTTTGGATTCTCCTGCATTTATTAGTAGTGAAAGATAAAGATAAGAGGAAATAAATGGGTAGAAAGAAAACACTAGGTTACTTTTAAGTGTTATATCCTGTTCTGAGGCAATTCCTGATTTACAGTGACAGCTTAACTCTTTAATTCTCATCTGGATTTTTTATGCTAATTCTTCATTTCATACAAGAGAAAATCTTTTCATGTTCTTTGATCTAGGAAACTGCCCCCTCCCGAAAAGATTTTTAATGCTTAAAATTCCCTTATGCATTTCTCAAGAAAATCAGGTGTGATTTTCTCTTGCAATGTGACTGATATATATTTATGACTAATTAAATATTATCTGTACTAAACCAGCTTGCAGAAATGCACCATTTGGGGGAAGAAGCAATTATTTCTTCCTAGTTCTCAGATTTCTGTGTTTGAAGAGCTGCTTATTTAGTGGCAGAAATGCAGATCTAAAAATCTTTGAAAGCATTATGACCGGGGTGGGATGCTACCGGTTCTGCCCAGCTCTGTAGAACCGGAGCTCTGAAGAGCAGCAGACATAAAACCGGTTCTGTGTCTGCTGCTGTTTGGCCCACCCATCTGGGCTCTTACCTGACCTTTATTTCCTGCTTTTTCAACCTCAGCTGCTTTGCGTGGCACAGCTGAGGTTGAAAAAGCATTTAAAAAGTGCTTTTGAAATGCTGTGCACCTGCGTGCAGCGCTTATCAGCTGTCCCGATGGTTCAGCTAATGGTATAATACACACGTGTGCAGCATGCAGAACGCAAATACCAAACTGGTAGTAATGCTAGTTGAATCCCACCCCTGATTATGACCCATATCAATCTCTGTAGATATCAGTCTGAATTGGCCAGTTTTATCTTTGTAGTCATGGGGCTTCAAAGGAGAAAAAATTCAAGCAGTTGGATATCTTCCTGCCATTATTTTATGGCTTATGTAAATGGGAAAAAAGTATTCAGTAGCTTATTTACTGTGTTCGGTTGCACTGTTGAATAAGTACAGTTAATTTTCACCAGGTGATATCGTTGAAGTGCATAGGGAGTTTTTATGATTTGGATGTTCAAGTTAGATAGGTGGCAAATTCTTCATTTTTTTTTTTTTTTGTGATGGCAAAAAGACAATGACTTGTATCTGAAAAGCATCTGTCACCAAATCAGGGAGTTGAACAGGATTTTTCATTATAAACTAACTCTGCAATGCATAACCAAAATACTGTGCAATACTTTCAACAGATGACTGCTCAGATTTTCTTTGTAAGATTTCCAACAAAAAGAAAGCATCTGTGTGGAGCACCTGTTATTAAAATGGCAGGCAAGCTTTTGACATCAGTATTTGAATATCTTTCCTGGCCCATTCTTTGGTATGCATGATGTGGGGCAAATCACATTCTTTGATTTAAACAGTATGAGATGGTTTAAATCTTTACAGTATAGTATTTTATGTGTGTTTTCAATTTTGTTAAAAGTAGCTATGAAGGGAAGATTGGGAGATTTGGGCTCTAAAATAGTGTGACAATTGAATGTGTAAAGGGGATAAAATAGTTTGGAAGTGCAAAATCAGGTGTGGGATGCTACCGGTTCTGCCCGGCTCTGTAGAACTGGTAGCTCTGAAGAGCAGCAGACACAGAACCGGTTCTGTGTTTGCTGCTGTTTGGCCCACCCGCCTGCCCGGGCTCTTACCTGTCCTTTATTTCCTGCTTTTTCAACCTCAGCTGCTTTGCGCAGCACAGCTGAGGTTGAAAAAGCAAGGAAAAAGAAGCTTTTCAAATGCTATGCGCCTGCTTGCGGCACTTTTCAGCTGCCCGGGCAGCATAGCCTAAGGTTGTTTTACACACACACACAAAATGTAATGACGGAACCGGTAGCAACACCCACCCCTGTGCAAAATTTAAAGTCTTGACTATATTCTGATCAAAGTCTATTTTCTTGAAACGCATTCAGTGCTGACTTTTATTACATCAGTGAAAATATAGAAGTAACTATGTTTTTTTTTCCATTCTCACAGGTACCTTCAGATTTTCCATTGTGTAAAAGACATGGAAAATAATTAATCTCCTCTATTTCTCTTTCTGATTCTTTCTTTTTTTTCCAAGAAATTTTTCTGAGAGTTCAGAACTGATCACTTGCAAAGGGCCACCATAAATGTAGGCAGAAGACCACATGGAGCCATACAACTATAAGTTGCCAACCTTGGCTTAGGCAAAAGGAAAATGAAAACATGCTCTTTGCTTGACTTAGCATTAGCAAAATGTCACCACTACGCCATTTCTATCTCTGTTCTTAGGCAGCAAAGTCCTGCAGAATAGGAGAAAAGGAGTGGAAGGCAATTAAACAGAACAGGATGGCAACCATCCAATGAATGCTGGAATGTTACTGATTGGGCCAGTTATCAAAGAATGATAGTAGAGAACAGAATTTTGAACAACTTCAGATTAGTAAAAATGAGCAAATGTCCCGGGCCAGGAGCTTCTGTAGAGGAGGGAGTCAGCAAACTCAAGATGGCAGCTATATGATCAGAGCATTAGCAAACATCAAAAGCAGGAGATGGTCATTCCTGCCATATTGACTTTATTTTTAACCCTTCCCCTGTTCCCCCAAAGTGAAGATCACATGTACTAGAGCATATTATCCAATCATTTCCATTGTTTGTTTATACCAACTAGAACAGGTAAAAACAGGGGTGTTAAACTGGCAGTCTGTGGGCCAATTGCGCCATGCACAGGCCATACCCTGTGAAGGGAAAAAACATCGCAAAATGTCACATGATGGCAATATGATGCTACAAGTTTGACACCCGTGAGGTAAAAGAACTAGGAAAAGTTCCATTCTTATTTGAGTAATATGATAACCTAATTAGTCTCTTTGCCAATATGCAAGGGAAAAGCAGGATGAAAGCAGTCCTGTGTTCATTATATTTAATTAATTATATATGTTATTTATAATGAAGCCATATTGGTGATCCTTGTGAATAGAAGGCTAGTGTAAAAATGACAGATTAGTAGGTACAGATGGTTGAAACATTTTGGGAGTGGACTTGGAAGTCATGGAGTTATATTAACAAGGTAACTCAATGTAGAGAAAAGTAAAATCCTACACTTAGGCAAGAAAAACCAAAAGTACACCTATAGACTGGGTGAAACCAGGCTCAATAGCAGTAACTGTGAGAGGGATCTTGGAGTCTTAATGGACAATCAGCTGAATGTAAGCCAGCATAAATATGAGCCAGCAGCAGCAGCCAAAAAAGCTAATGCAATCCTAAATTGCATTAACAGAGGGATACAATCGAGATCAAGTGAGGTACTAATACCACTCTATAAAGCCTTAGTAAGACTACACTTAAAGTATTGCATCCAGTTTTTGGTCACCAAATTATAAAAAAGATGTTGAGACTCTAGAAAAAGTACAGAAAAGAGCAACCAGGATGATTAGGGGACTGGAGACTAAAACATGTGAAGAATGGTTACAGAAACTGGGAATGGCTAGTCTAGTGAAGAGATGGGGGAGACATGATAGCAGTGATCCAATATTTGAGGGGCTGCAACAGAGAGGAAAGGGTCAAGCTATTTTCTAAAGTGCCTGTAGGCCAGATAAGGAATAATGGATGGAAACTGAACAAGGAGAGATTTAACCTGGAAATAAGGAAAAACTTTCTGACAATGAGAACAATCAACCAATGGAACAGCTTGTCCTTGGAAGCAGTAGGAGCTCCATCACTTGAGACTTTCAAGAAGAGATTGGACTGCCATTTGTCAGAAATGGTATCCCACTTGGGCAGGTGGTTAGACTAGATGACCTACAAGATCCCTTCCAATTCTGATTATCTGTTAAATCTGTTAACTTGGAATCAAGAATAAATCCTGCTGTGTTCAATGAGGCACAATCCCATTCAAAAATTTCAAGTTTATAATCTTACAACTTCATCCAATGTATGACTATCAAAATTCTTCTGCCTGCTGAAAGTTAAAAATAATGAACAAATTTCTTGTTTGATCTAAAACTGATATTTAGCATGTCCATCAAAGGAATAAAAATTATATGCCTTGTAAAGCTTTGGAGGAGATTCAGCCATATAAATAAAGCATTCTATTTTATGCATCCAATCGGAGATAGTTTATTTCTGCTCTTATTAGCAAAAATAGTTGCTATTTGAACATCATTATGACTCCTAAGTTTTTGCTTTACTCTCCAAGAAACTTTCAAGGAGAGAGCACTGTTAAAAGAAAAAGCCAACTTTTTAATAGATTTTCCTATTTTTAATCATTATTTTTTTCTAGCAGAAATTATGACATGATGTTTGGTTAGCGAAGGTATTTAATTTCTAAGTCAGGAATGCAGAAGACAGAGCAATTAAAGCTTTCAATGAAACTGGCCTCTGAATGCAGCACTTTCTATAATTGTTTCAAACTCCAGAAAAAGGCACCATCATCTAAGAAAATATATTTTTTAAAAATAGCCAGAAATTGACTTTGCTTTGGAATAAAAAAATTAAAAATATTGTTACCACCTTTGAAGATGAGACAGAATACCCCATGTATATTCTTGGTATATTATATTTTGGCTAATTGTTTGTACACTGCCCAGATCCACTGCTGTGAAATGAGGGTTATATAAATGGTTTAAATAAAACAATAAATGGAAAAATGGAGTTTTAATGTATTCATAAAGAGCAGGGGTAAGCAGCTTATGGCCTGTGTCAGCATTTGGTTATTGAGACCTAGTTTTCTGGCTTTCAGAGACCCCTAGGATTGCAAAGCTGAGAAGATGCAGTAAGTTGGCTAATTTTTGTAGCATCATTTATCACCCTGACAAAACAACAGCAAAAACATACTACTTTAAAGCCCAACTTCCTCCATTAATGGCCCCAAACATCTTTTGTATCCCTCTTTTTTTTAAAAAATGTAAAAACTGAAATTTGCGCCCCCCCTCCCCCCCCCCTCCCCCCCCCCACACACACAAAGGAAAAATCTGTCCTATCCAAATCTTTGTCCATATTAATTGCAACTTGGTCAATAATAATCGATCCTAGAAGAATGAAATATTTTAAGGAATATTAAAAAGGCAGAATATTATATTAGTCCAAAGGGAGAAATGGAGAAACATGCTTTTTAGAGGCAGAAAGCAGCCCCTATTTTTTCTTAATAACCCCCAGCAGATATTTTGTGCCCATTAAGAAAGATTGGGCCAGTCTGTTCAGAAACCAGCCCCAGTTTCCCTGTCCCGAGCAGAAATTGAAGAGACCAGCTTTTAGAAATGGAGATTTGGTAATCCATTCAGAAAGACTGGGTTAAGACTGAAACTTAGATAAGCAACAAAAAAAAAAGGTTGACAAAATTAGCTCAGACAAACACCTAGGATTTGCATTTCTCCTTTTGCCTATAGAGCCTACATGGAATCCAAAAGGTATAAAAACGCACCCACTCTCAACTCCATTTTGTCAGCTGCCCAGAAACACACATAGTTCTGCTTCATCAATAAACTATCTTTCCAATCAGCCTTCATGTTTCCAGTGTCTTTCTCCCATCTTGGAACTGAACCAGATGGATATTTCTTCCCACAATAGAATAGGCATAGGGTACCATTACAGAATTTGATGAAGTCATGCATATTGGGGAGATGGAATTAACTTATGACATAATTAAAGCAGAAAATGAGCTTTAGTGTCAAATTTGTAACATTACTGAAAATAGGGGCTGCATTCATTATGGATTTTTAAAAAATGTATAGTAATTGGTTTGCAATGGGCTGCTCTTTTGAAATGAAATAAGAGTGGGACTCATTCACTTCCATTTGTCCCATCCTAAGTTAACCTAAGGGTGCATGAGCCTTTTTGGGTTATGTTCGGAAAGATCATCTGAAGACACAAATGTTTATACAGTCTCCTGGTGTGGAAATTGTAATTAATCCATGTCGGTAGATAAGTATGAGAAGATTGAACTGGTTATTTTAGTCATAATGTGGGGATGAGCTCATCAAATAGCCAATTATATGAACTTGTGGAGGAGGGGGAGATGGAGGAAATTGCTTTGCTTAAACTTTAGAAGTTACATATTCAAACTTTTCACACAGATCCGTGCTCTGATTCTTTCTATAAAAGTCCAAGTTAAACTTTGAGCAGCTCAATAGAAACCATTTTTAACCTCATTTTATATTATATATTATAAAATTCTAATAACAAGTGAAATGTTTTCTTTGCCAAAGGACTTTATAGGACAGAAGTGTAATAGTGATGCAAAATAAGAAATTTGGGCAACAAAGATTTGAAAAATGAATAAAATCAATGGGAAATATGTTTTGTATAGATGTCCTTTTCTTTTTCAAAGAAGCAAAAATAATAACAGCATCAAAGGGTAAAAGCAAAAAATGTCAAGTATCAAACTTCTCTACCGATAATATCTGAAATGTACAATAATATAAATATCTTGATCATACATCTGTACTGTATACTAATAAAGGAGAATATTTGTAGCCCAGGATAGAAACATGGGGTCATTGGTGCTGTCTGAGCTTGGTTGTTTTCTTGCAGATGTTTCATTATCCAAACTAGGTAACATCATCAGAGCTAGTAGACTGTATATTTTATGAATCTTTAATTTACTTTTAAAAAAAGTTTCTAATCCAATTGATAAAAACAGTGATTGTAAATCACCAGCATTAACTCCACAGCTCTTTTCTAATTTGTTTTTATATTACAACTATAAGATTTGAGGTGTATAGATTCAAGCAAGCACTAGATGTCAGCAATGAGGGTTTTCTGGATCTCTGTAGATGGTCAGAAGGCAGATTTGCACATCCCAAATCTGGTAGAACTATTGATGTGTACAATTCAAAGATTGATTTTGACCTTTAATACTTAATATCCAACGTATTCATACCTTCTTAAAAGTAGGAAAAGCTGGTTTTCATTTGATGATTATTGACATGAGGCTGACATCCTCTTTTTTGATAGGGGAATACTAAAATCTTTTTCTGTGCTTATGCTGACCACTCTCCCAATACCCGGTCTTAAACAAACAGAAACAGCTTTAATACATGGCCCAACTCCGAAATAGAACTGTAATTGCAATTAAAATACTTGGGAGGGAGGGAATTCTGGCAATTCCCTTCTCTTTTCTTGTCCATCTTGAAAGGTGACTTCCTGATTCATTAACTACAATTGCCCGTGATTCTTAAACCAGGAAACTCTTGCTTAAGGTGTTGCTTAGAAACCAAGCTACAGATCAGTGAACCGTTGAGGTTTCAAGGATGTTTATTTCTAAGGATGGCATTAGCTCTTTTTCTTTTTTTCTGTTTATCAGGGAATGTATCAACAAAACAACGGCAATTTTCAAATACGTAAGATTTAGAATTAATTAAGGTTTTGTGGTATTTCTTTTGAAGAAGACGTTTGTTTGTTTATTATTTGTTTATTTAACTTTCTATGCCACCTATATCACAGTTGGGCAGTATATTTCAACAGGGTAAAAAGGGTTGCAACTAAGATAAGCTATATGTCTGCTCATTGTGTTTCCTCATGTTGTCTAGTCTGGACAACCCATTAAACAGAAGACATTTAAATTTTATTTTATATTAGCTTCTCTCTGAGATGTAGTTGATTTACAAGATATTGATATCTTTACTAAGTCAGAAGAATCCTGTATCTTTAGTAGATTGACAGAACTGTTTTAATGTTATGTCCATATACTGTATATCAACATTTGGTATCTCCGGCTCACATTTAAATTCTTTGGAGCTTCAGGACTGCAATGTATACCCAGATGAGAGACAATCTCATAATCTAAACAAGGGTGGATTTGAATAGAGCTTGAATGGAAGACCACCACTAAATCCCAGAGCTGGTATTAGTCAATAATAGATGACTTCAGAAAACAATATGGAAATCATTCGCGTTAAACTTGATTCAAAGATGATTTGATTTTGGATTGTTGAGTGTGGGGCAATCATAAAAAGTTATCAGGGCCCTGTTACACAAAAGGACGGGGCTAAGTTGTCTTTCCTCAGAAAAAGGAGAGAGTTATGGTAGTGATTGTTACCTTTGCCAAAAAAAAAAAAACACCCCACTATGAAACATTTTGCATATTTTTTTGTTTAAAAATGTTTAAAAAACAGCCTCACTGATTTTTGACATTTTAGTTTAAAAGTGTATGAGGGGGAAAAAAAAGATGCTTTAAGGCCCAACATTTTATACTTCCATCATCAAAAGCAGAGAAATTATTTTTGTACATTTTTCCACACCATTCAACAATATTAGTATTGGGACCTTTTAGAAATTATTAGAAACTTAGCTCAGGGCATTTAAGGATCCCTTTCTAGTTAATGGCATTATCAAGCGAATCTACTGCAAAGATGAAATCTACTGTAAGCCATGGATGATGGGGGCTGGAGGTGGAAGAATAAGACATAAGTTCACAAACATTTATACAGAAGTGCTAACTCTTCTACCTTGGGATAAGATTAATGAGGCTAGTCTGCTTGGCAATCCTGCAGTTTACATGGTAATAGAAAATACATTTCCTTGAAGGAAGAAAATCTATTGCCAAATAAGCAAGGAATGTTTATCAGCCTCTGTAAATTGCAGAAGAGACAACGCAAAATAATGTCAGTGGCAAATTGTGCAGGAAATTTTTTTATCTTACTTATTCCTATGCTTTCTGCTATAGCTCTGTCAAGAATGGATGGTTAACACTTATAATCAGCGAGTAACCCACCCACTACTCTACAAATAATGACCCTTGTTTTACCCAGTGCAAATATGGATCCATCATCCAGGGAATGTGCATCCTAAAAATGTCCCTCTGGGGTAGCTCTTTCACACCATAGTTCTGACCCATGGGGTGGTAGTTTTGTGAAATAAGTTATTGCAGACTAGATAGGCTAAGCATTCTTTTGAGAAATATTATAATGCAGATTTTGGAGAATTTGCAATGAATATGTAATTTTAGTGTCATATTAGAATTGATCATCATACTTTGTCCAAATGTGGTTCTACCCAATATCACTTGGAGGTGTTTGGGTTTTCTTTTATAATTAGTTTCCATTGGCTTCTACATTTAAAGAATCACAGTTCCTGAGTTTCTTTGAGGTACTTGGGCTCATTTTCCTATCTTGTGTTTTTGTATCCCTGATCTTGACAAAGAGTTATGGAAAACTTTACGAAGTTAGTTTGATGGCATTTTTTTTTATTCTTCATAGTAATGCTGTCCCATTTCCACAAAGGAAGTAGCCTTTGGTACTGTGAAGAAACACTTTTGAGAGGCCCCACAAACTACAAGTTAAACACTCCTGGAATGTATCATCAATAAAATACACAAGCCAAATCTACTTCTAGTTTGTCTTCCTGCCTAAATATAACTTACAGTGGTTGAGACAACAAAAGCATCTCAGATTACAGAACTGTGTTTGAAATTTAACCCTGGGAATTTCTTTTTGAACAGGAAACCTAATCACCATCCCTTCAAAAATTATGAATGGTATTCTTGTTGATCATTTTTCATATTGTGTTTATGCTAGTCAAAAGCAAATACTGTAGTAAGACTTGACCACATGATTTTCATGTTAAGGATACACAGAAAACCTAGCATTAAATGCATGTTGTTGACTACTACTACTACCAACCTAATCTTTAATTGCAGCTGCTGGAATTAAATTGGAGGTTAGAAAATGTCCCCAAAGACATTATGTAGCTGCCACTGTGTCCATGACATATTTTTTCTCATACTTCTATTTCTTATTAAGACCCTATTTAGCTTTACCTGTCACTTCTTTGCTTTGAAAAATATTTGCAACCAAATCAAATCATATCATTCTCATTGCCACACCAATCATTATTTTGAAGCTTGAAATAAAAATCCTTGGGTGGTTTACATGAATCCATAACATGATTGTACAGAAAAGTGTGGATTTTTGTTTGTCAACTTCCATTGGCTCCAGAAATCAAGGCTGGGTGAGACCTCGTGAAGAAACTAGAAGGCGACCCATACTTGGTTTCAGGAGCTATGAGGATATAGTCATCTCCGGAAAAAGATTGTTTGAGCTATCGATTGCTTCATGTATCAGTAGCCTATTCAAGAAATTTGAGGTGTTTGATTGAGTTTCATTCTTTCCCATTTCCATTTCTATGCCTTTTTAAAATTCAATGGACGTGGTGTTTTGAACCCAAAGGAGGGGTCAAACACATGATCAGTCATGAGTCTCTTCGTGCCCACAACAGATCTAAGTCCAGCCAACCTTAAATTCCTTTGACTCTTATCTACCACCAATTTGATTGGACCATTAGTAGTTCAGATTCTTGTAGGGAACTTAAGCTTGTAATAAATCTTTATAATTTTTTCATTTGAACTGCCTAGTTTTCTGATTTCCCTGGGACTTGATGCATGGTTTAGACCAGCAGTCGCCAACTGGTGGGCCACAGCCCACTGGTGGGCCTTGAGAAAATTTTGGTGGGCCGCAGAGAAATCTCACCCCCAGAGCACCCCCACAAAGGAATCAATCCAGGCTGCACAGACCACAAGTCTGCTCATCCCACATGGCCCACGGGAACCCTCCCCGCCCACTCACTCCTTACCCGGCAAACTTGTCTGCTAAGTTGCTATTTTTCCTTTTTCCGACCATCATCTGTTCTGCTGCGCCAGGAGATTTAGATTAGCTAGGAAGCAGGAAATGGTTGGATTTCTTGCTTTCTAGCTCAGCACAGCTGAACCTCCCTTAGGACTGAAGGTTTGCTTGCAAGCAAATTCAGTGCAGACTCATGGCAAGCAAATTTGAGAGACTGAGCTAGTGATGGCAGACAGATAGATCACTGAATGATTATTTGAGCAACTCAATCTGCCTGCTTTGCCTGATTTTGGATAAAAGTTGCTCTTTTTTAATAAAAAAAATTCAATATTTACATACATGGTGTGTTGTGAGTTAATTTTTTGAGTTTGCTTGCTAGCAAATTTTGAGTTTGCTTACAAGCAAATTTTATCTGACAGACTGAGTAGCCAATGGTAGATAGATGGATTTCTGAATGAATCTGTGATTCTGTGAGCAACTCAATCTGTCTGTCTGCTTTGCCTGATTTTGGGTAAAAGTTGCTCTTTTTTAATAAAAAAATTCAATATTTATAAAAATATTTACAATATTTAGATACAAGCCATGCCCAGCCAGTCACATGACCACCTAGCCACACCCACAAATTAGGCCATACCCAAAGAACCCTGGGATCTAAAATTATGAGTTTGGTGTTCCTTGATGTCCAAAAGGTTGGCGACCCCTGATTTAGACATAGACATAGCAATATTTTTATAATAATTTTATTAAAGATTACAGTTAAAAAGATAATCACTAATATAAAGTAAAACGTATGAGTAAAAAAATTAGAAAGTGCAAACAAGAAAATAATTATTTTGCCCTCTCATCTCAAGTATAAGCAATTTTAATAACTTATCATCCATTAAAATACAACAAACACTCTATACTTTTCATATCTCTTCTTTTAACTATAAATTTTTAAAATACTATTCACTTCTGGTGAACAAAGGTTTATTAAAGGATACAGAGGTAACTACATAACTATTTTAACCTTAAATAAATAAACCAGCTTTATATTTATATATATATATATAGGAATATATATATATATAGGAATGTGTTTAGCAGTCAGGAGTAAGACTTGCAAATTGGAAAATCAACAAATAAATGATTTCTCAGCCCAAAGAAGGAGAGTGGACATCAGAAGTGGTATTCAGCAGATTCTGACCAGTTCTGGAGAACCGGTAGCAGAAATTTTGAGTAGTTCAGAGAACTGGCAAATATCACTTCTGACTGGAGATTTTACAGTATCCTTCCCCTGCCACGCCCATCAAGCCACACTCACAGAACTGATAGTAAAAAAAAATTGAATCCCACCACTGGTGGACATGGAAAAGGTTTTAGAAAAGACACTCCTAATTTTCTGGAAAACTAAGAGGGGGGATACTTTCAGTCTTGCCAGATAGATGTTATTCCTTCTAGTTGTCCAGACAAGAAACACAATGGTGAGTACTAACTCGATCTTTATTCTAAGTCTACATTAACCGAATCTTGCAAATCTGCAAGTACATATCTCCCCTCCTCTCCTTTTACTTTTACTGAATCCCAAACCTATTTCCTTTGTGCACAGAAGTAAAAACGATCCCATCTTTTTTATATGGTGTCCTAGGATTCACCTTTATAAACGATTTCTTTGGAAATTACTTTTTTAATTTAATCCTACGGTTCTCTTTTGTTTTGTGATTCCCATCTTGAATCTGAAACTAACATATTCATGCATGTTTCTAGTATGTCCCCTAATGCTGCAATTAGACTATCATCCCCTGCCCACCAAAGTAGCTTTTTCTCTTGAAATTACTTGAGCCTGCCTTTTTTTCTAAATGTATTTATCTCTTGGTTCTGTGTCTTAAATTTTACAGAAGGAACGTAAACGGCATGCAAAAAAAGCAGTTAATAATATGAACTGCCTTTCTTTGTTATATGAGGAAAGAGAAGAAGGGAAAGGAAAAAAATAGAAGAGAGAAAAGAAAATAACAGATTGAAGTCATGTGACAAAAGGAGGAGAATTGCTTGGTCCAGGGCTCTGGCCTTCAGCCTTTTTGACAGGTAACCTCCAAGTTGTTTTCTATTGTAGCAGTAAAAGGGAGATGTAGCTCTCAACATAAAACTGTTGTGCATTCTCCCTTTAGAAGTCACAAAAAGAAACAGCAGCTAAACATGGGAAGCCATGCTTGCTTCTTTATTTAATGTCACAGTTCAAAAACACATACCTTCATTTTTTTTTTTATAGATTTTGGAGAATAAGAGAATCTCAGCCACCGATGATGTATTAGAAAGGCTGGTTAGCACTTCTCCTTTTTCCCCACTCCCCATTTCATAACACTTCTATCCTCCTTTTCACCTCTGCAAGAAAGAGGAAACTTGAATAGCTCCCTCCTTCCTGATTGCAGTTCCCAAGAGTGAGAGCTGATAAGTAGAGTTTGCTAAATAGTTTAGCAAAGGAGGAAATGTGATGATTCTAATATGCCAGTCAAGCTGACATTAAGATTGCAGTACTAAATATGCTGGAATGAATGAGGTAAGGTTTTTTTTCTCTCTCCCTCTTTCTCTGTCTCTGGTTTCTGGCTGTCTAATGATAAGCAAACTTTGTTCATGCTGGAGAGTAAAAACATAAACCTTATATCCTCATCTTTAGTTATCTAGCTATTTTATTTAATGAAATGTATACTCCATTCTTCTCCAAAGACTTCAAGTTGCAGCAGTTCTGATAAGGTTTACCCCAGAGGCTCCTAACAGGTAACTGAAGTCAAGTCTGATAATTAGCTTTTCACAGAATTGTCGGTTTGTCCCCCTTTGAACCTGAAGGCAGGATCCCAGGAGTAACTTGCATTCTCCTTTAGCATCTCTCAACCATCATCAAAGAAATATAAACCCTGTCCTTGTGACTGTTATTTCAAACCAATGATGGTTGGTTGATGATACAAGAATCACAATTAGTGGGGATGTTGCCAAATACAGATAGTCCTTGACTTATGACCACAATTGAGCCCAGAATTTCTGTTGCTGGGTGAGAAATTTGTGAAGTGAATTTTGCCCCATTTTACGCCCTTTCTTACCACAGTTGTTAAGTGAATCACTGCAGTTGTTAAATTAGTAGCACAGTTGTTGAATCTGGATTTCCCCTTGATTTTGCTTGTCAGAAGGTTGCAAAACATAAATCACATGACCCCAGGACATTGCAACCATCATAAATATAAACCAGTTCTCAAATTGTAATGTAAATCACATGACTATAGGGATGATGCAACGATCATGAGTGTGAAAAAGGGTCATAAGCCACTTTATTCAGTGTTGTAGTAACTTCGAAACATCGCTAATGAACTGTTGTAAGTCGAGGACTATCTGTATTGTCAACATCTTCATGAGGAGAAGCTGAATTAAGATCAGGCTAATAGTAGTTAGTTCTGGGAGCAAGATGTTGATTGATGGGTGATATGCCCCATGTGCAAGATCCAGGAAAAAAACTGCATGTATTTCTCTAGCAAGAGAAAGTGCCTAGCAGTGTCATCTAATAGATCCAAAACAGAGAAATATGTTATTGGTGTAATTAAGGGACTGGAAACGGGTGGGATTCAACCAGTGCTACTACCGGTTTGGTGAGAGTGTGTTTTGCACGCATCATCAACTGTGCCACCCAGACAGCTGACAAGCGCTGCGCACAGATACGCAATGTTTGAAAATCCTCTTTTTTTCTGCTTTTTCAACCTTAGGTGTGCCGTGCAAAGCAGCTGAGGTTGAAAAAGCAGGAAATAAAGGACAGCCAACAGCCCGAGCATGCGGGTGGGCCAAACAGACAACCAAAAGGTCGTTGCAGTGAACTGGTTCGGTGTCTGCTGCTCTTCAGAGCTACTGGTTCTATAGAACCGGGCCAAACCGGTAGCATTCCACCTGGAAACTTTGACTGGAAAGCTCAAGAAGAAATAGTTTGCAATGAGGCTTTGTGGAGCAATCCTTGAAGACAACCTGGAAGCAGTAGCCATATGATTGGTGAGTGGTATCTCTTGGCAGTGCTTCATCGCTCTTTCTGAAATCCAAGGTGTTCACTTTGGTATAAAAATCAATGAGTGACTTAATTCTAGATGACTTCCAGAATTGCTTACAGAATTGATTCCTCAGCCTATGACCAGAATTGAGCCTTGAATTACAGTCATAAGTTGTACCAGTCATTTAAGCGGGTCACTGTGTGTCTACACCCAATTTTATGACTTTTTTTGTGTTGATTATTAAGCAAAACCATTGTCTGCAATGGTGTTTTTTTTTTTTTTTTGCTGGAAGCAGGAAGCAAAGACCAGTTTCTGATTTTTTAAAAAATGACATAAATTGAGATGATGTAACTATAGGGCATTACAACTGGCCATAAATGCAGGTCGGTTGCCAAGTGCCCAAAATGTGATCGCATGACTGCGGGAGCGGGTGCAGCCATTGGAATTTTGAATCTAGGTTGTAAGTAGCCCTGGGAAAGTCCATCATAACTGAACTTAGTACCCAGTCATAAATCAAGGATTACCTGTATTCTAATGCAGTCTGCCTCAGAGTCAAGTAGTCAGTTTGGGACACATTGTATAGGTGCTGTTACAGTTGTGCCTCAAATAAACAATGTATCAATGTTTGTTGCAATTGAGGAGGGGGGCATAATTATTCTTAAAGTGTACTTATATTATTGTTTTTGCATTTTCTATCTGTTACGCTTCCTTTAAAGTAGCAGTACCTGAAGTTAATGAGACTTTATACATGCCTAACTAGGTGCTGTTACTATAGTTAAAGAGGAAATTCTGGTTTTAGTTTGCAGTGCAGGAATTTAAGCCTACCCTTTTAAATTTTAAAAAACAAGAATTAACTAGGGCAGATCTGGAACTTCCAGTGAAGCATAATTTCCAAATGGCTTTTTGCAAATGACATTGATTCATGGCAATAGAGTTTACTTGCCAAAGTTTTCACCGTTCATCTGTCATTTCTGTTATCTCTTGACATCCCAGGTCTTTGACAAACGGGAAATAATTTATAGTGGCTTTATTAATGACTTTAGTAAAGGTTTCATTTTTTTAATTCCATAATTTCCATAACTTTTTCTTTTGACCAGTGTTTTAGAAGGTAAACAGTAGCTTGCATGCAATGAGTAGGACTCCATTGATGGGGAAAAACAAATCATAGCAAAATGTTTCATAGAAAAAAACTGAAAAAAGCAGCACAGCTTTTCTGCACAAGATAATTCACTGCATAAATGTTGAGATTCAGAGGTAAATGTTAATGTTTCTACTGAACCATCCTTCTAAGACACATCTGAGTGAATTCAATGGAATAGATATATCAGAGAATAGATGAGAACGTATATCACTTTTGTTCCATTTCTCCTTGTTTTCAGTGCGTCTTGCTTTATTTATGATCTGCATGAAAAATTGCATACATTTCTTAAAAGAAGAACAATTCTGGTGCATGGTGTTATCCAATGATAAATATTTTGCAGATTTTTTCCTAATAAAATGTACATTATTTGTATCTGTTCGTTTGCAAGCTTTCCTCGAAATTTGGTACTGTTTTGCTGAAAAGCTGCATCACAACATTCAAAGACAGTTTAAAACTGAAGGAAATGTGTGTTAAATATATTTAAAGGCAAACCAAATAAATTTCTTCCTTGTTAGACTTCCAATGGTGCAGTGGTTAGAAGGTAGTAATAGAAATACAGGCTAATTCTGCCGATTTTCAGCAGTTCGACTCTCATCAGCTCAAGATTGACTCAGCCTTCCATACCTCCAAGATCAGTAAAATGAGGACCTAGAATGTTGGGGGCAATATACTGACTCTGTAAATGGTTAGAGATGTTTTTAAAGCACTAGTAAGCAGTATATAAGTCTAAGTGCTATTGCTATTATATCTAATGTTTGTTAACCATGTACATACCAGCCCGTTGCTTATCCTGGTGTTATGTTTGGCTGTAAAACCCTTCCTAAAAGGGGAACAGGATTAAGTTGCATACCCATGCAAAACCCCCAGACGTGCAATCTCACTATTGATAAATATGTCAAGGTTCCAAATAACAAATCCATTTCAATCAACACTCCAGACAAGTAGATTCCTCAAAGAATAGCTTTATTGGGAATGTCATACATATCTGGTGAAGAACAACTCTGAAAAGTCCCACAGTTTTCCACCTAATTAAAAGTAAAAGTTTTTCTCTCAACCCCAAACAATCAGTCAAATGGTCCAATCAATGTACTGTCTGATGGTCCAGTGACATCACTCTTCCTTCCTCAGACCAGGTGTGAGAATGTCCTTGGTTCCTAAGAGAAATCATTTTATTTTGACTACACAAACCTAGCTATCTCTAATTCCGCTCCCTATCCCTCAACTCCATTGTGGCAGCACTGAAGCTCCAAGATGGCTTCGGCCAGACCAACTTCAGAGTTGACAAAATATTTAATAGATAAAATGTTTCTGAGAGAAAAAGATCAGAAAACAGTTGAATATTTTTCTTCTGTCAGTGTAGTAACTTAAAGATCTTGGATTGAATAATGTCGGTTTGGATAATGGACAAGTTGAAGATGTTATTTTTTTTAGGACTTTGATGGGTGGAAACAGTATATTTTTTCTATCTTTTAAGATAGTGACATTTTTCTCTTAGATTTTGATTTTATATTAATTTGGAATAACACCTCCCAGGAACTCCAGCCAGCCCTTGCAATGCTAGTGAATGTTGGGAGTTTAGAAGTTTAGAAACAACTTTGAGAACCATTTCTCCCCTATAATTGATTTGGCTAAGAAACCACTTTTCCCTTTTCAATTTTTTAAAATCAGTGGACAGAAATTTTTAATTTTGGCTTAACATCTTCTTGAATATTTCAAACATCAATAACTAAAAAAAATCCCGTCTTAGGATTGGTTATGAAATAATTGGAAAAAGTTTGAAAGTTTCAAAGAAGTTGTTTTCATAAAGTTTATATCAAGTAGGTTTATTAGATCTACTTCCTTTTTAATTAGAATCCTCATAGACCTTATCATTATTAAGGTAGAAAATATTTAAAGGCAAAGATTGAAAAAAAGGGGGGGGATTTGCTTTCAGTGTCCAAACTGAACAAAACTCATTAGGCCTTGATCCAAAATTGTTACTGACATGGAATTTGCTGGACTAAATCCTGATCCTCATCCTACATTTATTGTCTCTGATCCTTGTCATGTTTATCCTCCCAGTTTTCTTTCAAGGGAATGAAAAATTTGGTACCCAGTTTGACATTTCTCTTGCATAGAATTGGAATAGAGCAGAAAATACTATTTTAACACTCGTACAGCTAAAGATGACTTAAGTCTGTCTGAGGCTGGGGATGTGATGAATGTAATGTCAGGGGAACATAACAGGAAAAAAATGTTGCCAGAGTATATTATATCACAATTGTTGGGATTCAGTTAGTGATTGAAAACATCCAATGTAACTTGGGTCATTTATCTAAACAAGAGAACAGGAATGCTGAAAATATAAACAACAATCATTTTTCAACAGATTCTTGCAGAAGTCATATAAGAAGAAATCTAAGAGTTATCTCTCTATGAAGGGTGTGAGATATGATTTAATGTAAATTCTAACTTTCCTGATGGCTCAGCTGCCTACAACTACTGTTCTTGAAATACAATAGATAAGTATATGTTGTAGTTACTAGCCACAATTAAGCCACATCAAGTCACTGTGGAGCCTACTGACTACAGCAATTCATTATCATAATTCACTTAGAGTGGCTGGATTTAATTGGTGACTTGGCTAAAGTCCTCTACAGAGAGGTGTCAAATTCACGTTGTCATGGCACCATCACATGACATATCAGGACTTCCACCCCATCGCTAAACTGGATGTAGGTGTGGCTAGTGTATGACGCATCCAGTATGTGGGCCAGGAGTTTGACAGCCTTGCTTTACAAAATTCTATTTCTGGTTATTATTGGTTTTCTTAATTTTAGCAGTGTAAGTTTGGGCAAGGAGAAGAGAATAAATTACTGCTATGATCAGAGAACTGGGAGCTTGTTGTTATAATTCCTCAGAGTTCCATCAACTGATAAAGACAGAGCTGTCGCCTGATCATCCCTCTTTAAATTACTAAAGTTAGGTGTTGCTTCTTGCATTTGATGCCTTATATTGTCTATAGCCTTGGTGGATTTTCAAGTGACGTTTCTGTATTAATTCAGTACAGTTTACAAGCTTTGGAAGGTGATGGTTTACTAAGATAATTGCAGGTGAGACCACTATTGGATTCACAGTGATGAGATCCAAAATGGATTATTGAGGGTTTTAATTCAGCCATCACAATTAATTGCTAGAACTGAAGGGGATGGCAAGGTTTCTTTGATTGCTTTCTGGAGGATTTCACTTTAAATCTTCATCTCCTGTCCTGACTTCAAAGGGTCAGGGCTTTGTGCATGAAATTCTTTAAAATTATAGGAGTATGAGAAAAATTAGCTTGGTAAAACTGTCATGGACTAGGCTTCCCCCCCCCCAAAAAAAAAACAAAAAAAAGGTGGAGAACATTAAGTATGTTCTATATTTCACTCTCTGGAATGATAGAGTTTTCTTAATTATCTTCTTTGGAACATCTGTTCAAGTATTCAAAGGTGCTATAATATCCTAAAGAGCCAGTTTGATTTGGTAGTTAAGACATCAGGTTAGAATAGTAGGAGAAAATCCACAGTAGAAACACCCACAAATAAAAATGGAACAAAATGTGGCAAAAGAAAGCAAAAATAGTACCAATAGTAATAGTAATAGGAGTACCAATAGTAATAGTAATAGGAGGCAAAAATAGTACCAATAGTAATAGAATAATATTGGATGCAATATCTAAACATCTGGAACACCCCCTGAACACCATTGGCAATGTCAAAATCACCATTAGTCAATTTCAAAAGGCAGTTTTACTTGGAACACTTACAGCCCATGACAATAATTTTAACACTGTCAAATAACAACAGCTGCCTACCCCAGGTACTTTGAAAGCACTTCATAGGTGGACAAAACTTGCCAACTTTATTCTAAACATCTGGCTGATCATGCAACCAACCATAATAATAATAACAACAACAACAACAACAATAACATGCATGCTGTTCAACTCCAAGGCATGATAGATGTGGCATTGGAAAATAAGACAAAGTATATTTTCTCATATGCTAAAATACAAGAGTCAGAATAAGCTGAATGATGGTTAAGTCAAAAAAGTGCATCGCTAAAAGTGAAAAGTTATAATTGTGGTCACAAAGTTGGACAACTCTAGAAAAACATCATGAAATTTATATATGGTAGAGCTATGAAAGCTTTTTGAAAGGCTATTTAGCATCATGCATCAGCATGAACAAATTACCTCTCTTTGAGTCATTATTAAAGCATCCATATAATTTGTAATACTCACTAAACTACACGAACGTGCACAGACAGTACTTCTATTGGACTGCCAATGGTTTATATACAGTATGTATGTATGTATGTATATATATATATATATATATATATATATATATATATATATATATATATATATATATATATATATATATATATATATATATATATATATATAAAACAATTTTAAAAAGCTTCAGTTGAACAATTCAAGATAATATGCACTGCAAATCACTTCTTTAGAATGTTTTCCACAATCCTTCCAGAATCAGTATGCTTCTTCATATCAGCAACAGTAGTTGTCCTGTGTTTGTACTGGTGTCAGGATTAACAGAATATTGGCTCTGATTGATGATTGCTTAGGATCCTATGTAAATTGTAAATGTTGGAAGCTTTACTCAAAGGTGCTTTTTCAAGAGGCAATAGGACTTTCTTGTTTTTTTTCTCTGAAGACATTTCTCTTTTTGTCCATTCACTTCACCTCCAAAGAAGCTTCTTGGATGAGAAGCGAAATGTCTTCAAAGAAAAACAAGGAAGTCCAGTTGCCTTTGAAAGAGCCCCTTTGGGACAACTATGACCTGGATGACTAAAAATATCCATAGATGTTGGAAGTTTTATGATTTTCAGGAGATTTGAATCACAATTATTATTATATCTTAGAGACCGATTTACTTAATAGATCATAACTTTTATCCATATATTCCAGAATTGTGTACTCTGATTTGTAGTGACCTTCTATGATTTGGATCAATTTGTATAGGATGTAAGTTCTGCATCAGCTTCCCCAGGCTGGGTGTTCTCTAGCATTCCTCAAAATAGTTGCTTGTGCTGTCAATGACAGATAGATATATGATAGAAATAGACATTCTGGTTGAGAAATTCTAAGATGAAGTGCTCACGTACATAGGCTACATACATAGATAGATGTAGAAGACTGCTCTACACAAACCAAACTGTTCTTTGGGTATAACAGTGAGAAATATGGTAGTGTTCTCACCTTCATTATCTAGCATTACTACTTATTACATCTAGACATTTTCTTCTTTTTATAAGAAATTTCATTAAAAGGTGGTAACCTCTGGTTAAATTTTGTTGATTCTGAGTACAGGTAATTCTGAACTTACTGAACTGGACAATTAGCAACTTTTCAAAATTATAATGGACCCTGAAAAAAAATGACTTATGAGCCAGTTTCAAAGTTCTGATGTCTGGGCAGCCCTCCACCCCCATGGTCACATAATCATATTTTGGGAACTCGACAACTGGCCTGCATTTACAGTCGTTTGCATTGAGTTTGCTTTATGATTACTGCTATACTCCCAATATAGCCAGGTAGTTCCATCGCTGGCTATTGGGGGTGAGATTTTGCCCCCTTCAGAGAGGGCTCGCAATCTGGGTGTCCTCCTGGATGTACGGCTGTCTTTGGAAGACCACATTACGGCCGTCTCCAGGGGGCGTTTCATCAGGTTCTCCTGATCCGCCAGATGCGGCCCTTTCTGGATCGGGATGCCTTACGCACGGTCACTCATGCCCTGGTCACCTCCCGACTAGACTACTGTAATGCCCTCTACATGGGGCTCCCGAATGGGAGCATCCGGAGGCTTCAACTGGTACAGAATGTGGCCACGCGGGTGGTTATGGGGGCGTCAAGGTTCTCTCATGTGACGCCCCTCCTGCGCAAGCTGCATTGGTTGCCAGTGGCCTCTCGGGTGTGCCTTAAGATTTTAGTGTTAACTTTTAAAGCGCTCCATGGCATCAGACCAGGATATTTACAAGATCACATTCTGCCATTTTCCTCTCACCATCCGGTGCGCTCCCACAGGGAGGGTCTCTTGCGGGTCCCCTCGGCATCTATGTGCCAGCTGGTGACCCCGAGGAATAGGGCCTTCTCTGTGGGGGCGTCTGTCCTCTGGAATGGAGTTACGTACAACCACGGACCTGGGGACCTTCAGGCGTGCCTTGAAAACCTGGCTCTTTGACCAGGCCGGCTTGGGCTGATTTTAGATTTGGGTATTTTAATTTTTATATCAAATTTTAGGGTTTTAGGAAGGAATTTTAATTGTTTTCAGCTAGGACCTTTAGTTTAGTTTTAACTTTTATATATTTAATGTTTTAATTGTATGGCTGTGCACCGCTCCGAGTTCTTCGGGAGAGGAGAAGTATATAAATAAATATTATTATTATTATTATTATTATTATTATTAAAAGGTTGCAAAATTGGGCATGGTTCATATGGTTCACATCTACTTTACGGTCATCATGACTTAGGACCAAAATTGCAGCCTCAAGTTACAGTCATAAATTGAAGATTACCTATAACTAAATTGGGTCAGACCTAATTCATAGTTGTAAGGGAGATTGCCATAGATTAAAAGGACTATAAAATAGACTAGAAAAGAGGAAAAATCCCAGGACAACAAGACTGAATACAATTTGCACCATTCTCAGAAAAAAATTCATGGACATACTCTGAAGGGATCAAATTCAATTCCTGAATACCCTTACTTTTTTATTATGAGTTTGCCATTGTTCAGCCTAAAAATATGAATTCCATTTAAGTAAGATACCAAGTTTCTTTATTTATCCATATGATTTATATCAAACATCACCTCCATCAGCTCAAGTTGTATCTTCTTATTTAATCCCATGACATAATATGATGTATTACCCATTCTTTAAAGATGTTAAAAAATTACCGGCATACTATTTTTTTTCTTAGAAAGATGCTGTCCTAAAAATGTTCTTCCTTTGTAATTTTTCATACAACTAAAAACTTGTTTTCAATACAAGTTAAGTCTCAAAGAAATACGATACTGGTAAAAGATGAAAGATGCAAAGTTCTGTTTATCAGTGGGTATAGATCAATTAGTTATGGCTGTTGTACTATAGTGCTATATATTTCCAGCACAATCAGTTTAATAACTCCCAAGTTCAGTTCCAGATTAAAGTGTGAATGTTTGGCCTTTGATGAATTCTTGTATTTTTTTAAAAATCAGCTCAGCCAGAGTTGGAAAATAAGTGATGTTCGTTTATAGCAGAAGTGTCAAACTCATTTTCATTAAGGACCGCATCAGTGTTGTGTTTGACCTCAGGAGGCTGGGGTGGGTGTGGCCAGGATGGGCGTGGCCAGCTCCACATCACTCATATCAGGGGTGCCTATGGTAACCTGAGCACTCTATCAGCAAAATGGGCTCCCGAGCTCTGTTTTCAACTGCAATATCCTCCTGCAATCCTCTGCCAGCAAAAATAGAGCTCAGGAGGTCTGCTCAGTCCTTCACTGATTCCAGAGTGGCCCCACAAGCCAGATCTAAGCACCCCATGGGCCATATCTGGCCCCCGTGCCTTGAGTTTGACACCCCTGGTTTATAGTTTAACATTTAACTTTAACATTTGATATGTATGAGATCAAATGTTATGAGATTGCAAATTGAGTGAAATTCATGACTAGCAATATTACTTACTCCTAATACTTAGAACCAGGCCCCCTGATACATACATGGCCCAAGCAGCCATAAATATGGTTTTAAATAGTATTTGATTTAATCAAAAAATATAGGTCAATGTTTATCCAATTGCTCTGTGAATCTATTTCATCCTCAGTTTTTCATCAAAACAAGTGACTTAGAATTGATGGATCTTTATTATATATTTTTGCCAATTAATGGCTATTAATTTTATTATATTCTTCTTATTTAACATTGAGTAATAATTTTTCTTTCCCAACTTTTCAAAAAGTTATGACATTGTGCATGTATGGATATTTATTTAGATATTCCAACCACAAAAAGAATAAAAAAATAACCAGTAGCAAACCCCCATGGCAGAATTGTTTCATTAACGAAGACTAAACAACCTTGTATTTTTCCTCTCGTGTTTTTAGAAATAGAATTCAAGGAAAAGATTGACAGATTTTCAGATACAAAATCCACTGGTGTGAAATTATTTCAGCTGGTAAGATTCTGTCTGCAATGTAATTGTGAAGCACAGAAACTATGTTAGGAACTATTTTTTTAAGAAGTGGAAGGAATACCTGCCTTGAAAAACTCCAAAACTCAGTTCCATATCTATCTTCTTTCCAGAGAATATTGGCCCACTAGTGTTTTTGCATTCTTTTTAGCAAAGAATTCTTTAAAGGCATTCTGAAGATATTCAGAATATTCAGAAGCCAGATAAGGATTATTACTACTTTTAGGATAAAATTAGCAGAATTTTGATTTCAGTGTCGTCGTCATCATCATCATCATCTAGAAATACCTGGACAGTAACCAATTATAACATTTTAGGGTTTTGCTAAAATTCCAGTCTCTTTTAGACAGAGTTAATGAAGAAGCTTCCTGCATCTAATTAGGCTATTGAAATATTGGGGAATAATAGCTTCCCCTTGAGCCCTTTCTAAGTTTAAAATAGAGAAGCATCTAATTATCCTTCCTATGTTATGTTTTGTCCTTGGAGGAAAAGAGCTACTCTTGAAAAAGTTGGGGATAAGATGCACTCCTAATAGCAGTGACATTTCACCAGCATTGGTTTTTATGAAACCTCTTGTTAAGCAAACCCATTAGGGTAATACTCCCCTTGAAAATGGTTAGATGTTTCTAATAGTTGTGTTAGAACTCCCCATAACTACCATGCAATATGACTTACAACAACATCCTTTCTAATCTCTCAGCTTGGTGTGCAACTCTTAACTGTCTGTCATCTGCACCTCTATAACTGTTTGGTTTGGTTCTGCAACCCAACAAGACAAACACAGACTTCAGAGATTAATTAGGACTGCAGAAAAACCATTACTACCAACTTGCCTTCAATCATACTACACAAGTCAAAAAGAGGGCTGTGAAAATATCTACAGACCCCCTCACATCTTGGACATAAACTGTTTCAACTCCTACCCTCAAAATGATGCTATAGAGCACTGCACACCAGAACAACTAGACACAAGAACAGGTTTTTTCTGAACGCCATCACTCTGCTAAACAAACAATTCCCTCAACACTGTCAAACTATTTACTAAGTCTGCATTACTATTATTATTAATCCCATCCTTCTTTTCACCCATCTCCTCCCACTTATGACTGTATGGCTGTAACCTTGTTGCTTGTATCCTAACTATTTTTATTGACTATTTACTTGCATGATTTGATTGTTTATTGTACCCTGTGACTATTATTAAGTGTTGTACCTTATGATTCTTGACTCTTGACAAATGTATCTTTTATTTTATGTATATTGAGAGCATATGTACCAAGACAAATTCCTTATGTGTCCAGTCACACTTGGCCAATAAAGAATTCTATCTAAAGGTCTGATCCCTTGTAAGGACTACCTGTGAAAATTGATGTATTCTAAACTTCGCAAATTATACCTTTTCCCATACCTTTGAAAAGTAGTCATGGCCAAAATTAATTATTCCACTTAGAGATAAGGGAAGGTAAAACTAATCAACCACTTTAAGCTGTTATTAGAATTGGTGATTCACACAATCAAACTTTTCATTCTCTTCTTCAACTTGGCTTCCTTGGGCTACAGTACATTGAGATTCCAGTTCCTACAATCCTAGAATATAGAAAGTAAAGAAGATGCATTTCAGGAGAGTGAGATCCTTTATGTCATTATGCTTGCCATAATTTTATCTTCTATTGATTTTAATGTAACTTGGATTGTTGTGAGTCACCCATAGGTGTTGAGAATTGAGAAGCATTGTTCTGTCCCCTGACACATGCACATACCACAAGGGTTTAAAATCTTTATTGAGGCTTCACCGGTCCTAAATAGTATTCCCCAGGAATACCCCACATAGGAACCAGAGCAAGATCCAATGAGTGCAATTTTCCCAAGTCAGGAAAGACAGAGCAAGACTGCAAAGATAAGTCCATGATCCAGAACACAAATCCCACAAGGCAAAATCCTAGTCCAACAAGGTCCATAAGGCAAAGTCCACAGTCCAAAAACAGAATCAAGGGCGAAGTTCCAAGGTAAGGTACACAGTATCTGAACAAAAACAATCCGAAATGGAAGAGTTGTTTTCAACAACATTGCTCTGCTCTGCATGCAGGGATAAATACCGTATTTTCCGGCGTATAAGACGACCGGCGTATAAGACGACCCCCTAATTTTATAGTTAAAACATAGGTTTAGGCCTATATTCGCTGTATAAGACTACCCCCCCACTTCCGAGGCAACACCAGTTCTTTTTTAATTAAAAAGCCTGCTTGGATTGGCTGAGTTAGAGAGGCGGTCTGAGCAGCCTTGCAGTGATTGGTGCAGGATCGAGTTGGAAAATTCGTTTGCATGCATAAAAAGCCTGCTTGGATTGGCTGAGTTAGAGAGGCGGTCCGAGCAGCCTTGCAGTGATTGGTGCAGGATCGAGTTGGAAAATTATACTCGGCGTATAAGACGACCCCCGATTTTTCGTTGACTTTTTTTCGTTTCAAAAGTAGTCTTATACGCCAGAAAATACAGTACCTGCCAGCCAGTGCAACTCATTAAGAGGGGCGAAGCTGCCTTCTTTTGAGTAGCCTTACTGACCTCTGTTGTGCCTTTCTCCTCTTGGCCTTGCACATCCTAGGACCTGGCGGAGGAGGCAGTTCCTCCACATTCTTGTTCATTGGTTTCAGCTGTGCCCCTACTCCACCCTCTTGCTTCAGGTTCTGAGCTTCTTGGTTGCGAGTGGCAGAGAAAAGATTGAAGCCTGGGAAATAGACCCCTTGTCAATCAATAGAAGTGCTGATTTACCACCAGCTTACCAAGTACTTAGGCGCCAAAGGTGCAGTGGCAGAAGCAAACATCAATTAATGACATAATAGCCAGCATCAATTCCCTATTGACAATTAAAAGCCACACACAATCAGGCACCATATAAATAAAACATTTAGTGCACACATTCAGGAGAGAGAAAAGTTCCTGAGGATGGGCTTCAGCATGAGCCTGAAAGCTTGGAAGAATAAACCTTTGGTCCTGGTGACCAACTCAGATTGGACTCTGCAACATTATCATGAAACATGAATAATTGCTTTCATTTGCAAAGCAACTGAGTTGGCAACAATTTGTAGGATGATGTAGGTGATTGTACAGATAGTTCATGACTTGCAAACACAATTGAACTTAGCATTTCCCTGACTAAGCAAGGCAGTTAAGTGACTCACTCCCAATTTTAAGACCTTTGTTGCTGTGTTTGTTAAGTGACCTTCTGCAGTTGTTAATGAATCATATGGTTGTTAAGCTAATCTGGTCTCCCCCATTGACATTGCCTGTGGGAAGCCCACATGGAAGATTGCAAATGATGATCACAGGACCAACATTGCAACCCTTGTAAATACATGTCGTTTCCCAAGCACTTAGATGTTTAGCACATGGTCATGGAGATGCTGTAACAGTTTTAAGTATGACAACCAGTTGTCACTTTTTCAGTGCTGTTGTAACTTCAAACAGTCACTAAGCAAATAGTGCTTAATAAGTTGAGGAGTACCTGTATTCCAATCTAATCAATTCGCAATCTCACAATATGAATGAAATGAGAAAGCATGCTCTTATGATTCCTTAGAGGAAGAGTTGGACTAAAGGAAAATTTTTCTTGATTAATTCTATCAAAGCATGACTGATGTTGGGTGCAAATGCAATGCTACCCTTTTTTTTATGTCCCATTTCCAAAAGAAAGTAAAATTTGGGAACTCAAAGGCTTACTGGTTCTCTTATATCAGGCAGTTTACCCTAGCCAAATATATCCTTGCATTCCTGCTTTCTCAACATAACGTCACAATTATTTATTGTGTTATTTAATAGAGGTAGTACCCTATGGGACATATCCCATGTGATAAAGCAGCTCTTTGGTTATATAGCCAGAGTATCTTTGATTGATGTCATCCTGGCTTGCTTTAAGTGACCATATTAGCCCTTTAGAACAGATTTTTGTTTATGGTCTTAGCTCTGAAATTGCTTTGGAAGAAGCTCTGAATAGGTAAGCAGAGACATGCTTCATTTGATTCAGTGGAATTCTTTCCTCATCAGTGTGCAGCGTTAATTGCTGTAAAAGCCTTTCAAAATATGCTTGTGTTTGTTTTCTATATCTGGCCACCAACAAAATAAATAAAGAAATAAAAATGTTAACTGGAACCTTTCAAAATTACATGTCATTCTTAACGCACCAGATTGATCTTCCTGAATGTGCAAAACGGTTGTGGGTTAAGCAGGCAGAAGGTAGGTGTTTTGGGGTTTTGGTTTTAAATGAGTCTCAGGGCAGGAAAGCTAAGGAATCTTGCTGGGAAGGAAGTGGCAGGGTGCCAAATCTGATAATCTGACACTAGCTGTTTTTCTCCTCTTTGTGCCATCTGCCACTTAATCGGAAAATTCAGCAAGCGAGCTGCAGACTTCCCTCTGTTTAAGACATGGAGTACAATGTCTTTTCTGTGCCATTAGGAATTCCACTAGGATACAGCCAAAATTGCAGATTTTGTGGCTTTCCATAAGGGTTAACAAATACATGTTAAGGAATGTGTGTGTGTGTGTTTTGTTCCCATTTTATGTATTCAAAAAACGGACAAGTACAGAATGTTTGGCATTCTAGAAGTCACTATAGACACAACCGTGATGGATAACATAGTGAAATAGATGAAAAGGAACAAAAAATTACATTGTTTCTTCTCCTTCCTCATCACAACTTACAGGTAGCATTCAACTTATGACTGCTTAACGACCGTTTGAAGTTATGACCAAACCAAAAAAGGAGACTTACAACCCAAACCTGAAATTCCAATGGTCAGATCTCCTCTGCAGTCATGTTATTGAACTTAGGATGCTTGGCAATAGGCCCTCATTTATGGCCATTTGCAGTGTCCCAGAGTCAGGTGACCATATTTTATGACAGTTTTTGGCAAAACCACACTCATAGTGAATCATTGGTTTCCTTAATGATCAATGTGGCCATAAGGCAGCCCAATAGACCACATGCATTATGAGTGCCACCGAAAAGGTCATAAAATCATATCAGCACTGTAACCAACCTATTTTATGACCTTTATGACACATAACTGTAATGGATAGGCTCAATTTTGGTTGTATGTCAAGGACTACCTTTAGAACCTTTTGTGGTCCAGTGATTAGAACTCTTGTGGTGAGAAGAATCCATGAAACTTCATTCAATTCATCAGATACCATCGCCTGAACCCAAAATCCTGTACCTATTTCTAAAACTTTAGGTTACTTTAGATTCTTAAAATATTTTTGAAGATGGAAAATTGACCACTTTAGTTGAAATTGAAAACTGACAACTGAATATTTATTTATTTATTTATTTATTTATTTGTAATATTTATATACCGCCCTTCTCCAGAAGGACTCAGGGCGGTGCACAGCCAATCACAAACCCCAGTACATTATACAAAAGTTAAAAACAAATAATTTAAGCTGTCTAAAAGTTATGCCCTTCCCCCATAAATTAATTAAAACCCAAATATTAAAAACCTAATTAAAACGTAATACTAAATTAAAAATCCTATATCAGCCTAGGCCGGCCTGCTCAAAGAGCCAAGTTTTTAATGCACGTCTGAAAGCTCCCAGATCCGTGTTAGTGCGTATCTCTGGAGGCAGACCATTCCAGAGGGCGGGGGCCCCCACAGAGAAGGCCCTACTCCTGGGAGCCGCCAGACGACACATAGAAGCCAACGGCACCCGGAGAAGGCCCTCCCTGTGGGAACGCACAGGTCTGTTGGAGATTACCGGCAGAACGCGGTCCTGCAGATAATATCATCAAAGTCATATCCCTGCCATGATGTCTGTTTTCTGATTTTCTTGATAATATGCTAGGACTCTAGAATCTGGATAAGGGGCCATCACAATTTGGAGTTAAGGGGTCTATATTACTCCAAGATTAAAAATATTAATAGTTTACACAGATAACCTAAGCTAGAAGTAAGTCGGGATAGTCTCTATTGTACATGCATGATGATAATGCACTGTTTACAATCTATTATGATAGAAATAATTTAACTGCAAAGTACATAATTGATGAAGAAAATCTATCAGTGGTCACCAGGAGTTGAAAATGATTTGAAGGCACATAATCAAAGTACATGATTAAAAAAAAACATATTAATAAAAAAACAGAAGATTTTTTCTTGAGGACATGAAAAAAAGCAGGCAAAACAGCATTAAACATTACATTTAATTGTTACCAAACCAATATCTTCCAGGAAAGGCAAGATTGGCTTGATGCTGGAAGCAAGCATATGTCAGGATTAGACAGATTCTCTGGGAACACATTCAACAGTGTTGGCTCTATAGCTTAAAACATCTTGTTTTTCAGGACCCTTTCAGGAAGTCATCATCAAAAAAAGCAAGATTCTCACACATTTAAAGAAAGAAGGTTTTTTTGACAACAAAATGGGTTTAATTCTGGAACCTCAGAAACTGGAAGCTGAGCACCTTGGCCTTCATTTGTCAATGCATAGATTAAGATCAAGCCTTTCTGTTGCCTTTGATCTTCCTTCTGACAGTCTCAGCTTTATGAGAAGGATGCTAATTACTTACCTGATAACATGAAAACCTCCGTCCATTGCTTGGCCTGGAATATTTTAGTAATGCCCAGCATCAGAGAACGTTATTACATTGCTGTAGTAAATCTACACCGAATCTACGACTTCTTCACTTAGGAGAGTGACACTCAGATCACCACCTCTGATATTGGGGTGAGAAGGTTCCTTCTGGCCTCCAGCAGGACTGGGAAACAAAATTTGGACAATTACTTTTCCACAGCTATTGATTTGGAATTCTAATGCAGAACCACACCAATGTCATCTAAAATCTTCATATATTGCTTAAAATATTTCAGCTATTTTATAATTCCATTAATAATATAAAAGAAATGGGCCTCCAACTGAGAAGAATAATTGCATGCTGAGAAATGCCTACTTAATACAAAGAAGCTTATGTACTGAATTTGCTCAGCTCTGATTTTTTTTGCTCTGTGTTTGTGTGCAGAGTGAGACCGAAAAAAGGAACAATTTTTCCCCATGCCTTAATACTGTATATGGATATGTATTCTTAATAGAAATTGGGCTGATAGTTGCTGTGATTCAGAATGAAAAATGGCAAAAAACCATTACAAAGGAGCCAATTTTTTACTGTAATTCTGATTTTGGTTTTGGTGGGGTAGTGTATGTTGCCTCCCAATCATTCATTAAGTAGAATCAAGATAATGTAATCTGCATTTGGGGTGGGTGGGTTAAGTCATATACACACAGTAAACTGGACAAAATATCTTGATTTCGTCTAAATAATGGTAAATATGCCTTGAGTCAAGATCAATTCCTGGTGATTGTATTGTGGTGGCAATAGGATGTGTACGTGCTTTTGTGCATGCACAGTATTACAGAAGTGGTTTGCCATCAGCTTCTTTCATTATGTTTTCAGACTACCTACTTTTCCTGGCATTTCCAGATAGCCACCCATTTAAATATTAACCAGGCTTAACTTCACTAATGTTCAGGTATGCCATTGCGCACTCTCCTGGACAAGGATGCCTCGTTCATAGTCACTCATTCCTTCATTGGTTCCCATTTGGATTATGACAATGTGCTGGACATGGGGCTGACCTTGAACACCACCTGAAAGCTACAACTTGTCCAGAATGCGTTGGGGCATGCAGTGATGGATGTCCCTAGGTTTACTCATGTAACACCTCTGTTGCGTGAACTAAACTGACTCCCATTTTTCTTCTGGATACAATTCCGGATGCTGCTTATTATCTTTAAAGCCCTGAATGGCATAGAGACAGATTGCCTTTTCCTAAAGATATCTACCTGTCCTACAAGATTAGATTATATAGGGCAGGCATGCTCCTATTCCGTTGCCTTACTGCCAGTTTATGGAAGCCAGGGAGTATACCTTTTCTATAGCAGCCCCTGCCTTATGGAATATTTGCCCCCTGAAGTTCAACAGACCTCTACCCTCCTAGTCTTCTGGAAAGCATCGAAGAGTTGGACTCAGGTGAGATGGATGAGAAGTTTTAATGGGGGACTTTTTATTGGAAATTTAATTGTGGTGCCAGGTTTTTCAAGTTTATAGTTTTTATAAATTTAATATGATATTATGTTTTTATAGATATTGTTTTCATTATTGATTGGGATATTTACGCATTTAAATGCTTATTATTTATTCTTCTTGTTATCTTCTTTATGTCTCCTCTGATTGGTATACATGATTATTATTCTGTTGCTTTGCATGTACACTGAGAGCTTTTGCACCAGAGACAAATTCTTTGTGTGTCTAATCACACTTGGCCAAATAAAGTATTCAGTTCAATTTAATTCATAGTTTGATATAAGATAGAAGGCTATATAAGTATAGCACAGGGTATATGCACTGTCATCTGATGGGTCCCTGATATAAATCCAGATGGCTATATCAATTAGAGAAAATATCAACAATAAGTTTAACCAGATGACGAGAGCCTACTATATACAATATGTAATAAAAATAATAGTTTTATACCCTCCACTTAGATTATCACAATGCACTATATGTTATGGTGATCTTTGAGGACAATATGGGGTGTTTACGTAATTTCAGAATGATACTACAAAAGTACTACTTAGAGGCAATTGTTAGTTCAGTCTGTGCCAATCTTATATCATCTCAGCTGATTTTCCAAGTTTATATTACAATTCAGTTCAAACAGCTATTTTTTGTACTTTATAAAGCACACAGTGTTGGGAAATCCATTTCTTCCTTATTTATTGATTTGTTCATTAAATTTATGTGGCCTCCCATTTCAGTTGCATGACTCAGGGTGGCTAACAATGAAAAACAAATAAAATTTTTAAAAATCTATATCTATAACACGGTATTGTATTATCCAAGTTCTTCCCACTGAATAGAGTATTGTATTTAGCGTTAGATTAGAACATAGCTCAAGGCTTTTATCTTTGCCCTTGAAGTTAAGGTTTAATAATGGATTTGCTTGCCATGGTAGATATCACACCAATTGGCAAAATCAATTCATTTTGAAATATAAACTGTCTCATAAAAGAAAAATGATACCAACAACAAAAAGAAAACTGGGTTAAATGAAAAATTGGTAGAGAAAGTGGAATTGCCGCTAAAAAAGATAACTCAAAATGCCAAAAAAAATTTATTGTAGACTTTATATTTAAACTTATCCCTTTTCAGGACAGGCAAGGGAAAATTCATCTTCAGCTTTACATATATAGTTGATAAGAATGTAAGAATATTTATTCCTATGGATTCCTGTCTGTTTCCTGAAATACTGGTCTGATATTCCAATCTTTATGTATTTGAGATATGGCATTGGGTTATTTGTGAGTTGACCCATACTTTATAAAAAGTTCTCCTTGAAGAGATATGTTTGATTCCAGCTTTATTAACATTTTGGAATCACAGATTTTTAAGTGAAGTTAATTTTGTAGGTTTTTGCTTCTGGGTTAGTTTTTTTGGTACTTTAAAATTGTTCTTTTTCTGCACTTATGATTTGCGTGTGTAAAAGAAAGAGAAAATCCCTCCAAAAAGAAAGCATTGACAAAAAAAATGTCAACAAATCTTTAACTTTTTGCTTTAAGTTGCAAACATGCTGAATGGGAGGAAATGAACTTGATAAGCTAAAATGAGAAATGGAAATTGGCAGATTTGTCCATTCCTGCTTCAAAATCAATTATGTTTCTCACTTGGTCTGAACAAAATGACGTCCCCTTAAAGAACAGCTTTTTTCCATGGTCTCTGTGGAAGAATCCAAAGTACAAAATAGCTTGCCTTACTCTACATTTTGTTGCTCTCAGTTCAAGCAACCATGAATGAAGATTACTTGATTATTAAGCCTTCCTGTTTTTCAATCCTGAAAACTGTATATAAGACAGAAGAGATGGAGAATGTGTGACCTTATTGCAAATTCTGTGATTTGGGATGAGATAGCTTTATATGTGGCCTCTATAGCAGCTAGTTGCTTGTGCAGAAAGATTCACAGAGAATAACAGAATATTAGAGTAACAGAGGAAGAGACCTCGGAGGTCTTCTAGTCCAACCCTCTGCTCAAGCAGGAAACCCTATTCATTTTAGAGAAATGGTTGTCCAATTTCTTCTTTAAAAACTCCACTGTTAGACTACTGAAAACTTCTGGAGGCAAGTCATTCCACTTATACAATGAGAGCTTATGCACTGGAGACAATTTCCTTGTCTGTCCTATCACATTTAGGCAATAAAGAATATTAAATTATAAAAAGAAATAAAGAATATTCTATCCTGCCTACCTGCCTGCCTTCTTCCTTCCTACCTCCCAACCTTTTCTTCCATTCCAGATAAATTACCATATACACCTTAATGGTCTGGTTCACATGTCATGCTGAGACATGGCTTCTTTAGTTTTGCGTTAGTATGTCCAATCCTAGCCATTGTGAATTGTAGACTATGAATGGTGACTTAGACTATTTATGTATCTATTCAATTCTGGTTCATTTGATAACTCATGCTTAAGCAAACCATATTGGTGTGATCCCAGCCAATGTAGAATCACTGCATATTCTAAAATCAATCTCCCCACAAAACAGTATTACATTTTCCCCCAATAGCCCTTTTGAATTATTAGACCACTCATGAGATCTTTTCCCCTCTCTGTTGTTAAACATTCTCAATAATCACTAAAAGATTAATTTTGTATTCATACACAGGACACATACGTTTATGATTTTAATAATCCAATTTTGAATCTAAAGTGTGATCAATTGATGAGTTGAATTCTGGATGTAACTTATTCAGAATATACAAGAGACAGTTGAAATGAAAACCTTTGACCCAATTAGTTGGGACTTGTGTAGAAAAGGAGAATCATTTTTAAAAAGACCCTCAATATTCTATTTGGAGCTTCTTCATAGTGAAGAATACTTGTGTCAAAAAAAGCAAAGGAATAATGTGATCATTTACCAGAAGGCAAAATGGTGAAATATTCTCCCTACTTCACTCCTCCAGGATAATCTTTGTTACCATAGCTGGCTGTATCAATTTTTCTGGATAAAGATCCATTCTTCTAAATAAAGCAATGACCTGAAAGAACCAACCATTTTTATTTTCTAACAATGTCCACAGGGCTTAGGTGTATTTTTACAAAGAACGATGATGCAGACACTACAATGATATATAAAGATTCACTAATTATAAGATTGAACATCTAAGTAACCTAAATTCAATAAGCCACAAAAACCAACATTTCTTTGTCAAAAGAGAGATTTGAAGATCTTATTTGCAATGTTACAGTCACCTGTCTAACTGTCCTTTGGTGCTTCAATATGCAAAACACTTCAGTTATTTGGCTACAGATAATTCAAAAGGACTTTAATAATAATTGAATTAGAATTTATGGTTTGAAATCACAGCCTTCAAGTACCAACTGTTCTTGTGGCTGTATTCTGCATCATCTGTAGTTTCCAAATACTCTTCAAGGATGTTTCCATGGGGAACTCATTGTGGTAGTCCAAATGTGAAATGACGAGGGTATGAGTGACCGAGTGCAGGGGTTGACATCTGCCAGGAATGGCCGTAAGTAGTGCACAACAGGAAGTTGTGCAAAAGCTCTCCTTGCCACAATTGCCACCTTTTCTTCAAGCAGGAGTCACATGTTTAGGAGAACCCCAAGGTGTCTGTCTGGACAATGTAACACTATCCAGAACTAAAGATGTTAAACTGAAGCCCCATGCATCCATAGCCATTCAGTCTTATTTGGGTTCAGCCAATTTTGAAGAGTACGTCAAAATAAATAGAAATGTTTAAGTTTTTTAATGGGACTCAGTTGAATCATGAACATTTCTGTGGAACAATAGCTGAAAAGTCAATATCCTTGAAGTTATTGTAGACTGACTTTATCTCTTATTACACTGACAATGTGCAAGCTTTATTCAAGCTTATTTCATCTAAAAGGTTTATTACAGGTCTGGTAAGCTATGACATTCACTAAAGTCAGCTTATTAGGGTTCACAAAATGGGTTAATCTGATGCATCTAGTCACTGAAACAAAAACCATATATTGTAGTTTTATATAACAAAAAAATTACTAGGATGCTGAGGTTTTCAATTTGCAATCGTATCAGCTTTTCCGAAATCTACTTTTCTTTTTTCCTCTCAAATATATCTTTTATTCTAAGGTAATATTTATTGTCTTCCAGAACAGTTCTTTAAAAGCAACTACTGTAGTTTTAGAGGAGGAATAAAACTGTAGTTTTAGAAGAGGATTTTAGAATTTGGTAATAGTGATTTATTGGTTTGATTCCAAGTTTGTGAATAAATTGTGGGTTTTACAGTTTTGTGCCTTCTGAATCAAATAGCAAATTACAGTTTGCTGCAAGGAGAAACTTCTGAAAAGGAAAGTGAAGAGTTGAGTGCAATATTCATCACAGCTTTGTGCACAAAATGACAAAACTGGACTTGTTTAATCCAACAAACAATTTGCTTTCCACATTGTAAGCTGAGACACTGACTATCCATCTGATCGAAATAATCAGTGTTTTGCATAGTCACCAGAGACATTTTTGGAAGGTGTTAAATCTCCAAGATAGTGGGTGTGACACTGAAATCCAATCCCTGCCCTTGGCTTATTTAGTTTTAAATAAATGGATATGTTCACAAGAGGCAGAATTTAGATCTCAACCCCATGCCTGCTATTTTTGACACACATCTGTAGGTGGTGTTAGGGGGTCCCTATAAAACCATCTATCTAGAACATCTGGTTACTTGCAGTATATATATTTTGCATGCGTATATTCAGAAATCTTCTCTATTGGCTTGAGTGCTGTGGGAGTAAAATCCTTTCTTCCAATCACACTTAACTTCTGATAAATACATATTCATATTCAAAAGATAAGTCTTTTTGGTGACAAAATGAAGTGGATTCCCATTGCTTTCTTTTGGCATATTTTTTCCAACTTTCCCATTCTGGTTCATACTCTTGTGTGAATTTCTGGTAGTGCCTATCCAAATACTAACTAGAGCCAATGCTATATAGCCTCTTGAATTCATTGACTAGGTCCTGTTACATGATGTAAAATTAGGCTAAATTGTTCAACTGGTGATTCCGGCTGGTCATATCATATCCAGTGTTTGGCTCCTTTTTAGGCAAGTGCTCTCTATGCTACCCTATCAAGCATAGCTTCTTGCAGTTGTTGGTTGTTCATCTCTGTATCAGCTTTGATGGTATCAAACCAGCAAGTTCTTTGTTTGCTCCTTCTTCTTGATCCACTAAGCATTCCTAGCATCTTTGAAGTCTTCAATGAATTGGAATAGTTGGAAAAGAGGAGGCATTAAACTTAATCTAATGAATAACTGCATAAGAAGTGTTTCAGATTATAATACATTGGTATTTCCCACCGTCTTTCAAAAGAAAGGCCAAGTAAAATCTAAAATTGATACTTACTGCTGCTGACTTAATACCCAGAATAAAAATAACTTACTATTGTCTTCTTCCAGGTTTATTTGATTTCCTAATTTGATTGTTTGTGGTCTTCACTTCAACTATTAACCAGGACTGGCCCTGATAGCTTCCAAGCATAAGGGCAGATATTCGCCTTTGTTGAGGTATATGCTATAGTTTAAATTATCATAAAAATACATTTAAATAATTAATTAGTGCACAAATTTAAATTTTGCTGAAATTGTTGAAATTCCTCATGATATAGGTTAATCAAATCATCTTTATTTACATTAATTCATCCTGGGGTTACAGCCTGTTTCTCAGCTGTAAGCAAAGACCTAAGATGCTTGATAATTTTGCAAAGAATCTATGCTGTTTGGATCCAAAAACAAAGAGTGTTCAAAAGGGACAAAGAAGAGAGACCTTCTCTTTATATTAAACATATATACTTTCTTTCCAAAGTCATTGAGTTCACACTTTACTGTCAAGCAGTTTTTAAAAGTGTCTGCCTTGAATACAAAAGATTGGAAATTTTATTTCTGGACAATACTCTGAGAGAATGGACATCCCATTTATTTTCTGTAATGCCTGCAGTGTCAGTTTAAATGGCTTTCATGATTGGAAAACATTGAATTTTGGTAAGATGCAATTTGGCAAACTTGCTTCCTGTCAGGACATTTTTCAAGAGAGAAAGATTAGTTGAACTCTTGAGTGATAATGCATAGGAAGAGGGGCCCTGATCATGACCAAAGATTAGATAAAATAATATTGCACACTACTGAGTGGAAAGCGTAAGTTCTAAGTTCACATAACATACTTAACCTGATTATTCAATTAATTTATTTTCTAGATTCACCATATAGAACAAAGCATAAGTAATCATATGGGTTTGCACAGTACATTAAACCAGTGGGGGAAAAAAGCTAAAACCATAACAGGAAAATACCAAAAGGATTTAATGCTAACCAAACTCAGTATGTTGTACAAATATATCCAGTCCTTTTTAGTTATCTGGCTAAGTATGATGTAGGAATCCAATCACTTATTTGTCTGAATTCCTAAATCAAGGCAAATCATATCATAGTTTGTTTTGTTTTGGATTAGTATATTGTATGAACTAAGCTGCTATGGCTTGTTAGACACATCATGGTTAGAACAAACCACGTGATGGGTGAATCCAACTTTTTGTTAAGGGACTTTAAACTTTTTCACTTATGTCCTCTCTTTAATAGTGTCAGTCTTTAACTTAACAAACAGAATTATTGTTATATTAATTTATAAGGAATAATTCTAATAATTACCCATAAATGTAAAGAAAGATGGGTTGTTGGGAAACCACAACAGAAATAGAATATTTATGTTTCAGAACAGGTTTGTAAGCTTCTATTTGGCCACTATATAACAAAATACTGGATAATAATAGTCTAAGGATGATATGACAATGACAAAACTTTGTCTATAGATCACTTCTCATCAAAATCCAAGGTAGAGCTACTGTTTATGATTTAAAAATGTGAGCAATGCTGTTTCTCTTATCTGCTTCAAAAACACTGAATTGGTGTGCCAGATGGAGAAAGGTGATTGTGTGGTAATTTCCCAGAGGTTTAAATTAGTGGAAATAATACACAACATATAGCAACTGTTGGTTTTTTGTACATTTGTTTTGTTTTGAAGGACACGTTGCAGATCTTCTTCTATATGTATGAACTTTGTTAAATTCAACAATAGAATGTAAAGACCGAATTGACTTGCTGTAACATCACAATGTTACAGTGGTTTTTATAGTACTCAAGAGTATGCAACATTTTGTCAACTCACTAATAAAACTGTTCCTTTGATACTTGACTACTTGGAATAGGCATTTTATTCTCCAGCTAAAAGCACAGGAACAAATATCCATATGTAAATATCTTGGAAAATACTTTGTCAGGATCTTGGGCAAAGATTTTTGCTGAAATTACTTTTTAAGTTTCATTTTCAGTTATGAGCTGATTACCCTTCAAGGGAGTTGTCCTAATTAAGTTAAAGTCTTAACGTTTCCTTGTGTCTTTCCTTTGCTAGCAAACATTTTTTAGCCTAACAGCTTGCTACATCTGTAATAAGCTGCTTTGCAAAGCAGCTCATTGTCCTTTGCAATCTTCATTTTGCCTATAGCTGTTATTTAATCCAAGCTGTCAATTTGCAGTAAATTAGTTACTGCTACTGACCAAGCAGAAATAAAGGATTCTGAGATATTACCCATGAAACCTGGTGCTTGTTGTGGAACAACTGTCATGAGGTAGCTAATTATAAACATGCCATGTAATGTCAATGGTATGGGGAAGTTTTCTTGCAATCAATCAATATTGCAATAGTTTATATTGAAAGCTATATTGTGGTTAGTTTCAGAGGATGATGGAGCGTCTCATTATATTGTAGAGATTGCTGTGGCACTGATCAGATTTTGTACCATGATGTTATGATGCATTTTGAGGGGATCATCAACTGCTTGTGATTTGCCTTTCATTTATTAGCACTTGCTCCATTAGCAGAGGGATCGTTATTCTCTTATCTGATATGCATGATATAAGGAAGGAAGGAAAGGAATGATGGTTATTGCTTCCTGGAAGAAACCCCAGTTCTTAATGTAAAGTTGATACAATTGCTGCTCAGTTTCTCAGACATTTGAATTTGCTCAACAAAATAAATAAAAAGCGGACAACTCTATAATAACAAAGGTCACCCTTTCATTGGCCTAAGAAATGATTTGATCCTCCATCTCTTACTCCATGAAAACATTGTTGGGATGAAACTCAGTTTATACATTTGGCAATTAAAAAAAAAGCATTCTGCCAGTGCTTGTCTGGAAATTTTTACATGACGGAAGGGTACCTTTTTCATAGGTAAGAAAATCTATGTCATTTCAAAATAAATAGATCTGTAAGATTTGTTTTGGCCTATAAGTCCCTTTGATAGTATTCTTTGGGACATAGCAAAAGAAAATGTTTACAAATCTAAACAAATATGCATGAGGCAGATGGAAATTTATTTATTTATTTATTTATTTTCAAGATTTATATACCGCCCCCTCTCCTTGGGGGACTCAGGACAGTGTACAGATATTAGAAATATGTTGAAGATACATATGGAATAATTAAAGAATAAAATTTGGTTATTAAATAAACGCGATGAGGCAAGGATTTAAAAGTGAGGACTAAGAGCAATTTTGACCGAATTTAAAGTAAATGAAAAACCCTAGGCCAGACTGGTTTGATGGAATAGGTGAGTTTTCAATGCACTCCGGAAGGTCAAAAGGTCAGGGATGATCCTCATCTCTGGGGGCAATTTGTTCCAAAGGGAGGGCGCCCCCAAAGAGAAGGCCCGCACCCTCGTCTGTGGCATTCATATCTTCAGAACTTTCTAGAATGATTATGTGATATTTCTTTGGTTTTCATGTCCTGCCATGGATTCCTCTAAGAGTGAAATTCCTAAATCTGTTTCCAGAGAAAGCCCATCCTACTCATGCAGAGAAGGCCTGCTTCAGATCCCATGGCTCAAAGAACTCTATAAGAATAATGAACTTCTCTGCTCTCCTTTGGAACATCTTACCTTGTAAGATAGAATCTGTCCCACCTTCCTATCCTTCAGCAGGAGCTTAAATATCCTCTCCCAGGATCAAATGGGGAAGTTTCACACTAGAGGTGGCTCCTGGATTAAAGGTAGTCCACCTCCCCATTGCTCTCTGCTCTCCAACCATCCATCTTCTTGGTTATCTTAGTGATGTATTTATTCTCATTGGATTCCTTTGTCATGGTTTATTTTATTGTTCTATTATTTTACTTCTGTTTATAGATCTTTTTATTTTTCTTCCTTTTTATTACTGTAGGCCTCCTAGAGCAGCCCCATGGCAAGATAGACCCCAAATAAGTTTAACAGCTAAATATAGGTCAATTAACAATTCTTTTACATTGCACATATTTGGAAAAAAAAAAGAGAGGGGATACAAAGGTGAATGTTAGGTTTGCATAATTCCAGTCATAGACAAAATTGATGGAGGTGGACTTTTTGCAGCTAGCTGCTAACATATCTTTGCTTTCTTTAGTTCAGCAAACATCTGATGCTTCACTCCCCAAGGCAAATATGATAGCAAAACTCAAGAGTCTGTGTTTCTGAAGATTCTTATCAGTATTTTGACAGAGAGAAAGGGACTTTCCATGAATGTCCTATTTATGTTCTCCTTAAAATTTTCCATGAAGTACTACTTTGGTATTTCACTTTCTTTCCAGAACAGAACTCAAATAAGAGTTGGATGGGACCATGGCGGTCTTCTAGTCCAACCCCCTGCTCAGTTAGAAACCCTATATTTTATTTTATTTGTCATATGCTTATAAGATAATAGGTATAAGTAAAACATAGTTATGAATACATGAATACATATAAGAAAAATAAAATATAAAAGAAACAATAGGACAGGGGCAGTAGGCACGTTGGTGCGCTTATGCATGTCCCCTACAGACCTCTTAGGAAAGGGGTGAGGTCAATAGTAGACAGTCCAAGGTTAAAGTTTTTGGGGTTTGGGGAAGAAACCACAGAGTCAGGTAGAATATTCCAGACATTGACCACTCTGTTGCTGAAGTCGTATTTCCTGCAATCAAGTTTGGTGCGATTAACCTTGAGTTTGTATCTGTTGTTTGCTCTTATGTTGTTATGGTTGAAGCTGAAGTATTCATTGACAGGCAGGACATTGCAATGTATGATTTTATATACTATACTTAGATCAGACCGAAGGCGGCGTAGTTCAAGGTTTTCTAGGTCTAGAATTTCAAGTCTGGTGGCATAAGGTATTCTGCAACGAGTAGAGGAGAGAAGAACTCTTCTTGTAAAATATTTCTGGACTTTCTCAACTGTGTTAATATCAGATACGTAATGTGGGTTCCAGACTGATGAGCTGTATTCGAGTATTGGTCCAGCAAATGTTTTGTATGCTCTAGTTATTTGTGTAATATTACCAGAGAAAAAGCTATGTAAGATTAGGTTAACAACTCTTAACGCCTTTTTGGCTATGTAGTTACAGTGGGCTCTAGCACTTAGGTCATTTGAGATGAGTACTCCAAGATCCTTTATAGACAAATCATTTATCATTTCAGACAAATGAGTGTCCAACTCCTTCTTGAAAACTTCCAGTGTTGGAGCATCCACAACTTCTGAAGGCAAGTCATTCCACTGATTAATTGTTCTAACTGTCAGGAAATTTCTCCTTAGTTCTAGGTTGGTTCCCTCCTTGATTAGTTTCTATCCATTGCTTCTTCTCCTGCCCTCAAGTGCTTTGGAGAATAGGTTATCCTTTAACACAGTGTTTGCACTGCAATGAAAGGGCATTTCCTCCTTACCTCAGCTCCCCCTTCTTAATCTCTTATAAAAAAGCTCCAGTGATGGACCACCCACACCTCATGATGAATCACAGAAAGGAGGGTGGATGTGACAGATAGCCTATTATAAGATGCAAATTTTCAGTCTTCGATGAAGTTAAAAAGCTTTATCACTTGATGCTGCTAAACAGAATTCCGGAATGTATCAGCTGTTCTTAATAAGGTTTATGATTCAGACTTTCTATTTCTGTTGTAAATGCACTGCTGTTCAGAATTAGAACATTCACATACACCAAAATCTACCTTAAAAATGCTATGACAATCATTTTCTTACAATTGTTTCCTTTCAATCAGAACATCGCAAGGTCAAATAATTTTCTTTCAACTGTACAATCTTATTTTGTCTGTCTCATTCAGGATTTCACTCAGGCAAGCCCTTTTGTTTCCAAGTAGTCTTAATAAGTTAGGTGCGCTACAGTGTGAATGCTTGTTGCAATTAAATTTTGCCCCCCACTCTTTTTGCCATGGCAGAAAGAGTGGGGGGGAAGCTGATGAGTTAACTCCTTCGCAAAACTACCAGTTGCTGTTGCTGCCACAATGCAAGAATGAGGAAAAGTGTGAGTGTTTTCTTTAATTTTAATTGAGGTTTTCCATTCTGCTCTTTGGTGATTTTTATTTGATTGGCTTCATATAATTCACACATCAAAAAATGGGGGAAGTAAGCCAGAAACCTTGTTAACATTGCCTGCTGTTAATGTGGCTGATGTTGAGTTGATATTGTTATGCTGTATGGATGTCACTGTGTTTTTCATCCATCATATTAATGAATACTTAACGCTCTTCTAGCTCACTAAACCGAATCAATTCATACATCCTCCAGACATCAGTTATTTCTTTAACTATAAAGATTTATCCATCATGATGCCACTTATTGTTTTGAGAAGGGTGTTTGGGGCTATTAGTGTCAGGCCCAAATTAGTGGTTGCAAATGTTGGTTTGTGAGTTTCAAGCACAGAGGGAGGAATTGCTTCATCATGGGGAGATCATTGGTAGCTTCCCCTAAAGAATATAGTCCTGGTTTCTTTAGAAAGATATGCTTTAACTACAGCAACTAGGAAAACTCTTTGGAAGATGCTTCTCTTAGAAGAGAATTCCAGGCTTGGTTTTCCAAAGAACACAAGGCTGATTGATTGAAATAGATAAGAGGTTTATGGGAGAGCATGATAGACAATCATAGCAAGATAGACAGTTGGAGCAATCAAAGGTAGCTCCAAAGTTACAGTTTGGGTAGTGGTGGTTACTTTTCCTTTGTTCCTCCAAGGCAGTGGTCACCAACTGAGAAAATTTTGGTGGTCCGCAGAGAAATGTCACCCTCGGAACCCCCCCTCCCCCCCAAAAAAAAAACAATTAATCCAGGCTGCGTGGGAACACAAGGCTGACTGCCCACATGGCCCACGGGAACCCTCCCCAACCACTCACTCCTTACCTGGAAAACTTGCCTGCTAAGTTGCTATTTTTTCTTTTTTTTCCCTCCGACCATCAGCTGTTCTGCTGTGCTGGGAGATTTAGATTAGCTAGGAAGCAGGATTTCTTGCTTTCTAGCTAATCTTTAGATCTTTGCTCTGCTTTTAAGGTTCTGAAAATTCTATTATTAAGTGCAGACTCATAGCCAAATGGCAGAAACACAGATCTCTAAGTGATTCTGTGAGCAACTCAATCTGCCTGCCTGCTTTTCCTGATTTTGGGTAAAAGTTGCTCTTTTTTTAATATAAAAAATTCAATATTTACATACATGGTGTGTTGTGAGTTAATTTTGTGATTTTGCTTGCTAGCAAATTTTATGAGTTTGCTTGCAAGCAAATTTTATGTGACAGACTCCGATAACCAATGGCAGAAACATAGATCTCTAAGTGAATCTGTGATTCTATGAGCAACTCAATCTGCCTGCCTGCTTTGCCTGCTTTTGGGTAAAAGTTGCTCTTTTTAAATAAAAAAAATCAATATTTATATAAATATTTATAATATTTACATACAAGCCATGCCCATGACCACCAAGCCACACCCACAAATTAGGCCCCACCCAAGAACTGGTTATCAAGAAATTTGAATCCCACCCCTTCCTTTGTGTGTTTGTGTGTGTGAGAGAGGGGGGGGGGGGAGAGAGATTAGATCAGATCTCTCTCTCTCTCTCTCTCTCCCTCCCTCCGTTCCTCCCTCTCTCTCTCTCTCCCACCAATGTCAGCAAGCCACCAACAATCAAAATTCATATTAGTGGTCCCTGGAATTTCAAATTATGAGTTTGGTGGTCCCTGAGATCCAAAAGGTTGGTGACTTCTGACATAGAAGAAGGGACCTTTTGCTTATTAATGGGTGGACTCTCTGGTACCCTGAAATAAATGTTTACCTGAATGGACTGTCATCTTTGACTAATTTCAACCTCTTTGTCAAGTTTGCTATCTTTTGTTGTGTCATTTCTCACCTTTTCTCTTTGAAATGATTGTGAAGTTGGGACCTGAGGAACAAGCGAAGATTGAATGGCAGGGAACAATTTGAGTTGTTTCCCACACTTATAATAGCAGGACTGTTTGGTTATGTTACAATATCTTGTAGTCTAGGGACTTGCACCCCTTAACAGGAGAGTATCCTATTCAAGTTGCTAGCTGGGCATGAAATCCTAGTTTAATATTTCCAAACTACAATGGGTACAAAGAGCATGTCTACAGCTTCTTAAATGAAGTATCTCTGTGCCAGATTTTTGTGGGAAGTGAATTGCAGACAGATGTTTCATTTATGTTCCATTATGCTCTGAAGCATTTTTCTGCTCTTGAAAATGAAACACTAATTTCTTAAGCCTTTTTTGGCATTCCATCATCTTTTTTCAACTGATACTAGACATGAAATTTGTAAGGTCTTGCTTATGTTCATTCCTGGTTAAGCTGCTTGGAGGTCTTTTTTTAATTAACAAATATTAATCTAGGGAATCCATTTAATATATAAGAACTTTCTGATGTGTGAGTGCAGTTCACTTCCAAATTGACAGGTACTCAATCTGGGTTATTATTAAGAGAGATTTGAAGGACTTCTAACAAATGTTCATTTGTCCATAAAGATAGCCAACTTGTCATGCCTTCCATTTTGATATTCTAAGCTTTTTAAGTATACTAAAGTCAATTTCCCCATTCTTTGACAGTTACTAGCTTAGTAGATCAGGACAGTTTACCCAAATCTTAACAAAGTGGTTCAACCGCATAGTGTTAACTTTTGTTGTTATCTTTAGCAAAATGGTAAAATATGGACTAGATCAGGGGTCTCCAACCTTGACAACTTTAAGAGTTGTGGACTAGATGACACAGCTGTTAAATGAACTCACAGTTGACTGAATGACTACATCCATACCATGTGTATTAGTTGGGCCACACTTCAACTTGGAGGAAAGTATTGAGAGGAGTGCCACAGGTCTCTGGCCTGACTGCTGTACTGTACAAGTTTTTAAATTAGTTACTTGAATGAGGGATACTTAACATGAAATGTATGAAAGAAGAAGAAAAAACTCACATGTAACATATAATACTTAGGCTACTGAATATGGAGGGCAAAGTAATCCAAACTGAAGCATCCACAACAGAAGCTGTCCATTCTCTGCTTGAACAAATCTAGCAAAAGTTAGATAGAGTAACTGATTTCACTGTTGAACTGCCCATAATAGTAGTAGTAATAGCAGTTATACTTATATACTGCTTTAGAGTGCTTTACAGCCCCCTCCAAGCTGTTTACAGAGTCAGCATATTGCCCCCAACAATCTGGGTCCTCATTTTACTGATCTCAGTAGGATGGAAGGCTGAGTCAACTTTGAGCTGGTGAGATTCGAACTGCTAAATTGCTGGCAGCTGGAAGTCAGAAGAAGTAGCCTGCAGTACTGCATTCTGACCACTGCGCCACCACAACTCTGTTTGAATTTCTTTCCTAGCTTTCAGTTAAAATCTTTTTTTCTTCTTACTAAAATCTATTAGTCATATCCTTAGTGCCATATATTCTGTAATGATACAGAATAGATCTTGACCTTATGGGTGACACACTCTCAGATGTTTGTAGAGGGCACTCTCCTCTTCCCTTTTCTCTAAAGCAAACATTTCTAGATCTTTAAAACTCTTTAAATGACTTCTACTTCATCCTCTCTGCCCTACTCTAATCTCTCTGAACTGGTCTAAATTTTTCTCAAAAGTGCCCTGTCCATAAATAGACATTACGCAGAGATTTTCATCAAACTAGAATAAAATGGAACATAGATTTGATTTGGAACCTGTATTTTTTGTTGTTGTTGCTGTTGTTAATGTTAATGCCTAAAATAGCCATGAACTTTCTTTGCAATACATCACATTGTTGACTCATCATTTATAATCAACTCCTAATTCCCAGATATTTTTCACAAGTACTACCATCAGGCCAGGTAACACCAATTCTGTGCCTGAACATAGGATCTGGTTTCCCCCCCTTAACTTTGCATCTTTCCCTGTTAAATTTTGTCATCATTCTTTGAAATTTATTTCTGTCATTTTCGATAAATTGTCTCACCAGATTAATGTCATTGCTAAATCAAATAAACATTCCCTTTACCTGTTTATTAAATATATGTATAACAATACCGAAAAGCATAATACACTGGACTTGAATCTTGACACTGCTCTCAGTATCTTCTACTTCTTTGATAAAAACTTATTGACGGGCATAAAGTTTTAAGCTAGCTATATATCAGCTGAATTATCTTTACAGTCTAGCTCACCATTAACTAGCTTGGCAATATGGAAAGCATTTGCATTTATATAGATTTACCAAGTTCCATATATTGTAGATAAATTATTTGATTAAACAATAATATTGGTCAGAGGTCAGTAAACGTCTGGTATAGCAATGGCATGTAGTCCTAGTTTGCATATTTTCTTGATCTTGCTTGTCACAAGATCTCTGCACCAATATCTTTCCCAGAACAAAAAACAAAGAAAGATGCTATGATTATGCCTGCTCCAATGAAAAAGCTATTTTAAACACCTATAAAACCCATCATGGCTGAGGTTTTCTGTAAAGAACAATATTAATTTTATTTTCATTTCACAGCTCCGTAACTTTATTTACAGAGCCTCAGTTCCAGCTGTATTAAGGTGAAGATGTGATATCTTAGCACATCTTAAGCTTTTGTATACTACCAAATTCTACTGCTCTCAATTCTTTGTATCAACTATGAAGTACAACATATGCTTTTAAAATCAGACTTGGGAATACCTGTAGTTTGAGAAACCTTTTCTGTTCAAAATAATCTATTTATGTATCAAATCAGTGTCAACTCTTAGCAACTACATAGAATTTCTCTGGGATGATCTGTTCCTATTCTATCCCAAAGAAATTCCTGATGCTCTCTTTGCAAGTGATGAATATTTGCCCCAATCATATGAAATATGATTAGCTTTGTTCTTCTATTTGAGCTTGACTTGAATTTCCACATGAGCAGTTTGTGGTATGCTCCACAGTTAGCCCTGGCAAAACTTTTATTGTATAACTAAGCTCTTCCACTTCCTTGTATTAATAATATGGTAAATTTAATTTCTGCATTCTCAGTCTGATGATGTCCCTGAACATATGCATTGTTTTAGCTACTTGAATATTGTATTAGCAATGAACAATAGCAATAGCATTTAAACTTAAAAAGTGCCCCATAGTGCTTTACTTCACTTTCTGGGTGGTTTACAATGTAATTATGATTTGGGTATTTTCCCCAACAGTCCTCATTTTACTGACCTCAGAAAATAGAAGGTTGCATCAACCTTGAACCCCATCAGGATTGAACTACAGACTATGGGCAGAGTTTGCCTGTAATCCTGTACTTTAACCATTGCATCACTAGGATTCTAAAATAAAACTAATTGTTGAATTTGATCAATAATCTTCCCTTTCCTGTATCAGTGGTTAGAGTATAAATGTCATATTAAAGGATTGTCCAAAAAAATCTTACTGATAGTACTCAGCCATTGAGAGTTTTGTATCCAAGTATTACCATTGCTATATCCTTCCTAATTGTGAAAGCCACACTGCCTCATCTTTGGCTTTTGAATCATCAGTCACAGTTTTTCAGTCTTTCTGATTTTCTGACTGAAAGTGTCCAATTGCAGTCCATTTCAATTTGGTGATGCCTAAGACATCAATGTATAATTGATTTGCTTCACATTTCACTAGCCAGCATAATGATGGAAAAGCTGTGTTGAGCTTTTCTACCTTTATGCTTGCTATATGCTATCTTCCCACTGTAATTTTTGTTTTTACAGCTTTGGAAGACTTCCGAAGGGTTTAATTTAGCCATGTCATAAACAACAAAGTATACTCTGAAAACGCTTCAGCTCTTTCCCCAGTAGCATATTGAGTGCCATCCAATCTGAAGGACCCACTATCTGACATTATATCATCATTCACTTTATCTCGTCTATCCATGTAATTTTCTTGGTAAAATACACGATTGGTTTATTATTTTGTATTCCCTGCAGCATGAATTGATGTCTCTGTTATTGTCAGTAAAGTGATCATCCACCTCCTGAGTCTTTCTATTTGCTGTGTCCAATATAGGTACTTGCTTGCTTTTAATTGGCCAGCTAAGGTGTCTTTCACACCTTAGGTGACCCTGCTTGGGGCTATATGGTCTTGGCATAGTATTCCTTGCATTTTTCAGCCATCCCTTCAAGGAGCACCAAACTCTGATGATGAGGCAGGATAGCAGGGCCTATTTATAGCATTAATTATCTCACTTTGCTGGAATGAACATTCCCTACATCTGGAAATAAATTCCAGAAGTGCAGTGAGCCCCTATTTACTGAAGTAATGCACAGCTGGATATGAAAGCTCAAGGGAAATGATTAACATTTCAAAAGTAAATCTGCAGCTGCTATGTTTTAACAGTTTTAATTTCTACACCCTGCTGCTTGAAGACATATGCACAGATATGAAAGAGGAGACAAACTAACATTTAATTCAGATTTATATCCAGTTAGATATTTTCACTGAATGAAAACTTAAGCCTTTATTTTTGGATTTAAAGCCACATTCATGTAATTTAGTGGGATAATTATATGTTAGTGAATGCTTGAATTTAGAAATCTCCATTGTTATAAAAATATGGTGATGAAATAGGAGTGAAAGCAAAAGAGGCAGGACATCTTCAAGAAAATCATGACTATTTTGTGTTCACTAAAAAGGTTACTGAGAAATTATTTTATTTTGTCAAGCAATTATTAGATAACAGGTATAAGTATAAACATGGTTATGAATACATGAAATGCATATGAATAAGAAAAAAAAGAAAAAATAGGAAAAAAAAGAAACAATAGGTAGGCACGTTGGTACGCTTATCAGGAATGTGGGGGTGGAAGGTCAAAGAACAATTGAGTTTCAGTTACTAGTAACAATTTTAGTAACTAAATTCTTAGTTCGGAGTCAACCCTGAAGTGAACTGAGGCCATCTTAGAGGCGTCAGGGTTGTCACACTGGTGGGAGGGGGGAAATAGTTAGATGGGATTTGATAGCCAAAACAATAAAGTTTTCCTATGGGAACCAAGGACATTCTCACAGGTGGCTGGCCAGAGGAGGAGCAAAAATAACCAAGCAACCGGCCAGCAGTTGAATTGAACAGCGTGACCCTAGACGTGGGGGAAAGGGGAAACTTTTACTTTTAATTAGGTGAAAACTGCGGGAACTTTCAGAGTCAGATTTTACCAGTTGTACCAATATGATATTTCCAATAAATTGTCCTTTGAGGAACTTGCCTGCCTCAGAGTTCTCCTTTCTATGGGTACATTACTTGGAATGCTGACATTCGGTCTACTGGTTGACAAACTGGACTAAGAACAGAGAAATCCAAATTTTAATCTTGCCTTAGGAATGAAAGCCAGCTAATTCCGGTTGGCTTTCATTCCTAAGGAATTATTTTTATTGGGCATAATTTAAGGAGAGTACACTTCTAAAATTAAATATTAGATTATACATCTATTAACCGCGGCATGCATTTCACTAGCCCAATATTGGAAAAACTCTATCACACCACCAATACATCTCATAATTCAAAAAACTTATGATTGCGCGCAATTGGAGAGGCTTACTTTAAAGATTAATAGAAAGGAGGATACAGAATTTTATGAAATTTGGGATGAATGGTATAAATGGGTAAGAAAAAAAAAAGGGTGATGGAAACAAATATATGAGAGTAGGACGAAATATTATATAAACTTTGTTATATATCTATTGTCGTATATAAATGTAGAAATTTTACCTTAGAAAATTTTTCTGTTAGTTAATAGTGGTATTATTAGTATATTGGATTATATATACAGTATATATATATTGATTAAATAGTTAAATAAGATATAATATTATAATATAGTAAACTAATGAGCTTATTGATTGTAGAATAATGTTTAAACCAATGCTTTAAGAAAGAAAAAAACAAGGACTTACCAGATTCAACAACATTTATAAGAAAAATTTTGGATTGGTTGTGTACCAATGTTTGTTTGTTTGTATTTGTACATTTTTTAAATTTGTTAATCAAACTTTTTTTTTTTTAAAAAAAAGGAATGAAAGCCAGCTATTTTGGACTAGTCATTCTCTCATTCATCCTTCTAAACCAGAGGTCTCCAAATTTGACAGCTTTAAGACTTGCGGACTTCAACTCCCAGAATTCCTCCTCCATGTCAAAACGAAAACATTCAGTTCTATAAATTAGAAGAAATGGATCGTGTTTTTCTGTTGCCAGCATACTTTATTTACAAAATAACTAAGAAATCAAACAGCAGTACCATTTTAATAAGTAAGAGAAAGAAGGACATAATGAAAGATGAAGTGGAAGTAAAATGCCTCCCCTGCACACATGTGCAGTAAAACAGAACTTCACAAGACACCCATATCTTGTTACTATGGAGACTTGATAACCAGTCCAGCTTATTTTGTAAACTTCTGTGGAAAGCTCCTCAGACAAACAAAATAAACGCAGTGACACTCCCTTCTTTGTCTGATGAGCTGACATCAGGTAAGGCACATCTTCTCACGCAGGTATTCATGTTGAACAGCTGCAAGTGGTCTGTTGATGTAACCTAAAAATTTCAATATAAAATATTTCTGCAAGGCGTTAGCAAAACTCTCACCCATTTGCTTATTTGAACCAATATAAACAATATCATCAACATAAAAAAATTATCTCATATGCATTCCTAGATCTTTTTGTGAACACGCATTCATCAGTTTTGGATTTAATAAAATCCATTAAATTTAGTTTGTCGGTAAGACATAAATACTACATTAAACCAGACTGTTTCAGACCATAAAGACTTTTGTTTAAGAGCCAGGTATCCCCTTCTTGTTTCCGGAACCCTGGAAAATCTTTTTTTCATCCAGTAGGAATTTCAGGTGTACACACTTTGAATTGCTTTTGACTGTTCATTTCAGCCTGCATTTCCTTATGCCAAGGTAAGATTGCTTTTGTCAATTGCCATGAAAATGGCTGCAGAGGGACCCTCTTCTTGACCCTCTCGGAACGTCTTGGAACAACAGTCCATTCTTCTTCCATTTTGTCCTCGTCTTCTTCCTTGTCTTCTTCCTCATTGCTAGCCTCGGCATTGATGGCATGCGAAGACAGAACCTCTGGTTGAGAAGAACTAGTTGATGGAACATCCACCTGATAATCTCGATCATCAGACTGCATAACATCATCTCTAGGAAAATAAACTCCAAGATCATTGGAGTGAGTTCTGGATGAGTCAGCATCTTCTTCAAAATTAAAGGATTGAGAAACCACAATTACATTTCTGGAGTCAACGAACTTGATGCACCTGGAATTGTCATCAATACCCATAAATCTCAGTCTTTTTGCTGCTGGACCTCCTTTCTTTCTTTGAGCTAATGGAATATTCATCATAGCGTAGGAACCAAAAATATGGATATTTCTCAAATCGGGTTTATATCCATATAACATGAAGAAAGGAATCTGGTTAATTACATTGCTCCAGATACAGTTGACAATAAAGTTTGCATATTTAATTGCTTCACCCCAGTATGAGAAACTCAGATTAGCGTCTCCCAGAAGACAACGCATCATGGTTTGTAGTACTCCATTTCTGCATTCCACCACTCCATTTTCCGCAGGAACGTAAGGAGCTGAGGTCTGGTGCAGAATTACATTCTTATGCATCCAGTCCTGAAAATGCTGGGACATGAATTCAGCACCGCGATCACTTTGAATTCTGGCGATGCGAACACCATGTTGAATGTTGACATAAGTTGCAAAATCTTTAAAGATCTGAAAGGTCTCTGATTTTTCCTTCATAGGAAACACAAATCCATACCTAGAATAATTGTCAACAATTGTTAAGAAATATTTTCTACCACCAAGTGTTGGTGCAAATGGACCTATTATGTCAGTATGTACCAAATCAAAAATGTGTGTTGGCAGGCATGTAGTGTGTTTTGGAATGGCTGCTGCCTTGGACTTGGCTTTCTTGCAGACAGCACATTCCAAAAACACCTTACACCCTACAAATTCTGGCATCTTGCTAAGAACATGAAAACTGGCATGTCCCAATTTTCTATGCCACTTATGGATACACCTGGAATGCAAAAGTTTACCTGTTAGTGAATTTTCAACATTCATATTAGGAACCTTAGGCTTCCTTCGAGCAACCTATTTCTGACTTCTGTTGGTTCTAGGAACCTTTGGGATAGCAACAGGATTTCTCTTTGGAATATCTCTCTGTGGGCCTATGCTTTCTCTTATTGGAACAGGTATACTTTCCCATGCTTGCGAAGTAGACTTCGGCTTTAGGTAATAAACACCACCAATTAATATGGTTTCAGCAACAATATTACCTTCTTTCATCATATAACTTGCTTTTTCAAAATGGTGAGCCTGGTACTTGGAAACTCTCGACAAATAACTCTGACTAAGCAAACCTCTGGTTGCTGTTGGAATATAATAAACATCAGGAATGAATGCATCTAGCTCTTCAATATAAACAGTTCCTTTTCCTTTGACCTGAACAGTATTATTTGAAAAAGTGTACAGTTCACACATATCTGGTTCAGGCTCGTGCATCTCTGTGAAAATATCTCTTCTGTAGTAACATGCACTGCTGCTCCACTGTCCAAAGTCCAGAGATGTCTTCTGTCATAATCCGGACTTCTTTCATTGGTTAACGCCAATGTGATGTGTGGAGTTTGTAGATCATGCCTGGAATCACAATGACCTTGTCTTTCACCTCTGCCCTTGCTTCTGCAATCTATTCCTCTGGGCTGGTATGTGACAGGTGCTGGAGATCGCTGGGGACAATCACGGACGATATGTCCCAAATGACCACATACGTAGCATCTTGGTATCCTTGGAACGAAGGCTTTTCCTCGGAAATTACACCTTGAATCTGGAGCTCGCAATGCAGTCAGTCCTCTCAAATGTGGCATGGTGTGCATGAATGCTTGCACTGGCTGGCTTGAGGGAGACATCTCTACAGCAGTCTTACTCCTTGACAACTTTGTAAATGCTCTTTGCAAATTTTGTAATTGTTCCTGTATTTCACGCAAATCACCAGCAGATGGTGCTGCAACATTAGAAATGGCAGAGGCTCTTGCTGTTTCAACTGAGTCAGCATCACAAGACATATCACGTATCTGTGATGTAGGCATAGCTCTCTGCTCTGATTGGTCTGACACCACTCCCATGTGACCAATTTGTGAGTGGACCCTTGGCTTCAATGAAGAAGGCAAGATGGAAGACTCTAATCCACACCCTCATCTCGCTGAATAGACAGTGCACATGCCTTAGCTTGCTGTAGGCTGTGTTCATAAAATGCAATCTGTTGCATATAATCCTGCATCTCAGGACTCAATGTAGAATAATAAATTTCACCTTTCTCTTCTGGTGAAAAACTATCAGCTGTCTGTATAACTTCAGAATTAGCACCAAGCTTCTCAAATTCTTGGGCTTCTGGCTTCTCAGGCTGAGTTTGATAGCATGCATCATAAATAAAACTTGGCACAGACCTGCTATCTTGTCCTCTCACAGCAGCTTCCTCCTCCAGATGAGTAGCGGTAGCCAGCGGACTTCTTATCTCCTCAGGAATTCCAGAAAATGACAATAAATCTTCCTCCGACTGAACTCGTCGCTTTGTTTTTCCTTTCTTTCTTGGCATTGTAGAGTTTATTGAAGTTACTCACAAATTCCTCAGAATTTTTTGAGCTAACAAATCAAAACAAATTAGCCCGCAATCCAAACAAAGATAAGGAACCATCCTCTGCTACCATGTCAAAACGAAAACATTCAGTTTTATAAATTAGAGGAAATGGACCATGTTTTTCTGTTGCCAGCATACTTTATTTACAAAATAACTAAGAAACCAAAGAAACAGCAGTACCATTCTATTAAGCAAGCAAAAGAAAGCTATAATGAAAGATGAAGCGGAAGTAAAAGTCCTCTCCTGCATACATGTGCAGTAAAACAGAACTTCACAAGACACTTGTATCTTGTTACTATGGAGACTTGATAACCAGTCCAGCTTATTTTGTAAACTTCTGTGGAAAGCTCCTCAGACAAACAAAAGAAACGCAGTGACACTCCGATCATGTTAGTTCAGGAATTCTGGAAGTTGAAATCCACAAGTCTTAAACTTGCCAAGTTTGAAGACCCTTGTTCTAAACTCTTGACAAGAAAACTGCAAGGACTAATCCAGATACAGCAGTCACCAAGAATCAATTCTGACTAGAAAAAAGAATAACATCATGCCCCTTAACCACAAATTTCCATTTAGTTTTGGAAACAAAGATAATCAGACTTTTAAAAAACATAAATGGGAAAGTAGTGTTTCTGATTTGTTTAATATCTGAGTAATTATGCACACCTGTCTTCTAATATTATTGGAACTGCAATACATATGTTTTTCTAATTTATTTCAATGGAAGCAAGATCTCTTTAGTTATTATTCAGATAGTATGATTCAGTGTATGGTAGATTTTATGGTCCTTTACGTTTTGCATGTGATATGACTGAGGCCAGGGACGAACCTGGAGTTCAATTCCTCGTCACCATAATCTATTGCCTGGAAATTAAAGGAAGTAGAGCTTGCTCATTTGGAAGCCTCCAGAGATGTAAAGGCTATACTGCAAAACAGCTGTTTCTGCTCCTACACCTTTTTGAATGGAACATACTTAATAAAGCTTGACAGTTGGAAATGCAGGTACATTTTCCTGTCATTTTGAGGTGGAAAACAAGCATAAGTATTTCATGAGCCTTGGAATAGCCTAAATACACTTAAAAACGAAACCAGAAAGAGAAGAACTCGTGCATGTGATAAGCTTTACATTATTGCAATTCTCATTCTAGGTCATTACTTCACTCATTGTGTTCCTCCTATCTTCTCCAAATTAAGTGCAATCTTTAGATACCAAAATGATATTCATGCTTGAGTTGTAGAAACTGTCCCTATATTTTTGGATGTCTTCTGTGGATCAACAGGATGGGTAGAGTCCATTTTAAAAAATTAAGAATATGACAATAAATAAATCATTTTAAAAATCAGGATCTTCAAATAAGATAAATCATCTTCAAAATCAGGATATTTTTATAGGGAGAAAGATATGTTTTTAAACCATCACCAAGCATTGGCTTTTTTTCATTTACTTGTCTGTCATAGTTCTCAGTCCCTCACCCTCTAAATGACCTAGTTTTTATCTGCTTCTCTTGTCACAGAATGACTATAAATAGCAGCTTATAATGAATGGTATATGGTAAAATTGCAGCACAATTCTATACAATTCTGCCGGCGGTACCTCGGGGATTGCTCAGGAGTTCATGGCTTCCATGACAGCCATGGGCCTGACCCAGTTAATTCGGGACCCTACTCACGTGGGAGGTCACACCCTGGATTTAGTTTTTGTCTTTGATCAGTGGCAGAGTGGTCTGGGTGTAGGGGATATAGTTATAGAACCCCTGTCATGGACAGATCACTCGCTCCTGAAGCTCGATTTCCGTTCCGCACCCCCCGACCGCAGGGAGGCGGGGCTGCTTAAATGGTACCGCCCCAGGCGCCTGATGGACCCGGATAGGTTCCTGATGGAGCTTGGGCCATTTCCCGAAGCTCGCACACACGACTCGGTTGAGGGCTTGGTCGCCACCTGGGATAGGGTGGCTGCTGGGGCCCTTGACCGGGTCGTGCCCTTGCAGCCTCTGACCCGGTGCCGATCCCAAGTGGCTCCTTGGTTTTCTGAGGAGCTAAGGGAGATGAAGCGCCAGAAAAGACGCCTAGAGAGTAGTTGGAGGGCTAGCCGTTCTGAGTCTGACCGAACACTTCTACGATCTTATATTAAGACGTATTTAGTGGCGATAAGGATGGCGAGGAGGACTTACCTCTCCACCCTTATTGCGTCCGCGGAAAACCGCCCAGCCGCCCTGTTTAGGGTGACCCGCTCCCTTTTAGAGATGGAAGCGCGGGAGGATCCCTTACAGGGACGGGCTGAGGAGTTTTCTAGGTTTCTGCAGGACAAAATCACTCAGATTCGAGACGAGCTGGACTCCGACTGGGCATCTCCAGGCGGGGGGGCGGGGGTGGATATCGGTGAGGTTAATTGGGTTGAGTTCGACCCTGTTACTGTAGAAGACGTGGACAGGGTGCTGGGGGGACTGAATGCCACCACCTGTTTGTTGGACCCGTGCCCCTCCTGGCTGGTCTTGGCCACTCAGGAGGTGACACGAGGCTGGCTCCAGAGTATTATAAATGCTTCCTTGAGAGAGGGGCTTTTACCCGCCGCCTTGAAGGAGGCGGTGGTGCGGCCCCTCCTCAAGAAACCGTCCCTGGACCCAGCATTGTTATCAAATTATTGTCCTGTCTCCAACCTTCGCTTTGTTGCGAAGGTTGTAGAGAGTGTGGTGGCCCGTCAGCTCCCCCAGTTCCTGGATGAAGCAAGTTATCTTGACCCCCTCCAATCGGGCTTCAGGCCCGGGCACAGCACGGAGACGGCGTTGGTCGCGTTGGTTGATGATCTCTGGAGGGCTCGGGACAGAGGTTGTTCCTCTGTAAGGGTCTATGGGGTTTTAAGTTAACAGGGTTTTTTAAATTTTAATCTCATTTTAAAAATTTTTGGGATGCAGCCACATCTATGTTTAATCTGGTTTTAAATTCTATTTAATTTTGTAACTTTGTATTTTATGTATTTATTAGGCTGTACACCGCCCCGAGTCCCTTTTGGGAGAGGGAGCGGTATAGAAATACGAACAATAAATAAATAAATAAATACACAAAGAGAAGAAAATCTCTCTGTGTATAGGATTACACATTTAGGATAAATATCTTTGTTTGACTAATTTATATCATAATGAATAGTTCTTGCCTTGAATTTTTTTCTCATTTTTAAGGTGATGCTAATAAAATATAGAAATTCAAAATACTAATACCCCCATTTCTGATTTTTAGTTTAATTTTAGATATTTTGAGTGTGGCAGTATGTAGCATTTGTGTCTCAATTGATAGGACATGAGCTACAATTTCTTAGCTTGCACGATGATCTCTAGCTTAGAAATCTTAACTTCTGTAACAGTTTGTGCATTCTTTGGTTAAAACTGGGGATCTTGGCATTTGTGACTTAATGTCAAAATTACATCAAGATTACTTTACCATTAGCTTACCATTAGCTTATCTTTACCTTACCATTAGTAGGAGTATGACTGAGGGTAGTAATCTGATCTATTCCTTATCTAGCTTAGTAAAAAGTTGTCTTGGAAAATCTTGATTGGGCAAAGCTATGATAGATGTTGAAAGATCTTTGAATCCATCTGATAAGGACTATAAGGAAGATTGTGAAGCAGAATTCATAGGCTGGTGATAGCTGTATGCTATATTCCACAGATGGGTGATGATGGAAGAATAATAGTGATTTGGAGGGAAATGGGCAACGTTTGAATGTCATCCATGAGAAAATATTTTTTATTAAAACAAATAGATGCATAGAAATGAGAAAGTAGAATAAGTGGTTCATTCAGAAACCCACAGATAAATATAGCCGAATATATTCCACATTGTGTGCCTACTTAATCTATTGTAATCCCTTCCTTGCCAGTCTTTCCACTCTGTGAACATAGGGGAAAAAAAAATAAAACAATTGATTTCTGTAGGCAATCTATCCTGGTGTCTGTTTTCCTTCCTGGCAAAATGGAAATGTGTGAAAAAAAATTTATCTAATGATTGGAAGATTTCTGCTTCTTTAGTGTTTCTTTTGAATGGTGTGTAAATTTGATTTACTTCTACATACCTATTGATAGCTGATTTGGGTGAGTGCCAAGCATCCAGGAATTCCATAGCATTTGAGAATTTAGCTTAGTCTAGGATGCACACAATTTCCCAGTTAAAACTACGGTTGAGTCTGTTCATGTGTTGTGAGATTAAGGAGTTTTCCTTGTATTTTCTGACTACTAGTTGGTGATCGTGGATGTGCTTTGTTAGTCTTCTGCCTATCTATCCTACCTTAGTGGATACATTGAAAGGCTGTTAAGTTGAAGTGGTGTGAATGGATTGCTGAAGAAGTGTGTGATGAAACAAGAAGAGATGGCCCCAAGAACAAACAAATGATGAATGAACTGGATAGAAAACCAAGTGACCAGCATAAAGAAGTATATGGAAATGATGTAATTATATAGAAAGAAGAAAGATGTGAAAACTGAAAAAGTTTCCAGTTATGTGGTTATAGTGAATGGTATTGATGTAAACAAAATATATTCGATGTAAGCAAAACATATCTTTAATTAAATTTACTTACCATGTTTATACTCCTTTTCTATTACTATATGTTACACTGCTGACATCAAAAGGACCAATGTGATGAGTACTATATTCATGTCTATATTCTGGTTTTAAATGTGAGCAGAAAGACTGAAAGATACCACTTTTCCATGTACACCCTTCTGAAATTAGCTGGAAAGTTCATGACTCCAGTATTAATTCACTCCAGTGGGTTGTCATTTCTAATTTATATCATCACATTTTATTCCATCAGTTCTTCTAAATCCAGGAATTAGTAACAACCTGCACTTACTTGTTGCTAAAAGGGTTCTTTGTTTTACTGATTATTGGAAAACCTATATCCCTGTAAATAGAAAGTGCCTGGTCAGTGAACATGAATGTCAAACCCAATACATTAATAGAATTATATCAATATCAAAATGGAAGGGAAGTTATTTCAGCTGAATATAGAATAATTAAAGGTGTAAGAGACTACAAATTGCTAATTAATTGAGTTTGAAAATTAGAAAAGTTTTTTTTAGCAGCAAGAGGAGACAATCCTAAAGATGTCTCAGTTGAACAGATGTGTGATCAAAGAATGCTAGGGCTTCTTTGCATGCAACAAAAAGTATCAAAAAGCCAAAAGTGTGAGTTACATCTCAGAATATAGGAAGTGTTCTGAGATCAAATCATTGTCATTTCTATCTCTCTTGAAACAAATATTCTGAGCAAAGAGCACGGCGCCACGCTGGCACAGTGGTTAGAGTGCAGTACTACAGGTTACATCTGCAGACTGCTGTCTGCCTGCAATTTGGCAGTTCAAATCTCACCAGGTTCAAAGTTCACTCAGCCTTTCATCATTCCGAGGTGGGTAAAATGAGGACCCAAAATTATTGGAGGCAATATGCTGATTCTGTAAACCGCTTAGAGAGGGCTGTAAAGCACTGTAAAGTGGTATATAAGTCTAAGAGCTAATTCTAATATAGTTTGAACTAGTTGGAACACTTCTGGTAAGACTCAAATAGCTATCCAAGGTCAAACAAAATATTTTCAATTTGAAATGTTTTGCATACCATTATTTTTACAACCTACCTCTTATTCTCTATCCACACGCAAATTGTTATCTCCTTTCTTTTTTCAAAAACCAAAATACTGTTAAAAATGTCTAGCTATGCTGTAAAATGAGACAGAATGACTTCTTTCACCATGTTATTTTTATAAGGAGTCATCATCACCACCACCACCACCACCATCATCATCATCATTATTCTAGCCATTGTCCATCCACTGCAGAATGAAGGCCTCTTCTGCATGTTTCCAACCAATTCCAATCTCAAGCTTTCTTTTGCCAATTGGGCTCACAATACTTGCTGATGTCATCATCCACCTTATTTTAGTTGTCCTTCATGGATGCTTTTTATCAAGCATCCTTTTCTAAGGAGTATCTGTCCTTATATTCACAATCGTTTTCCAAGCTAAGAAAGCTAAGAAAGGTCCAAGCTGTATAGCTTTCCTGAATAGTAATAGCACTTTAATTTATATACCACTTCATAGTGCTCTCCATTTTATTTATTTATTTATATTTATTTATTATTTATTTATTGGTCAAGCATGTATTAGATTACAGATATAAGTATAAACATGATTATTAATACATGAAATGGATAAGAATAAAAGGGAGCATTAGGACAGAGACAGTAGGCACGTTGGTGCACTTATGCACGTCTTTTAAAGACCTCTTAGGAGTGGGGTGAGGTCAACAGTAGACAGTCTAAAGTTAGGGATTTTGGGAAGAAACCACAGAGTCAGGTAGAGTATTCCAGGCATTGATCACTCTGTTGCTGAAGTTGTATTTCCTGCAATCGAATTTGGTGCGGTTTACCTTGAGTTTGTATCTATTATGCGCTCATGTATTGTTGTAGGTGAAATTGAAGTAGTCATTGACAGGTAGGACATTGCAATGGATAATTTTGTGTACTATACTTAGGTCGGACCGAAGTCAGCATAGTCTTAAGTTGTCTAAGCCTAAAATTTCAAGTTTAGTGGCATAAAGTATTCTGTTACGAGTAGAGGAGTGGAGGACTCTTCTTGTGAAATACCTCTGAACTCTCTCAATTATGTTAATGTCTGATATGCAATGTGGATTCCAGACAGATGAGTTTTATTCAAAAATTGGTCTAGCAAGTGTTTTGTATACTTTAATTAGTAGTACAATATTACCGGAGAAAAAGCTACACAGGATTAGGTTTACAACTCTTAATGCGTTTTTGGCTATGTTTACAGAGTGGTTTACAGAGTCAGCATATTGCCCCCAACAATCTGGTTCCTCATTTCACCCACCTGGAAAGGATGGAAGGTTGAGTCAACCTTGAGCCTGGTGAGATTCGATCTGCCAAATTATTACTTACTAGATTGTTCAACTCATCAGATGTATACACAAGCATAAATATACACCAGCGTTACTCAATCTCAGGATCTTTAAGATGTAGAATCCTAAAAAAGTATCTAATTTATTTTCCACATTGCTTGATGATCTGGAAGTGATTATAATTAAATAAGACATTTAGGCAAACAGCAACTACAGATTTTGTGTGCAGCACTGATTTCTTGGATGTGAACCCATCCAAGGATAGAAAGACTCCCTGAAAAATCCCTAGCATGCTGTTAATAATAAGTAAGTAATTGCAGACCAAGTAACTAAGTCAGTCAGTTATAGCAGCCAAAGGCAGATAACATAAAATTGCTTACAAGCAGTAAAAAAAGGAATCCAGAAAATAAAGCAAGAAATATTAATAATACAAAAAATAACATAAAAGCAGTAGGAGATTATTTGCTACAAACTGGAGCAGCTAAATTATTTGTTGTTTTTTTCCTGGCAGCTTCTGATTATCTACTTCCAAATCCTATATGCTATGAACATTTTGCTTCCATATACTGTAGGTTATAGCTATCTGCCTGTTGCTAGTTAAAAGTGAACAATTCAAGTTGCAAGTGTTTTTCACAATTGCAACTTTAAGATATGTGGTCTTCAACTTCTAGATAGTTCTCTGTTTTAATATAATCCTATGTTTAGACATTGTATTAGTTACTATATCTTTTATTCACATTTTTTTTGTGGTTGCTTGTGCAAAATCAGTGTTCCATTTAGCTTGGCACATGGAGATGAAGCTGTACCTGAGGTTATCTTACTATTATTGGTTTTGTAAAGTACAACTGGTATTATTACAGACAGAGATACATTTTTATGAAGCAGTTGAATGGCAGGGAACGTAGGAGGCAGGGAGAAAGAGTAGAATAGAGTAAGAATTAGAGGGAACCTTGGAGGTCTTCTAGTCCAACCCCCTGCTTAGGGAGGAAACCCTATAACATTTCAGACAAATGGTTATCCAATCTCTTCTTAAAAACTTCCAGTGTTGGAGCATTCACAACTTCTGAAGGCAAGTTGTTCCACTTGTTAATTGTTCTCACTGTTAAGTAATTTCTCCTCAGTTCTAAGTTGCTTTTGTCTTTGATTAGTTTACACCCATTGATTCTTGTCCTGCCCTCAGGTGCTTTGGAGAATAGGTTGACTCCATCTTCTTTGTGGCAACACTGCTATCATGTCACCCCAAGTCCTCTTTTCATCAAACTAGACATACCCAATTCCAGCTACCATTGTTTATGTTTTAGCCTCCAGTCCCCTAATCATCTTTGTTGCTCTTCTTTGCACTCTGTCAGGATTCCAGCAATCACTCTAATTAAATCATGATTCTTGAGCCAAACGTCAAAAAACTTCGAAGGATTTATTAGAGGCGACAAACTAGCACTGCCCTATATGAAGCCAACTCTGGCATTTAGTCACCTGTGACCTTGTTTCTCCCCTCCCCCCTGGGTGTCTCATAAACCAGATTCTCCAATTGAGCACGTTCACGGGCTGGGTGTCATCATTCTCTAATTATATTCTCTAATTAAATATATTCATGGGCAAAAGCTCTGGTATTTTAGTTACAATTGTTTAAAGTTAAGAGTTGGAATCTACTTTCACTGCACTGCTCTTCCAGATTTCCTTCCTCCCCCACTTTTTTTTATGGCAACTACTAAAACAGGCATAGGAATGTTTTATGAGTTGACATACTCTTTCTTATGACTATAATTGAGCCTGGAATTATGGTCCTAAGATGTGACAGTCTTTAAGTGGGTGACTATACCAAACTTTATGCTATTTTTTATAGCGGTTGGTAAGAGAAAGCAGTGGCTGTTAAGCAAATCCATCCCCCCACTCCAAATTTATTTATTTATTTTATTAATTAAATTTATATACCACGCCCTCTCCCAAAGGGACTCGGGGTGGTGAACAGCCGGAATAAAATACACATATGAAACATATATACAATATTACAATATTAAAAATTAAAAGAATTAGATATATTTGGCTCTACAAAATTTAAAACAAAGGAATTAAGAAAAATTAAAAACCAGATTAAAATTTAAAACCCCTAGGCCAGTCCGGCTTGCCAAAATAAATAAGTTTTTAGCATACGACGGAAGGTCATGAGATCAGGGACGGCCCTCATCTCCGGGGGTAATTCATTCCATAGAGAGAGTGCCCCCAGTGAGAAGGCCCGCATCCTCGGGGTCGCCAGCCATCCAGTCGGCGGCACCCTGAGGAGGCCGACTCTATGGGAGCGTATCGGTCGGCGGGGTAATGGCAGGAGGCGGTCTCGCAAATATCCCGGTCCCGAGCCATGGAGCGCTTTAAAGATAATAACCAAGACTTTGAAATGCACCCGGAGGGCCACCGGGAGCCAATGCAGCTCGCACAGAAGTGGCGTAACATGGGAGCCCCGAGGAACCCCCAGTACCACCCTCGCGGCTGCATTCTGCACCAGCTGGAGCCTCCTTCAAAGGCAGCCCCATGTAGAGAGCATTGGCATAGTCTAGGCGGGAGGTCACCAGGGCGGAGGTGACCGTGCGAAGCACATCCCGATCCAGAAAGGACCGCAACTGGTAGATCCTACAGACCTGGCCAAAAGCCCCCCTGGCGACGGCCGCCACGTGGTCTTCCAGTGACAGCCACACATTCAGGAGAACACCCAGATTGCGGGCCCTCTCAATGGGGGCAAGAGTTTCCCCCCCCCACAGCCAGCGATGGAACCAGCTGGCTATATCGGGTGCCGGGAAGCACAGCCACTCAGTCTTAGATGAGTTGAGCTGAAGCCTGTTCCGCCCCATCCAACACCAGCACGGCCTCCAGGCACCGGGTCATCACTTTGACGGCTTCATCGGGGTGGCCCGGGGTAGAGATGTACAGCTGAGTGTCATCAGCGTACTGATGGAACTCCACCCCAAAGCCACGGATGATCTCACCCAGCGGTTTCATATAAATGTTGAACAGAAGGGGTGAGAGTACCGACCCCTGAGGCACCCCGCAAACCAGGGGCCTCGGGGCCGACTTCTGCTCCCCTGCCAACATGAATTGCAAGCGGTCAGAGAGAAAGGAGGAGAATCACTGCATAACAGTGCCTCCCACTCCCAACCCCTCCAGCCACCGCAATAAGATACTGTGGTCGACAGTATCGAAAGCCGCCGAAAGATCTAAGAGGACCAGGACAGAGGAATAACCTCTGTCACGGGCCCTCCAGAGATCATCCACCAATGCGACCAATGCTGTCTCCGTGCTGTGCTCAGGCCTGAAGCCCAATTGGCGTGGATCCAAATAGACAGCTTCATCCAGGTGCTGGGGAAACTGTTGTGCCACCACACTCTCAACTATCTTCGCCACAAAATGGAATTGGAGACGGGACGATAATTAGATAACAAAGTTGGGTCCAGGAACGGTTTCTTGAGGAGGAGTCTCACCACCGCCTCTTTCAAGGTGGTGGGCAGATATCCCTCACTCAAAGAAGCGTTAATAATACCCTGAAACCAACCTCGTGTCACCTCCCGGGTGGCCAACACCAGCCAGGAGGGACACAGCTCCAATAAACATGTGGTAGCATTCAGTCCCCGCAGCAACCTGTCCATGTCTTCGGGGGTCACAGGATCAAACTTCTTCCAAATGACTGTCTCAAATTCCACCCCCGACCCCCCACCCAGAGTTGCCCATTCAGAGTCCAACCCATCCCGGATCTGAGCGATTTTATCCACCAGTCCTCAGCCTGTCCCTGCAAGGGGTCTCCAGCGGTCCCCCTTCCAGGAGGGAGCGGGTCACTCTAAACAGGGCGGCCGGGCGGTTTCCTGTGGATGCAATAAGGGTGGAAAAGTACGAACACCTTGCCACTCTTATCGCCACTAAATAGGTCTTAATATAAGACAGGTCCGGAGCGAGTAGTCCTGCAAATACTCTCCAGGTGTCTTTTCCGGCGCTTCATCTCCCTCAGCTCCCCAGAAAACCAAGGGGCCGAGTGAGGGCGGCGCCAGGTTAGAGGCCGCAAGGACACGACCCGGTCCAGGGCCCCAGCCATCACCCTTTCCCAGGTGGCGTCCAGGTCCCCAACCGAGTCGTGTGTTCGAATGTCAGGACATGGCCCAAGCTCCATCAGGAACCTGTCTGGATCCATCAGGTGCCTGGGGCGGTACCATTGTATTTGGTCTGCCTCCCTGCGATGGGGAGGAGCGGCCTGGAAGTCCAGCCTAAGGAGCGAATGATCTGACCATGACAAGGGCTCAACAAAAACGTCCCCCACACCAAGATCATCCTGCCACTGTCCAGAGACAAAATCCAGGATGTGACCCCCAGTGTGCATGGGTTCCCTAATTAATTGGGTCAGGCCCAAGGCTGTCATGGAAGCCAAGAACTCCTGGGCAATGCCCGAGGCCCCACCGGTTGAAGGCAGGTTGAAATCCCTCATGACCATCAGCCTGGGGGTCTCAACCGCCAGACCGGCTATGACCTCGAGGAGCTCAGGCAGAGCCGATGTCACATAGCAGGGAGCCAGGTATATGATCAATAGGCCCATCTGAACCCCGGAACCACACTTTACAAAAAGGGACTCACATCCGGTCGTCTGAGGAACAGTGGATTCCCTAGGTCCCAGATCCTCCCAAATAATTACCGCAATCCCCCCCCACCCCTCCCCTGGGCCCTGGGCCAATGAAAAACCTGAAACCCGGCACATCTCCACTAGAGGGACACCCAGCCAGGTCTCGGTAATACCAGCCAGGTCCACACACCTCTCCGTGACAAGATCATAAACAAGGGGGGCTTTATTCACTAAGGACCTGGCATTGCATAACATCAGCCGGAGGCCCGGGGCCCGATATTCAAACAACTCAGGGAGCGAGACATGACCTGGGGGCTGGAGCACACCACCGCTTGTAAACAGCAGGGGCAGGCTCCCATAACTTGATAAGACCCCCTGTCAACACCATACCTGCCTCTCCCACCGATCGTAGGGATAGCCCTTTCATTCCCCTCCCCAGAAGAAGCCCCCATCCTCGATTCGACCATCCCCGGTCCCAAGACCTCCCGGTCTCAGGCATACCCCGGTACGGCCTTTTTCCCAGACGGGTTATCCCCCAAACCCAGTCCGGTCCCCCTCCCTAACCCCAATAATAATTTCCCCCTCCCTAACATTAAAAATTTAGTCAAAAATTTAAACAATTTAAAAGAACCCTTAAAGTCAGCATAATTAAAACCCCCAACTGCGCCATGACTCCTCTCTGGCACCCAAGAACCATCCTCAAGGTATGACAGGGAAAGACCCGAGGGCCGAACCTGAGAAAGGGGGGCATTCCTCAGGGCCCACAGTTCGGCTGCCGAGTAACTAAATTTCATCATTCCATCTCCAGGCGGTAAGGCCTGATGACATGGAAAGGTCCAGAATATACTGTCCTACAGAAAAATGATCCTCTACCCCCATGACTCTCTCACAGTCACTGGGGAGTCCTGATGATAATAGACCCACCATCCTCTCACGATGGTGAGGGACCATGTCTCAAGGACCTCAAGGTGGGGGTAAAAGTTCAGCCTCACTGCCCTCTCACAGCAGTGGGGAGAAAGATGGAATACAACCGCCGTCATCCTCTCACCACGATGACAGTCTAGTGTCCTCCTCATCTGGCGCCTTTCTCCTGGCCAGGGATAATCAATTAGGGGCATTAGCAGGCCGGTGGGAGATGTTATTCATCAAAGCTGATAATAGTCCTGAAGTTGATGACAGAGACTCAACAGTGGCAGAAGGTCACCATAATGGGAAAGATAGGGCCGTATCGTCGTCTTCCATTTTTTGGAAGTGACCATTTTTTACCAGAAACCAAAAGTAAATGCCAGAAACAGGTAAAAAAATGCCAAAAATTGCAATCATGTGCCCACAGTATGCTGCAAATGGCTGTAAATGCAAGCTGATTGCCAACAGCTCATGTGACTCTGTGTGTGTGTATGAGAGAGAGTGTTTGTATGTATGTATGTATGTATGTATGTATGTATGTATGTATGTATGTATGTATGTTTGTATGTATGTATGTATGTATGTATGTATGTGTGCGTACATGCACCTTGCCATCAAAGCTCCAGAACCGGGTTGTAAGCATCTTTTTCTGGGAGGGGTCCATTATAACTTTGAACAGTTGCTAAGCAACCAGTTTTTAAGTGAGGACTGCCTATAATTGGCAGTGAGTGCTACAAGAATGTGGCAGACCTCTTGATGGACTTCCGCAAACTACAGTTTGACAATCATTGCTTCGCATCATGTTATAACATTATAATAAGAAAAATAAATACATCTGCTTCCCTTTTCTCCATTTCTCAAAGTAATTAATATTAACATGTTAAAGAATTCTCTAAAACTGATGTTTTTGTGTTGCTAAACACCTGTGAATTTTTTTCTAAAACAAAAATCTCTCTACAAAATTATTTTTAAAATCTCAGCATTGGACCTGCCTTTATGACTTGGCCCATGAAAGTGGATTATTTATGCAGCTAAATCCTTATGAGATTTTGTTTTATTTTTGTCAACACTTATTTGGGCCTGTCACATCCTTTCAGCCCAGTTCATCTCTCAGGGTTGTGAGGAAAAATAGAATGGAAGGAATATTTAGGTATGTTGGCTGCCTTGAGTTATTTATAAAAATAATAAAGGCAGAATAAAAAAAGAATGTTTGCCTTATTGTGCTTAATTAAAAGAACAGCATTGCTTGCCAAAGAAGATTTTGAGAAATTTCTATAATAATTACATTAGCCATTTTTTACATTTACGGATGGTCTTTTTAAATGTAAGTTATGGAGAACACGAACAAATGTTTCTACTTCCCTCGGTAGCAATAATTTGTTTGTTTGAAAAAAAAGGTTTGTTACCATTGACAAATGGAGATAATCAGCTGGGCTATTATCTGTGCAATTATAGCACTACACTTTGCAGTTGCAAAATAAATAAATAAATGGAAATTCATTTTAAAATTGGGAGAAATGCGGTGGGCGGTTTTTGTGTTGCTGCCCTTTCTGCTCATTGATTCTGAATACATCTTACTGTAATCAATTGGGCTACTTCAACGCAAGCTATTTAAGCATTTCAGCCATTGTAGATACAGTTTCTAAAAAGACCACCGGTGCCTAATGGGCAATTATGAATGTATAAATTACAGTTTATTGTTCAGTGTATTAGTAGAAATTAGCATGCTCTAAATTACACATGAGTCATCTGAGCAGCCTTTTGAGTTCACACCAGTTAGAGAAGTGTTGGGTTTTTTTTGTTCAAAATACCTCAGTTTTTAAAACTTTCATGAAAATGGAGTCAAGAGAATTCATGATCACTTTGATTACAAAGTAGAATCCAGACTGAAGGGGTCAAGATGATTAGTCTGATCAACCCACAACCCACTACCACTGAAGCTCATCTTTCAGTATTTGCAGTTGTTAAAGCTGCTTCTCAGTCTGCGTGGGGTTCAAAGTCACTTCCGCCAGCAACAAGAAAAGAGTTGTCCTTGATGAGATTTTCTCAGTTACAATTACTTTTAATCAGAAGCATAATCAAAGTTAATGCTCAACTGGGACAGAGTGACTGTGTTCTGACCCTGCTCCCCAAACATGACAAACCCTCTGAAATGAACTCAAAGATTCATTTAATTAGGAGTACCGGCAGCCCTGGCAAAAAGTTTCTCTCTCAACACAGGCTAACAAGGCTATCTGGCCAGAAGATGAATAGTTGTCTATTACAGGGGTCACCAACCTTTTGGACCTCAGAGACCACCAAACTCATATTTTTAAATCCCACAGACCAGAGACCCTGGGAAAATTCCCCTAAAAGTCTGCAGGAAAATTCCCCACCCTGTTTTCCTACTGATCAATCATTCTTTATTTAGGATTGCAGGATACTGTCTCCAGCTCCGTTCTCATGCGGAGAGAGAGAGAGACTTTTGGCTTCATGCAAGGAAAGCAGCAGAAGCAGCAGAAGTCTTTCATTCTCTCTCCCAAATTCTGCCAGAAATGAGTCTTTGTGAGACTTGCCATGCCAGTGCAGCATCTTGGAGCAGGATGCCTTGCAGGGTTCCAAAGACTCATTTTTGGTGGAGTTTGGGGAGAGAAAGAAAGACTTTTGCTGTTTTCCTTGCACAGCCTTGTGTTCCTGCGCAGCGTGGATTAATTGCTTTGGGGGTGCTTTTCTCTGTGGACTACCAAAATTTTCTCATGGACCACCAGTGGTCCCCAGCCCACAGATTGGAGACCACTGGTCTATCACATATATTCCACCTCTGCCTCCTGCCTTTTATCCCCAGAGCTAGGGTGGGGCTTCATTAGCAGCAGTGGCTCTTCCTTCCCAAGGATTGGCCCACAGATTTCTACTGCTCTCCTCTCTTCTGCCTTTTGTGAATCTGTGTGTCAGGCACTAAACCCAGCTGTTCCTCCTCTTCCTTATCAGCCACCTTCAGACTGGGGGCTGGTTGACTCTCCATCTGAAGGCTGATGGACAGCCACAACAGATTGGCCATACTGATGGGCTACAACAGACTGACCATATGCTGACTTTTGGAGTTATATAACCCACTATTTTGCTATTCTGCTATTTAGGCAGGTTTGGAGAAGTGGCTTTTATACTTAATGATCACGATAACCACACACCTTATTGTTTATTGGCATGAGTGAGAAAGCTGAGAATAACAGAATTGGAAGGGACTTTGGAGGTCTCCTAGTCTTTTAATCCAATCCCCTGTTCAGGCAGGAAACCCTGAACTATTTCAGACAAATAGTTGTCCAATCTGTTCTTAAAAATCTCCAGTGTTGGAGCACTCACAATTTCTAAGAGCAACTTGTTCCACTGATTAATTGTTCTCACTGTCAGAACACTTCTCCTCAGTTCCAGGTTGGTCTCTCCTTGATTAACATAACAATAAGGAAGCTTCAATCCAAAAAGAAATCACTTTGGTGGAAAAACAATTCTGGTCATTTTGCCAACTTCAAAAGCCGATACAAAAATATATGCCACCAGATAAAGACTGAATGCACCAATTAATGCACCAATTATCACATTAAATAAGAAGAAAACCTTCTACACACCAATTCCAGCCGCACTTTCTACAGTTTTGTAAACAACAAACTAAAAGACTCAAGGTCCATCCCACCCTGGAAAGGACCTAATGGTTAAGACTTCAACAACGACACCATTAAAGCCAACCTCTTTAACACATTCTTTGGCTCAGTATTTGTAAACAGTAATGGATCATGCCCAGTATTTCCTAGTCGAACCATAGACAACTACAATGATCTAATACATATCGATTTTACAGAAGACAATGTTGAAAAAGCACTATGCAATCTAAAACCATCTCTATCTATTGGACCGGACAAAATATGTGCCTGCTTCTTAAAAAAAGCTATCCACTGCCATAGCTGAACCTCTAAGCATAATCTTTGAAAAATCCTTCAGGACCAGCTCCTTGCCAAAACTATGGTCACAAGCCACAGTCATCCCCATCTTCAAAAAGGGAGACCCCAGCCATGTTGAAAATTACAGGCCAATCTCTTTATGCTGCATCACCTGTAAAGTCATGGAATCAATTATTAACCAATCTATCATCATCCACTTAGAGACAAACAACCTACTCTCTAATAAACAATTTGGTTTCAGGAAAAAACTATCATGTAATCTGTAACTCTTACACTGCAAAAACATATGGACTGCACAACTCGATCAAAGCAATAGATGCAATCTACATAGACTTCTGTAAAGCCTATGATTCAGTAGTACATGACAAACTACTCCTAAAACTAAAATCTTACGGTATCTCTGGACATCTGCATAACTGGATAGAAGCAAACAGACAACAAATGGTCAAAATTGGTAGCGTCCTATCAAATTCTGTACCTGTCAACAGTGGTGTCCCCCAAGGCAGTGTTCTAGGACCAACTCTTTTCATACTCTACATAAATGACCTCTGTGATCATATCAAGAGCAACTGCATTCTCTTCGCTGATGTAAAGCTATTCAACACCACAGACAATACTGCTACTCTTCAAAAAGATCTTGACTATGTATCAGAATGGTCAAACAAATGGCAACTTCAAATCTCAACAAATATATGCTCTATCCTACATATTGGCAAAAAAAAAATCAGAAAATAAAATGCAGGCTGAATAGTCAAGACCTTGTTGATGATCTAAATTCTGTCAAGGATCTTGGAGTACTTGTCTCTAATGATCTAAGTGCTAGAGTCCACTGTAACTACAAAAAGGCATTAAGAGTTGTTAACCTAATCTTACGTAGCTTTTTCTCTGGTAATATTACACTAATAACTAGAGCATACAAAACATTTGCTAGACCAATACTCGAATACAGCTCATCAGTCTGGAACCCACATTACGTATCCGATATTAACACAGTTGAGAAAGTCCAGAAATATTTCACAAGAAGAGTACTCCACTCCTCTACTCGTTGCAGAATATCTTAGCCATCAGACTCAAACTTCTAGACCTAGAAAACCTAGAACTACGCTGCCTTCAGTCCGATCTAAGTATAGTATATAAAATCATACATTGCAATGTCCTACCTGTCAATAAATACTTCAGGTTCAACCATAACAACACAAGAGCAAACAATAGATACAAACTCAAGGTTAATCACACCAAACTTGATTGCAGGAAATACGTCTTCCGCAACAGAGTGGTCAATGTCTGGAATACTCTACCTGACTCTGTGGTTTCTTCCCCAAAGCCCAAAAACTTTAACCTTAGACTGTCTACTATTGACCTCACCCCTATCCTAAGAGATCTGTAGGGGGCATGTATAAGTGCACCAACGTTCTTACCGTCCCTGTCCTATTGTTTCTTTTCTTTTTTATTTTTCTTATATGTATCCATGTATTCATAACAATGTTTTTACTTATATCTATTACCTTGTAAGCAATTGACAAAAATAAATAAAATAAAATAAATAAATAAATAAAATAAATTAGTTTACATTCATTGCTTCTTTTCCTGCCTTCAGGTGCTTTGGAAAATAGGGTAACTCCAGTGGTGGTATTCAGCCGGTTCATGACAGACTGGGCGAACCAGTAGCAAGAATTTGGCGTGGGTTGCTGAACCGGTAGTAAGTTCTGACTGGCCACGCCCCCCACTGAGTCGCCCTCCCACCTGATGCTCGCTCACCCCGCCTACCTGCCTGACATTCCCCGCCCGCTGCCTGACATTTGCCTAAGGTATTTCTTTCTTTCTTTTTTCCCTCCCAACAATCAGCTGTAGATAAGATCAGCTGTGCCGGGATTCCCCTTGTTGAGGCCCAGGAAGGCAAAAAATGGAGGGAGGAGCTCAGCCCCCCCCCCTCCATTTTTGCCTTCCAGAGTCCCAGAGGAGCCTTAGGGAGCAAACTCCCCCCAAAGGCTTCTCTGAGGCTAGGAAGCTCCCAAAACGGAGCTTGGAGGAGTGCTGCATGCCCCTCCCATGCTCTGTTTTTTTTCTTCCTGAGCCTCAGAAGAGCTTTAGGGGAGCAAAAATGCCCCCCCAGATGCTTCTCTGAGGCTAGGAAGCTCCCAAAACGAAGGTTGGAGGAGTGCTGCATGCCCCTCCCATGCTGTTTTTTTCCTTCCTGAGCCCCAGAGGAGCCTTAGGTAAGCAAAAACGCCCCCCCAGAGCTCCTCTGTGGCTAAGAAGCTCCCAAAAATGGGTGGGGTCTGCAAAAAAGAAAAGCCAGGCCCACCCAGTCACATGGCCATGCCCACCAAGTCACGCCTACAGAACTGTAGTAAAAGTTTTTGAATACCACTACTGGTAACCTTCCTCAAATACCAGAACACTGCTAGTCCTTCTTTCCACTGGACTAGACATACCCAATTTTTGCAACCATTCTTCATATATTTTAGCATCAAGAGCCCTAATCATCTTTGTTGCTCTTCTTTGAACTCTTCTTGGAATCTCAACATTTTTTTTATATCACGGTGATCAAAATTGGACGCAATATTCCAAGTATGATCTTACCAAAGGATTGTAAAATGGTACTAACTAACACGTGATCTTGATTCTGCCCCTCTGTTAGGACTGTGTTGGACTTTTTGGCAGGTGCAGCACACTGCTGATTTATATTTAAACAAGGTCCATTAGGACTCCAAGATCCCTCTCACAACTACTACCTATTGAGAAAGGTTCTATATCTGTGCATTTGGTTTTTCTGGCCTAAATGTAGACCCTTATTTTTCTCATCATTGAGAACAGCAGCAGGTTCTTGATTGTTCAGTATATGCGAACAAAAACGCATCATTCTCATATGCTTGCAATGCACACATTGTTTTCAGCAGCTGCTCTCTTTAGGAAAACATTTGCATGAGTTTATCTCTCTTGCATAGCCTGCCTACTGTGTAACAACACAGTGGGAAAGAAAACTGCTGAACTGTGGACTGTCCCTACTGAGCTCCCATCTGCCTGCGCTGTCGTTGAAATGCAGAAAGGTTCAAAAGATCAGACACGTTCTTCTATTTCTTCCCTCTGTAATTCTATTTTCATCTTGTCCTGATCTGCTGAGAGAAAGATACTGAAATGCTAGGCCTCAAATAATAGTCATATGTGGCACTTGCTCTTTTAAAACTTAAATTCAGCCACTGGTGTGCTTGCATCTCTGTCTGTATGTGTTTACATTACAGCATCAGCTGAAATTAACTGGTTCGCTTTAGACTTCAAAGAAAAGCTTGTTTTGTTCAGTTTGTGCTTGCTGTGCTGAAAATAGAATAGCAATATTTTATGTTGAGATTGATTGAGATGAGAGTTGGCATCACATTGAAGTTAAGAGGAAAGGATGCAACACACAGGGAAATGCATATGGTACTTGTCTCTCCAACTTCAAAGTGTTGAAGCACACTTAATGCAGCAAACAGATTAAGGTGTGTTAGCATATGTTTGACATACCCCAGGAACCTAAAGCTGTAATAAGGACCTCTAATACCTATTTGCCATATGACTCTAAATGAATAAAAGGATTGTTTTCCAAAGGATGTCAAGTAGGCCATGTTAGAAGATCAAAGACATTGCTTTTCTTACATGTTTAAAATAACAACAACGATGCCTAATATTGTAGAGTGGGGTGTCAAACTCAAGGCCCATGGGCTGGATCCAGGCCATGGGTTCTTAGAACTGGCCCATGAGGTCGCCATGGAAACAGCAAAGGACCAGCCCACCCAAGCTCTGTTTTCACTGGCAGAGGATTTGGGCCATCACAGGCGCCCCTGACACGAGTGATGTTGTGCTGGCCATGCCCCCCATAGCCCACTGAGGTCAAACACAACTCTGATGCAGCTCTCAATGAAATCGAGTTTGACACCCTATCGTAGAGAGACAGTTTAGTGAGCAGTTAAGGCACCAGGCTAAAACCAGGAGTTCTAGACCCACCTTAGGCAATGAAGCTAGTTGGGTGACGTTGGGACCTCAATTCTTAGAATTTTTAGAATTCTCTCAATTCTAAGGCAAGGACAAACCACTTCCAAAGATTTCAACAAGAGAGAATGGGCCAGGCAGTCGGCAGCAAGTAATGCTGAAGGCGCCAAAATAATATAATGTCATAGAGAACTTCTCCTTGAAAGTACTGCGTTCCATGTGCATTGTTGCAGTAAATACAGATAAAATTAAACATGAATATATACACAAAATGTGCATGTACATTTTAATTTCGAAAACCAGGCTTCCCACTTCTTGAGGTTCAGCAATCAATTGAAAGCTTTGCCAGTACAATTCTCATTCAGTTCAATAAAGCCTATGCTAAACCAATTCAATAATTTATAGAATGTTGCAGTTAGGAATGAAGGCTTGCTTTGCCATTATATTCCTCTTCAAAACAAACACAAAACCCCATAATCTCTTATCTTTTTAAATATAAAGCTGGCGTGATTTGTTCACATTAAGTTCAGTATTCTGAAGGTAATGTCTTTTCTTTGATTGATTTGATATAATAAGTATCAGATCTTAAATGCAGGCACTTATCTGACTTTCTAATATAAGGGAACTTAGATAATTTTTTTTAAAAGAAAAATTTACATCTCAAAGAACATCTGTGAATGCAGAATGGTTCCAGATGGTTTGCCTGTACAAAATGGAATGTACAACTCTGTAATGCAGCATGTTTGAAGAAAGTATTGATTCAGAAGGACCAACATTCAAGTTCACAAATTAATGCAAATAATTTTCAGTGTTCATCATTGATGGACGAGAGTCACATGCACAGTTTTAATAATGAGAATGCAAAACAGCTTTCATTAAGAGTAAAAGATATGTTCTTTCAAGTGTTTTCCTCTCCTTTTTTCTTCCATAGGCATAAAGTTGATTTTGATTAGAAGAAAAATATATAGACACAAAACGAAAGAAAAAATATTATTCTGCAAAAGCAAATGCTTTCATTTTCAATCTGAAAGAAACTTGTGCTCCTTCCCAATTTTTGAAATCAAAGAATTTGTAGGAAGCATACACAATAGTTGGGTTCAAACAACTTCCCTAACAAGATCAGTTAAAGGCACCTGCCAATATACTAAACTAGCTCGATACCCGTGCTTTGCTACGAAAGTATGTGGTTGAGCTACGAAACTATGTGGTTGAGGGAGGAAAATAAGGGGGGGGGGATTCTGTATTATGACCTTTCTTGCCACAGTTGTTAAGTGAATCACTGCATTTGTTAAGTTTGTAACGCATTTGTTAAGTGAATCTGTTTCCCCATTGACTTCACTTGTTAGAATGTCACAAAACAGGATCTCGTGACCCCAGGACACTTCAACCATTGTAAATATGATGAGTCAGTTGCCAAGCATCTGAATTTTGATCACGTGACCATGGGAATGCTGCAACAGTCATGTAAGAAACAGTCATAAATCACGTTTTTCTTTGTAACTTCAAATGGTCGCTAGATGAACTATTGTAAATTGAGGACTACCTGTATTTCAGTGATCCATGGGTTAGGCCTCAATATCCGCAGGTAAGAAAATAGCTTTCAGAGCTACAGAGAACAGACAATTACAAAATTGGGAGTTTTAAAGAGTAATTTTAGAATTTTGGGTTTTAAATTTTGGGATTTTAAATTTGGGGTTTTTATTGTTAATTTATTGGGGTTGGGCTATATTTTAGTGGCAGCCTTAGGATGTTTAATCTTCTTTTAACTTTTATAATGTGGAATGTTTTATAGTTGGCTGTACACTGCCCTGAGTCCTTCGGGAGAAGGGCGGTATATAAATGTATAAATAAATAAATAAAATAAATAAAAGGGAGGCAACAAGGTTTTAACCATGGTGAATTATCATGAGTTCTGCTCAGCTGCCAAGTACTTGCTCTAAAGCAGGGGTCCCCAAACTTGGCAACTTTAAGACTAGTGGACTTCAATTCCCAGAATTCCTCAGCCAGAGTTGAAGTCCACAAGTCTTAAAGTTGCCAAGTTTGGAGACCTCTGCTCTAAAGAGATGGAAGGCATATAGAGGAGCAAAAAGCCCTATAGAAATAAAGTAAATATAAATATATTTTTTAAAAAAGCTTAGAGAAAGGTGACACTGGATCAAAAAAGGAAGAAAAAGAAAAGTAATCTGAAGAAGCATAGTAGGAAAGCAAGTGGCTGGGATGGAGATATTTGCACAGAGATTAGAATCAGACAACACACTTAGTGATGCATTGAATCGTAAACTAAGCAAAGATGAGTTCACAAAACTTGTTAACCCTAAAGACTAACCAAGGTTAAAGACAAATTTCTTGTGTGTCCAATCATACTTGCCCAATAAAGAATTCTGCTCTACTCTAGTATTGAAATCCTGTAGCTCAACCCCAATATCTGTAGCTCAACCCTAAGGTACAGGTATTCTCCTTTGATCAGAAATAGCTCACTAAGTATTTAGCCTTTTTATTGCTATAATAATATATTGAAACAAGATAGATATAAAATACAAAATAAAATTATGGAGTAGCTGTCATTTATGAGATGTTGGCTTGCTAATTTTTCTTAGTATGATAAGGATGCTCATGGAGACTGATAGTTCCAGCAAGTTAAGAACAAGATAGAAAAACAAAGCCATAACCATCTTGGTTATGATGCCTGTCAATCAATTGGAGGAATGGGACAAATTGTTCATCCACTCTCTTTGCCTCTAGTAGCAGCCTGACCAAAGACAATTGGGAGGGCAAGAATAAATATGTCTTCCTTATAAACTAAAACTTCTCCGTGGCCTGGAGATAAAATCAGTTGCAGGAATTGGGTATGGTTAGTCTAGAGAAAAGGAGGCCTAGGGGTGATATGATAATAGTATTCAGTATTTGTGGGGCTGCCACCAAGAAGAGGGGGGGTCAATTTATTTTCCAAAGCAAGACAAGAAACAATGGATGGAAACTAATCAAGGAGAGAAGCAACCTAGAATTAAGGAGAAACTTCCTGACAGAACAATTAACCGAAGACTGGACAGCCACCTGTCTGAAATGGTATAGAGTCTCCTGTTTAAAAACCTTCAAGTTCCCTTCCAGCTCTATTCTGTTTGTTTGTTTGTTTGATCGATTGATGGTTGGTCTGCAGGAGGCCGCCTGGCTCTTTTGATGGTGCTTAGCTCCCTTATTTAGCACATCTTACCCTTAGTAGACTGGATTATAGCTTCAAATAAAATTATTAAAAATAACTGGCATATTTGTTAAAACACCACCAGTTTTGAGAATCCCTGATTTATAGACTAAGAGACTGACAATTGCAAAGAGAACAAAACAGAAAGGCTATTAATACTGGTTGTGGAAGAAAAACAAGCGGATTGCTTTAAAAAAATTATAAGATTGAAAATAGCACATTATCAAGTCATCTGAAGACTTGTCAATTTTGTTCTGACTTTGTTATATTGTTCTTAAAACAACTTCTGTGCAGCCACTCCTGCTCTTCACAATACATAAGGTGTGAGAGATGCCAAATTAAAGTTGTTGTGTATGAAGTTATATTTATGAGATGTTGGCTAGGCTGCTCGTTCTTTGGGGAACGTGCCATTTTAATTATATAGTTGTTGAATTTACTCTATATGGAAAGCTCATATATTCTCCCCCTCCTCTCTCCAGGGAAAATAAATTTGACAGTTTGATGATTGGTGTCAAATGGCACTTATAGGATGCAGATGAAGGTGCTTTTTAAATGAGCAGTAGCATTTCCTAATATGAATTATTCTGTTTATTTCTTTTATTTTTAAATTTATAGTCCATCTTTCTTCATATTAGAGGCTTCATTCAGTTCTTAATAGAATTACACCTAAAATATGTTTTAATAATCACAAGCATACAATATTTATAATCACAGTAAACCATTACATTGCAATAAAACAGCCAGAAGTAAAATTAAAACCTCTAAGAACAAAGCATATAATCAAAGCAACAGGAGAGAGTAAAATACAGTTCATCCATGGAACTATGCAGAACAGAAATCTCTTTATCTGAAACCCATAGATTTTCCTGAGGAAAAAGTTCTTGGTTGCAGTGGGATATATGCTAACTTAGTGATATTAACAGATAACAAATTAACAGAGTTGGGAGGGACCTTGTAGTCCAACCTCATGCCAAATATTACCAGAATGTGTGGAATTTAAAGGTCTTTGGGGAAGGGGCCTTAAAGTATCCAACCCGCCTCCCTTTTTAAAGGCATTTTTGTGGGTTAGTTAAGGAGTTGAGTAGGTTAAAATAGCATAAAAGCTTGTATGTAGCAATGACCTTGGGAAACAGGAAGAAGAACCCCATCCTAGCAAAGAAACAGTTCAGTCTCAGGGAAGGGAAAAGCTGGAGAAGTGTTTCAGAAAAAATCCTTCCTACTTTTCAGGAGCCTGAAAAGGGAGGAGATGAGAAATACTTTCAGTCTTGCAAGATCTTTTAAATGTAATCCTACAGTAATGTATGATTAGTTCATCTGAGCGTGCTTCCTGTCTGGACTACCTCTCAAGACTGACACCTTGCTCTTTTCTTTTTAAGAAACCAGGAAAAAGGTGTCTTGCAATCTGGGTGCTATTTAGATGCGCAGTGGTTAGAATGCAGTATTGAGATCTAATTCTGCCTACTGCCAGGGGTTTAGTTTGAATCTGACCAGCTCAAGGTTGACACAGCCTTCCATCCTTCCGAGGTTGGTAAAATGAGGACCCAGATTGTTTGGGGCAATATGCTAAAATTGTAAACCACTTAGAGAGGACTATAAAGCACTATGAAGCGGAATAAAAGTCTAAGTGCTATTGCTACTACAATTCCAGCATTATGCTCAAGTTGTCCCGAAGGTGCTTTTTCAAGAGGCAACTGGACTTTCTGTTTTTTTCTTTGACATTTCACTTCTCATCCAAGAAGCTTCTTTGCTTTTCTGAGAAGTGAAACATCTTCAAAGAAAAACCAGAAAGTCCAATTGCCTCTTGAAAAAGCACCTTTGGGACAACCATGACCTTGATGACTGAGAATCTCCTAGGCCTCAAGATATCCTTAATGGTGGATACTAGAGTAATGGCCCCTATTCCTATGAGTTGTCCATTCCTCCTCAAAAGAATAATCTTCATAGGAACTTATGAAACTATCTTGTGGTACTTCATTACTTAATTTGATGCTATCTGTATTGATTGACAATGATTCCTTGAGTTTGATAGTCAGTCCTACTTAAACATTCTGTACCTCAAAATTGAACCTGACTATATGGAAAACAAAATGTTTCTTCCCTCAACACTACAAGTTAAACAAAGCAAAGCTAATCTAAATGTAAATAGATCTGATTAATACCACACAAGATGTTTATGGGTTGTTGTTTTTAACATCAGGGTAATGTTTTCTACATTCTGTCATTTCTATACACATTTGATCATAGTGATAGTTTTCATCTGTTTCATTACTTTGCAAGCTAATTTTGTCTTTCTGGGCAACTACATGCAGAGATATGCTAAATAGTGGGATAGGATTGAGGGGGGTGGAACACTGCAGAGATGATCCTGCTGACTCATTTGTGCACCATCAGTAGTCAAAAGGTTGTGCTCTTTTGGTAAAAGCAAGAAGAAACATAATGAATGCTACACAAAGGTACATTCAACTCAGCAACTTAGAAAGGACCCAACACACACAAAATCTGCTTAGCTGAGCTTGATAATTGTCTAATATAACATGTGATTTTGTCCAATTTGTAGTGCTAAATCAGGGTCAAACTCAAGGCCGTGCTTAGATTTGGCCTGTGGGGCTGCCCTGGAAACAGCAAAGGACTGGCCCGATGTGCTTCTGCCAGCAAAAACAGAGCTTGGGAGAAGGCCATTCCAAGGTCAGTTTTTATTGGCAGAAGGTTGCAGGAGGCCATCTCTCCCGAGCTCCATTTTCACTGACAGAGAGATGAAGGAGGCCATTGCAGCTGAAAATGGAGACTGGGAGCCCTTTTTTGCTGGCAGAGCACATGGGCTGTCACAGGCACCCTGACATGAGTGATAACAATCTATCCACACCCACCCTCGTCTCCCCGAGGTCCAACACAACCCTGATGCAGCCCTCGATGAAATTGAGTTTGACATTCCTGTGCTAGATGAATGCCCTGAGGTTCTGAATATTCTTGCTCCAACATGGAAAACAAGATTATGAATGGTCTGTGAACTTTGTTGCATCCTTCTTCCTCTAATCATAGTTCCTTGAGTTACCTATAAAATAATAAAGGTGGGATAAAAATTGTATAAATAAAATGGTTCAGAAGAGTTCTGCTGAAGAAAACTGTTGCAGATTTTTTAAAGTAATGGTACAGATTAGAACCCATGGAAGTTTTTTGGTATTGGAAGAATTTTTCTTTGATTAATTTCCTCCCGGTCTTTTCCTCCCCCTTTAAGACCATCCTACTCTTCTGTACTTTAGGCAACACACAAAGGATCTTTTACATGGCTGCAATATAAACATACAAACCCAGGATTTTTCAAGTTCAAGAGCAGAAAAATCTCATTCAGCCAACTCCTACAATGTAATTTAGCCTCTCCACTATAACAATTTAAGATTTTATAAAAAGGTTGGGACAAAAACTTCTCCTCTTTCCCACTAACCAGTAAAAACAACAATAACCACAAAACACAGCTGAGACTAAGGCTCAAACTGGTTTTGCATATTCTACTGTAGCTTGAAATAGGAACTGTATGCTCAGTAGAATTGCTGTTCTCAATGTCTTACTTCTATATCAAGGTCATGTCCTTGATCTGATGCTGTGTTCTGTTTGCATCTTCAATCCCATGTTCTGTTCCCACTTATGTCATCACTGTGTAGATTTGTCTGCCTCCGCTCCACATAATTAGCTAACTAGGATCAAAGCAGTTCACAAGGAGGAGAAATTGCATTGTCAGGAGGTGTCAATTCCTACACTTCGTGGGTGAAAACTTGGTAATGGGATGTTTTTGACATTAGGCCTCTGATGCACATAATTGGTAATTCCAATTCTGACATATAATGCAAAATCTAAACAGAGAAATACTTAGGTATCTGTGCACTAAATAATCTCATAGCCAATTCCCCTTGATTCAAATAAATAATTATGTTTGATCCTTCCTTACACTGAGCTTAAAGTAAATAGCCAAACTTGAATCAGTTGATTTGTCTCCTCTAATAAGATTCTATCACATATGAAAAATTGCAAATAGATACTAAGAAACATTTCATGCCACATTGGTTTAAATGATACTGTTTAAAAATTTCACATACCTGGAGTTGATAATGGATTTGATAGGTGCTAAAAAAACCAAAATTTAATCCTGCCAAATAGAAATGTTCCTGGTATATTTATAGATGATAAATATTTCTGGATAGTGAAATGTGACTATTATCAAGAAATGCTTTCGCTCATCAAAGTTAATTTGACAACTACTTTAATTCTTAGTAAAGACATATTTGGTTATAATGATATGGAAATTGCCAAGAATATCTCTGTGTACTCTTATATTTAATTTGCCTGTCTTTTCAAACAATAAAAAAACATTCTACAGATAAAAACAACCATAGATGAACTGAAATAATTATTACATACTGATGATATGTCATTGATAATTATGAATATTCTTCACTAAAATGTATTCCTGTGGTACAACACTTTGGCAAAATACCAATTAACTGAAATAAACCTCATACATTTCTTATTAATTCTCAAATATCTATAGAAATATGTAGAAACTGGGGCTTCATTTGGTGTTTGACTTCTTAAATATCTTGGAATTATTCCAAGAAAAAAGTTTTTCATTTAGAGGTGTAGATCTTTCAAATTGTTGTATCTCATGTTAAAATTGATATGAATAAATTGTTAAAAATTCAAGTGAGCTTAAAGGCAAAGATGTATTCTAAAAATGAATATTCAGAGTTGGTATTTTAATTCAGGTTTGCCATATTAATAATTGTTGTATATTTGAAACATATTAATAAATTTAAAGAGTTTTTTGAGAGAAGTAGAAATCCTCCAATTTTCTATATGTAGATTATTGTAAACATAAAGATGGAAAATTTAATTTTCAGTTAAAATTACTAACAGAGCCAAAGGTCTCATATGCAGGTCCAAAAGGACACCAGAAGATGATTGCAAGATCAGACTTAATCAAATGAAACATATTCCCAAGGGAATGGGAAAAGAGAAAAAATAGAATCTTATTGTTATCATGGTTCATCACAGAGTCAGCCACGCTGGATTTGGCATTTTTATCCACCTATCAAGTCCTTCCCAAGGGCCTAGATAGGTGGATGTTGCTGTTTAATGACATTAAAGTTATCATCACAAGAGGTAAGCTGTTCCAAATAAAGCTGACTTTTCTTGATTGACTGATGGAGATTTAGTAAATGCCAATGTTTTGGGATTGTAGTCTAGATATCTAATAGTAGGGTAGGGTAGGATAGGTTAGGGTAGAAGAAAGAAGAGGAGGGGAGTGGAAGAGAAGAGAAGAGCTTTCTTTGTTTTCCTTTGCCATAGTTGTTCTACTTGCAGGTCTTTGTATTTTGTGATTTTCTCCAGTTCTATCTCTCCAAGTATTGCCACATGCAATATCCAGACTTTTATGTCTTTCTTATTGACAATTGTTAAGTCTGGGATGTTATGTGGCAGGTGCTTGGCTGTCTGAGTTCTGGAGTCCCAGAGCAATTTAGCTTCTTCATTTTCTATTATGTTGTCTATTTTATGGTCCCACCAGTTCTTACTTGCAGGCGACTGGTATTTCTTGCAGATTTTCCAATGCACCATTGTTGTCACACCATTGTTTATAGTCAATCTGTTTGATCTTCTTGCAGCAGCTAACTAGGTTTGTTCTTTGCAGAGGCAGCATTTGCTATGTACTGCTGTCTTCTCATTTGTGACTCTGTGCGCATTTATTCTTAAAGCTTGGCCTGGTGAAGCCAGAATTAGCCTCTCTGTCTCTTCTTGCAGCACTTACTATATGAATTCTGCCCCACTCCATATTTAAATTATATTTATTGAGTAGGAAAATTAATCAGCCTGTATTCATTTATTCATTCAATCTGTCTGTCTGCCCCCCCCTCTGTGTGCATGTGGTGTGCATTGCATAGACATTAGATGTCTAGTTGAAACCATCTCAACAATCCAAGACAAATGACTTCCTACAGACTCATGTGCAAAAGTAAAACAAAAAACCTTAACCCATCATTTAATACAGTAGAACAATATGGGTTCTTAAAGCAACAACAACAATAATAGAATTGATTTAATGTTTCTCTGTTTGTCCATGAAAAAGAGAAGGTGGGGGAGAATATCTTCCTAGATAACTTCCTAAATATTATGGGGTGTGGTGTTGTTGTTTTTGTATATAGCATTGGAAAAGACTATCTTCCTTTACTATTTCATTCTGTAATCTGCTTCAAGCTACCTGAATATAAAGAAGTGGGGCTTGTTCTTTAGAAGGCTTTCTCCCCTGGCATTTGGGAGGTGCCGACTTGGAAAACCTGTTTGTAAATATCAAAGGGGTACAAAACTGCTTATTTAATTGTATTGCTTATATATTCAGAGGCAGAAAGTGAGATTCTTGCTGCTAGTGTCCCGGCTTGAGGCCCATTAGTGTCTGTCTTTGTGCCATTAGGAGTGCAATACTAAGCCATTCATTTCTCTTTAATTTGTCCCATTAGTGAAAGGTGGGATAAATTAAAAGGGGAAAGAGCATTAATGGGGAGGAGTGAAAATTGCTTTCAAAGTTATTAGTGCAGATGGAAAATGGGAAGCTTGTCTTGCACGGTCCAGGGTTCTTAGTTTTATAAGTAATTTGATTTGTTCCCAGTACTGAAACTACAATTGTAATATATGTAGGTAAGTGAAATAAAAGAGAAATTCTCCCAAGTCACTTCCCGCAAAGCGAGCTGTTATTCTTCTGCCTTCAAATTAGTCTTGACTTCTGTCAGATTTTTTTTTTTTTAGCATTGTTTTTGGAAGTGTTTCATCACTGTCTTCTTCCTAGGACTGAGAGAAAGTGACTGGTTTAAAGTCATCTAGCTGGCTTTTTGACTAAGGCAGGACTAGAACTTGGAGTCTCCTGGTGCCATTAGCAACTACATTCAACTGGCTTTCTAACTAGAAGAGTGTAATTGGTCTAATTAATAAGATTTTCTGCATGGTTTCGCAACCAGCAAATGAATGCATATCAGTCACTATCAGACAAGATGGCAGAACTAGCAGTAGACATCGTGTATTTGAACGTGAAGGCAGGAGGTCTGAAAGGGGAAGACTGAAGACATTATAAGTGAATAGGTTGGGAAAAGAAAATGGTGTGATGTTTGGACAGTCTAGGAAGAAGGAAGAGGAGAAGATGTGAGGTAGATTATAAGAGGAGAGGAAAGATAATGACATGGGACATGACAGCCAAGAAGTAAAAATAGAGAGGTTAGATATGGACAGCAGAAAAAGAGAAAAGAATAATGCAAAAAATATATAGGAGAAATTGTTATTCAAAGAGGTGAGGAGGAAGTGACAGATCAGACCAGATAATTGGATTATTTTGTTATTCTTCCTTAAAAAGAACAATTGTCCTTTTCCCAGTCAAATATTATTATCTCTCGTTAGCAGTGAGAGCTTCAGTGACTTGCACTTTCTGCTTTCATTTGCACTTGCATTAATCCAGTGGAGAGCAAAATTTTGCAATCTAATCAAGCTAAGGCTCTCATTGCATCTTCTGCTAAGCACCATGTGATCTGTTTTTCATCAGATTTTCCAAAAAGATATTAATAAAAAGTCAAGGTGTCTCTTTGTTAGGCATCTCTTAAACTTTCTTAGTAGTTTGCTTCCTGCTTTTCTGGCAGGAAGAATGCTGAATCTTGTAAACTGATACGATGAATGTGCTCAGATAACATCAGAAATCTAAAGATGAAATAATTAAAATGGGCCACAATTCTGTGTGGACACATGAAGTTGCCATTTTTTGAGTTAAGTCATTCTGCTGCTTCCAGAATTATCTTTGACAATGTGCTGATCTTGTGTGAATCATTCATAATCTGTGATATCCTTTAAAGAAACAGATCAGAGATTGAAAATGGGATTCTATGTATATCAATCAGCCTCTCAGAGTCCCCTTTTAAGGAAGATGGGTGGCATAAAAATAAATAAATAAATAAATAAAAACCCCATCATGTTATAACATTCTATGGACATTGTAATCTTTTGCATGCTTAGACAGATATTTTTTAAATTTTTAAATTATTCAAAAATTATCCTCCCCCCCATTGTAATACATAATAGTATTTGATTATTTTATTTTGGCTCATAGACAGTGATGTAATCACTGGTTAAAGGAAAGTGGGGAATAAAAAGGCAGTCCAGTATAGACTCAATCCAGGAAACATCATAGATCAAACTAGGGAAGTCTTATCTGCTGGTTCCCAAGAGAATGCAGCCAATCTGATGAGATTTTTGTAACACAGATGAACAATAATAAAGAACTGCTTTGACCTATTCACATAATTGTTCTAGTTTGCACCTCATGGAGACCAACATAAAACTAATAACAATCACTCTAAAATAGAAGTTTTTTTTTTTTAAAAAATCACATTGATAGTATCAATACACTATACAGTAAAAATAAAATTAATAACATAAAATTATAAAATACAGGAAATAAAATCTGGTACATATGAATAAAATTACAAACAGCTTTGCAGTCAATAGTCTGAATGCTGTGGACAATTAAGATAGAAAGGTATAAAAGGACATAAGGACTAGGAATTGTAAAACACTGCAGGGACATAAAGTTATGCTAATTTTTACATTTTTAATATTTCTATATTCCTATTTTCATTGCATTGTAAGCCTCCCAAAGTTACTCTAATAGTGAGATGGGTGGTATATCATTTAATAGATAGATGAATTAATAAATAAAACTTACTGTCATGCCCCTGTCAGAATCTGACTCTGAGAAGAAACCTGAACAGGAAGCCAAGTGGGAGTATGGCTTTGTTGGCTATGGACGAAACTGGGGAAGGGCAAAGTCTGGCTGGGCAGAGCAGGGAAGAAGTAGAACAAGGGAGAGGGAATTCAGAGGAAGATCCTTGCCCATCCTTCTTCATCCTAGGGCATGCAGGGAGGAACAGAGAAGAGAGTAACATGGGTTTCATGGCTTACAGGAGAGGAAAGGGTCCTGATTCCTTTCATTAATTGCAGCTGGAAACAGTGTATAAAAAAGGCAAGCTGCGTGCAGCAAGCTGTTGGGAGCAAACATGACTTTATCTTGTATTGTCGTGGCTTATCTGTGTTCCTGGCATCTTCCCAACTGTGTGAGTTTTGCCATGCTTTCAAGTCTGAAATTCTTGCTCCTGTCCTGCCAAACTAATTACTTCAGTTTGGCTTGTTTGGACTTTAAGTTACAGTTTGTGTGTACCTTGTTTTGGACTGAATTTTCTGCAGTCAAAGGCTGCTCCTCGGAGAATTTTTCTCTAGCCAGAAGGTAACCTGGACATCGGGGGAAAAGTTGGAGCTCATAAAGGGACTCTTATAGCTTATCTGACTGTGTTGCCTTTGTACCACTCCCCGGGTCATCACACTTACATTGAGTCTAATACTTGTTAAAGCTCTAGTTGTAGCATTAGAAGCAATGAAGGTTTCAGTCATGGGGGGTGGGGGATCAACTTGGGTTTTACTCCTTTCCATATGTATTTTACAGCTTTTTAATGTGGAAAGAACTTGCAGTGTGGAGACATTTCACTCTAACCTGTTTTTTAAGCTGTAGCATTAAAAAATTGTAATGTGAAATTAACAGACATAACCTTTGCCAGTGAAGAAGATGCAAAGGAGTGGTTGAATGAACAATTTTCACAATTAATGATGGAAACAAGAAAAATAGCCTTATTGTGCAAAAAATATTCATCATTTATTCTCTGGAATTTGAAAAGAGAAAGTGTGGAAGACAAGATTGTGAAACTAAGTTGTTTAAGATAAAAAAAGTCTTAAGTAGAGTCACTGACACTGAGAAAGGTGACATATAAATTTAATAAATATATACATATTGAGGACTTTTGAAAGGACATATCCCTATATTAGAACTAAATTATATTTGGAGCAAATAATCTTAATATCATAGACATACTGATGAAATCCAACAGAGGTGAAGTTGTCACAACAGAAAAGTGTGAAAAATAATCTGCTTACTTGTGTGGCATCAAGAGAACAGGAACTGAGATATTAGGAATTATTAGGATAGAAGTGATAAATGAAATGACATATTGCCCCACTGATACATTCATTTTTGCCCTTCTTTTTTAAAATAATTTTAACATAAATTCTTTAACCATGCTTGCAAACATCAAATAAGAAATGGAGATTATTTTCATAATGAAAAACTGGCAGTGTTTTTACATTTTGCATGAATATTATATATTACAGCATTATATTTATAGCATGAATAAAAGAGTACTCTTATTCATTTTGTTCCTTTATTGTGGTATATTTAGAGTTTCTAATTATTAAATTTTCTGACAATATAATTTTATTTATAAGAGAACACTGCAATGCATTCTTCATTACTGTATATTTGTAAAAAGATAAGCTATAAAGTAAAAATAGAAAAAAATATGTAAGGTTATAGTGAAGGAGCACCTTCTTAATAAAAGATTAAGCAATTAAGAGTGTCTGAAGCTAGGATTTAAAATGTGCTTAAACAGAAAAGCTGGAATTTAATTTGACTTTCAAATTGCAATTGTGACATTGGAATTATTTACTACACCTTTTACAGAATTCAGAATAAGAGATTGGAAGGAATCTTGGAGGTCTTCTAGTCTAATCCCCTATTCAAGCAGGAACCCATATACTATTCTGGACAATCTCTTCTGAAAACATCCAGTGATGGACCACCCGCAACTTCCAGAAATAAGCCTTTCCACTAATTCTCACTGTCAGGAAATTCCTTCTTAGTTCTAGATTGGATCTCCCTTTAATATCTCCTCCCCCTCCATTACTTCTTATCCTGCCCTCAGATGCTTTGGAGAATACTGTAGGTTGACACATACTGTATGTCTATGGAGATTCTCAAGTCATCCAGGTCATGGTTGTCCCAAAGGTGCTTTTTTCAAGAAGCAACTGGACTTCCTGGTTTTTCTTTGAAGACATTTCACTTCTCATTCAAGAAGCTTATTTAGCTCTGTAGGTTGATACCCTTTTCTTGATACCTAGTCCTAAATATAATGGTAGGATTGTATGGTATAGTATGTCACAAATAGGCATGACTGAGAATGTGGTCTTAAAAATGTAACAGGATCTCCTTCCAAACCTTTCTCGGTATGTTAGAGCGATAGGGATCCAACATACCTAGGATATATCACAAGGGGAAGACTTCTTTTTGCCTGTTTCTTCATTGGGGTGCCTTTGTTTGCTCCTAGCCCACTAGGTGAGAACCAAAATAATTCCTTTTAAAAGTAATGAACTGCATAGTTTCAACAGTTTCAACAAAATGCATCTAGAATTTGAGACAACTTGCTCAGCATTATCAGAAGTTTTTAACCTTCACCCAGGACAGGTGGATCTCATAAGGCAAATAATACCTTATGTTTTTAGGTAGTCAACATTTTGGAGTCCCTTCCTCCCCTCCCTTCTTCCACCCTCCCCCTTTTCCCTCATCCATCTTCTTTCCTTAACTTGGAGTAAAATCTGCAAAGAGTTTGAACAGTCTTTTACTATTGCTCTTTTCATAAGCCCTCAGTGGGGGGTCTCAGGTCATTAAGAGCCAGTCATGGTTTGCCAGACACATTTCAGCAATTTTGTTTGTCAAGTTGCAAAAGAAGCGATCAAAGCAGGAGCCATCCATTTGGACTGCTGGCCCAGAAAAGAATCATTGGCAGGGGGAAAAAAGGCACATGGAAATATCTGTGTCAGATCCCTGCAGAATATTGAGAAAAGCAAGTCAGCACTACAGGGAAGCAGGGAATATCATTAAGGCTTGCACATTCAGTCTTTCTTTTTTGCTCTTTAATTCATAGTTTTTGCTTGTTGCCGAAACAGCAACATGAATACAAAACCAACAATAGGTTGGAGACCATTTTGGGATCAGTGTCAAATGGGATTCAATCTGCCCCTCAAGGGGACTTTCTCAGATTATAAGCATTGTGGAAGACATCACTGGATCCAGGCATGTTTATGAATTATGGTTACAGAGGGCAGAACGTTTATGTCTGTAATTAAAGCATGCTCTATGTGGGAGGTTCTTATCTTGTGATTTCTTAATTAATTGTGTAATAAAGTACAGGATTTTTCACTTGCATAATGAATTCTATAGCTTTCTTGGGCTTTAATTCCAGACATAATTTTGTGCAAGTACTGTAGAAAGAGTGGGTGCTCATAAAACTGCCAGATTGATAGTTTGCTAAATGTGATTGCTGTTACAGATACCACATTTTACACCAGGACATCCTGTGCAGGTAAATAGAGCTTGGCGAGTAAAGAAAAACTTTTCTTATTTAGTTTAGTACAATGCAAGGCCTTAGATGACTATAAGGACTGATGCATTTTGTTCCATGACCACTATTGTGGTTTGAAAAATCACAACTGGTACCTGTATCAGGCTTTTATGATATGCTTAGTAAGCCATTGATGAAGCCAGCTATGATTCCTGGGTAATTGGGATTCCTCAAGCATGCTTTTGGATATATCTCAAAGCCTGCTTGCCTTCAAAAAGTTCTCACCTGTTGCTGCATTCCCTCTGAAAATAATTTGACACTGGCAGCCACGGGAACATCCTTGTCTGGTCTTTCTGCTCCTTCTGACTTATTCACTCCCCATTTCCCATGATGGCAGAGCAAGGCAGAGATTAGGGCATTGGAGAACAAAACTAGGTCTGATTTTTATTTGGCTTTATTAGTAATCTGCAAAAATAACCAGCTTGTCTTTCTTTAGTGTGACCTACATTTCAATATTGGCTACAGGAAAGTGGGGGGAAATCACCTTCTGCTCAGCCACCATGGAAATAGAGGATGCTATTCTTTAGCAAAGTAGAGGGTGTGAAGAGGAGAAGCAAATTTATTATCTGTCCTTCAGTAAATTAGTTGATTTCCACAATGACCCACATATTGTTTCCTTTTTTTCTGCAGCCACCATAGAGTCCTTGCGCACTAATGGAGAGTAGACTTCAAAGACCAATAAAGGAGAATATTTGTAGCTGAGAGTGGAACAGAGGGATCTTTCAGTGCCCTGGTAATGTTATCTAGTTTGGATAATGAAACGTCTGCAAGAAAACAACCAGAGAGCACCAAGGACAAAGCTCCCCCTCCTCAGATTTCAAAGAGCCAAAAATTCAGCATGCCATATATGCCTTGCATGCAAATAGAATTCCTGACATCTATAGAGAGTTGAGAAAAATCCCTGCCCAAAATGTCTCAAGATACTGCTGGGAAGCTAACTCTGACCAAGACAGATCTGACTAAAATCAAGCAGTTTAATGGGTTTTCACTTCCTGATTCACCTGTGTCTCCTTGAGGTGAGCGGTTAATTGAGCACTCCATGCAGCTTGGGGTAAACTGGTGGTTGCTATCATGTTTTGCTTACATGGATTTATCTCTCCTCTCCCATCTCCACCCGTCCCCTGGAGAAAACAAAGTTCCTTGGGATGCTTTACAACCATTCCTTGAAGCCAACAGCTAGTAGCGCACTATTTTCCCTGAAATTCAGCTTTCCCGATCTTTGCCTGTAAATCCCAGCTGTAAAACTCAGGCAGCGATGAAACCAAAGAAGATTCTCCAACCATTTAGAGAGCATGCAGGATTGTCTGCTAGGCTGATCTGTTTGCAATGTTGATGCTGAGTGTGCATAATGAATATCCAAGTGTCCACATTGCTGTATGAATACACTGGGCTTCTTTGCCCAAATCTGTAATCAAGCACAATGCCAGTGGAAAGCAGAATTGTCATGCCCCTGGTGGAGACTGACTCTGAGGGAGAGGAGGAACAGCTGACAGGGAGTGGAAGTATGGCTCTGGAGGTTGTGGAGGAGGCTGGGGAAGGGCAGAGGCTGGCTGAGCAGTCAGAGGAGGACCCAGTCCCATCCCCTAATGGAGAGACGTGATCTCTTCGGGAGGAGAGGGCCTTGATCCTCTTCATGGGCTGCAGGTGTGACAAAAATAAGAGTTTGGACCTCTGTACTGGCAAACGCTGGAAACAAAGTGAGTAAATATATCTAGTTTATAGTTCCTCTTTGAGTTTGGCATCTTTCCCAGTGTGTGTTATCTGTGAACATCCTCCAACCCTTATCTTGCTTGGTTTTTGTTGCTTTTTTCCTTCTTTGAGTAACTGTTTGTGTGGGAGGGTTTTTTGTTTTACGTCAAAGATATTCGGAGCATGGAAGCAAAGTGAAGGAATAAAAGGGGCTTCACCTGTTTTCTGTGACTGTGTTGGTTTTGTATCCCACCCTGGGTCATCACAAGTATTATTGTAAGTCAGAAGTGAACAGGTTCAGTATCCAGCTGGAAGCCACACTTGCCAAAATTAAGGTGCTATTTAAAAAAATAAAAAGTACAAGAGCATACAAATAACAAAAGAAAAATGAATAGAGATAAACTGGATACAAACCAGATAAAATTAACACTATTATAAAATTAACAATATAAAATATACTAGACAATACATACACTGAAAAATATTAGAGAATAAAAAGTGTATCTAAAAACTCAAAAACAAAAGCATGTAAAAGAAGAATCTAGGAAACTCCCTGAAATACAGGTAGCCCTTGACTTACGACTATAATAGAGCCCAAAATTTCTATTGTTAAGTGTAACATTTGTTAAGTGAGGTTTGCCCCATTTTACCACCTTTCCTGCCACAGTTGTGGCAACAACTTAACAGTTATTAAGTGAATCATTGCAGTTGATAAGTTAGTAACCTGGTTGTTAAGTGAATCTGGATTTCCCACTGACTTTGTTTGTCAGAAGGTCGCAAAAGGGGATCCTGGAAAACTGCAACCGTCATAAATAGGTACCAGTTGCCAAGCATCTGAATTTTGATCACGTGATCATGGGGATACTGCAGAGATAGTAACTTTTCAATGGCGTTGTAACTTTGAACCAGAGGTGGTATTCAGTTCTGATAGTAGTTCTGATCAGTTCTGGAAAACTGGTAGCAGAAATTTTGAGTGGTTTGGACAGTGGCAGGATTAAAAAAAAAAAACTACCCGTTCTGTGGGTGTGGCTTGGTGAATGTGGCATGGCTTGGTGGGTGTGACTTGGTGGGCATGGCAGGGGAAGGATACTGCAAAATCTCCATTCCCATCCTACTCCAGGGGAAGGTTACCACTGGTTCTCTGAACTACTGAAAATTTCCGCTACTGGTTCTCCAGAACTGGTCAGAACCTGCTGAATACCACCTCTGGGTTTGGAGAATGGCAAATACCATCTCTGACTAGCCCCGCCCCTATCTATTCTCTGCCTCCTAAGACCCAGCTGGGTCTTCTTTTGTTGCTCTGCACAGGAGAACAGAGCTGGAAAGCAGGTTAGTAGGGTGGGGAGGGAATGGGGATTTTGCAATATCCTTCCCCTGCCATGCCCACCAAGTTATTTCCACAGAACCAGTGATAATTTTTTTTTAATTCCACCATTGCTTTGAATGGTCACTAAATGAATTGTTCTAAGTTGAGGACTACCTGTACTATATTGCTGTATGACATCAAAAACATTTAAAACATCATTGCCTTACGAACTTGTTAAATTATCTGGAAACCATGCCTGCTGAATTTGACTAGCAGAACTTATCAGCAAATTTCGCTGACAAATCATACCATCAAACTTTGATACAAGCTCTGGGAAGTTTGATGTTTCTTTCATTCTGTACTAAGGATGAATGAAATAATGGAAGTCAAATTCCTGGCAGATCTGGGCTTTATTTTACCTTGGCACGTTTCAGGATTTTTATTTTGTTTTTGCTTCTTCTTTAACATCCAGGGGGTGCTTATTTTCAGATGGTGAGATATTAAAGATATTAAATATTTGTAATATTAAAGACCTGGTTTTAACAGACGGAATGAACAGAGTTGGGGACCTGGAGGTCTTCTAGTCCAAAACCAAATGCAAAGTCATAAAATACTGGAAAAAATGAATATAAGGAAACTGTTGTTCTGGAATATGTGAAGTAGGGTGACTGAGAAGAACCACTTTAAAAAGTGAGTTTTTAAAAGATGCCTAAAATTCTGCAAGTTGGGGTGAGCATTCTACAGTCTAGGAGCTACAGTGAAGAAAGCAACTGTGCCAAGCAACTATCCATAAACTAGAGAGCCTAGACTCCCTAGAGTCCTTGGGCATCTGGGAGATTGACAAAATTGGAGACAGAATAATTGCTAGCAAGTGATAACATCGGTTAACTTCCCAAGGTTGTTACTCAATAACTAGAATCCGGCACCCCATTTAACCTCTGGCTCTTTCCACACTCCACTACTGTGATTTACTTACTTATAAATCAAATCTATAAACTGCTCAATTCACAATTACTCGGAGAAATTTACAGATCAAACCCTATATTCTATAGTACAGTGAAACACACAAATGAAGGCAATATACTTGGAGCTGTGGTGGTCCAGTACTTAGAATGCAATATTGCAAGCTAAATCTGCCCGCTGCCAGGAATGTGATCCTGACTGGCTCAAGGTGGACTCAGCCTTCCATCCTTCCAAGGTCAGTAAAATTAGCTGCCAGATTGTTTGGCAATATGCTGACATTGTAAACCACTCAGAGAGTGCTGTAAAGCACTGTGGAGTGGTATCTACTGTAAGTCTAAGTACTATTGCTATACTTAAGATTAAAAATACCAACATTCCACAACAGAATAGCACAAACCTATTCATGGAACACATATTATTTCACCTAAGGCAACATCTGGAGGGTTGGGGGCAAGACAAGTCTCAAGATTCATTTAATGGGCAATAAGGTTGGAGCTATTTGAACATCTGAGCCACAAAAGGGAAAGCATTTCTCCTGGAAATCCGATGGCACACTTCAAAAGTGGGAACTAGAATATGTTCACTCTTGTTTGATCTTACTACATGTAATCCTTGACTTACAGCCATCATTTCCATTGCTAAGCAAAGCTGCTGTTTCATGAGCTGCACTTGTTTTTATGACCTTTTTGCCTTGGTTGTTCAGTAAACACTGCAGTTCAGGGGTGGGATTCTGCCGGTTTGGCCTAGTTCAGCCAAACCTGTAGCTCCGAAGATCATCTGGGAGCAAACTGGTTCACTCCAAAGATCAGCTGCTGGGCCCACCCACCCACCTAGGCTCCATACTGACCTTTATTTCCTGCTTTTGACGCTCAGCTGCGGCATAGCGGATTGCCTCACATCAACTGTTTGTCAGAGTTCCGGCAGTTACTTCAATTAAATCATGAGCCTTGAGCCATTCTATATCCGGCACTAACCTGGGCGTAGCCAACTCTGAGATTTGTAATTCACTGTCACCCTTGATCCTGCTTTCCCCCCACCCCTCTGGCTGAATCATCCGATGAAAAACGTCCATAGCCAAGAGTCATCAATCATGCTCTCCAATTAGATTTTTCCCCGGCAGAAGCTTCAGTCATCTAATCAGTCTCTGAAGAAAATATGAATGGAATGTACTTTCGATTCCACACTATTGCCAGCTCTTTGAAACTCCCCCCTTCTTTCTATTGTCAACTATAAAACGTATATACAAAATGTTTTATGAGTTGACACTGTTGAAGAGACAGGGAGAGTGCAAGAATGCAAGAGAAGGTCAATAGGAAAGCCTCTGCACGTGCAAAGCATGCCCACCAAACCACGCCCACTGAACCAGTGTTAAACCAATTTGAATCCCACTACTGCTGCAGTTGTTAAATGAATCACATGGTTGATAAATGAATCCGGCTTCTCCTATTGAATGTGCTTGTTGGGAGCCAGTTGGAAAGATCACAAATGGCAAGCATATGACCCCAGATGCTGCAACCATCATAAATACATGCCGACCCACATTTTGATCACATAGAATACTTTATTGGCCAAATGTGATTGGACACACAAGGAATTTGTCTTGGTGTAAATACTCTCAGTATACATAAAGAAGGAACATTCGTTAAGAATCAAGAATCATAATGTACAACACTTAATGACAGTCATAGGGTACAATCAACATCAAATCATACTAGGAAACAGGATACAAGCAACAAAGTTATAGTCACAAGTGGGAGGGGATGGGTGATAAGGAGTGATGAGAAGATTAACAGTAATAGTAGTGTACACTTTGTAAACAGTTTATGTCCAAGATGTGAGGGGTCTGTAAATATTTTCACAGCCCTCTTTTTCACTCGTGCAGTATACATGACCATGAAGATGCTACAGTGGTTGTAAGTGTATGGACTGGTTGTAAATCACTTTTTTCAGTACCACTGTAACTGAAGGATTATTGAATGAACCACAAGTATAGTATCTTGCAGTGTTCCACATATGAGGTTACTAAGGTTAAGTGTCAGGGTTCCAAGTAATAGATCCATTGCAAGCAAAACTCTGAGGCAGGTGAAGTCCTCAAAGAATAGCTTTATTGGAAATAGCATATAGATAGATAGATAGATAGATAGATAGATAGATAGATAGATAGATAGATAGATAGATAGATAGATAGATAGATAGATGATTGATTGGTAGATAGATGAAGGAAGGAAGGAAGGAAGGAAGGAAGGAAGGAAGGAAGGAAGAAAGAAAGAAAGAAAGAAAGAAAGAAAGAAAGAAAGAAAGAAAGAAAGAAAGAAAGAAAGAAAGAAAGAAAGAAAGAAAGAAAGAAAGAAAGAAAGAATTCCTTATTGGCCAAGTGTGATTGGACACACAAGGAGTTTGCTTGGTGCAAATGCTCTCAGTGTACATAAAAGGAAAGATACATTTGTCAAGAGTCAAGAATCATAAGGTACAACACTTTATAATAGTCACAGGGTACAATAAGCAATCAAATCATGATAGGAAACAGTCAAAAATCGTTAGGATGCAAGCAACAAGACTACAGTCATACAGTCATAAGTGGGAGGAGATGGGTGAAAGGAAGGATGGGAAGATTAATAGTAATAGTAATGCAGACTTAGTGAATAGTTTGACAGTGTTGAGGGAATTATTTGTTTAGCAGAGTGATGCCGTTCACAGAAAAGCTGTCCTTGTGTCTAGTTGTTCTGGTATTCAGTGCTGTATAGCGTATATTGCACATATTTGATCAAAACCAACTCTTGAGGGGCCCCTTGGTTTTCACTTAATTAAAACTAAAAGTTTTTCCCTCAACCCCAAATAATCAGTCACGTGGCCTAATCATTGCAGCTTCTGGTGGTCTGGTGATATTACTCCACCTTCCCTCAGCCAGGTGTGAGAATGTCCTTGGTTCCCAAGGTAGCTCAGCTATCTCTAATCCCCCGCTCCCTATCCCTTGCTCTAGTGTGGCAGCACTGAAGCTCCAAAATGGCTTTGGCCAGGTCAGCTTCGGGGTTGACAGAGTGATTATGAAAAGAGACTCCAGGAAAATGCATATTTGACATACCAGATGAATCTGGGTAAAGACCTTCCTTGTCATCTCTGCAGAGTGATAATACCCGATTCTGGATTGGCAGATAATTTCACCTAGTAACTTCAGGCAAATGTTAAACAGAAGGAAAAGGAAGCCAATATGGCACCCCACAAATCAGAAGCAGCAGATTCAACCTCTTCTCTATAGAAACACTGACTGCAAGCCGCCCTGGAAAAAGGTGAAGCATCATCACAGCCCCATTGCTCCCATTCCTAGAAGCTATAATCAGTCCAGAGGGCGGTCTGAGCGGTTGCTAAGCGATCAACAAGAACTAGAACACTTGCACCACCTCCATCTTGGTTCCACTCATGGTCATTGACCAGCATGTTTAAAGATGGTCTCTTTGCCTGTATATCAAGTAAGAAGAATGAATAAGAATTTTCCAGATTCTATTTTTTCCAACTTTTCAAAATGGGATGTCAGAAAACTATTGTAATGATTTATACCCATTTTGACATTTAAAATATCAATACAATCCTAACAATGGCAAAATCAGCAGTACAGATTCCTACTGTTTTGTCACTTTTTTGGAAATTCCATTTTTTTTTGGCTGCCAAGAAGCAGCTATCTGCCTCTTGCAACCCTAGATCACCTGCTCTTGTTATACAGAATGGATGGTTTTTCTTGCAGAAAATGACTGGACCAATGCTTCTAGGAAGAAGTTTCTGACATTGCAGTAATAATATCTAAAGGAGGCCTCAGCATGGATGCATCTTAAATTATGCTTCTCCGTTGGCTCCTTGAAATAAAAAGTCATAAAAATCAATACCTATAGATTACAGGTACCTTTTTGCCCCATTACATTGCTATATTCATCTACAAATGTGCACAAACCATGTCGATGTTCTCCATAGCACAGCTTTCGTTGTGAAAAATTATATTAAGGATATATTATATTATATACCTGGAACAGCATCTACATACATCTTTTTAAAGATGTTTTTTTCTGTGATCCATCTCAACTGTTATCTGGATCCTCCTGTGAAGTAAAAAAATCAAATAAATAATATAGAATCACCGAATAGAGTCATAGGAGCAGAGCCTTGACTGAGAGGTGAAGACATTTGTCTCCTTCTCGAAAGGCTGAGAGTTCAATCCTAGGCAATGACAATGTTTCTCTGTCAGAATGTAAAGAGGAAATATCTGTTGCAAACTCCGTATAGGCATCAGGAAGGGCATCCAGCCAGTAAATGCTCAGCTCCATTTAGTAACCTTGACTCCACCCTGATAAATACAGTTCATCTGCCTGGAATCCACACTATATAATGGACATTAATACAATTGAGCGAGTCCAGAGGTATTTCATGAGAAGAGTACTGCACTCCTCTGCTCACAATAGAATACCTTATGCTACCAGTCTTGAAATTTTGGACCTGGACAACCTAGAACTATGCCAACTATGGTCTGATCTACTCTAAGCTTAGTACACAAAATTGCCCACTACAACATCTTACCTGTCAATGACTATTTCAGCTTCAACCGCAATAATACACGGGCAAACAATAGATGCAAACTCAAAGTAAACCACTTCAAACTCAATTGCAGAAAATATGACTTCAGCAACAGAGTGGTCAATGCTGGAACTACCTGACTCTGTTGTTACATCCTCAAATCCCCAAAACTTTAACCTTAAACTGTCTACCGTGGACCTCACTCCATTCCTAAGAGGTCTGTACATAAGCACACCAGCATGCCTGCTCTCCCTGCCCTACTGTTCCCATTTATCCATTTATTCGTACTCATTTATTATGTATATACTTATACCTGTTTATGTGTATATGTTTATATGTTATCTTCATACTTATACTTGTTTTCTCATATATGCTTGACAAACAAAATAAATAAATAAAATAAAATAAAAGGAATTACAGGATTGTAGAAAAAAAAAAAAACCAGAATAGAATGATAGAATCAAAAAGTTGGAAGATCTTTGGATCCAATATTCTGCTTAATGTAGGATTTCGATGTAAAGGACCTTTAATCCTAACCTTGCTTAAATAGAGCCAGGCAGGAAGGAGGCATCATCTCACTAGGATTTTGATTCAATTATTGGGCTTCTACTGACACCATATTTGAAATATGTTGTCATAGACCCCTCTGCTTTGTCTTCTCAAGGTTAAAATTTCCAGCCTCTTCCATTTGTTTTTATAGAATAGAATTTCCAGTTTCCTGATTTATCTGTGTTGCTTTCCCATGAACCTTGTTTCTCTGCATCTTGTAAAGCCTTGTGCCAAACCTGCAGAGAGGTGGGGTCTTAACAATGCAGAAGGAAGTGGAACTATAATTTTTCACGCTTCAGAAGCTACTTGTAATCAGGATTTCCTCTTGAACATGAAAGAGAAGACCTGCATAAGTGATGTGTGATGAGAGGTATATTTCCTCGATGAAGATTGTGGGTTTTGCATTGTAATTTGCTTGTTTCTCATTGATTCTTATAACTTTTGGGAGGAAGGAATTGTGACATCACAAATTAAGTGAGAGTACAGAAAGTGGTGATGCCAAGCACACACACACACACACACACACCATTTCTATCCACTCTGCTTCCACCTCCCTTGATGTAAAAAAGGGGAACATTTTTTTTGTCTCCTGAAGTCTTTCCAGTATTCTTTCAGGCTATTGTTCCTTCCTGAAAAGAGGAGTTGATGTGGACATTCCTTATAGCTCTGACATTCCTTTTCTTTTTTTTTTTTCCTCTTCATTCTGTTTGTTTTTCTGGTAACTTATTTGTTTAATTACCTAGGACAGGGGTGTCAAACTCAAGGCCCAAGGACCGGATCCTGGCCCGTGGAGCTGCCCTGGAAACAGCGAAGGGCTGGCCACCACAAGCACCTTGACGAGTGTGATGTCGAGCTGGCCACTCCCCTCTGCCCATTCCCCCCACTGATCCCCCAAAGTCAAACAACCCTGATGCTTCCCTCAATGAAATCGACCCCTGACCTAGGATATAATATGTTTTTTTTCTTTTCAGAAAAGAGCAACAACCTGGCAGGTCTTGTCCATAGACCATTTCTGTCATTTGTCCTTTGATACTTTTGCCTGATGGTGCAGGCACAACATTGTAAAATCAGCCTTTATTTAATCCAGGAGAACCAACAGAAAACAAGGGAACAGTGTGTGTATATTGGAAAGACATCTTCACCAGGTTGGTTCCTGAGCCGGGAATAAAGAATACAGTCCAGTTGCTTGCATCAGAGGTGAAATTTATTCTGAGAACTCAGTGCACAAAAATCAGATGTTGGAGGTGACCACATTAAATCTCAACACAGATAATCCTTGACTTACGACTACAATTGAGCCCCAAAATTATGTTGTTACGTGAGGCATTTGTTAAGTGAGCCTTGCACCCATTGTATGAACTTTCTTGCCACAGTTGTTAATACCATGGTTGTTAAGTGAATCTGGCTACCCCATTGATTTGGCTTGTCAGAAGGTCATAAAAAGGGATCACATGATCTCGGGACACTGCAATGCCCTAAGTATGAATCAGTTGCCAAGCATCAGGATTTTGATCCCATGAACACTGGGCTGCTACAAAGGTCGTAAGTGTGAAAAATGGTCATAAGTCACTATTTTCAGTGCTATTTTAATGTTGAATGGTCACTGAATGAACTGTTGTAAGTCGAGGACTACCTGTAGTCCCTTATACAAGAAAGTGTTCCTGCACAAAAGTGCACCCCTTAGGAATTCTAAGACAATGTACTTAGACAGATTTTCTGGAAGAGACATCTTTGCAGCTGGTTTTGAATCCAGAAGGAAGAATGTGTGAAGGGAGGACTCACTTTTCTTTCCACAGGCTAACCAAGTCTGAACGCCGAGTCCACTTCTGTAACAAAGGAATTATCCATTTGCCCTCAAGTGCTTACTAAAGTATGAGTGCGGATGGCTAGATTCACAGGTTTAAGCCTCGAACTTTCTTGTTATTGCACAAAATAGAAGACAAATCCAATTCTGAAAGGGCACAGGTGGCAGATAAGAGCGCAAGGTCTCCTCATTACAGATTTTGATTTGTTTGCCAGCTTTTCCAGATGCTTGTCTTCTCAGCCAAGTTCTGAGACTAGAGTCACAACCTGCACAGATTGTGGGCTGAAGGCAGGCAAACCAGTAGGCCTTTCATGTCTCTTTCTTTGTCTCTTCTCACAGTTCCTCTCCAGATGGCACATGTTTCTCTCAGTTGTTCCTCTTCACAGCAGTCGCTTCCCACCTAAGTTAATCTGTGTCAGTTTCTGAGGCAAAAACAGATCTACATCTCATTCTTGTTCAAAAACAAGAATGCGTTCTGTGCCAGCTTTGCATGAAAACTATTGTGCTCAGCTTTGAAAACAGATTTGTATAAGTTAGTTGTTTTTATATTCCAGTTGCTGGAAAGGAAAGTATTAAAAATACCAACCAATCAATAAATATACACAGCGTAGGTACATAAATATATAAAACAAGCTTCTTTTGGAGACTCTAAGACACTAACTAATGCCTTACAACCTCACAAATAGTGCCCCAATCCAGTTGTTTTCTGAAATTTGGGTTGCTGGCTGAATTAGAATTTGCAAGACAGATACAAAAGCAGGTCCAAGATCAAATTAGAAGATTTTTTTTTTAAATCATAGGCAAAGTATTCACCTTACCAGGCAGACCAGAAAGGAAACACAACCAGATAAGCGATTTCTATTTCATTGTAAAGCTACTTACTAAGAATCTTGCAAGTCTGAAAGTCCCTTCCAAGCCTCTTGCTCCATCCACTATACAGCTGAGGGCTCGTCTGTCTCTTATCAGATCATTCCCTAGGCAGCATCTCTTTACCCATACACCATTACATTGACATTCAGGTATTCAGCACCATCTATTGGAGCTCTGTTATCTAGTTGATCAGCTGAGATTGGAGAGTGGAATTAGGTATTAACCCTAATATTTCCAAACTTTGTTTTCTAAGTTGGGCTTCCTCCCTGTTTCCTGCCATATTTCCTTTGCTGATCACTACAACTGCTGTATTCCTTACTATGTCCATCCACCTTCCCATAATACTGTTTAAAGAGATGGTTAGTATCCATTGCATTCTCACCTGATGGTTGCTTTGAACTATTAACTCTGTAACCACTGTTTACATTCCCATAAAACACCTTAACTATTATTATTATTATTATTATTATTATTAATTACATTTATATACCGCCCTTCTCCCAAGGGACTCAGGGCGGTGAACAGCTCATCTAAAAACCCCACAAAAATACAAAAGTTAAAAAATAATTAAATATTTAAATCAGCTGCTGACTAAAATTAGGAAACCCTCCCCCCACCCTTAAAAACCCAAATTTAAATTTAAAAATGGAGATCAAATTTAAAATCATTATCTCAGCCCAGGCCGGCCTGCTCAAAGAGCCAGGTCTTTAACGCGCGCCTGAAGGCCCTCAGGTCCGTGCCGGTACGGAGTTCCGGTGGCAGAGTATTCCAGAGGGCGGGGGCACCCACAGAGAAGGCCCTACTCCTTGGCGCCGCCAGACGACACATAGCGGCCGACGGCACCCGGAGCAGACCCTCCCTGTGGGAACGCACCGGCCTGTTGGAGAGCGTTGGCAGAATGCGGTCCTGAAGGTAACCTGGTCCCATGCCATGGGTCGCCCTAAAGGTCAAAACTAGAACCTTAAAGCGAACCCGGAGAGCCATCGGCAACCAATGCAGCTCGCGCAGGAGAGGCGTCACATGGGCGCTACGCGACGCCCCCATAATCACCCTCGCGGCTGCATTTTGCACCAACTGGAGTCTCCGGATGCTCCCCGCAGGGAGCCCCATGTAGAGGGCGTTACAATAGTCCAGGCGAGAGGTGACAAGGGCCTGAGTGACCGTGCGCAAGGCGTCCCGATCCAGGAAGGGCCGCAACCGGTAGATCCGACGGATCTGATGAAATGCCCCCCTGGAGACGGCCGCGATGTGATGTTCAAGCGACAGCCGTACATCCAGGAGGACTCCCAGGTTGCGAGCCCTCTCTGTGGGGGGCAGAACTTCCCCCCCAATAGCCAGCGAAGGTATCAACTGGCCATATCGGGGCGCCGGAAACCACAGCCACTCGGTCTTGGATGGGTTGAGCCGAAGCCTGTTCCCGCCCATCCAGTCCCGCACGGCCTCCAGGCACCTAGACATAGCCCCCACAGCATCGTTGGGGTGGTCCGGAGTGGAGATGTACAACTGGGTGTCATCTGCATACAGATGACACCTCACTCCAAGACCACGGATGATCTCGCCCAGCGGCTTCATGTAAATGTTGAACAGGAGGGGAGAAAGGACCGACCCCTGAGGCACCCCACAAACCAGGGGCCTAGAGGTGGACCTCTCCCCCCCCGCCAACACGAATTGCGAACGGTCAGAGAGGAAGGAGGAGAACCATCGAAGGACGGTTCCACCAATCCCCAACCCCTCCAACCGTCGCAATAAGATACTATGGTCGATAGTATCAAAAGCCGCCGAGAGATCTAATAGGACCAGGACAGAGGAGAACCCTCTGTCACGAGCCCTCCAGAGATCATCAACCAACGCGACCAATGCCGTCTCAGTGCTATGTCCAGGCCTGAAGCCCGATTGGAACGGATCGAGGTAAGTTGCTTCCTCCAGGTAACTAGTCTGACCTCTCTGAAAAACTCCAGAAATTTCCTCACTTTACCCCTTTGGGGAGATTACAAGCCATGCATTACATAAAGTATTTTTGTTTCAAGACTGCCTCTGTTCACAACATTTAATTGATACCATCCATTGAAATTAATAATACAGAGATTCCAGATTAATAAGAGTCAGTAGGAAAGTTAATTTAGAAGGAAATGAAGAATGTCCTGAGATTTCCCATATAAAGAAAGCTGGAGAGATAATGCAATTGATATCCTACTCCCGTCCCATTTCCTATATCCACAAGACTTCAGGCAAATCACAAAATTATAAACCTCAAGCAATCCTTTAAAACCATGCTCAATTAAACCATTTATTAAAATTAGCTTAACATTCACATTAAAATAAGATGTCAAGCCCGACCCAAAACTTAAAAACAAGGTCATATTTTAAGACATAAATGCTTGGCAGAGGAACGTGATCTTTGCCAACCATTCAAATGTTGGCACTGCAGTTATCCAGATTTTAGGGAAAAGACAATAACATTTTCCTTATAGTCCTAGGTGAAATATCTGGAGTGCTCTATCCTGGGTTGAATGCACAGGATGGGCAGATTCAGAGAAGATAATGCCCCAAATATCCTGAACCTGACATTTAAACTGTACTCAAACAAGCTGGCATGGAACTGAGCTGGTTCATTTTGCTTCTGGGTCATCTTTAAAAGTAGCCCCAAGTAAAGCACACGGTAGTCAGAATGAGGGCATGAGTAATATAGGATCCAAAAAGAGCTGCAATTGGCTCAATAGAATCTTGAACAAAGATCCCATCATGGCCTCCATCTGTTCATTGAGCAGAACCTTGGAATCCAACAAAATCCCCAAATCTCAGATTTGTTCCTTTAAGGACAGCATGATCCCATTAAGAACAAGCACTGGAGTCAACATAGAACCAAATGGTTTCTGAAAAAAAATGGTTTCTGATTTGCTGGGATTCAGTTCCAGCTAGTTTTGTCCCCCACAATCTCCCAGAGCCCCAAATTCCAACTGATGATATATTCCATTTAACCAGGTGGGAGATGTATCACAGGGTTATCAAGAGTCACTTAGGCATAGCAGAAACTGTTTGTAAATTTCAGTAATGGATTAAGACAATGTGTGAATTCAACCTAAAAGTAATTTAAAAAACCCCATTTTAAAAGATTGCCCAATCTAAGATAGGATAGATTTAAAGGGAACCTATTCTATGCTTTGTAAGTTACCAGGACACAGAACCACCATTGCTCTACTACTATCCATGAAAATCAAAGAGAAACTGTTTTAAATTTGGGGAGCTGAAGCTCCCTGATAGACATCAGGCTATCCCCCTTTTTCCTGAAGTTTGGGAAACTTTATCGAATTGTTTTGGGAAATCTCCTTATTTTATGATGCTATCATTATCTTTTTATTGTAATTTTATATTTGGGTATTGTTTTATTGTTTTAATAGCTATTTTATGTCACAGGCAATTCGCTTGGTTTTATGGTCTCTATAAGCCAGAGAGAATCTTTAAATTGTTTGTTCCAGATTAAAGACTTATATACTAATACCATGAAAGATACAATAGATATACAATAAAATACAATAGTAGAAGAAAGCAAGGTCAACCCCCTACTGTATCTTTACCAAGAAAACTATGGATATGTCCATCTAGTCACTGAGATTCAAGTTCAAGGAAGTTTTTGTCTTTACAGATAGTCCTTGGCTTACAATTGGTTGCTTAGCAATTCAAGGTTGCAACAGACCAACCTGAAGGCTACTTATAATCCATATTCAAAATTCTGATTGTCAACACCCATCTCCCCCGCAATCTGGTGGCTAAACTTTGAGCACTCAGCAACCAGGCTTCATTTACAGCCCAATCCATCTTTTATGACAGTTTTTGTCAAAAGCTACATGTTTCCCCAAAAATAAGTTCCAACCAGAAAATAAGTCCTAGCATGATTTTTCAGGATGCTTGTAATATAAACCCTACCCCAAAATAAGCCCCAGTAAAGGTCATCATTTCCCAAACAATGAGCCCTAAGCAAGAAAAGTTAGACTTAAGATTATGCTTAGGTTAGGTTTTCATTGATTTTTCAGGCATTGTAAGATATATGTGTATCTGCAAGTCCTGAAATGGGTGCTGGGATATTCCACTGTGAAATTTTTGTGGTTGGTTGTAACATGTCCTATAACTTTTCTAGGTATAGTTTTTTAAATATCTTAGGTGGTTTGGGGCAAAAGTACTGTAAAACAAGCATATTTTAGTGTATACAATAGGAGACTTACACATTCTTTTCTTTCTTCTCTTTTCCACATTGTAAATCACAAATCAGCTAAACAGATAGCATTCACACAGCAGTTCCAGAATGCTCTAGGTACTTCACATACCTTATTAGCACAAACAAATACTGTATTTGTTAGAAAACAGATAATTGTCAGAAGTCACTCAGGACTGGAAATGAGAAGAAAAGATAGCAAAAGTGAACTTTCTTTCCCCTTCTATAGTACCATTAAAATGAACTGGATGCTTTTAAAATAGAAAAGTGGAATAATGAAAAAATGCAGTATTAGTTCCTGTGTGCATGTGTGTGTGTGTGAGGGTATATTTATGTGTGTGTGTGATTGCACAAGGTACAGCCAGGAAAGATTACACTGAAAGAAAATTGTCAGGTTTCATAGAGAGGGGTGAACCAGGAACTTGGATATGAACTAGAATACTGCCTACCATCTTTTTTGTGACATATGCAGGAAAAGCTAAATTGCTGGTTCCAATAACCTACATTAATCAATTCTATTCTGGCCTCTAACCTCAGTTCATTGATTATGCTTTCCTCTTTTTCTCCATGTTGAACATATTCCCTAATAATGTTAGCACCCATTTCAAGGTTAATTGCCACACTAACCTCTCTTCTTTTCTTGTTGCTTTGTTCTAGGAATTTTGCACATTCAGCACTAGCTTTTTCATCTTTCAGATAACCAATCAACAGTGATAGATAGATAGATAGATAGATAGATAGATAGATAGATAGATAGATAGATAGATAGATAGATAGATAGATAGATAGATAGATAGATAGATAGATAGGTGAATAGGTAGGTAGGTAGGTAGGTAGATACAGATAGATATAGAGGTAGGAGATAAGAGATAGATAGATAGATAGATAGATAGATAGATAGATAGATAGATAGATAGATAGATAGATAGATAGATAGATAGATAGATAGATACAGATAGTTATAGAGATAAGAGATAAGAGATAGATAGACAGACAGACAGACATAGATTCTTCATGGGTCAGCAGAATTCTGTACACAGAATTCCAGCAAAGGCAAAAATATAGCGGTATATACTTGTCAAAATAACCACAAAAAGCACCCTTTATAAAATGTGGAACCATTCCATATGAATATTTGAGAAATTTCTGTTTTAAAATATGGGTGGGGTTTTGCCAGTTCTTTTTACAAGATAGCTTATCAAAATAATTGACATTCATCACAAAGTGGATTTATAAAGTAATAGTTGCTCTTTGAATCATCATCATTTTTTTTAATGTAACAGTTTGACCTTAAGCTAGCATGACCTCTACTTTTATTTGCATAATCTATCCCATAGAATTATGGAAGCAGATTACGATGAGAGAAATTAAAATCAATCTACTGGAAATACAATCGAAGCCAATTGTTTCCCTTTCAGAGACAGAGGTTATGGATTCAATTTTACAGACAAAACACACAGAGAGACATACATGCAACACAAATGTGGAATTCACTATGATGAGTTGTGGTGCTGGCTACCAGTTTGGATGACACTAAAAAGTGGTTAAACCAGGGTTGTCAGACTTGATTTTATTGAGGGCCACATCAGGGTTGTGTTTGACTTTGGGGAGCTGGGGTGGGTGTGGCCATGGTGGGTGTGGCCAGCTTGATGTCAGGGGAACCTATGGCAGCCTGAGCATTCTGCCAGCGAAAACGGGCTCCCGACTCTGTTTCTGGCTGCGATGGCCTCCTGCAACCCTCTGCCAGTGAAAACGGAGCTCACGAGGGCTGCACGTGGCCCTTCCAAACTCCATTTTTACTGCCAGAGGCACCACAGGCTGATCCCTTGCTGTTTCCAGGGTGGCCCTGCAGGCCAAATCTAAGCACCCCATGGGCCAAACTGGCCCGCGGGCCTTAAGTTTGACACTCCTGGCTTAGACCAATTTATAGAAGTCATGGTTACTGTTAAGCTAAAGAAAAGGCAGAGGAAAAGGCAATGGGAGGGTATACAAAAGGCAATCAGTTCAATAAAGTGGCTTTGCTCTTAATGTGTAATACAGATTCTTTACTGGCTTATATAGATATAGAGAGTCTTGGAAGCACCACGAGAGATCATTGGAGATCAATAGCTATTAGTCTTGACTGGCTTTGAAGGCCATCTGCTGGAAGACTAATGGGCTTCCTTGTGCAGTTGATTGGCCACTGTGAGAACAGATTGCTTGAATAGATGAAGCCCAGTCTGGCCCAGCAGGATGCTACTTCTGTTCATAAAATTGGCATGGAGTGTCTGATGCAAGCTCCATTTCTTTGTATGCCCCATGCATGAAAAAAAAAGTGGCATGACTGGCATCACAACGCTCCATCTGCATCTTGTTGATTTTGACTCTTGTCTGTTGACATCCATGCTGGGAAGCTTCAACCAAGTTTAAGCCAGCAGAGAGAAAGAGCGCTTCTTACATCTCTGCTGACACAGTTTAGACCTGTTCTCTGCACAAGAACATAGTGCTTAAAAAAGAAAATGGGAGAATTGCCTCTCTTGGTGCATCAGATGAAGATACACTTGGACGCGGAGGAGAAAAGTGTGATGTCTAGATTTCCAATCTTCACTTAAGAAAACCACCTTAGCTTCTTTATTTCAACACTTTATTGGATTCCTTCTGTGATGATCAGCAAGAATATACAGTATTTATGGAGATGTCACACTTGGAAATAAAGCTAATGAGATTTTGGTTATTTTTTAAAAAAGCTTTTCAGCTTGGGAAGATTGGAAGTGTCCAAAAAAGTGCTTTAACCAGTGAGGCATCAGGATATAACTAGTCAGTCTCTTGTTCCTTTCAAAATGCATTGGCCTGCCACATTTAAAAAAAAAACCAAAAACTAAATAAATCAATTTCAGATATGGAATGCTTTTGGCATCATCCTTCTTTAGGATGTCTTTGAGTTCCACATAAGCTCCACTGGAGAAACAAAAATGCGGAAAGGTTTGCAATTTTTTTTTTAAAAATGAAACCATCTCCCCACATCTCCCCCCAAAAAGGTACAGATAAGCTAAGGCTGGATGAAGACTTAAACGAAGAATAATAGAAAAAGAAACTCACACTATCATCTTTTAATACAAATATATTTTGTAATGACCCTGGGCTTTATCTCTCTCTTCAGTCCCATTATTTTAAATAAATAATAATTATAATACTTTAAAAAAAACTTTCTATGTTGTCCTTCAAAACTAATGCAGATGTGTAGGAGAGGCACAGCAATGATTTGCATTTTTGGGGTTTATGTGTTTTTATATGTTTTTTTAACATATGGTCTTATTACTGCTTTGCATTTTGTATTTTATATTCCAATATAACCTAATGGCTAATCAATAATCTATTATTATTGTAGACCAGATTAGTTTATTGTATGTTTTACAGGTGAATTGCAACAATGTACATACAGTTTATACAATGTACATTTAGGAATTGGCAGTTAAAACCATGTTGACATACAGGGATTTACTTCTCGGGAGAACAGTTTTGTAAATGACTAGCATAAATTGTTCCGATTGTATAAATATAGGAAAATATAATGGCTGTGAGAGCAATAACAATGGCTGTTCCAAGGATGGACTGTCATTATGCTTAAAGAAAATGAGGATCACACTTCTGACAATGTTTTCAAGGGTCTCAAGTCATTTTATGTACTACCACTTTGAAAATTAATTAAATTGAACTCTTACTCAATAAGATTTGGTAATCCAGCTCTAGCGATGCCCTAGCATGTCCATGGCAGCATGAGCTCCCATTATTTGCCTCAGCTCCTGCCCATCTAGCAGTTTAAAAATATGTTCTGTGTGAGTAGATAAATAGGTACTACTTTGGTGGGGAGACAAGCTGATGCTTTGTTCAGTCAGTCAGATTCCTGATGCTGTGAATCTTCCCAGTTGCTGTGCCCGTTTGTGAGGTAGCTCTGGGAAAGGAAGGAGCCTTGAGTGGCACTGCAGGAAGAACTTCTTGTCTTTCCATTGGTGCAAAGCCAGCATATCCTCCTGTGACTTATCCTTGAGAAGCACTCAAGCATTTCCTATAACCGGGCTGGTATCTTGGCAAACCAAATTGTTACTCTGCAATAGCATTGTGGTCTCCTGGCTATTGTAACTAAAGCCATACACTAATGGAAACTAATCAAGAAGTGGAAACTAATCAAGGATGGAAACTAATCAAGGAGAGAAGCAACCTAGAACTAAGGAGAAATTTCATGATAGTTAGAACAATTAATCAGTGGAACAACTTGCCTCCAGAATTTGTAAATGCTCCAACACTGGAAGTTTTAAAAAAGATGTTGGATAACCATTTGTCTGAAGTGGTGTAGGGTTTTCTGCCTAGGCAGGGGGTTGGACTAAAAGACCTCCAAAGTTCCTTTCAACTATGTCTATTCTATTCTGTTCTATCTATTCATAATAATACTGGGACAGCTTAACATCCAAGTGAGTTTAATTATTTGTACACAAAGATAGGAAGGTGTTTGAAGCAACACCTTTTTCTGGAGTCACACTGGTTTGCGGAACTACAGGTAGTCTTCGACTTACAACAGTTCAAAGTTACAATGGCACTGAAAAAGTGACCTTTGACCATTTTCCACAGTTAGGACCTTTCCAACATCCCCATGATCATTCAGACATTTGGCAACTGGTTCGTGTTTATGACCATTGCTATGTCCCAAGATCATGTGATTTACCTTTGGCGACCTTCTGACAAGCAAAATCAGTGGGGAAGCCAGAAATACTTAACAACTGGTTTACTAACTTATCAACTGCAGTGATTCACTTAACAACTCAGGCAAGAAAGGTTGTAAAATGGGGAAAAATGGACTTAACAAATATCCCACATAGCAACAGAAATTTGATCGTAGGTCATGGAGTTGCCCGTACTGTCTGGTACTATAGCAGGTGTTCTTTTGCCTCTGAGTTTGGGGTCTAATATCCAGGCTGTAGGCATTAAAGATGCTTCATCTATGTCTACCCTCCATGCCAGCATCATAGCTGAAGTATAATTTTTCTTCATGATTTATGCAGTCAGAAGTCTCTTGCTCATTTGTCTTACAGCCTGTGCCAAGGAAACATTATGGAGCACATGACATCTTCTGCAAGCAACAGTGTGTGTGTTCCTGTGATCCAGTAACACTGGCATTGCCCTTGTCTACCAGGAATTAATGGAAATTTCTCTGACAAAGATGAAAATTATATACTTTTGATTTGTTTCTTCAGCGACCACCCTTTGTATTCACCAAAGCCTTCTATAATTCAAGCCCATTGTTTAAATCCTTCATACCAACAAAAAAACTCATAAATTTCTCAATGAATTGCTGAAAAGTAAAAATTCTATACATTTATGACCAAATGCTACCATAACTATATACTGTACTCTGAAGTAGACATGAACCTGAATACATACAGTAAGCCTCCTATGCATATAGTTTTGCTCAATGAATGGATTTGGTCTTTGTGATAAATCATTTTTCATGGCAAATAATCTTTTATTCTTCTGTCTGCAGCATAGCAGGATGCCCCGAAGGACACTTTGAAAAACACCATGTGCAAGTGTACACATAATGGATGTTGTGGCAGAATATGTGATGCCTGTTTGTGTGACCCAGGATGGTATAGCTGTTTCTGACATCTAAGTAAGTCTAGTTACTAAATGTTCTATTTAGGGAAGTTGAAGTTTCAGTCTCAATTTTAAGAACTTTCAGCCTTTGCAAAATATTCTGTCAAACAGAGGTTTGATATTTGGAAGGGGTTTATTTCTTTATTTTTTTCTTTAACAATTCAAAACAGCTTACAGCCTAATTTTAGAAAACAGTCATAAAAAACACTACAGATTAAGCTTCTGGATAATGCTAAGAATATTCACTTAAAATGATAGAAAAGTGTGCAATTATCTGATCGGTTTGCACAAGCTTACTTTGAAAGATTGTCTTTTAATAGTCCATTGAATTTTTCTGCCTCAACCCTCTGTCCTTCAAATAGCCTCGGATGAGCTGAAATCTTGGAAGAACTGGCAGATGCAAAGCTGAGGAAAATTATTCAATTTAAAGTATCTTTTGATGTTTGAAGGATTATTTTTAAGGCATGTATTTGTATTGCCAGCAAAAGCAGAGGCATCCTTAAAGAACCATCTCCTTCACATTCAAGGATGTCTGCTACATCATATATGATTGACATCAAAATCTATTTATCCAGATTTAATTCAAATGAAATCTGATTGTGAAGTAAGCAAGAGATGCAAAGGAACAAATTTTGATGTCAAGGTCTGTTGCACTGAATTTACATTTCTTCCCATTTTCATCATTATTACTATTTTGAATAGAAATGACTAACCTTTTTGTGACAAAGATTGGTCAAGAGTTGCAGAGGAGGGGTAATGTTGCAGTGCAACCAGGGGTGTATATCAGATAGGTGCCAAAATCAGGATTTCAATCTTTACACTAAATTCTTTAGAGTTTCTTAGATAGGAGGTTATAACTTTTTAAAAAGTAGGCTTCCTGATTGTTTGTTTTTCATATTACCTGATATAGATTTTTCCAGTGGTTTTCTGTTTCAACATAGCAGGATATCAGACCATTAATTGTAACCAATACTGATTAAAAGGATTCTGTAGATCAGGAACAATTTTAAGAACTTTCAGCTTCCAGAATTCCTCAGCCAGCCATGCTGGGAGTTAAAGTCCACAAGTCTTAAAGTTGCCAAGCTTAGAGAGTCATGCCGTAGACCATAACTATGGAGCTTGAAGGTCATATGTGACATTGAAACTGCATGTTTCAGACTCTTACTCTAAAGAATGGACTGTGCCTAGCAATAATCATATACTGCATTCTTGGGGTGGTGGGGATATTCTTAGAAATATCATTCAAAAATATCATTTAGAAAATGTAAAAGACAATTGATACCATGTTTCCCTGAAAATAAAATCCAACCAGAGAATAAGTCCTAGCATGATTTTTCAGGATGCTTGTAATATCAACCCTACTCCAAAAATAAACCCAGTTACAATCATCAGCCCTTGGGGGGCAGTCCCCCACCTGATACTATGTTTTCTCAAAAATAAGCCCTAATATATCTTTTGGAGCTAAAAATATTGTAAGAATGGGTCGTATTTTCAGGAAAACATGGTATATACATTCGTACACAATGAGCTGAAAACCACTCTTACTTATACATAATCTTTGCTTTCCTCTCAGAAAGGTTATTTTGGAGAAGCTGGTCAACTAAAATACAGTTGTCCTTACATTAAAAAAAACAAACAAACACCAAAGCCACAAATATTGAAAGGGGAAATAACTGAATGAGAAAATATGATTTGGGGTGGGTTAAGAAAAGAAAATCAGACCTCTTCAACTGAGATCTTTGATATTTTACAGTATAGTTCCAGCTAACATGGACAATTATCAGATAGATTAGAAGTCATAATTTTAAAGATCTGTGTGATTTAAAATGTTGGATTTAAATTATTCTCAGGTTCAGGAGTCATATTTCCACAAATATTAGAAGAGAATTTTCAATATGAAATTCATCTGAATCTTCATTTCCAGGCAGATTCCTTCAAATCATCAATAGAAATTTTTTTTCAAACATTGATAACATTTCATTGGGACAATAATAATTAATAGAGAAAATACTGTTTTGCCAATGACAGCTAAGCTTGTAGAATTCATTATATGAGGAGTAATTGATGGAATTGTCTCTCTGATAAATATGCTTAAAAGATATTATATTTTCTGGAGGCTTAGATAGGTAATCTTGAGAGAAAAGATATAGAGTGCATTTGTTTAATTGCTGACTGGAAATATCAGTTAACTGGAAATAAATCCTCCTTTTTGCCTTAATGAATGTATATCCAAGTGTATCTGTGCTTGTGGAGAGAGCAGAATTTTGTACCAAAAAATATTTCCAAACTTTGTAATAAAAGCTGAACAGCATAAAAGCTGAACAGCATAAATCAGAAAGCTGGAAAACAATTTACTACCATTAGAAAGAAAAGAGGAAAAATTAATCTTTTTAAATATTTTATGTGGGTATTGTATACTCTCTTTCCCACATGTGCTTCAAATTATAAAGACCAGTAGCTGACCTGGATTTCACATCTGAAATCCACACAAAAGTAAAAAGCATTTTATTAAGTCAATTTCCAGCAATCATAATTCTATTAATATTTTATTTGACTGTGTTCACACAACTTGCTGGAATAGGTGATCTACTGACCCAGATAAATGCTAAAGTTGATATTTTGAGTATGTTTTTCTCTTTGTCTTGATACCTGAAGCAATAAAAGAGGAAGTAAAGAAGTCTGTCTATCAGTGCTGTGTGAATCCAGGCTGTTGGGTGAGTTTATGATTTAATGTATTTTGTTAAAGTTCAGCAAGCCTCTCTTCTCCTAGCCTTTCATGAAGTACTGAAGACCCTCAAGCACTGGAAGGAGGCGTGTTGAAAGCTTTACTTGGCATTTTCTGTTTATGGCTTTAATAGTTTAATATTATTTTTATGTTATTTTAATTCTTGATTGAGAGTTAATAGAGCCCAGAGTTTGGGAGAGAGAGAGAGAGGGAGGGAGAGAGAATCATGAATCATGCTTACTACTTTGAAGATAATTATTGTTGTGGACACTTGTTATAGATGATATTTTTATTGTGATGATGGTGAGATCTTTTATTTCACGTTAGATAGGTTTGTATTGGTTGTATGCCTCTCAATGTCCTCCATGATGAAGAAGATTCTAAATGCAGCCAGAAAGTTTATTTTGTTTTTGTTTATTGTATGGTGTAAACCAGGCATTGGATTCATTCAGTTTATAAGTTAAGTAATTTGGACATGAGAGATGGTACCTATGGAGGGAGATCTTGAATTTCCTAGGAAGAAGGGGTGTGAAAGAAGCAACAGCACAGCTTGGAGCTGGATAGGAGTCATAGGCACAGCTGGAGTTGGGATAGCCAGGAATTTCCCAATGTATAACAATTTAGGGAGAGAGTAGTAAGAGTTTAGTCTGGCAAGATTCTGTCTATTGTGTGCAAGCAAATAAAGAACTAAACTCTGAGCCTGAATTGTTCCATGTCATTCTTGGGCTAAACCTGCCATTGTGTGAACACAAGCACCTCTGCTTTCCTCCTGAATTGTGTTTTTTGTCCTAAGAAAACAGCTCCAAAGGGGAAAAGCATTGATTTTCCTTTCCTCACTACTGTAGGTTTTTCTCCTTCTTTGGATGTTCAGCTTTCCTAAGTCAACTTTCTTATGCATATTTAACCTCAGAGGCTGTAATTCCTGATCAGGCTAAGAATTAGCCTATTCTGTGCTTCTTTCAGAACTACAATATGGTATTTTTCACCACACAGTACAAGTCCCTGCACTTCTGTAACTATTCTGTCACATGCAGCAGTGATGAAGGAAGTTGAAAAGTAATGCCCCAACTTTTGGAAATGTGCAGCATAAATCATACTCAGAGGCCAGCAAGATGGCCATCCCTCAGCAGTACACCATCATGATTTTAAACAGTTATTTGTACAGATGTGTCATTTCTGTGCCATCTGCCTAAGAGTAATGAATGGATGCCTCAGTGCTAAGTTACATAATGTTTCAGGTCTCTTTTCACACAGCAAGCCATAAGGAGTGGCTTGTATGAGAGTTGTTCTCTCTTCTGTGGAGCAGATGGTTTTGTTTGAATTAATAGATCTAAGTGACAAGTGCTGTCTGCTTATCTCGTTTCAGCATACCCTGCTGGTTACCATGGAAAAAATGTGTTCTGCAATGCAGCTGAAATAGCAGCAATCCATGTAACCCCATTACTGGTCTATGCATATGTTTCTCAAGTTGGATTGGCTATGCTTGCAAGCAGTGAAAGTCAAAAGCTTCATTATGGGTACCAGTTCTTTCTGTCTCATCAGCCATAATCTAAATTTTGCTGAGTACTAGTTCAGCAGCTTCTTAAGTGATTAAACTTTCTTGAGTTTTTTTTTCCCTTTCTCACTGCTAATCTTACATCTTTGAAATAGTATATTTCAGAGTGGTATTCAGCCAGTTCTGACAAGTTCTGGAAAACCAATAGCAGAAATTTTGAGTAGTTTGGAGAACCAGTAAATACCATCTCTGGTTAGCCCACCCCCATCTATTCGCTACCTCCCAAGTCCCAACTGATCAGAGTTTCAGCTGATTGGCTGGGTCTTCTTTGGTTGCCCTGCACAGGGAACGGAACTGGAAAACAGGTTAGTGGGGTGGGGAGGGAATGGAGATTTTATAGTATCCTTCCCTTGCCACACCTACCAAGCCACACCACGCCCACCAAGCCACATCACATCCACCAAGCCATGCCCACAGAACCAATAGTAAAAAAATTGAATACTACCACTGGTATATTCATAGATTTATGCAGCCCGGCTACCAATAATCTTTAATTATCTAAATGTGAAATATGGCCATCAGTGACATAAGATGCAGAACTTCACTTCATCATAGTACATCAGCTATTGCAAGTGAAAACCCTTCATTTTTCAGGCAGAACTGATTCTGCTTTCCCACCATCTCATTTTCAATCTGGTTTAATTCAGATTCAATACCCCAGTGGGAGTATTTTATTTTACTTATTATATTAAATTGGCAAGGCTATTCACTCCAGTAGACTCAGGAGTAGGAATAGAAAGGGATTTTCCCCCCTTAATTTCCCATGGGTCTGATTCAGCAAGAGACAACTATTGATTGTTTTATTCAGCTATTGAATAAAAACCTGGAGACCATGAAATCAGGAAGAATGATTTATAGCAAAAGGGTTTTTTTTTTTTACAGTCACACCTTGGTACTTGGCTGCTTTGACACTTGCTGAATTTGGTACTCGATACATTTTGATGAGAAAATTTTGTCCCAGTGCTCATTGTTCATTTGGTACTTGATGCACAAGCTAGAACTTGTCGGTGCGGGTTGCCTCATGACTTACTACCCTTTTTAGCCAAAACCAAAGGTACATATTAGTCACACGGTAGCTCTTTCCTTGTGCACATCCCCTTGCAGAATTATGTTATCTTCTGTGGTCATTTTGTGTAATTTTGCATTTTTTTTCTCATCAGTACAAGAAAGTGAAGTTTTTATTTTACTTAACCTATTTATTAATTTTTAGGCTTATTTCTCATGCAAAGTAATGATATACAAGCCTAACTTGTATTTACATATTGCTTTAAAAATGTGCATTAAACTTATTTACATTATTCGTTATGGGAAACATGTATTTGGTACTCTTCACACCTCCCAAAACCAATTAACAATGAGTACCAAGTTACCGCTGTATCAATGTTTACAGTGGTTGGAAGATACTAATTTTTTTATAGTTAGTCAAGGAATTTGTGATCTTCCAGCCATTGTTGAGCTATAGATGCCAAAATCATTATTGTTGGTTATGTAGGTTGAGACAATGGAACTTGGAGTCCAGAGCATTTGGGAAGCTTCAGATTCCTTCTGCCTCAAACAAAATTCCTGCTTAGTTTTACAGTGTTTGCTATATTTTACAACTGAATTAGACAAGTGCTAGAAACCTCATGTGGATTTTGAAGAAGCAGAATAAAAAGAATATTAAAACTTTTGAACTAGAATTCGATGAATCACCAAGAAAGCAAACAAATGGATCATTGAACAAATCAACTTGAGGCACAAATTACCAGAAAGGCAGGAAAAGAAAGGAAAATAAGACTAGCAGCAAAGCTAATGGACTTAGTTACAGTTGTGATGGGGAAAACCTGAATGATCAAGTTAGGGACAGTTCTCATAGAAGAATATCTACCCATGTGGTTTCTAGGAGTGGATCCTGACTTCTTAGCACATAATGAGAGTATCAATCTTTGTACTTTCACCAAACCAAGACTGTGTAATCCACAGACAAATTTATCTCAGATAAACTATTTTTAAGGTATTTTGGATGGAATCTTCCTTGCTTAAAGGCATTTTGCTTTCCTCCCAGTATCAACTGTCAAAATGTATACTTACAAATTTAGCATGTACCAACTTTCAGATTTCTTTAGGTTCAAATTTATCATATGCCACCCAGAGCATATTTTTTGTGAAGTAGATAGCTATATACATTTGAAAAATAAATAAATACAGTATCCATACATTGCAATAGTACACATGCACATTTTTTCTTCTACAAGCAGAACAAGTAGTAGTTTATACCAATTGGAGAATTTCCAGAAGTGCTTGAAGACCTATATACTTCATTTTAGCCCCTGTGTGTGTCTCATTTTGTCTATGCAGGATGCCTGCATATAAATGTAATTGTAATTGCCAGTGCAAAGTGAACAGGTGATTTGTGAGTGGCACCTGTATTTATGCACCTGGCTGAAACTTTGTTGAAAGTATCGTATCTTACTTACCTCCCTCCCTTCCTTCCCTTCCTCTAAATGTTGGATTTATGGATTTATTAACAATGATGTGATCTGCTGATTTTAAGCATGATGTAATGATTGTATTGATCAAAATGTCAGGCTTAGGTAATTTACCAGCCAAATGATATGCTTGAGAAATGCAGATAAACAGATCCAGGTTCTCAATCATGTTTAAGAAATGCAGAAATGTAGGACAAGAAAGATGTTTTTTTTTTTTCATGGAATAAATTTCTCCTACCCAACTATGTCAGCAGATAATTATAGCAGTTGAGTTAACTGCAGTTAATATTTTTTCTCTCTGCTTAACTAACATTCTTCTTTATCTTTTAATGCTATCTAGATGGGAATTAGTAATACTTAATATCAGTGCTGATGGACAGAATTCATTAACTACATGTTACAGAGTAAAGAGAAAATAAAGAAACTAAACTGGAAAAGAAGATAAAATTCTACAGCTTGCAACTAGTCGATGCTTCATAGAAAATGCTTAAATAGTAAGGGTTAAGTTATTACAGAGGCATAAAACCTTCTAATCTTATTTAGCATTAACCTTGACTGATTTTTTAAATGTTTAACTTGTACAAGCTGAACTATCTGAATAGTTTACAATTCAGGGTTCTGTTTTAATTGAGACTAGCAGTTTGATCTTACAATCTATATTTCCCAGAGATAATTTCCATTTAATTCTATGGGTCTTACTCTGGTAAATGTGTGTGGGATTGCAGCTTCAGCTCTGAACTTTTTGAAGGAAGAATAATAGATTCCAAAGGCATCCCCAAGAAGCTTTAAAAAGGTCCTTACAAAAGGACTTTGACAAAGTCTAGTAAAGAAAGGCAATCTTCTCTGAAATTTGGCTAGGTCATATTTGTTTGCTACTCTTAAATCAGAGGATGGATATTAGGTAGGTAGGTAGGTAAGTAGGTGGGTGGGTATATGAGTGGCTTTAATGGGATTTGATCAAATCAAGTGGGACAATTCTGGTTTGCATCTTTTCCAATCTTTAAGTGTATCTGCATCTATTTTCCTTCCATTTTAAAATCCATATTCAAAACCCTGTTTTACTAATTGCAAATTGTTGAGAACTCTGCTATAATGTTCAAGGAAACAGATAACTTATTCTGTAGCAAACCTCACCACAGTCTTAGGAAGCGTGGCTTGCGATCACTTATATTGGAAACTTCAAGAATTTATTAAGAATCATCAGTTAAGCATCCCTTGGAACCCACTGAAGTTTTGTGATATAAACATAGAATTTGACTAGCAGGCACCCTGAAGCAGGGACACTCCCTCAAGTTAAAAGGTACTATTCTGCTCTACTTATATTTAATAGCCCTTTCTCTTGCGACTCATTTTGCTTAAAGGAAGTCAAGATGTATTCTTAATTTCATTTTTATTTCACTCTTTTGGCTGTTAGCTGCTTTGATAGCAATTTGCTGCTGGAAAAGCAAGATATAAATACATAAAATGAGATGGTTTAGATTAGAATCATGTTCCTGTTTGCTAATCCACTGCTTTCTGCTCGCTGCTGGATAGCACACTTAAAGAGATTATCCATCTTTAAGTGAATGCCTTGCAGGAAAAGGTTTCTTATTGGTCAGCTATTGAAGCCAGTATGTTCTGCACTAAATCCGCTATGCAAACTTATTTTATTAGTTTTAAGGTAGGACAGAAAAGTGTGTGCCCTTATTCTGATATAGTATTCTACTGCTGTGTGGCAACCATCTTTTCTTTGTGGGCCTCTGCTGCCATCTTGTGGAAACATAGTTTCAATGATGGACAAAATAAAATATAGTCAAGTTGAAAGCAAAAAAAGATTCATTCAGACAGTGTTAGTACTGTTGGAAGAAATATCCATCTGGTTCAGTTCCAAGCCGGGAAAAAGGCACTGGAGACAAAAAGGAGGCTGGAAGCTGATTGGAAAGAGGGCCTATTTATTGATAAACACCAGAGGTGATATTCAGCAGGTTCTGACCAGTTCTGGAGAACCGGTAGTGGAAATTTTGAGAAGTTCAGAGAACTGGCAAATACCACCTCTGACTGGAGATTTTACAGTCTCCTTCCTCTGCCACGCCCACCAAGCCACGCCCACAGTACCAGTAGCAAAAAAATTTGAATCCCACCACTGATAACCAGGACCATGTGTTTATGGTTCTGGTGCAGCTGACCATATGGAGTTGATAGTGGGGAAGTTTTATACCTTCTTTTGGGCTTTGCATTTGAACTTCCTGTTCCTGTGCAAGAACATGTATTTTATTGACTGTTGTAGGGGGTCATAGCTGCCTCTATAGGTTGTCTGAGCACCCAGGTTTGATTGAAGTTTGCTGAGGGTGGTGCAACTGAGATGATGCAATGAAAGGTCTTATGTTGGGCAATTCCTGTGTTGGCTCTTGGGTGAAGGCTAATCTGCCTTTGTTCAGACTTTGCTGCAGGGAGTAATGGATTAGCAAATCTGCATTTCTAAAAACTGCCCCAACTCAGTGTCTGCTTGGGGGCAGGGAGCTGAGGCTCTGAGTTTCTGTTTCTCTTTTAGGGGAAATATTTTATCCTGCCTTTTTAAAAATATTTCCTAAAAAAATTAATTCTCCTAGGAGATGGGTGGGTGCTAACTTTCTACAGTACCATACTGCTTCTATTGAGATTAAAAAACAACAACCAGTATTTATGTCTCAAGACCAAGAATTAATCATAAACAAAGGACTGTCCACTAAAAGTTCACTAAGGATATAGAAAGGGGCTGTTCTGCAGCTTTTGACATGAGGGAAATTGTGGCAGTATTCACAAGTAGCTACACTACCCATTTTATAATTTTGTAAAACATACACTTCAACCATACAAAATGCCTTGTAATTGCCAGTGCAATTATGGCTTTTGGTTATGATGCAGAGGGAAGTGAGGATCATGAATAGGCCAAGGATGTATAGTGTAATCTCACCGAAATGTCAGTAATGCATATTGCTTTTCTAGAATCTCATTAAGGAAAAGAATCTTTGTCATTTGTGCTGCAGTTAGCACAGGGGTGCTATATTTCTTCCTTCCACTTCAGGAGAGCCCATGTCTTTAGAAACTTCCTTCTAAAGAAGGTTCTAAAACTGGAACTCTTTTGCCTTCCTGGCACAGAGGCAGAACTGCAGAGTTACAATGATATCTATATCTTTCCAGGGGTGGGCTTCAAAAATTTTCTCAACGGGTTCTCTGCCCGGGTGCTGGGTGGGCGTGGCCATGGTGGACATGACCTAGTCGGCCTCCTGCACCATGGGGGGGGGGGGTGTTTGCCCTCCCCGGGCTCCAGAAGCTTTTTTTGAGCCTCCAGGAGGACAAAAATGGCCTCCCTGGGCTTCAGGGGCTCTCTGGAAGCAAGAAACAGGCCCATTTCCGGCCTTCTCAAACTTCCTGGAGGCCTGTTTTTTTGCCCTCCCTGAGCCTCCATGCACACCCTGCACTTACCTGCATCCAAAACCAGCCTTGGGGGATTCCTGGGAGGGGAGGGGCAGGGGGCAGCTAGGATTGGGATTTGGGGGTTCTCCAAATTGCACCAAATCTTATCTAGGGGCTCTCCTGAACTCCTGCAAACCCCCAACAGCCCACCCTTGCGTCTTTCTCTCTAGATTAAAAAAATATGTTTCTGTGCATGCATACAGATCTAATGAAAAAGGCCTGGGATGTAAGTGGATCGAACAGCAGAATAGAGATGCCCATAGATACGCATGTGCGCCGAGGGAGGGTGGGGAGAGGGAGGGAGAGAAAGAGAATCCCCTTTTCCTTTTGGGAACATAACCCAAAATCACTTAAACTACCATGAGGCCACCCATAGTCAAGTTTAAATCAAGATGACATTATAAATCAAAATCAGTTACAGCTTTAAGGCTAGACAACCTGATGATGACTGACTCTGTCTCAACTAATGTCCATCCAAGGAATAATTGGGAACTACTGACTATTGAGGGTGGAGAACTATGGGATTCTCTTAATCCATGTTCAGAATGAACATTTCAAATGACAAATAAGCTTTTTTTCTCTGATTTCTATCAAACTCAGATTCAAGGAAGCTATGTTGACTTGAGATGTTGGGAGAAACCTTTCCCCCACTTTTTACAACCCTGTAATCCAAAATAGACCTCTCTTTTCCTGCCTAGTTGCTGTCATTGTAGGAATGTCTTTGTTATGTTTCCTCAGCTGTGTTCTCCCATTTGCATCCTCCTAGATCCAACCCTTCTTCTCTTCATTCCTTTAATAGTTTATTTATTTATTTATTTATTTATTTATTTATTTATTTATTTATGTATTATATTTATTTACCGCCCTTCTCCCGAAGGACTCAGGGCGGTGCACAGCCAACCATAAAACTTTATTATAGTTACAAAAGTTAAAAAGAATTAAATATTTTAGGCTGTCTAAAATTATACCCACTCCCAATAAGTTATTAAAACCCAAATTTTAAAATCCCGATTAAAACACAAATACTAAATTAAAAATCCCATTTCAGGGTAGGCCGGCCTGCTCGAAGAGCCAGGTTTTTAATGCACGTCTGAAAGCTCTCAGGTCCATATTATTGCGTATTTCCGGAGGCAGACCATTCCCACAGAGAAGGCCCTACTCCTAGGAGCCGCCAGGCGGCACATAGAAGCCGACGGCACCCAAAGAAGGCCCTCCCTGTGGGAACGCACAGGTCGGTGGGAGACTACCGGCAGAATGCGGTCCTGCAGATAACCTGGTCCAATGCCATGGATCGCTTTAAAGATCAAAACCAGAACCTTAAAGCGAACCCGGAAAACCACCAGCAGCCAATGCAGCTTGCGCAGGAGAGGTGTCACATGGGAGCTTCGTGACGCCCCCATAACCACCTGCGCGGCCGCATTTTGTACCAGTTGAAGTCTCCGGGTGCTCCCCGCAGGGAGCCCCATATAGAGAGTGTTACAGTAGTCCAGGCGAGAAGTGACAAGGACATGAGTGACCGTACGTAAGGCGTCCCGATCCAGAAAGGGCCACAACTGGTGAATCAGGCGAAAAAAAAGCCCTCCTGGAGACAGCCGTAATATGATCTTCTAAAGACAGCCGTGCATCCAGGAGGACGCCCAAATTGCGAGCCCTCTCTGTGGGGGTAAGATCTCTCCCCCAATAGCCAGCGACAGAATCAGCTGACTATATCGGGGCACCGAAAACCACAACCACTCAGTCTTGGAAGAGTTGAGCCAGAGCCTGTTCCCGCCTATCCAATCCGCACGGCCTCTGGGCACCGGGACATAGTCTCCACAGCATCGTTGGGGTGGCTTGGGGTGGAGATGTAAAGCTGGGTATCATCCGCATACAGATGACACTGCACCCCAAAACCACGGATGATCTCCCCCAGTGGCTTCACATAAATGTTGAACAAAAGAGGGGAGAGAACCGACCCCTGAGGCACCCCACAAATGAGGGGCCTAGAGATGGACCTCTCCCCCCCCCCCCCATCAACATAAATTGCGAGCGGTTGGAGAGGAAGGAGGAGAACCATCGCAGGGCAGTTCCTCCAATCCCCAACCCCTCCAACCACCGCAATAAGATACTATGGTCAATAGTATCAAAAGCCGCTGAGAGATCTAACAGGACCAGGACAGAGGAATACCCCCTGTCACGGGCCCTCCAGAGATCATCTCATCTTGGTAGAAGAATCCCTACCATTTCTTCTCTTAGTTACTGAGTACATTAAAATAACCTCAATGTATGTCTTTATGTAAGAGTACATTAAAATCATTTGATAGTAAACATAAATGAGAGCCATTTTATTAAAAGAAAGCAGGGAATAAGATAGTATAATGATTGATTATGTGCAGTCAGAATGGTGTCAACTCTTAGCAACCACATAATTTTTTGCCTATAATCTGTCCTCAACCTGTTTTTTCAGATTAACAGATTAATTGCTGCTGTAATTGAGTCTGCCCATCTTGTCCCTGGTTGTTCTCTTCTCTTTACTTTTATTTTTTCTCAGGATTATAGACTTCTTCAGAGAGCTAGGTCTTTCCTTGATGTGTCCAAAGTATGATAATTTAAGACTAGTTATTTATGCTTCAAGTGAGAAGAACTGATTTGTTGGATGATATATTTGTTTGCTTGCTTGGCTATCCAATTCTAGGACATAATGAAGTTAAAATAAATAACATCCCAAGCCTACAGTGAATTGTTTTTATATACAAAAAAAATGATTGGAAAGAAACAAACAAATGATAAAAATGTCAAAAGAAACAGAAATTCCCAGGCACATATAACATGTATTTTTTTAAAGCTTTGAGTAGTAGTATATATAAATTCTGACATGGACACAAAAGCATAGGTGCCCTCAAATAAGGTTAACTCACCAGGATAGCTCCATGTAGTTTTCTTCACAACAGGACAGAAGTGAATTGGCATTGCCTGTGGGTCAGATTAGCCCAATTTCTCTGATAGGGTTGGACTAAATATGTTATTTCTTCTGCTGAAGGAATGGAACAAAATAAAACATACTCTGCAGTGCTGCTGTTGCCACAAGAGCTCAAATGTTGTAAGGCTTTGCTCCTTACCAGCCTCCTTACCAGCCACAGACACTGACCAGCAGCACCTATGAGGAGAGTCAAAATGGTAGGTGCAGGATCACAATGCAAGCTCTTCTCTTTTTCTACATGTACTCAACAAGTCACACATGTTCAAAAGTGTTTGGCTTGAATTCATGCCCATCTTTTTGCCCATTTTGATACACAGACACACAAGCACATACCCCAAGGCACCTACACTGAGTTTTCCAGTGGATGAAATGGAAACGTCACAACTTACAACTCAATTGTTGTTGATTAGCTCCCAGGTTTCCATAAATAGCCAACCAGATGTGGCAGAAAAATATATGATTTATGATGAATGTATTTATGATGCCTTTATCATTTATATCTTATATCTACACTGAAAGTTTATCCACAAAAGTAAAATTCTTTGTGTGTCCAATCACACTTGGCTAATAAAGAATCCTATTCTGTTCTTTTCTGTTCCGTTCCATTCCATACCATTCCATTCTATTCTGTTCTATATTTTTGAACATCATTTTATTCGATATCAATAATAATGTGTATTATTGAATAGCCAGATAATCAAGATAATTTCTAACATCCACAGTATTAATATCAATTGAAGTGTCAGGCATGAAAGACCAGTTCCACATGTGAAGGTCCAATTAGCTGATTTATTGCTAAACAGCCTATGCACAAGAATCTTCTCAATTAAGGGTTAGCATTTGCTTGGAGTTACATAAGGGTCCAGGAAATTCAAAGGATGTTGGACTTAGCTTGATTGTGGCTAACTAGGGATTTTAGGCTAATCCCTCTTTTAACTCTACTCCCAAGTTTTGTCACTTCTCCTGCAGGGAGGAAGAACACATTTTTCCTTGGGAAGAGTCCAGTCCATTGGACTTTTCTATGCTACCTCCATGAGTTTTAGGTCTTCTTGATGCACAAAGCAATTCACCAAATATGCTTAGCTGGAAAAAAAGATTCCATTAATTTAGGCAATTTTGGGTATCATTGATGCAACCCAGCCCAAATTCACCTAAAGTTTTTGTTTCATTTATGAATGCCCTTATATTCCCAATCCAAACCTTGAGTGTAAATTGATCTGAATATAGCAGCAGAAGGATGTGCTTCTATTGGTAACTTGTTGACCACCATGGAAAAACAAAATGTGGACCTCTAGGGAAATGGCTAAAGATAAAAAAAAATGAGGCCTCCAATCCCTTATATGCAATGTTGGCATGGTCTAAGCCACAAAACTTCTGAAATGTCATTGCCAAAGTTGGCTAGGAATGGAAACCTCACAACAAGGTTGTTCTGTCTTCAGCTTGGCCAATTAGTGATGCATGAAATCTTATTGTGTCCAAATTGTTGACTCATAGGATGTATATTACACAGCTGGTACATTTTGCTCTGTCTCATTCTTGCAGTCTTTTCTAGCCAACCTTTCATCTCTGCTAGGAATGCTAGAGGTTGGGAGTAATGGGTTACAATTCTTTGTTATTCTTTCATCCATATAATTGTATGCTACCAAATGTATTCCTTTTATCTATTTCCAGAATAAGGAAGAGTCCTTGCAGCCCAAAGACAACTTTGCCTTTTTAGTACAAATAAATGTTTTTTTAACAGACTCTATCAGTGACATTGATACTTGGTCATTCCTCACTCATTTCCCAAAAGCTGCTGTGGGTAGGTGAATATCGATTGCCAGGTTTATGTATGTACAATATACGCATCTATATGCAAATCACATTATTTTCGTATTTCCATCTCCAGCTGGTCCAGATGGCTTTTTTGTCTTAACTGTCCCCAGCTGTGTGTCTCAGTGCAAAAATCGAGCTGTCTATAATCATATTGCTGGAATGTGTCAATGACTTCTTCTCTAGTAGGAAGTAGACCAAGTGGAACACTCTAAGAGGAGGGTTATTTTTATTATTAAATTTCTGTCTAATCAGGTCTACACTCTACCGATACAGCATATATAGCAGACATCCAGCTGTAAGCACATCACTTGAACAGTTGCAGAGGGATTTATCAAGACACTGCCCGCATAATAAACCCTCTACTGAACCTTCAGATTCCATTATAGTTTGCAGCTTGCTGTCAAGGGTTGCTAAGACAGTAAGCAAATAATTGTTGATGTGCATGTACTATTGGGCATGTATGCATGCAGATCTTGATTGGCTCAAAGCCAGAGACTATTCTCATGTTTTTTTTTAAAGAAAAGAAATGATAGCAAGAGTTGATTTGCCAGGTTGTGATGATTTCAATTAACATATGATGGTCTAGCTATTTGAAATGATTTCCATATGTTAACTGTCAGTGTGTTCTCCTATTTTAGTTCATCACCACATCCATGTGGTATGTAAATCAGTTCCTGATAGGAGAGCATTTGAAAAACACATATATTCCCCTGATACAATGATTTCTTTTTGAGGCACTTTATGATGGGATCACCAGAAAAATGACTTATGGAAGGACTCCAGCATTCAAAGAAGTTTTAGTAATATAGCTGACTGTGATTTAACACCCTCATAGAAGAATGTAAGCAATACCCTGCTGGATCAGATGCCTGACCCGTCTAGTCCAGCAGTCTATTCTCACAGTAGTCAACCAACTGCACAAGGTAACCCACTAGTCTCCCAGCAAGTAGACCCTATCGGACGAGTGCCACCACTCCCATGATGGGCCTGCTTCTAGACTGTGTCTGCAGCCTGCCGGCCCTCGGCTGGCTGCACCACCCCTTGCAACTAATGCTCCTTTGCCATACAACTGGTTGAGCCATTCCCATCACTTCCAGAGCACCTTTGATGGAAACCCTGACCGCCTAGCCTTGTTCCTCAGTCAAAGCTAATAGTCGTCTCTCTGGCTTTCTTGAATTACTTATACTGAATACGATTTTCATACAGTCCATATATTCTCCTTGTAAACTTCTAAACCTTAGATCAGTATTCCCAGATCTAAGTAACGGAATAGAATAACACAATAACAGAATAAATGATACAAAACTAGTTTGTTCTGGGAAACTCATTTTTTAAACATGAAACACAATGCCTGATAATAGACATTCTGAATAAACTTAATATTTGTTAAAAAGGAATTCAGAGATTCTGGCTGGCTATATGGATGCATAGAATTATATGGAATTGCTAATCTATCAGGCATTTTCACCATTTTATTTTCTCAACAATACCATAAGTCCGTGGTGGCGAACCTATGGCACGTGGGCCGGAAGTGGCATGCAGAGCCGTTACTGCCGGCATGCAAGCCCTTGCCCAGAGCAGGTTTACTGCACATGCGCACGTGCCACCCACCCACCAGCTGATTGTCACGTATCTGGCACGCATGCATGGGGGGGGGTGCGGCATGCACAGGAGACACATGCGCATGCGCAGAAACACACAGCACATGGAGGGGTCACGCACATGCACAGACACGTGGCACAAGCGGAGGTGCACATGCATGTGCAGAAATGCACAGTGCATGGGTGGATTGAGCGCACATGCACAGGGGGCATGGGAGTCCCCGTGCGCATTGCCTTCTGGGTGATGGCACGGGAGCGCGCGTGCAATTACCAGCATGGGAACCCAAAAAGGTTAGCTACCACTGCCATAAGTCTTGCCTGAAGTTTTCCATGTAAATGTGGACAGTTAGAGAAGAGTTGAGAAGTTAACAGAACTTCTGTTATTTTTATTTATTTATTTTATTTGTCAATTGCTTACAAGATAATAGGTATAAGTAAAAACATAGTTATGAATACATGGATACATATAAGAAAAATAAAAGAAACAATAGGACAGGGACAATAGGCACGTTGGTGCGCTTATGCCCGCCCCCTACAGACCTCTTAGGAAAGGGGTGAGGTCAATAGTAGACAGTTTAAGGTTAAAGTTTTTAGGGTTTGGGGATGAAACCACAGAGTCAGGTAGAGTATTCCAGATATTGACCACTCTGTTGCTGAAGTCATATTTCCTGCAATCAAGTTTGATGAGATTAACCATGAGTTTGTATCTATTGTGTGCTCTTGTATTGTTATGGTTGAAGCTGAAGTATTCATTGACAGGGACATTGAAATGTATGGTTTTATATATCATACTTAGATCGGACCGAAGGTGGCGTATGTATGTATCTGTAAAAGAAGAAGGGATGAGGTCTCCACAAATTCTACAAGTACTGATAGAACAATTTACTGCATATTAAGAGCCATAATCTTTCAAATTGGAAATGCTGCAATTATTAATTTAGACTCTTAGTAGGATATCTTACTCAATTGCAAGTAGGACATAAACAGCGCATGTGCCATTTTAATAGCACAACCATGAAGTGGAAGGCTGAAGATCATAAATCTTATCTCTGAGAAACCTTCTAGTCTACATACTCTTCATAACCTGGCTCCATATAGCCCCCAAGTAGTAGAGTTGGGTGGTTCTTATCACAACCACCATCTGATGCCTTGATCTCCTTTGCCTAAGCTATATTCTAGTGCTTTTCTGATGAACAAAAAGATAACAATGAAATAAATATTGTAGTGTATAATTTCAAAAGATGTGAATAGAGTTGTTAGTCTGTTAGAAGATAAGCCAATCTCATAGGGAAGAAACAAAATTAAACTTTATGGAAAGAAAAAATATATAATTTAACTTCAGTATTAAAATGCAGATAATCAGTATCAGAAACAAGATTACAAAGCTAACCTAGTCTGGGATTCTAACAGATGTAAATGAATAAAATAAAAAAGGCATAATAGAAAATAGAAAAATTAAATAGAATTCAGCAGGCCACTAGATGGTGCTAATTTGCTACCCTTAACAGCAACTAATTTTAAAGCAATAAGTACCATAGTATAGATTCTCTTGGGTTCAAATTGATGGCAATATACAGTGCCTTTCAATTCTGCAGAGGAATAAAAATGAGTGCAACATTAAAGAGATTATGTCTTGTTTCCTCTGTGTTGTCATTTAAGTTACTTGGACATCCTTTCTGATTTTTCTGGAAGTTTCAAATATCAGTTTGGGAGTAAAAAAGAATAATTTCAGCTTTATCTTTTTTATTTATTTTTAAACATTTATATAGCCACCCATTTTTTATTTATTTATTTATAAAATTTTTATACCGCCCTTCTCCCTAGGGACTCAGGGCGGTGTACAGCCAATCCAAAACCCCAACAATAATACAAAAGTTAAAAAAAAAGATTAAATTGAATATTTGGCCGAATATAAAAGCCCACCCCACCCCCTTAAAACCCCCAAATTAAAATTACTAAAAAGCAAATGGAGACAAATTAAAACCCTCTCTCAGCCCAGGCCGGCCTGCTCGAAAAGCCAGGTCTTAACCAATTCTGGGTCCTCCCATTCTAGTGCACAATAGGCTGCTTGACACTCCTGGAATTCAGCCTCTAGTTTTCATAGGAACAACCGGACAGGAAGAAGCTATGGCAAATCTGTCTCCTCCTCCATGCCAAATCAAGCATGACTGTCATGTAAAGATGTGACCAATGCATATTTGAGCCTGTCTTGTGGAAATGCTAGGAAAGGATTACATTTTCAGAGGTTTCCAAATATAATACCTGTTGGAATAACCTTGGAAGCCAGGAGGAAGCACTACAACCTAGAAAACAATCTGGGAAATGAAATCTGAGTCTAAAGGAGGGTACGAATCTTTTTCTTTGGAAAGTAAATGTAGGGAAATGCTTTCAGATTTTCAAGATTCTGTTACTGTAGCCTTACAATAAAGGTGGCATTTGCAGTCATGGGTTCCTGTGTGAGCTACCTCTAAGGACTGACATCCACAGTCACCAAATTCACTGTATAGCTAAAAATCTGTAGAGATTCTTTTCTTTGAGGACGTTTCCATACAAATCCTTCCATTCCCCACTATCCGGTCAGAGCTGAAGAAGCTTCTTGGATGGGAAGCAAAACGCCTTCAAAGAAAAAACAAAAAGTCCAATTGTCTCCTGAAAAAGCACCTTTGAGACTCTTTAACAAACATTTAAAATAGGGGCTGAAAAAGTAACTTTATGATCAATCCTTATATTGAAAACCATTATAGCATCCTACAATTATGCCATTTGTGCATTTGACCCTCAGCTTCTAACAAGCAGAACAGTGGTGGGATTCAAACACTTTTACTACTGGTTCTGTGGGCATGGCTTTTGGGCGTGGCCATGTGACTGGGTGGGCATGTCTTTTTTTGCAGCCCCCACACGTTTTTGGGAGCTTCTTAGCCAGAGAGGAGCCTCGGGGGGGGGGAGGCGTTTTTGCTCCCCTAAGGCTTCTCTGAGGCTCTGGAAGAAAAGGAAAAGAGCATGCAAGTTGGCAATAAAAGGAACAGAGCATGGGAGGGGCGCGCAGCACCCCTCCAAGCTCTGTTTTGGGAGCTTTCTAGACTCAGAAGAGCCTCTGGGGGCCATTTTTGCTCCCCTAAAGCTCCTCTGGAGCTCTGGAAAGCAAAAAATGGAGGGGGGGGGCTGAGCTCCTCCCTCCATTTTTTGCCTTCCTGGGCCTCAGCAAGGGGAATCCTGGCACAGCTGATCTTATCTACAGCTGATTATCAGAAGGGGAAAAAAAGGAAAGAAATACCTTAGCGAATGTCAGGCAGGCGGGCAGGGTGATCGAGCATTGCGTGGGAGGGCGACCAGGTTGGGGGGGGGGGGGTGTGGCCAGCCAGAACTTACTATCGGTTCGGCGACCCATGCCAAATTTTTGCTACCGGTTCACCCGAACTGGTGTGAAGCGGCTGAATACAACCACTGAAGCAGAATCAATGGAGAAGCTGGCAATAAAAGTGTAATCATGCAATGTCTTCTTAAGTGAAGACCATCTATAAATGTTTTCAGCTTTTGGGACCAAGGAAGAATACCCCCAACCTCGGGAACAGCATACCTCCAGAGATGTGGACAGCATTCTTTCTCTGAAGAAGCCAAAGATCTGGCTCTGGTCTCAGGCCTGGGGTTGTCTGCGAAAGCCACTAATTTAGTTTGATTTGTTAGGTTTTATTGTTTTAGTTGGGCTGCCTGTTGAGTTGTATGTTTACAACTGTTTTTAATGTTTTGTCTTTGCATTTCAAAGCCAGCCAGAGTCTATGAGTGGTCAACTAAACTTAATAAATTTAATAAATGTTGTTATTATAATTCAATGGTGAAAAAGTAAGGTTCTACATTTAGGCAAGGAAAACAAAATGCACAAGTACAGTATATGTGGAACCTGGCTCAATAATATTAACTGTGAGAGGAATTTCTGAGTCCTAGTGGACAGCCATTTAAATATGAGCCAGCAGTGTGATGCAGCCGGCAAAAAAGCCAACACAGTTCTAGGCTGCATAAACAGAGGGATAGAATCAAGATCATATGAAATATTAATACCACTTTATAATGCTTTGGTAAGTCACACTCCAATTTTGGTCACCATGATGAAAAAAAGATGTTGAGACTCTAGAAAGAGTGCAGAGGAGAGCAACAAAGATGATTAGGGGACCGGAGGCTAAAGCATATACAGACCGGTTGCTAGAATTGAGTATGTCTAATTTGATGAAAAGAAGGACTAGAAGTGATATGATAGTGGTGATCCAATATGTCAAGGGCTGCCACAAAGAAGAGGGAGTCAAGCTGTTTGCCAAAGCACCTGAGGGCAGAACAAGAAGCAATGGGTGGAAACTAATCAAGGAGAGAAGCAACCTAGAACTAAGGAGAAATTTCTTGACCGTAAGAACAATTAATCAGTGGAACAATTTGCCTCCAGAAGTTGTAAATGCTCTAACACTGGAAGTTTTTAAGAAGAAATAGGATAACCATTTGTCTGAAATGGTAGTGTTTCCTGCCAAATCATGGGGTTGGATTAGAAGACCTCCAAGGTCCCTTCCCATTCTGTTATTCTATTCTATACTATCATTTCCATAGTACCTGAGAGGAGGACAAGAAGCAATGAGTGGAAGCTCGTCAGTGGGAAATTCAACCTGGAAATAAGGAAGGATTTCCTGGCAATAAGAACAATTAAGCAGTGGAACAATTTGCTTGCTGGAACTGTGGGTGCTCCATCATTGGAGGTTTAATAATAATTGATAAAAAAATCATAGAAAATGCAGAAGCTAAAGTGCTCTAGGACTTTAGAATTCAAACAGACAAGCACCTTCCACATGATATCCAGATTTAACAAGTGCCAATAAGAAAGACAAAAAAAGTCTGGATAGTGGATGTTGCATACCTGGAGAGAAGAGAATAGAAAAGAAGGAACTGGAGAAGATAACAAAATACAAAGATTTGAAAATAGAACTAAAACAGCCATAGCAGAGGAAAACTAAAATAATATCAATAGTGGTAGGTGTCTTGGATGCAGTCCCTGAATGTTCACTTGAATACCATTGGCATTGACAAAATTACCATCAGTCAATTGTAAATGGTAGCTTTACTTGGAACAGCTTACATCCCATGACAATACCACCATCTGCCTACTCCAAGTCTTTAAGAAGGACTTGATAGGTAAATAAAAATGCCAGAACCAATCTAAACATCTGACTGACTATGTATGTAATCATAATACACCAAATAATTTCGAACTATTTTAAAATCTTAGCCAAAACATACCTTTTAAGACTCTTGACATTAAGTTGCAAATACTATATTTGGGGTCATGCAATGGTCGTTTAATTCAATTATTGACTTCTGGTGGCTGCCCGGGTGAGGCCATGCAACTTTCTTGGCATCATTTACCCCTTGCCTTCCTCTTCCTTGCTGAGAGTGAGACTGGCCCATGTCCTCTCTCAGGCAGGTCTAGAATTCAGAGCCTTCCAGTTTACAGCCTGCTGCCTTTTACCACTATACCAAACTGTCTCTCAGCGGTTAAGAGCAATTTATTAAAAAGATCCATCATTTCCATAGCTTGATTATGAGGATTTGTAGGTTTGGTGAAATATGGGCCTATTGTTCTTCCAGTGAAGAGCCCAGGGTATTACTTAATCAGGCCTGATAATTTTTTTTGGCTTTATTTTGTTTTTTTGGTTACAGACCATTTGCTTTAACTTTCCAAACATCTGTGCAGGTAGCAATCTATCAGCTTAGCCCTTGACTGATCTATGCAAACTCTTTATTAAAAAAAAAAACCCTCAATCAACAACTGTAGTCACTTTGATTCTGCATGTTAAGTTTAATTAAGAAACAGAGCCCTTAATCTTTAGCCTGCTTGTCTCCTTCATCTGCCCACTGAAGTGTACTGAACTTGTATCCAAAAGGTATCATTTGTCCTTGTGCAATGGGACCGTTAAAGCTTTCTAGACCACATTTGATTTATTTCTCGCAATAGTTAAGGTGCAGCAGCCTTCACAACTTCTTTTGCCTTCAAGTTAAAGGGATAAGGTCAAACAACAATGCAGAAAAAGTAGCCCCTTTTTCCTCTTAGCCAAACAATGAATCACTGCTTTGATTTTGAAACCGTCCAGTAATGCCTTGTAATACATGGGTGACACCGCTGGTTTCTTCCAAAGGTTGCTATTAAAATGGTCAAGTGATGGCTTGCTTCCAGGTCTTCTGGCAGCAGACCATGATATTGTATTTATATTCAGGCCTTGCGGTATGCAGTGATGGAGAGATCTTCTCCTAAGAGAGAAGTAAAAGGTTTAGAGGGGAGCACAAGGCTGGCGCATAATTGAGATAGAAATTGATTTGCTCTAAGTTTTAATGCTATTAAAAGCCGCCGGCTTAGGGAGGCCACTTGGCATGAATGGAAAAGCTTTCCAACATTATTGATAACGGAAGATGCAGACCATCTGCAGAGAACTTGTCAACAAGCAGAATAAAATATATGAGGCCCCTTTGTTCTTTTAGCAGGCAGAGGGCTTCAGCCTGTAGGGGGAGTTTGAAACACTGATTGCAGTGGTTGCAACATTTATGAGGATTGCTAGTAAGCTGGGTTTCCTTATATTGAATAGCCTGAGAGGTTGAAAACAGGGGCTGATTCATTTCCCAAAACAATAGAGGGCACTAAGGTCTGCATCTTAGGAGAACTGAAAACAGCTACCCACATTTTTTTCCTTCTAAGCTCCCCTACAATTGCTAAAAACTCTGCATATGGTATGTTTTGAGGGTCCCAAGATTTCTCCTTATCCATTCCAGCTAATGGCTAAAGTAGGAAAACTTAAGATGGTATGAAGCCGTAGCATTCATTTTATATGGTGAATTGCCATTGTGAGACTAGAATAACCCAGCAGAAATGGTTCAGTATCTGAAACTAGATGAGTTTCAGAAGGTCTACTTCTGATCTGTATAAATTATTACTACGAGGCTTTCAAATTTAAGCATATAGACTTCTGCACGTCAAGAATCTGTACCTCTGAATACAAAATCTGCCTCTAATGTATGATGGAAATGTGAACTGTGAAGTATGCTTGGAATTATGTCTGAAGTGATCTTCTGCTGCATTATGTTGGGACTTGTAAATAAAATATTGCAGTATAATTGGAGCATTCCCTATTCAAATTTTGACATAAAAAAACAAAAATATTTTTAAGTGAGACTATCACCTTTTCCATGACCAAACTTTCCCAGCCAATTTTTAACATTCATTCTTCAATATTAGCCATTAACGTTGCCTTTTATCCCAAATCTGAGACTCTGAAATCTTGATAACCAGAAGATGGCAGCAAATGTATACCCAACCCCACCCTTTACTGCCATCTACTGCTCTTCTAGATTTTAGCTGTACTGAGAACATGGGGGTTAAAACAGTAGATGGCATAGTGTTGCTGCAAGCCAGGGGTGTCAAACTGACGGCCTGCGGGTCTGATGCGTCAAATGCAGACCACGCCCACTCCAGCTCCATGACAGGGAAAAACATCATGAAACATTACATAATGACAACGTGATGTTGCAAGTTTGACACCCGTGCTGTAAGCTTTCCTCTCAACTTGATCTATGAAGACATGCATGAACCCAACAATGATAGATTGCTATAAATCAGTGATGATTAATCTTTTTGTTGTTGCATGCTGAAAGGGCGCGTGAGCGCACGCATGCGTGCCTGCACCCATAATGCAATGCACACATGTGCTCCCTGTGCATATATGCGTGACCCCTGCACTCCCCTACCCATGCGCATGCGCACGTGACCCCTGCCCCCTGCGCACGTGTGCGTGACCCTCATGCTCCCCACACATCGCTGGGGCGACGGCTCGCATGCCGGCAGAGATGGCTCTGCATGCCACTTCCGGCACGCGTGCCATAGGTTCACCATCAGAGCTATAAATCATTTGAAACATGTCCTGACCAAACAATGCTGATTTATTCTGCAAGGATTTTAAAACCCATGTTCTCTTATTTTCCATCCCTAATTTGCATTAGGAACTAGGTGGTGAATTATCCAACCTGTGAAAAGCATGGTAGTCCGTCCCCTTTTGTGTCTGTGTGTAATACAAAAGTTTTGCAAGCTGTGGCTCAATAGGCTCATTCCCCCCCCCCCCCCCCCACTACTGATGCAAACACCAGAAAAAGCCTGGTTTTTGTTTCAAAAGAAAATTAATGCTACGCCTGAAACCTAAATTGTGCTTAATCTTCACAGTGATTTCTTGAAGCAAACCAGTTTTAAAAACCATGGGTGACAGATTTGGATATCAGGACCACCTGTGATTAATTTACAACAAAAACAAGATTGTACAAGGGAAGGGGGTGGAATGCATGAACCGAAGTTTTCTGCATTTTGTCCTAATGTGAAGCCAAAGAACCCATCAGTACTCTTGAAGATTGCCTAAACTGGGGAATGGATTAAAAGAGGAGAAAGAAACTTGAATGAAATCTGGAAATCTAGAAAAATGGAAATCTTGCTGATAAATAAAAGTGGACTCAAAAGTTTAGTCTGGCTTGAATGGAGTTGTAATAACTCTTTAAAAAGCACTTCACAGATTGGGAGTGGCTTTTGATCCCCTGCTTTCACTAGATCAGAGGTGTCCAAACTTGACAACTTTAAGACTTGTGGACTTCAACTCCCAGAATTCTGGAAGTTGAATTTTGGAAGTTGAAGTCCACAAGTCTTAAAGTTGCCCAGTTTGGGGACCCTTGCACTAAATAAATAGGTACGGTAATAGCTATGGTGAAGTGTGTCTACATAATTATGACTACTGTAGCTACAACTCTACCTGATCTGGACAGATTTGGCAAGAATCACATCTTCACATTGCAATACAGTAGAGAAGTCTAAGCCCCACTCTGGGTTAGATACCTGACCAGCTATTAAGGCCTGCAGAAGTCTAAGATGCCTCTGCTATTAGACATTCCCCAAAATGGCAAAGAGAAATGGAAGAGGACTTCTCTTATATCATTGGGCTTATGTTAGGAGTAGAGTTTGCCCACCCCACCCCCCATGTTTAGGAAATCCATGCTAATGCCATTCTTTCTCCAGGCCTTTAATATGAAAAATAATTTAAATTTATGTTTAGATTTGCTGAGTTGTATTTCCATTTTCAACTTGGTGAGCCATCTGGATATTCCACTGAATGAAAAGATATACACAGTAAGCAATAGCAATAGCACTTAGACCAGTGATGGCGAAACTTTTTATTGTGGTGGGCCGAAAGCGCATGCAATGCAATGCGCCCTGCCCCACCATGCATGTGCAACACCCCCGCCCTGCCCCATTACCCGCATTGCACATGTGAGTACCTCCCAGCTGATTTTCAGCCTGTTTGAAGCCATTTTCACCCTCCCGGAGTCTCGAGGGAAGCCTCTGCAGCCTCGGGAGGCTGAAAACAGGCCCGTTTTGGCACTTCTGGCATTTCCAAAAAGTCTGTTTTTTAGTCTCCTGAGGCTGCAGAGGCTTCCCTTGAGCTCCAGGAGGGTGAAAACAGCCTTCCCCAGGCTCCAGAGGCCCTCCAGAAATAGGCACTTCTGATACTTCCAGAAGGCCTGTTTTTCAGCCTTCCGAGGCTGCAGGGGCTTTCCTTGAGCCTTCAGGAGGGTGAAAACAGCCTCAAACGGGCCGAAAATCATCTGGGACACAAGCGCATGTGCAGTGCAGGTAAGTTTGGCTGGGGTTCACATGGCCGCACAAATGGCTCTGCGTGCCACCTGTGGCATGTGTGCCATAGGTTCTCCATCACGAACCTATCATCATATATACTACTTCACAGTGCTTTGTAGCCTCTCTATGTGGTTTACTCAGCATATTGCCTCCAACAATTTGGGTTTCATTTTACCCACCACAGAAGGATGAAAGATTGAGTCAGCCTTGAGCCTAGTAGGATTTGAACTGCCAAATTGCAGGCAGCTGGCAGTCAGCAGAAGTAGCCTGCAGTACTGCACTCTAACCACTGCCCACTGAGGCTCCTAAGTCTCAGTAAGTCAATAAATATGATTCTTTTGTCCTGTTTTTCAAGGAAGATGGAGGAACAGAGATACTTAAAACCTTTTCATGTTAATTTTTGTTCCTCTATATCAGGGTGTCAAACTTGTGTCATCATGGCGGCATCATGTGACATATTGGGACTTCCCCCCCTTCGCTAAACCAGGCAGGGGTGGGGCCAGCCCATGGGCAGTGAGTTTGACACCCCTGCCTCTATTTTCTCTTTCAACTATTTTTTTCCTGCTTACCAACCAGTCGATTGATAGAGTTTTCCTATCTCTCTTCATTTTTACTTTATTCCCACCCACCATCTCAGCAATACGATTTACATCAGGAACAAAGAGCAAAACGGGACCAAGCATCTCATCCCTCGTGCCATGCTTTCTTCCCTTCTATTTCTTCTTCAATCTTTTTTTTTTTCCTTTTCCCAATGAACAGCCATTTTGTGATTATTGAATACTGAATCCTTATCAGGCTGAAACATTTTGTTTGGGCTTTTTGCATTTAATCATCCTTCTGACATCCTTTAAAAAATTGAGAGAGTGTTCATTTGAACAACTGCAGTTCTCTAGAACAGTGTTTTTTCAAAATCAGTAAGATGTGTGGTCTTTATGCTGGCTGGAGAACTCTGGAAATTGAAGTTCATACATCTTTAAGATGCTGGGCAAAGAAATACTTCTCTAGAGTGGTGTTTTTCAACTTCATATCAGGATGTGTGTATATCAAGTCCCAGAATTCTCCAGCCAGCGTGTCTGTGAAGAATTCTGAAAGTTAAAGTCCACACAATTTAGAATTCCTAAGGTTGAGAAGCACTGCTTTAAGGCATCATGTTTTCTGTTGCTACCTAGCTGCCTTCTGGCTGAAAAGGCTCCAACACTTTCACTGTGAAAGTCCCATTAATACATGTGATGGTGTTCTGTGTTTGGAGAAGTAACGTTTAAAACTAGTTCCAGAGCTGAAATGGTTGGTTTCAAAATTGAATCCTGATCTGGACAAACGAGAAAGCAGCTTCTTCCTCATTCTCTGTAGAAACAGCTGTTTTCCTGTAGACTTTGAAACAGGGGTGGGCAACTATGGTATCTTTATGGCTGGCTCAGGAATTCAGGGGAGTTGAGTCATAAAGGACTCTATTTTAAAAGGTACTAAAGATAACTGTTTAACTTTCTAAGAGCAACTCTATTCTGCAGTTGTGATGGCAGGATTTGAAGCAGAATCAAAGAACACGGTAAAGGAGGATTTAATAACTCAAGCAAATATGAAATAAAAATGCTAACTAGAAATCAAGGTTTAGGATCTCTCTCCAGGATGTATTCAGATCTTTGGAGGAGATTAGCTCTTTTCAAAACCATTGCCACGTTCCTCCTTTTCTTCCAAGCTACTGACCCAAGCACCTTTGAGGGAAAATAAATTTCCTCCTGAGCAGTGATGTTGAATGAAGAGTCAGAAGTCAGAGGAAAAAACTACTGGACCTACTCAGGACTTTTCAACTGAGTTGCCAAGATCAGCAATTGAGGATCGGAAAGGAAATTAAATATTAAATGATTTTCTTTGGAGCAAAAAGTTTTAATATTCTTGGTGCAAATCTGTCGTTGTGTCTCTGGGCACAGACAGATCAATGAGCAAGAAGTATAGTGATGGGATTGAAGCATATGAGGGACACGTTTTCATATCTGTTTTGTTCTTTCCATTTAAGATCGAACCTAGTAAAATCTTGGCTTGTTTGTTTTAGAATCACTCTGCCAAAGGAAAGAAGACTAACTTTGCATACTTTTTAAAAAATCTGGCAGCAAATAACCTGTCTGTCAGATTTACCAGGCTGTTTATAATAAGAGACATTCTGACATGCAGAAAGATGGTTGATCTATCATGCAAATGATTCCATTTCTATTTTTAAAAAACAAAGAAAACCATTCACATTGTGTTATGATCATACATATTTGTGGGCCCAAGTTGTACTGTCAGTCATGATCAATAGGCAAACAAACGAGTGTGACTTGAAAAGATGGTTCCTTCCAAATCCATTTCTTTTCTTTGTTTCCCTTGAATTGAGTTTCAAAAGGATTTTATGTACCCTTTGATGCCATGTGATTGGTCTTTATGGTTCATTTTTCTCTCTTTCTCCCCGTCTTGTCAGGGAAACTGTTATGGACTGAGGTTGGAGCTGCATTTATCAGAATGGAGCACTTTTTGACAATGCTATTGGAGTGCACATGTAAGCCCAAGATGAAGTGGACTTGATTGTCTGGAAGATTCTAGTGAATTTAAATTTAGTCTCCCCAGCGGCAAATGATTCGATCTGGAATGCAGTTGGGTGATAATGTAGCTGAGTGGTTATTCAATTTCTTTAAAAATATCACCTCCAAAACTAGGAGTTTACAGTTCCATAAATTCTTCCAATGAACAATATTATTGAAGTAGCTGGATACCCATGCTTCAGTACGAAACTATGTGATCAGGCTTAGTTTTTGGGAGGAAAATAAGGTGGGGTGGGGGGGATTCTGCCTCTGCCTACAGCATCCATTGGTATTTATCTGGCTAACATCCTGTGAGAGATTTGAAGGCTGTTTGGAATCTGAAGCAGTATTTGCTGTGTGAGCAAGAAGCCGACAGCAAGGAGCCTGGGCATGGCTTAGCTCAACTATTGTTTACTAAAGCAGGTTGCTGCTATGAAACTAAAACTGAAACTTCTCTCCTCTGCTTGTGTTTTGCATTTGGAACAGATTTTTTTTTCAGGTGGGGAGGGCGAGTAGAACTCCTTAGCATCAGAGCATGTTAATAATAATATATGAAATACTAATACTCTGATGGTCATTTCAAAAAATCCTTTCTTAGTGAGTACCTAGAAGCCAAGAGGAACATACATGCCAAATGTCAAGTTTGTAGGCTTTACAATGAGAGAGAGAGAGAGAGAGATTGAGTGTGTGTATGTGTGTGTGTGTGAAAGAGAGAGAGAGAGAGAGAGATTATGAAAGCATGTCCTTCCAGATTGTCTTTCTGATTGCACAAAAGAACAAGAAGCCTCAACAGGTGGCAACATCTGATTGACCTTGAGTGAGTTCAGATGCTAAGTAACATCAGGCCTAGTTGATGAGAATTGATGTTAATGATGAGAAACCTCTGGGTTATAGGCTAGTCTGGGAAGTGGAAAAAAATTCCTATGGGAGAGGAATACCAAACCATTTTGCTCTTTTTAAGAAAAGTACAGACACCAGGAATCAAACCCAATTTGTAGGTATCCTTACTTTTGAAGATGGGAAAGTCACAGGTCAGGGAATAAAGTAATCATGTTTTTTTTTCCTGATGGGTTAGATGCTTTCATTTATTAATACAATATCCTCCATCTATAATTTGAAATGTTGTATTCTACCATGTTCAGGTTTTTTGTATGATGTGACTAGATCAGATGTTGGAAAAGGGAAAAAAGATGATGAACTTTCTGCATTTATAGGGTGTTTTTTTTAATGATTTCATCTACATAGATTCCATCCCTTTGTTGAAATTTGCAAGAATTAGATCTTGGAAAAGATACAGAGTCATAACCAAATAGCAAGTTTTCAACCTCTCTGAGAATGCTGAAGTTGACATTCAAGCAAGTGGACACTTAAAAAAAAACCCTCAAAAGTTACAATGGAAAAACCACAGACCATTGGAAATCATAAAAATACAAATAGGCTATTATGCTTAACAGAAGAATGATGTGATATGTTATACATTACATAAAATGCTATCAGAACAGATTGGCATTTGCGACAAAGTTAAATTAACACTGCTGTCTTCCCAGAGCTAACAGAGGGACTCTTGAGTTTCATTATAAGCATCAAAGGATAGAAAAACTTAACCAAGTGATATAGCTCATATTTATGGTGAAGTCATAAATCTCCAACACCCATTATCTTTGAATGACAAGAAATGGTATTTGCCATATAAGAGACATTTTTAATTATTATCGAGTATTCTTTTACTGAAATAATTCTGTTGCAGCCCCAAAATGGCAGAGTAAAACCTGGAGAAATTGAGAACTAGAGTATAGGGTTTCCTAGAGGATCTTGATTTTAATTCTTTGCAACTTAAATTTTAAAAGAATCAAGTTAGAGGTAATGGAGACATTTCTTCCTGTTTTGGGGAATCTGTCAGAATAGAAGAACAGGCTAAATAAATGAATCAATGATCTGCCCACTATAGTATAAAGCAGCTTCTGACACCGATATGATTTTTCTTTGAAAAAATAGATTTGAGAATTGGGCCAAAGGCTAATGAGGCAGCATCAATCATACAGTACTATCTGTCAAATGAAACAAAGCCATTTTTCAACTCTAGAGGATGATGTTAACCAAAGCTTATAGAAGAAGAAACACTTGCCTGTTGGTTCCTAGCTGATTCATCCTATCAAAAAATGTGACTTTATATGACAAAGCAAAAGTGGAGTTAATGTGGCCAGCATGGAAGAACCATGTTCAGGAGCAAATGACATGATAGTTTACCTTCTAGTAACTAACATAGAAGCCTAATGTCAGTTTATAAGGATGGGGAACTGTGCATAGTGAGAGTGGAGCTGTGACTGGACTGATTATAGATTTTTCCTTGTAACTTAGCACTAGTACTTAGACTCATATACTGCTTCATAGTGCTTTACGGCCCCATGCAAAACAGTTTACAAATGTCTCCAGCAATCTGGGTTCTCATTTTACCCATCTCTGAAGGATGGAAAGCTGAGTAAACCTTGAGCTGGTTAGGATCGAACTCCTGGCAATGAGCAGAGTTAGTCTACAATACTGCATTCCAACAATGCAGCCACCATGGCTTAAACCACAGAATATACTATGGTTCTTTTTATTCTACATTAGTATACTGCAGCAGTCAAAAAGAGGGCTGTGAAAATATTTACAGACCCCTTACATCCCAGACATAATTTGTTTCAACTCCTTCCCTCAAAACGACGCTATAGAGCACTGCACACCAGAACAACTAAACACAAGAACAGTTTTCCCGAAAGTCATCACTCTGCTAAACAAATAATTCCCTCAAGTACACAATTAAAACAGTTAAAACATGAAAATAAAATGTAACTGTCCAGACTAAAAGAAAAAGCATAGCGATCAAAAACATGACAGAAGTTCAGTAGACAAACGATAGGAACACTCCTGGTTGACAGTTTCTTCCAAACTCAAATCCAGAATATCCTTGCAACGCCATTTTAAAATATTTCCAGGATGAGTAAATAGGTTTTGCCTGGAGTTTTGCTTTCTGGAAACACCTAACTGTGCTTCAGGAGAGCACAAACTTTCTATTTCATTGTGAAATTTGCATACTTTTTGTTACATATGTTTTCTACTGTGTCTGAATTTTATGGGAAAGTAGCTGCTGAGAGTTTTGACAAGCAAGAGTTTGTTGGTAGGTCCTTTAGGAGAATCAGTTGTAGCCCCTATTTTATGAACCTCCAAAGTTTCAAAACACAGAGTTGGAAGATTTTTTTTTTGGGGGGGGGGGGGTGTTTCAAAGCCTTGAATTTAAGGCACCTAAATCATCTTTTAACCCTGCTTCAGAATTGATTTCCCACTAGGTGGGGATGAGAGAAAGCAGTTTAAACAACAATATGAAGATCTGAAGTTTTAGGTTTCTCATTTCATTCTCCCTCCTTCTCCAAATGGGGCAAAAGTTTCTGTCAGAGCAGTGAAGACATGCAATCAACCATGTTCCTCCCCTTTGACTCCAACAAGGTCAAAAAAAATTAAAGCCGTTTCAAATGAATTGCCCATTGCTAATGAAGACCACAGGCAAGAGTGCAAGGGTTAATCTCCCTCCTCCCACCTATTCAGGTTTGTCTGCGCTGCCATTTGCAAGGCAAACAACCACACATATTTCTTGTGATGGGGGGAAAATTAATTTCTCCTCTTGTTTGGCCCCGAAGCAAAAATGATGGCTCAAGAAGGTCTGTACCAGTGGTATAGCTATCCCGCCTAGCCAAAAATAAATTGAAAAGTCAGAACAATCTTTTCCTTCTTGGGCAGCCAGGAAATGTCCTTAACAGCAGAAATCAGCATGAGCAGGTATGAGCCAGTTGAGAGTTCAAAAGGCTGGAGGGAAATAAGCAATCGAAGTTCTAAGATTGCAGTGGTGTCTGCTTTCCAGTCCAATCTCTCCTGTCTTCAATCTTTTGGGTGATGATAGGGACATGGCTCCAGAAAATGTATACTCTGTGCACATCTGTGGGCAAGAATAATTTGCAGGCAATTACTTGTAACACTAGCATACGTGTATATTTGTGTGTACGTTGGCAGGCGGCAAGAAACTTCCCAAACTCAAGAGATCTGTAAAACACCTCATTAGGATTATGAGCTTTTAGATGGCATGTCTAAACAGTGGCAAGATTTCAGGCATTCCTCAAATTAATTCCTATGTGAATGTCTACATTCAGCAAATGTTGGCCTGTCATTATTCACCAATGTATACTTTTAACGTTATGGCACACAGACGTTTTGAATTGCATATTCAGATCTTCAGCCTGTGAAAGCATTCAGAAAGTCACATCTTCTCTCTTAATAAATATTGGCTTTTTAGTAGAAGTGTAGGATTGCAGTCAAATTAATTATTCTCCCCTACTTCTTTAGTGGGGAGACTTGCGTTGTACATCTGATCCTCATCTCAGGTGATCCTTGTCCAGCTGGATCCTCTGGAGAACTGTATGAAACAACATTGTGAATGTGACCATCTTACCATCACTGTAAAAAGAGTTGGAAAGGAAAACAATATGACCAGCAAAAGTTCCTTTTAAGCTGTCTCCTGCTTTCTGTAACCAAATTCAATGATATTTTCTAACACATCAATGAATTAAATTGAATAAAATCCCATAATCGTTAACTTTTCAATTTAACAGAGGTGTGCAATCTTTTGGGGGATATGGATAGCTTAAAGATTTAGTCTTCTAATGGCAAATGGGGAAAGGACTGAGAGCAGAAGATGTAAATAAATTAGAGCAAATTAGATAGACTGAGAAGAAAATTCAATGTTCATTTGACTTTTAATTTAATTTAAATCAAACGTTAAAGTAAATTAATTAAATACAATCGATATGAATATTCCTGATATATTTATTGTTTTTTCTTCCTTGTTATATTAAACATTACAGTTGAGTAACAGCTTTTAGAGGACTATGAGAATCATATCCACGAATTTGGAGAAGACGACTTTGGTGCCTCAAAATTATGACTCTTTGCAATAAGCGAGGATTGATGTGCACAAATACAGGGTGTTCATATATCTGTCTCTCTATCTAAATTCAAAGATATATACACCACATTTCCTTCAGAAACTGAAGACAAGATACATGGATGAGTTTTTTTTCTCTGAAAGAACTGCTTTGTGTAATAGGTTGGGCAAAGGGAGGACATCTAGCTCTAAAACCTCCTATGAGTTTTCATGTCTATGGATGACTTGAACCTAGATTTCCCCAAACTTAATCTGACACCCTAACCCTGATGCTGGTTCTCATAAACTTATGATTTCCTAATCATGGTCATATGCTGGTTTTCATTATTGCATACCAGCTACGTATAAAAATGAATAGTATTCTGTAAGGATATCCATTTTCAGACGTAACAATAAACTTTTGAAAATTATGTTCTAGGTTGATGAACTTACTTTTTCCAAAATATTTCAGATTATAAGACACAGAGAAAAATAGTGTTTGCTTGCCATATACAGTACATTTCTACACTGACAAAATAGTCCTCCTTTTTTATGTCTCCAATATGTGGAATTCAACAATATAGTGCTTCCAAAAACATTAAAGTTTATTAACCACCACACTTTAAAAAACCCTCCATTGGTCCTATTCTCCGTAAATTTGACTGCTTTTTAACAGCGGTCTAGGTTAACAGCCATCAGCAAGTAGTAATAAATTATGTGAGTTAATTGCACATTATATTATGTACTTATGTCAATCCCTAGGCCATCTATCCACAACAGAAAAGCATGCAGGAGAAAAATACCCTCATAATTTTATAAAAACCTCTCTTGTCCAAACTTTCTAAACTTATTCCAGTTTTCTACACTCTTATACTTTTTTAATGTATTGGACCATAATTCCATAATTCTTAGCCAACATGAACAAAGACATCTGAAAAGCACCATATTGGTGAAGGTGGCAAATTCATAAGACTTATACATTTCCCTACAGTGAAAATGTGTCCAGTCTTTTGGATCAGCATTCGTATATTCTGTGGGTCACATATTTCTAAAATATAATGTTTTGTTTTTTGTTTATTTGTCTCTTTTAGGGGTATCTTGCAATTATGTGGCCCCAGAATTAAGGTTATGAAAATGGGGGGGGGGGGTTGTCATAAAAACATTATTAAATGTATCATGTACACCTGTTGCTCTGTGCATTGTCCCAAAGGTGCATTTTTTTTTCAGGAGGCAACTGGACTTTCTGGTTTTTCTTTGAAGACATTTCACTTCTCATCCAAGAAGCTTCTTCAGCTCCTCTTTACATTCTTACAATCCCATCAAAAAGTAAAGTGTTCTTCAAGTCAAGTTCAATTCTTGGTTACTTTGGAACCATGCAGAAATGGTTTACAATTCATCTAGAGCAGGGTGTCAATTGAGGGCTGCATCAGGATTGTGTTTGACCTTGGGGTATGTATGGGCAGGGTAGGCATGGCCAGCTCGATATCACTTGTGTTGGGGGTGCTTGTGGTGGCCTGAGTGCTCTGCTAGCGAAAATGGACAGGATGCAGGCAGCAATCAAAACCATGACCCCTCTGGTCCATGAAAAAACCTCTTTCCACAGAAATGGACCCTGGTGCCCAAAATGTTGGAGGGTATTGTACTAGAGTATATTGTTTGACTACAACAGATCCTAAATTAATTATCTAGCATGTCCACATAGAATTGAAATAGGCTATTCTTTGAACCCAAAGATGGACTGGTAATCTAATTTTCTACAATAGGGAAAGACTACAGTATATAGAGCAGATCTATTGTATACAACATGTTTTGTGGCCACTAGTCCTCGTGTAGAGCTGGGAAAGACCTTGCCTGGAACACAAGATAGCTGATTTCTATCACTTAGATCCAACAAAATAGCCAATTTATGGCAACTTTCTGTTTTTCTGGAGAAATGCAGAAATCAAAGATGGCACATATGCTTTGTATGGCAAGGATTTCTAGCTCTAACATTACAGTCAGAAGAACTGCACATGTGAAAGGTGGAGAGAGTCTTTTGATCAATGAAAACATATCTAGTTAGGGAAAAAAATCAATAGTCATTGTGTACCTCAGTCTCATTTCTTACATTTATTGTGTGGAAACCTCACAGTGTCTGAAGCACGTATTTCTTCCTACTGTTATTGTAGACACATATGTGCAACATTAATTCTGGCAAAACACTGGCTCACATCTGTATATCCATTGCTTCTTGGCTGCATCATTAAGCAATGACTTCTATATTTGAATGTGCTATTACTGATAGATCTTTACACCACTACCTACAACATAATTGGATTTTTTTTAAACAAATGGAATCAATTAGTATAGGCTTGTAAAACTTCTTCTGAGCTGAGGGCCATACCTGGTCTTTGATCTGCCAGGAACTATACTTCTCCCAGCTGGGTGGGACCATGACAGAAACCCCAATTTGATTTACTTTAAAGTGAAACTTTATTTAAAATTAAGGTAATCAGTGTGTTAATTAATATATATTTTATTTTTAATATGAATGCTAATATGATTACTCATCTCCATCATTTTAGCCACTGTCTATCCACTGCAAGATGAAACACCACAAGTTTCCAACCAATATGGTCCTGAGCTTTTTTTTGCCAATTGGGCCCGCAATACTTGCTGATGTCATCTATCCATCTTGTTTTAGGTCTTTTTTGTGGATGCTCTTTCGATCTGCTAAATTGCAGGCAGCCGGCAGGCACCAAAGTATCCTGAAGTACTGCAATCTAACTACTACACTACCACAGGTCTTATATCATATGATGATGATATCGTATATTCTGTAATCCATGTGCAGATATTTCTATCTTGCCTTACATACATATCTCTCAACATTAGAAAGGTGTCAAAACAGCAGATGTCATTAGGGTCAGCAAGAGTAAAATGATGCATGTTGATGCCAAACATCCTAACTATTCATACAAACTAAAAGGATCAGAGCTAGTAGTGACTGATCAAAAAAGAGATCTTGGAACAATAGTAAACCATTCAATGAAGGTGCCAATATTAGTGTGCATCTCCTGTGAAAAAGACCAGAAAATAGAAATGCCAGTATTATAACATGTTTATATATAACAATAATATGTCAATATCTGGAATATTATGTACAACTCTTGTGCTGCTCCACAAAAATTATATAGTGGAATGAGACAGATTTGGGGGGGGCACACAAATGGTTAAGGGTCTGGAGCAGCTTCCCTATGAGAAAAGATTGGAAAATTGGAAATTTTTAGTCTAGAAAGGAGATAAATGAGAGGGGATGTGATTGAGATTTTTTTTAAAAACTATGCATGGTGTGGATTAAGTGGACAAGGGAAAGCTATTTTTCCCTTTTTGGAAAAATAGAACTAGAAATTCACCCAATGAATTTGAATTCCAAAGAATCAAAAACAATTTTTTTTTTACATAACATGTAATTCAGATTTGGAATATGCTACTTATTGTGCTGCCTATTAACATGGCTGGCTTCAAATAGGGTTGGACCAGAAGTAGGCATTCAGCAAGTTCTGACCAGTTCTGGAGAACCGGTAGTGGAAATTTTGAGTAGTTCAGAGAAGTGGCAAATACCATTTCTGACTGGAGATTTTACAGTATCCTTCCCTTGTCAAGCCCACCAAGCCACGCCTACAGAACCGGTAGTAGAAAAATTTGAATTGGGTTGGACCAAGTTATGGAAGTCATAGAATCAAGGTCGATTGGCCATAATAGCAGTGTGACATCCTCTGAAGACCATCTGAAAGGAGGCTAGTGGGCTTCGTTGTGCAGTTGGTTGCCTACTGTGAAAACAGGCTGCTGGACTAAATATCCAGGAGGCTGCTTTTGTTCTTTCTGTCAGAATAAACATTATAAACGAAGTTTTGGAGCAGGTTTTATCAGGCCACAGATTATTTAAGTGAAGCATTCTCTAATACTATGGTAATACTCCCCTGAGGGAGATATACTTGGTGGGACCCAGAAGAAAGGCCTCTTTGGTGGTTCCCTCTCTCTAGAATATCATTCCCCCAGAGATTAGAATGGCCCCCCAGTCTAGCTCTCTTTCGGAAGGCACTGAAGACCTGGTTCTTCCAGTGGGCCTGGGGAATCCAGAACAGGATGGAGCTCATCAAAATGTTAGTGTGATCTGCTTCGTTGGGGCAGGGGTGGGAGTTAGGGGGTGATTTTTTCCCCCCAGATTTTGTTCTATTGTACTTTATTAATTAATTTATTTCTTTTTGTTAGTTTTTATTGTTTTTTTTTTAAATATGGTTTTACATTGTGTAAGCTGCCTCGAGTCACGAATAGATGGCAATATAAATAAATAAATAAATAAATAATAAATAATAAATAAATAAATAAATAATAAATAAATAAATAAATAAAAGTATGAATAGATTTTCGACAGCATATTATTCTGTACTGCGGAAGCAAACACTTAAGTATATACTTGCACTTATGCTGGTGAGCACCAAATATTCCCTAAACCACAAGCTGTCTCCAGGGCAGAAAAAGAACTGAAAAATAAACTGCCTAAACATTGGAGGCTGCCTTGATGCTTCAAGGCATTGGTGGAGGACAGAATCACCATGCATACACAGAGAGACTCTCTTGAGTTTATTATTTTAGTCGATTTTCCTTGACATCAACCTATGACTTTCTCTAAGTGACAAGAAAATTGCAACTGGCCCTTGACAGTTGGGCACAAATTGACTGAACAGAACAAAATCAAACCACAAAGTAATCCCAAAGCAAACGTAATAAACCCAAAGTCCCAAAGGATAACATTCTTCTGCAGGCAGTGGTCTTATTGAATAAAGTCTGCCCATTTCTTTGTTTGAACACTATGTTTATCAAGACAAATGTAATTCATTGGTTTACATTTCCTCTTCCCACAGCTTGTCTGCCAGGCACATATGGAGAGAACTGTAACCAAGTATGTCAGTGCTCCGGAAAGAATGAAGAATGCCACCATGATACTGGCAGGTGTGGTTGCCTGCCAGGTTATTATGGAACCCATTGTGACCTTCTAAAGTGATGTTCTTGTTTCATCAACTTCCCTGATACCTGGTTGATTGGTTAGAACCAGTTCTCAGAATTCTGTGGTTTTAATAAAACAAAGACAGCCTTTGTTGTCTTTGGGAAGCTTATTTTTATTGATCTGTTAACTGTGTGGGGAGAGCCAAAATCCATCTTAACTTATTTAAATGAATGTGTAAGAAATTGTGGTAATTCTGATCATATTTCATAGCTGTCCAGTAGTTAAGGATATTCACCACCATCTCTGACTTTTAGCCATGTTGGCTAAGATTGCCGAGACCTGAAATTCTGCAGCACCTGAAAGGCTGCACTTTGTGCACCAATTTCACACCGTTGGTGTATGTGTACAGTAGTACTTGCAAATATTCTGCACATATTTTAAATCTACAGTTCTTAATTTGTTTGTATGCATGTGGGCTTAAAGGCCTTTTTTGGATGTTGCTGGAACTTTTTACCATGCTCTTGAGTGATGGTTTCAAAGTGGTTCAGTGATGGGTTTACCACTGATTCAGTGGGTATGGCTTGGTGGGCGCACTTTGCGTGCATGCACACCCTTTGCACATGCACGTGCCCCAAACATACACTTTGTGCACACGCAGAGGCCTTCCAACTCACCTCCTGCTATCCTGCACTCTCCCTGTAGCTTCAAAAGTTGACACACGGCAATCTTGTGTGCCGCGCAAAGCAGCTGTGCTTCAAAGCAGAGAATAAAGGCCAGTATGGGATCCCAGGTGGGCGGTTGGGCCCAACTGCAGAGCATTGGAGAGACTCAGAGTGAACCGGTTCTCTGCCAGCTGATCTTCGGTGCTACCGGTATGCCAGAACCGGGCTGAACTGGTAGAATAGCACCACTGATGCTCTTTTCTACTTAGCATTGTATTTCAGGGTAGAAAAACTTTACCACTTGAGGAGATGTCCATGTCTCTTCATAAACTGTTGCTATGGGTATCATGTCACACACAAAAATTATCAGAAGGCAGGTCATCTGCTCTCTTTTCAATGTTTTCTATAACCTTAGTTTTTCAGTATTGTTTTTCAAGACGGGTAGATATATTCCCAATGAAAAAGCAGTGGGATCCACTCTCCATCTGCCCTTCATTGTTGAAGAATATCTACTAAGGTTTATGTGGTATTCAAAGAGATTCATGGAAGTAGATAGAGGCTAGCAGTGGCCAAGAGATGTCATCATATTGCCTACTCCCTAGAGAAAAGTGTAGATGATGATGATGATGATGATACCACCACTACATGGGATGTTGGAAAGGGAATTGCATGGAAATCCCAGAGGGTTTACACCCATATTATTTCAATTTGTACTTTACACCATGAATAAAGGTGTAAATTTATATTTATGCCTCTGTGTTGATGAAAATGTACTTCTTCAACAAGTGTCCAGAGCTACTCTCAACTGAGTGGGGTCATGAGAGAAAAGTGCCCACAGCTGAGTCAAAAACCAAGTTTGATTTACTTTAAACTGAAACTTAGTTAAAGTCAGTTAATAAGCATGACAGGCATGGTGGCACAGTGGTTAGAATTCAGAACTGCAGGCTAACTCGCTGCTCACTACCAGAAGTTTGATTCTGACCAGCTCAAGGTTGATTCAGCCTTCCATCCTTCCACGGTGGGGAAAATGAGGCCCAGATTGTTGGGGGAAACATGCTGACTCTGTAAACTGCTTAGAGAGGACTGTAAAGCACTATGAAGTGGTATACAAGTCTAAGTGCCATTGCTATTGCTACATAGATGTCATGAATTGTTTTAGATCAAGGCTGAAAAGTGTTAAGAACTATGCCCAGAATACTTGGTAGAAATGCTGAAGGAATTATTTGTACAATCAGGATTTATAATAATTTATATGGTTTTAAAATCCTGAAAATTGTAAAACATTACAAATTTATGTTACGGATTTAGGAGAAATGCACAGTTAGTGTAATCAAGACAGATAGATACAGATATATAGAGGGCTAGTAACAAATCAAAATCTCCACATTTTAGAACAGCTGTTTTGGTTATAAATTTAGACTTGACCTGAGGTTAGAACTACAACATGAATGAATGAATGAATGAATGAATGAATGAATGAATGAATGAATGAATGAATGAATGAATGAATGATGTTTACATATTAGGTTATTCCATCAATATGGGATTTTAAATGGTAGTTAACAATTTTCTGTTTCTGAAAAGATGTAGGTTAATATTGTGTTGGATCTTAGTGAAATTCACAGATTCATAACAGTTTATTAGCAAACCTGAGAATACATTTTAATAACATTCCTCCAATGGATTCATCATTTTGATGCAACCTATAAAGGAAATGAAAACTATATTAGTCTTTGATCTAGAGGAGTTTAAATATTTTAACTGGTCTCAGTAGCAAAGCAAACTACATATCTTGCAGATTGAGGAGGAGAAATCTTAACTCTGTACATTGACTTTCAGAGCTATTGTAAAACTAGGGAGGTATTTGTTGCTTCCTGGTAGCCTCCAAAACTAAGAAATCAATGGTCTTCTCCTAATATTTTGGATGATATGGTCAGCACTAGCAACAAGTTAAATGTATCTGAGATATGAAATGCAGTTCAGTGTAGTGATTGAAAAATGTCTCTGTATTTGGTGTTCCCTGTGGAGGATGTTGAGTAGACATCCTTAATACACAATTGTAAAAATAATGACATGCCTGAATCTAGCTGACATCTGGTACCTACCTGAACACATCCATATAGCTTTCTTGGCAGTAATGTGAACTGTTTTACCATTGTGTTCCTCTAAAATGCTTTTTCAACTTCCCAGTATATTGTACAGCCATCATAGTTTCTGGTGACCTCCATCTAAGAACTGGGGTTTTTTGGGGGGGGTAAGGGATGATGTCAGGGCCTCAATTGCTTTTCACTTCTGGGCATAGTGAGAAAATATATTGATTGCAATTTATAAACCATTTTTGTGCTTACAGTTGGCTGGAAAAATGAAATAAATGTTCAAGCCCCCCAAAATATTATCTAAAGTGCATGACCGAATATACTGTATTATGGTCCACCAACATAGATGTCAGTATGATCCTATGACTGTAATTGAGCCCACAATGGTGGTTGTAAATCATACTGGCCATTAAAAGGATCATCACAATCTTGTTGTGGCAGTCTTTAAGTGAATGTAGGGAATATAAATTGAGTGTTGTTGTTAAGTGAACCCATCAGAGTTTTTTTGTCACAAACTGGAAGTAAATAATATTCTAGTTTCCAGGGGTGAGGGAGTGTCAATCATAGTCAGGTTACTGTAGAATGCTGCAAATGGCCATAAATGCAGGTTGGTTGTCAAGCACCCAAATTAAAATCATGTGACTGCAGGGGGTAGGGGGGAGAGGAGCCATAGGTAATTCAAATCTGGGTCCTAAGCAACTCATCCTTCTTCCTGAATTTCTGTAAACTTCCAAGAATTAAAATCAACATGATTTCCAGCATCCAATGGTGGAAGAGAGAATAACAGAATTCTCTTTTAAAACTGGCCCATTTTATTTGCACAGCAATAATGAAATTAAAACAAATTGCTATTCTGACTTGAAGAACAGAGAACATCCCGAGGACCGATTGGAGAAATACTCCTAAATGAAAGCTTTTTTCAACCTCCTTTAAATGAAACGATTTGTTAAATGGAACAAACATAGCAATTCATGAGAAACATAGATGGCTACAGCTATAAAACAGAGAACTAATTATTGCTTTTTTATTATTTAAAGCTTTCCATTTTCACTGGTCCTCTATTTATAGCCTCTATATTTTGTAAACTTAACATTCATTTCCTTTCCTTTAACTTGGCCTTTGCTCCCTGTTGCTCAGTTGTTGCATCCAAATTGAGGGACACAAACTTCCTTTACCTTCTCTTGGCAATCTTGCAGCAGGAATATGAAGCCAAGGGTAAAGTCATTAAGCAATTTGTATCAATGCAGCTACTTTGTTTTGAATCTTGTTCCAGAAGGTCTCCTACAAACTCATACAGTTGCTGCTGTTTTCTTCTTATTTTAATTTTTGTCCAAGAGGTTAGGCCAGCAGCTTGAGAAACATAATTTACAAAAGAGATGATTGCAAACCGCCCAGTTACCTTGAGGTAAGATAAGCAGGCTATAAATTTTCAGAATGAAAGGGAAGGGAAGGGAAGGGAAGGGAGGAAGAGAAAAGAGAAGAGAAGAGAAGAAAAGAGAGAAGAGAAGAGAAGGAAGGAGTAATCAAGAAATACACTACAATCCAGCATTAGTTAGAGCAGCCATGAAGGCCTTGAAAACTATATTCAAATGCAGTGATGTTTCTATACTTAGAAAAATCAGAATCAAGCTATGGTATGCCTGATGACACTCCGTGGAAATGGAAATTGGGTAGGAAGACTATTGATGCTTTTGAACTTCGGTGTTGAAGAAGGCTTCTGAGAATATCACTAGCAGTCAGGAAGACAAACAAATGGATCCATGAACAAATCAAACCAGAGTTCTCACTTTAGGCCCAAATTATCCTGCTTTGGGCATGTCTCTTTCATTATAAAACATAGCATAACAGCATTGGAAGGGACCTTGGAGATCTTCAAGAGATGCTACACTATTCCAGACAAAGGGCTGTCCAGTCCAGAGGTGGGCTGCACATTCTTTAACAACCGGTTCACTGAAAATGTGAGCATGTATGCGCCCCTTTGCTTGCACGTAGCTGCAAAACCATGGGAATTTCCTGCACACGGCAGCGCACGGTGAGTAGATCGGGCAAGGCGCGGAAAGCAGCTGAGCTGCAAGAGGAGGGTGTGCGAGTAAACATGTGAGATATATAGGACAGAATAGTACCTAGGTGGGTGATTATAAGTACTGGTAATCATACATACTGGTATGGGCGAGCCGGTCTGAACCAATAGCAGCCCACCAGAGGTCCAATCTCTTTTTGAAAACTGCAGTTGATGGAGCACCCACAACTTCTGGAGGTAAGCAGATTGAATTGTTCTCACTGTCAGGAAATTTCCTACTCTTGTTGTTATCTGCTTTGTCTGTTAGTGTGTGTGTGTATTGGGCACGTAATACTTTGCCTTCCCACATCTGATTTCTATTCTTTGGTTAATTTTTCTTGTAGCTTTGTTTGGTCTTTTCTGTATTCAGTAAACCTTCATGGTGTATTAGCATCAGTGCATCTTCTTTAGATGTCTTTCTGACATTCTTCCTTTTCTTCTTTTCTGATTCTCTTTCTTTTTCTTCATACAAAATTCTGCTTCCACCAAATTATTTTTCAGTGATGGAGGTCCGGTATCTATTTCCCCATGGGAAAAAAAATGAGGATCGAGAACAGTGCTTCCCAAAAGCTTCCTTCCCAAAAGCTATCTTCCTGCTTTTCCTCAAGATGTAAATAATTATTTGCATGGAAGTGTAAAATTCAGAATGGAGAATATTAAACTGGATAGATCAATTGCCTAATTCTAAGACAGCTTCACATATCAATTTTTATTTGGCTCATTGTTATTTGGCTGGAGAAGAATCCCAGAACAGGAGCCCTAGATTCAAATGCTTGTTGGGACTGATAAAATAAAATTGAGAATTGGGCTCATGAACTGTCTCCAGAACAGAAAGGTTGCTAAGAAATAGTCTCAATATACAGAGACTCCCCCAAAGAACTTCAGTTGGACAGAGTACAGCTAGCATGTGGTTGGATATGGTTGGAAACCTTTCTTGGCAGCAGTTGCTGTACTTATAATACCACAAAAGTTGGGGAAAGCAGCCCAAGGAATTATCCATAAACGGTGTAGCTGGCTGGTAAACAGAAGCTTTTAGCCGCCAAGAGCAACTGAGCTTTCATGTTTTCACATTTTGGAGTGAAGAATTGAAATAGTGTCTTGGCAGGATCTAAGGAAGCAGATAGCCGCACAATAAGAATGGCTTTATTTGCCTATAAATCAGTGCAAGGACATATGTCTGATACACTATAATTTAAAATAAATAAATAAATGAAAACTCAACGTCTAAATCTGATGCATTGAATAACAGACTTAATAATATTACTGAGCCATATTCAGATGAAAGACGAGATAGAGGAGGAGGAGGAAGATGAAGAGGAAAAGTGAATTATTTACATTACAAAGAACCCTGAAAATGACTTGAGTTGCTTTTCTCTTCCCACTGATGTAAGGAAGTATATTAATTACATCAGCACACAGATAAATTGAATTAGATGTTACCAATATGGAGGGAAAATTAACTAGGAAATTGCTATTTTCTGTGGTATTCCCTGTTCGTTGCAATACTGTATGTAAATCCTAGCCTAAGAATCCTACCATCAATTTTCACGGAATTATGTATTGATGGAATCTTGGAGATCATTCCTACCAAGGGAAAGAATCCATTACAAAATCATTCCTAGCTGATAACCATCCAGCTTCTGAACACCTCCAAAAATCAAGAGGCCACTATCTCCCAAGACAGACTCTTCCATTCTTATTGGTGGGATACCATTCTAACTATTCTAAGGTCTAACTGAAATCTCCTTCCTTGTAATTTAAACCCATTTTCTGCCTTATTTTCTGGGACAATACTGAACAAGTTTACCCCAGTCTCTACAGGTCATCCCATTATATATTTGAAGACATTTCAGTTTTCTATCCTGTGGGTATGAGCTAATAATTACATACAAATGTACAAATATTTTCAAATGTTTCTCATAGATTTTTCTTTCCTGATTGCTTTCCATTGGATGTTCCAGCTTGTCAATATACTCCTTAAAATATGGAGTAATATTCCAATATAGATTAGAATAGTGTCCTGAACAGTTTTGTATATGCTGTTGGATCAATGCAAAATAGAGAAGAATTATGATTTTCTTTGAATACTACATTATACTTCAGTTAATGAATCCTGGGATCGTCCTTCCTTCCTTCCTTCCTTCCTTCCTTCCTTCCTTCCTTCCTTCCTTCCTTCCTCCTCCCTCCTCCTCCCTCCCTTTCTTCTTTCCTCTCTCCCTCCCTTCCTCACTTTCTTCCTTCCTTCCTTCCTTCCTTCCTTCTTTCTTTCCTTCCTTCCTTCCTTCCTCCCTCCCTCCCTCCCTTCCTCCCTCCTTTTCCTTCCTTTCCTTTCCTTTCCTTTCCTTTCCTTTCCTTCCTTCCTTCCTTCCTTCCTTCCTTCCTTCCTTCCTTCCTCTCCCTACACAATGTTGGCTCATATTCATGATTTATATATTTAGCTTATTTCTGTATTTGTTTCAGGCTGTAAGCAGAAATGTATAAATTGTACTTGAATAAATTACTTCTAAATAGATATACAGTACACTGATGCTACTTGGATTAAGCAGACCTCTTGGGGACACACACATCATACAGACAAATATGATCTGCAACTTGGAAAACAAAGAAGATATGAGGGAGATACTCTCATGGATATAAGTAAGTGAGAAACTGTGGCTGGTTGTCAAATTCTCCCTACCTTCAACACTTTCAGAAAATATGGGCTTCTTGGGAAAATGTTTGCTGGTATTTGAGGGACAGGCAAGAAACTTGGATTTAGTGCATATACTTGTGAGAAGATACAAGACTCAAGTGGCCATGAAGAAATGGCACCCAGCCACCTCCTTCATGGACTGTTTGCAAACAGTAGTAATGTACAACCAGCAAAGGAAGAAGAGCAGCATCAAGCAAAATGGACAGGGATGATAGATTCTGCATTTAAAGCCAATGTGTTCAAGAGGTTTTATTTCCATCTTAATCCTTGTGGAACACATTCAAGTTCTTGCAATTCATGGGACTCCCTCCCTCTTCCATTCTATTGCTCTAGAGGTGTCCCTCTGTATGTCTTCAGAGCATCTGGTTTCCAGAAATAACTTCATGCTACATACTAAAACTACATAGTATTGAAAAATATGCTGATGATATTTAGCTAGATATGTCCACCCCTGGCAGACAAAGAGAGGGTGTCATGCTGTTGGCCTAGTTCTGGCAGGCTGTAAGTATTTCAGAGAAGAGGAACCAGCTTTAATTTGACACTGGCAAAAAGGAGTATCTTTTGAGTTTTTGATCTCCTTAGCTGGGCCAATGCCATGAAGGACATAAAGATTTACCTTTTGTAATGGTTTTTAGAATTGTCACTGTTTTTATTGTTTGTAAACTGCCCAGGTTTATGGTACACAGGAGGGGCAGTTATATAAGTCAAATAAATAAGCAAGCAAATTCTTCTTCTTAATTATATTTGATGCCCATTTTATCTCTACTCAAAATGAGGAACATCCAAAAGTTCTGCAATCCTGCTGAGAACATACTCAGTAACAACTAAAGGAGAATCTCTTGACTAGCTAGTACTGAACAGGCGCCTGCTCTTAGAGCAGAGATAATGGGGATATTTCAAAAGTGTTCTGTGAACTTGATTTGATTTGGTTTTGCAAAACAGTGAATATTTTTTTAAAGAAAGCTCCTAACTACAGGCTACTACTGTAAAGGGATTTAGGAATTCTTGGTCATGGCAAGACTAATCCAGACCAGAAGTCAGAAATCAGGAAATGACTTAGAGACTTGGCTGCCATTCTTGCAGTTCCCAGAAAAGAAAAATAATACAGATACAGGAAACTGTTAAATTAGAAAATGCCTTTATTAGATAACTCACAAATGGAGATTGAAATGCTCAGTCTTGGTAAGCAGTGAAGCTGTGTGCAAACCAACCTCAGCATCTTCACCTAAACTCTTTTGGGAAAATAAGAAGCATAAAGACATAAAGTTGTATTAAACAACAGAAATCTGTATATGTAACCACAAACAAGTACCATCTGTGAGCATCGCTTCTGACAGAACTTAAATAAATACAAGAGTTTACCTCCACTAGTAAAAGGAAGGATTACACAAATTACATCAGCCATTTCCAGTTAGGGAGTAAAATATGCATCAGTTTCAACTGGAAAAAAATCCACACTTTTTGCCAAAATAATAGAAAATAGCTGTGGACATGGGGAAAAAACAACCCAGAACTTGGTATCTGATGTAGAGTAAATAGCAAGCTATTTAAACAAAAGCCAGTGAATGACCATAAAGGAAATGTGATGAGTAGAAGAGACATTCCTTGAAAGACAAGCCAAATGAGGTCATTATATTGAGGGTGTGTTCTATCTGCTTGGTAGATATTACAAAGGATGCTGGAATGATTCACTCTGTTTCCCCAGAAAAGCAAGATATGAGAGGGAGGGGGGAGGAGAGAGAGAGGGAGAGGGGGGTGGGACGGGAGGGAGAATGAGAAAACAAATATATTGTTATACACTGGTCACAATGTCACTTTTGAAAAAATGATTGGCTATATAAATATGATTAATAATATATGAATTCAGTTTGGTTGCAGGACTTTGCTTATGTATGTGCCTGAATAGAGAAAATGTATTTTATGAAACCAGTTTGAGTAAGAATATTTATAGTTTTCCTCTTGAAAACAATTTTTCAATGTTTCTGCTTCTCTTCTAAATTGCAGACATGATTTAAAGTCAGAAGAGTGAAAAGTGCATGAAGTTCTAAATATGCAAGAAGCATATCCAGAAATTTTAAATGCCTATGGAATGTTTATGCTACATTTAAGAGAGTGATTGGTATCTTTTAACAGGGAACCATTTTAGTTAAACCTGATGACTCTAACAATCCCTGGAGAATTCGTGGACAAGGATTACCTCCATGTTGTTTCTCTGCTTTTGGGAAAAGAGGTTCTACCCAGACAATTCTTGTATTGATTTCTCAGGATGGCCATTGGAGTAGAGCAGATGATCTATTGTTTTGTAAATTGTATAGAAGAGCCTAAGAATTATCTTCGTCCTCTTCAATTTAAACTGGTTATGATTTTTTTTAAACCCTAGCAAAGGAATTAGTCCATAGAATTGTGCAAAGGCAGTAGATCCAAAACACAAGGAAGTACATTCAAAGGTTGGGAAATACTGAACTAGTTGCTACTTCACCTGTCCTCTCTTTGAATATGTCTTTTTACAGTTTTATTTTGAATTTTTATTGTATTTCAGAAAGGGTATAAAAAGTAAATAAATAACAAAACTAGGGGAAAGAAAAGGGAAAGGGAAAAAGGGGGAAATGGGTGTGCGGCCAATTAGGGAAGGCGCTACAAAAAATAACTTCCAGCTTTATTTGGTACAGATGCAAACATAAAATCCAATGACCTTTTGAACTAAATTAAATTACAATATACAATGCTTCTAGAATCAATAAACAAATCTAGTCATTCAAATCCCAGAGTTAAAATTTCATTTCTTTCAGTTTCACACAATAACTCCAAGAGTGGTTTCCAGTCTTTGAAGACCTCTGATCTAGTTCCAGCATCAGATTTTCGGCTTCATGGGTACAAGGAGAGCATTTCTATCTATAGTTAGGAGCAGCTGTGATCACAGATGGCTTAGATAAGACTGAATACAGGTTGGACTGATTCCTTAGGCATTTCAACTTTAACAGTATTTATACATTGTGAATGTCATGAGGTTACAAAACTATTTCACTTCATAGCCTGCTTTTCTGGATTTTATGCTCTTTATTACAACCATACATGCAACAACTGTGCAGGGTATTAGCTTTCCAGGTTTCTTAGGTATTGGGTGCAAGAAAGGTAGTGAAGAGTAAAGAAATGTCTACTCATAATAGAGCAATAACTGAATTGATCTTTTCCTATCTGATGCCCCCTAGATATGTTGGGACTACAGTTTCCATAATCAGTAAGCATCATGACCATAGGCCATGTCAAATGGGTATTACAGATGCCATAGTCCCACATATTTGATTAGTATTGGATTGTGCCAGGGCTAATTACTGTATGATGAAGATTCATTATGTTCAAAACTCTGTGGTTATTCCACATAGTTTCTAAAAAAGGGGGGATAACTTATATCATCAATGCTATATCCATCTTAATAAAATTCATTTGGCATTTTTAATTCCTGTGTAGACACACACATATAGATATTGTTTGAAAACACTTGTTTTCTTTCTTAAACATGTTTTTTCCAAGACACCCTATCTAGAACATCATAAACAGTTTCAAGTTCAATTGATTAACTTCAGAACGCTGCTGAACCATTCCAGGAGCAGTTGAAACAATAGAGTTTGCACATAACACACACACAACATACCTGTATTTATTCTTTGTGCTTTAGAATCCACTCGAGAGAGGTTTGGAGGAAAGTGTCAACCCCAGTGTCAAGTGGCAGTTCATAGTGACCCAATTACTAGAAAACATCTTTGCTCATACGGCATAACTGGAAATAGGTGTCATATTGATAGGGATTTGGAAAAAGTTATTTTGTTGTTGCTGTTCTCACTATATTGTTTATACTTTCAGAACTAAGACATGTATCTGATAATCCCAGAATAGTAGAATACACTTTACAATTCAATGCATTATTCATTTTGACCTCGTATACTTAAAAGTCAAAGCAAAACAAATCAAACCACAAACCCGCCTTGACATGACCTCCTTAAGAAGCTCTTGTTTTTGTACCAGATGTGTCTCTGAACATGACTGATCACCTCCCCGTACATTGAAGGGAGGAAGAGAAGGCAGCCTATAATAGATGCACCATTTGGGTCACTGGGATTAGCTGGAGTAAGGGAATGTATGTATCTTGTGGCCACTGAGAAATAACTGGGTTTTGCAAACAACCAGGATTTGCTAAGCTTTTCCTTTAGCCAAGAAGTAAAATAGAATCTAAGTGCTAGAATCTAAAAATATCCCAAACATGGGTGGGTGGGTGGGGAATTGTGACAGCCTGCTATCAGCTGTGACTGTTTAATTTAAGAGAAGACTAAGGTTAGAGTACCAGTCAAGCCTAGCTACCAAGAGTCTTCAGGACTGAGTAAAAAATTACAGCAGTTATAGGATAAAGGTACTGTTTCCCACCCATTCTAAAAGTCCATTCTAAACCATCTTTGGTTCCATTCCATTGGCGCAATTAAAATTGATTCAGTTCATCCAAGAATAATCAGCAGTCATAGCATTGACTCATTAAACCTAAGAAATCTTCTCCTTTTGGTCTCATATTTCTGGGTCTTTCAGCTCTCAGCTAACCATTGTCACCCACTCTTGGTGCTCAGTCTTGAATATGTTTAGGAGAGTCCTGGTCAGAACCTGGCATTGCAAGAACCATAGTTAGTAGATTGTGTGCCTGTCACCTTATCTCTTGAATTCTGACTCTTGCATTCTATCAGTGTCTAAGGACTCCCTCACCTCCTGCTCATTTTCTGAAGATGAGTCCAAGCAATGATGATGCTTTGCCATTGACTAAACACACTTAGAGCATTTCTTACCCCTACTCATGGGCTCATGATGTAAAGGTACTCTTTATATGCTCCAATAGAGAACCATAATTGCATTTACAAGTACAGTTTCCTTCAGATCTCCTACCTGAATAAATAGAAGTCAGACATAGGTTGCAGGCTGATTCCTTACCTACAGAATACTCCATATTCAATTTGAACCAAACTAATGTGGTGTTGAAAATGTGGACCTGGATATGGAAAAGTCTGTTCTTCAGAATCCACAACTGAGAAAGAAAAATGGCATGAAATGCCTTTTTAAGAAAGCAGTATGAATGCAGTACCCCAGAATGTAGAAAATATAAAAGTTAATGCTTATGAATTGTAGAAAGAATAGAAGCGACTAATACTTCTTCGCACAGTTCTGCACTTGAGGTTCCAACTATCTTGTGGTTTGAATGGGGATTGCACAGTACAAATGAGGAACATTATGGGAATCCAGAGGGCTTTCCTGGTTGTATTTTGCATGGTATCCATATAGACTACAGGCTCACAAGGATGAAACTTAACACCCCCAAAAATGAGGGTGATATTTTATCCTCATTACATTAGAGGCAAGAAACTTAGAAATAATAAAAAAGGAAAGAAAGTAGGAGTCACTTTTATTTCCTTTTAAAAGTCAATACCTCACTCAGAGCTTAAAAAGCTGCTATGGGACTAATTTTATTTGTGTTTTTATTTTCAATTAGGCCCAGTTCCTCTGTGATATAACCGTGAGAAGCTGTGAGCATGTAACAGTTATAAAGATAAAAGCGTTTATTTTAATTTGAACTCTGGCAAAGCACCCATTAAAACACTGTAATGCTAATTTTAAAAAAGAACAATAAGCAAGAGAATATACTTAGCAAGCTTTTTTTTTTTTTTTTGGCCTGCGACTTTTCGAACAGATGTCTAAAATTTACCTCTTTGTGAACAGGAAAATAGGGTTATTACTTAAATTAAAATAAAACCCAAAGGTAAAGGCTCTGCTTTTGACCAAAGAATTCTCCCAGATATGGCAGTGGTGATGTTTAATTGGATTTTTAAAAATTGGTTATCTAATAACACAGAAGATAAAAAGGCTTTTTTGTATTTATCCTAAACCAAAGAAGTTGGCTGGGGTAGCATTAAAAAAAAACCTACTAATTTATTTCACGTATTATTAAATAAACTTTCTATTGTGGATCTTTTTTTCTTGACCTTTATTTTTGCACCTAAGTGTTGTTTGAGTGCTGTAAGCCAAATAGAGGTGGCCTGGAATTTTCTCAGCTTAGCCAGTGTGGTAACAAGTTCCAGTGTAACATGTGGAAAGTTGCATTTATTGGGACATACTTGTGAGGAAAGTTACAACAAGCTGTAGAGAATCCATTTGAGAGGAATTCTAAATTCTGCTTTATTTTAGATCTAACTGGTGGTAGATTCATTGTAGGTACAAGGATGTAAAAACTTGTTACAAAGACTTGAATGTGTTGGTTGGATGTTACTGAAAAGTGTAAAATAATATATTTTTATCTGTACATGATCTATTTCCATAATTAGTGTATTTTAGTGTCTGCTAAGAATAGCTTCACTGTCAAAGAAAACCTGTCTCTTTAAGCTGCAAATAAAGATGACTTCAGTGCATATGATTCTGAAATTATATAGCCCAAATACAGATTTAATGCCTGAATGATGACTAACCCTAAGGCTGTGGAATAGGGGAATCAGTTATCTCTACTTGTAATCATCAGTATATTGAATCATATGCCACAAAAGTCATCATCATTTACTTTAGAATGTGAAGTTAAGATAGCTTTAGAAAACTTACAGAGGATAAGTTGATTAGTAGATGTTTACTAGAATGTTCAAATAGAAATTTGCCTATTCAAAAGTCATATATTTCTGAAAACAAGATTTTGAAAAGAAAAATGGACCAACTTAAAATCTTTCTGGAAAGAAAAATGGATCGATCTTAAAATCTTGAACTATCACAAGCAAAAGCTATTCATTTTTGTGTACTTGTATACTTTTGCAATATTATCTATCTACCTATCTATTAATATAAATTATCCTACTTCCAAGGGCCAGGACAGTTCATGATACAAAACCATTTTGAAAATCTTATACAAACTTTGAATGAATAAATAATTTTAAATCTGTGATACTGATATTGTAAACTTTGGTTTATACTGATAGGCTTATTTCATTTTATATTTTTAAAATTTATATACATTTTTAGATATATTTTATTTTTCTCTTTTTATTTCTAATACTTAAAGATTTTTAAAGAATAAAATGTTCATAATTTTAATCTAAGTACATACATATTGCTGCATTGAAATCTGAGTTAACATGGAACAATATATCCAAATTTATAACTTGATAATAAAAGGGAAAACATCTATATTAAAATATAATATAAAAATTGTGCAAAGCAAGACAACCTTGAATTTGCTTAGGCACAATATGAATCTATTTGAGGTTTTATGTTTTATTGTATTATTGAAGTATCAACTATATAGTAAGTATCAACTCTTACAGTATTTGCCTGAAAGCCTGAATATACATATTTTCCTGGGTGATCTTTCAAAGCTTCCATTCAATGAAAAAAAAAATAGGAGAAAGTGAATATTTTCTCAAGATTACCAGAATAGGAATATTTCAACTAATCTATGAACTATTGTATATGCACAGATGGTATTTAGTTTGGAAATAAGAGCTGCTGTTGATTTCAGTTTGAACTGTTCTGGAAAAAAAATATCACTCTTCATGTGACTCTACATTCTCCATTTAGCAATTCAGAAAATGTTTTAGTTCTTGTTCATTTTATCTATAATTTGGTCTTGCTCCCTTTTGATTAATCTGTGCCCAACAGCCTTTTCAAACGTTAGTCCTGCATTTTTAGAACCTCTAAATGCACTTATTTTCTCATCTTAATCAATCATATTAGAGAGATTTGAAATTGAAATGAAGGGTCCTTGGCACTTATTGCTGAAGAAACTGACCAAAGGGAAACTATTAAAATATCTGTTTTTAAATAGCTGCCCTATAGTTTCATCACAAGAAATGGTTTAAATTGTGTTTAATGAAGTCACATAAATATAGAAGCTGTTCAACAGAAGCAGAACTTCAGCTAAAGAAAAATATTTGAAAATATTCATATAGACATATAGCAATAGCAATACTATTTAGACTTTTGTTTATTTATTATATTTGTATTGCCACCTATTCACCATGGCAACTCATATACCACTTCATAGTGCTGTACAGAGTTCTCTGAGCGGTTTACAGAGTCAGCAATATTGTTCACAACAATCTGGGTTCTCATTTTACTGTCTGCAGATAGGCAAGTTTTACCTTGAGCCCATCAGGATCAAACTCCAGACTGTGGGCAGAGTTTGCCTGTAATATTGTATTCTAACCACTGTGCCACCACAGCTCCATCACCACCTTATCTAAATGCAAAGGCTGGTTTTCCTCTATGTACAAACTGCTTATGAATATGATATCTTATTATGTTCCTTATATTGCCCAGATTACTCTTTTGGGACAGACAGAAACATATCTTCACAAAGCTTCTTGCAAGAAAATAAAGATTGGGATTCCAAACACTCAATAGAGCCCAAAAAGAAAATATCTGTTTGCTGTGTTTGTTTGTTTTTAAATACCTATAATTACTGAGGTCTGTAATGTTTTATTAGATTGTATCATCATTCTGAAATTATAGAAAAATTATAGTGAATGCAAATAGGTTTTGACAAACTATAATTGAGGCAACTTTATTTTCAGCTTTAGATCAATCAACAATTTCAGCTGGGGAAAAAGCCAATAAGGATTATTTGACACTGAATAGCTAGTCATTTGTACCTAATCAATAAAGATGCAAAGTAATTGTCCGCTTTCAATCTGTTGCAAATGGTTTATCAACTGGTACACTGTTCACAGTCCAATAAAAGGTAGTACTCTAACAGACTGAGGGTTCATCTAATCTGTTTTCCAGGAGATCATATACCTAAAAGAATGAATGAATGAATGAATGAATGAATGAATGAATGAAGAAATTTAAAAGAATGAATGAATAAATGAATGAGTGAATGAAAATGATATAATATGAGTTATACAAAAGCAGATTTTAAGTTATATTAAGCACCATTGTAAAAGTGGATAAGCTCAACTACTCAGCATCAAAGCTCATGAAAGACACATTTTGCAACAAAATGGTTGAATATTGGTGATGCAATTTTGGCCTATATTCAGGATTTGGGCTGGTATTAAAAGTGAGAATTGGAGAAATTAACCTTTGTAAAATACCTTGTTCTACTTTCTGTTCAATAATTAAAATGTGGAGCAAGAATTTTCAGTTATATTCCATGAAGCAGCCTATCCAAAAGAATAGGAAGCTGTATTGGGGATCTAGATGAATAGAATAGAATAGAATAGAATAGAGTTGGAAAGGACCTTGGAGGTCTTCTAGTCCAACCCTCTCCTTAGACAGGAAACCTATATCATTTCAGACAAATGATTGTCCAATATCTTCTTTAAAACCTACAGTGTTGGAGCATTTACAATTTCTGGAGGCAAGTTGAATTCTCGACCTCTGGGCTACTAAAACAAACAAAGCTTTCAAATGACTACTTCCTCTTTTAAATGAATATGTGAAAGTCAAATTGACTTGGCTCTATCTAAAGCAGTGAACATAATGTGAAGATCCTTGTGATGCAGGTAGCTAAGTTTGTGTCCGGCAATAAATTCTACTAATGAACAAATACATATAATGTTTACATTATGTATTAAGATATTACAATCACTAGCCATTGAACCAGAGCCATTTCCACAGGAAAGTGATTTTGTTTTCAGAGCAAATAGTAATGATTTAAACTGGCATGCCCTTCCATATAAAGCATACTACTGAAAAGCAAGTCATTTTGCTGAGATAAATACTAGTTACTACCACACGGGGGCAGCTTCTGACAGCACAGTTGCCACCTGTAGCTGCCTCTACTAAATATTTTTTTTAGTGAAAATCTGTAATTTTGCTTACAAGGACATGTACTGTCAGTTGTAAACTGTAATACATGCTTACGGGACATGCTATACAAATAATATGGACATGCAAGGCTACTGCCAAACATAGAATTCTGAATCTCAAATTCAGAATGCAATAGCAATAGCACTTAGACTTATATATTGCTTTATAGTGCTTTACAGCCCTTTCTAAGCGGTTTAGTCAGCATATTGCCCCCAACAATCTGGGTTCTCATTTTACCCACCTCGGAAGGATGGAAGGCTGAGTCAGCCTTGAGCCTGGTGAGATTCGATCTGTCAAATTGCAGGCAATTGGCTGCAGCAGAAGTAGTTTGCAGTACTGCACTCTAACCTCTGCACCACCGAAGTTCTTCTGGATAACTTAATCTGTTTCTCCACACGCTATGTTTAATCTCTGGCCCATGGTGAGCATCTTGTTATTAGCAGGAACATTTTCTTTAGAAAGAATAAATTTAATTCTTCTTTTCCAAGGACCAAGACATCAATTCCATTGAAATCAATTGAAAAAGTTGCCATTCTCAAGAATGATCACTTTTCCTTTGGATTGGTCTCTTGGAATTTTTTTCCTGCTCTGGGACAATACAACTATGAAAAAAAGGGTGCAGTTTTTAAAAAAAAAATCACTCAAGCAATATTTAAGTTCAGTTGTTTAGTTAATCCAATAGTTCAGTATTGTGGAGTGGTTGGTATGCTCTGATCTTGACCGTTCACTTTTAGATGTTCCATTAGTCTACTACGCACCATCAATGATGGTGAATGTGGGGTTTGTTCCCTGTTTATATGCGGTATTTTATCCTGCCAGTATTGGTGTAGTTTTCTCCTTGGTAGTTCCTTAATTAGGGTATTGTTATCAGTTTGATTTTTGTTTCTTGTTAATCTCTGCTTATATGGGTGTTGGTTGCTGGAGAGGGTGTGATCTGGTCTTTACATTTCCTTTTCAGCACTTTTATTGTCCTTGAATGGTGTGTAAATGTGGTTTATTCCTATGTGTTTATTGATGGCTGATTTGTCTGAATGCCAAGCTTCCAGGAATTTCCTAGTTTTTATTTATTTATCTTGGTGTAGGATGTTCACAGTTTTCAACCTGAACCATGTATAGTAAGATTATGGAATTATTATGAAATCTCACAACTATGGAATTTTCATTGTGCTTTCTGGCTAGTTCATGATGTGCTCTGCTAGTCTTCTTCCTGTCTCTCCTACACAGTGACTGTTACATTCCTTCCATTGTATATTGCAGATAACTTCTGTTTTTTCTCTTGGATACTGGTTTTTTTAGTTACTTAACATGCCTTAGAAGGCTTTAGTTGGTTTGTGTGCTAGTGATGCCATGTGATTGTTATAGTCTGTAGGTGGTTTCTGAGATGTTTTTGAAGTGTGCTGTGTTATATTTCCCACAGTATGTGTTTGGTTGTGCAGTAGTGGGTTGAATGGTCAGTCATTTTTTTTCATTAAGTTGTATGGATGTCCATTTTGTTAGAAGATGCTGTTTTTAAAAAGTCAACTCATTGTATTATATTTAAAATTGTTTTCATTATTTTTATTTTGCTGATGTTATCCCTTCTATTGTGGATTAACAAATATATTTAAATATACAAAGAGACATTTTGTATCTAATTATTTGTGCCTAAGGAAAAAGCTATCAGCCATTTGTTTTCACAGATCTTTCATTTCTCTATTCTTTCTTGTAACATTGAAAATTCTTCTGAATGTTAGTGCTAGAAAAGATCAGGTAAAACCTCCAGTAATGTTAAACAACTGAATTTATAAAATACTTTTGTTCTACTTTTCAGAATTAAGTTATTTAAAGCCATTAGAACTTTTAGATTACATTTCTGGAAGGTCATGTGACCATCAGTTTCAAAAATTACACATTGGCATTGTAACTTACGGTCAGGTTAGTTGGTGTTAACATTCCTTAATCTAAATTTTTTTAAAAATATTTTTTTTCCTTAATCTAGATCTTTAAAAAAAATTCATATGCCTTATTCTAGATTTAAAAGTGGTAAAAATAATATTCATTCATCACTGAAAGAACGATGCAACCTTCTTCTTCCATGAAACCCTAAAGCTGTCCATTTTGACACATGAAAAATATGTCTGCATAATGTTTATACTTATGCATATTAGCTGAAAGACAATCCATTAATTTTATTTAAAATTCATGTCATGAGGATCTTGGACAAGGTACTTTCAGGACTACGTCTGGTTTTCTCCATAAAGTATTGACCATTCTATCAGACCTATCCCTCAGGACCAAACCCACACCTGGTTTTATCTTGCTCTTGGTTCCATCTTTAGATAGGGCAGATGAACAGGCAACAATAGCAGAAAAGAGAGCTATCAGAATACAGAGTTAGGCTAGGGCTAGGGCTAGGGCGAGGGCGAGGGCGAGGGCTAAGGTTGGAAGAGACCATATGGGTGTTCTGGAAGTAACTCTTCCCCCCTTTCATTGGTGCAACTATGGTAAGGAGATCTGTGCCAAAGTCCAGGATTATGCAGGTGTTTCAGATGATCTAGGGAATGAAGATGATAGAAGCATGAGGTTCAAGGGGAGTCTAAGACTAATATCCTTTTTATTGGTTTTATCTTAAATTGCATTAGTATCTGCAAAAGCAAGAATGTTCCAGTAGAAGAGAATTTAGGTATCTGAGGGTTGAAATGTTGGGTTCTTGGTGCTTTCTGAGCTTGGTTGTTGGCTTGTAGACATTCTATTATCAGACTAAATAACATCATAATTTTCTCTCACTGATGCTGATTAGAGACCATCAAGAATACAACAAATAAGAAAATATTATTAGCCAGTAATGCAATTTTGTATTTTTATAACAAAATATTGAGGCAATGTCAATAAATCCAGGGGCCATTATTATTTAGCTGTGTGAAAGTTTGGAGCCTTGATAGATGCTCATTTCTAGTCTTTGCCCTTCCCATAATGATTATAATTTATTTATTTATTTTATTTATTTATTTCTTCAATTTGTATACCGCCCCCTCTCCCAAAAAGGGACTCGGGGCGGTGAACAGCCACAGTAAAAACATACAAATAGAAAAGTTTAAAAAGTTTAAAAATTAATTAAATACATGGCTAAGACCAGTAAAACCCGTAAAAAATTAAAATCGAATTAAAAACCCTATTCATAACATTACGCCAGACCGGCCTGTTGGAAAAGATAGGTCTTAAGTGCTCGTCGGAAGGCCTGTAGGTCAATAATGGCTCGCATCTCTGCTGGTAGTTCATTCCAAAGGGAGGGAGCTCCCACAGAGATGGCCTGCACCCTCGGGGCCGCCAACTGACATTGACCAGCCGGCGGCACCCCGAGGAGGCCAACCCTGTGGGAGCGCACCGGCTGGCGGGAGACCGATGGTGGCAGCAGGCGGTCCCGCAAGTACCCAGGTCCCAAGCCATGGAGCGCTTTAAAGATCGTCACTAGAACCTTGAATCGCACCCGGAAGGCCACCAGAAGCCAGTGCAACTTGCGCAGGAGCGGTGTAATATGGGAGCTCCGAGAAGCCCCCAAGATGATCCGCGCAGCCGCACTCTGCACCAGTTGAAGCCTCCGGATGCTCTTCAAGGGGAGCCCCATGTGGAGAGCATTGTAATAATCAAGGTGGGAGGTAACAAGAGCAGAAGTGACTGTGCGCAATGCACCCTGATCCAGAAAGGGCCGCAACTGGTAGATCCTACAGACCTGATAAAAAGCCCCCCTGGTAATGGCTGATACATGATCATCCAATGACAGCCGCCCATCCAGGAGGACTCCCAGATTGTGCGTCCTCTCCGTGGGAACCAAGATTTCACCTCCCACGGTCAGCGATGGAATGAGCTGACTGTATCTGGGTGCAGGGAACCACAGCCACTCGGTTTTGGTCAGGTTGAGCCGAAGCCTGTTGACCACCATCAAACTCCACACAGCTTCCAGGCACCGGGTCATCACTTCAACGGCTTTGTCAGGGTGGCCCAGGGTGGAAATGTTTAGCTGAGTGTCGTCAGCATACTGATGAAACTCCACCCCGAAGCCACGGATGATCTCCCCCAGCGGCTTTACATAAATGTTGAACAGCAGGGGCGGGAGCACAGACCCCTGAGGCACCCCACAACACAAGGGCCTCAAGGTCGATCTCTGCCCCCCTGCTAACACAAATTGCAAGCGGTCGGAGAGGAAGGAGGAGAACCACTGTAGCACGGTGCCTCCCACTCCCAACTCCCCTAACTGCCACAGTAGGATACTGTGGTCGACAGTATCAAAAGCCGCTGAGAGATCTAATAGGACCAGGACAGAGGAACAACCCCTGTCCCGAGCCCTCCAGAGATCATTCCACCAACGCGACCAACGCCGTCTCCATGCTGTACCCAGGCCTGAAACCCGATTGGAGGGGATCTAAGTATACCACTTCCTCCAGGTGCTGAGGGAGCTGTCATGCCACCACACTCTCAACAACCTTCACCACAAAGCAAAGGTTGGAGACCGGACGATAACTTGACAACAACGTTGGGTCCAGGGATGGTTTCTTGAGGAGGGGCCTCACCACTGCCCCTTTCAAGACGGCTGGCAAAAACCCCTCACTCAAGGAAGGGTTGATAATACCCTGGAACCAACCTTGCGTAACCTCCCGGGTGACCACAACCAGCCAGGAGGGACACGGGTCCAATAAACATGTGGTGGCATTAAGCCCACCCAGCATCCTGTCCACATCATCCAGGGTCACAGGATCGAACTCCCCTCAAATGACCTCACCAAAATCCATCCCCCACCCTCCCACCCAGAGTTGCCCAGTCAAAGTCCAAGCCATCCCGGATCTGAGTGACTTTGTCCTGCAGAAAAATAGAAAAATCCTCGGCCCATCCTTACAAGGGGTCCTCCCACGTGCTCCCTCATCTAAAAGGGAGTGGGTCATCCTAAAAAGGGTGGCCGGGTGATTTTCTGTGGACACAATAAGGGTGGAAAAGTACGATCGCTTTGCCACCCTTATCGCCACTAAATAGGTCCTAATATATGATCGCAATAATGTTCAGTCAGATATGGAATGGCTGGCCCTCCAACCACTCTCTAGGTATCTTTTCCGGTGCTTCATCTCCCTCAGCTCCTCGGAAAACCAGGGAGCCACATGGGATCGGCACCAGGTCAGAGACCGCAAGGGCACGACCCGGTCAAAGGCCCTGGTCACCACCCTATCCCAGGCGGCCACCAGGTCCTCAGCCAAATCATGTGCACAAGTCCCGGGAAGCAGCCCAACCTCCGTCAGGAACCTATCTGGGTCCATCAGGTGCCTGGAGCAGTACTATTTAATCGGTCCCGTCTCCCTGCGATGAGGGGGTGTGGAACAGAAGTCCAGCCTAAGGAGCGAATGATCTGACCATGACGGGCTCAATCAAAACATCCCCGAGACCTAGATCATTCTGCCACTGACCAGAGACAAAACCAAATCCAAGATGTGACCCCCCGTGTGAGTGGGATCCCTAATTAATTGGGTCAGGCCCAAGGCTGTCATGGAAGCCATGAACTCCTGAGCAACCCCCGAGGTCCCACCAGCAGAGGGTAGGTTGAAATCCCCCAAGACCATAAGCCTGGGGGTCTCAACCACCAAGCTGGCTAACACCTCAAGGAGCTCAGGCAGGGCCAATGTCACATAGCAGGGAGCCAGGTATGTGATAAACAGGCCCATCTGAACCCCGGAACCACACTTCACAAAGAGGGATTCACATCTGGTCGTCTGAGGAACAGTGGATTCCCTAGGACATAGATCTTCCTTAATAACCACTGCAACCCCCCCCCCGGGCCCTCGGTCGATTAAAAACCCGAAACCCGGGTGGGCACATCTCCACAAGGGGGACACCCCCTTCTTGGTCCAGCCAGGTTTCGGTAACACCCACCTCACAGATCAAATCATGAATAAAGGGGGTTTTATTAACCACGGACCTGGCGTTGCATAACATCAGCCGAAAGCCCAGGGCCCGATGACTCGGACAGCCTGGGAAATGGGAAATAACTAGGGGGTCGGAGCGTGCCACCGCTCGCAAATAGCAAGGGTGCGCTCCCCTAACATAATATGGCCCCCTATCCCCGCCAAATCTGCCTCTCCCGTTCGCCGTGCAGATAGATCTTGACTCTCCCTCCCAGGAAGAACCCCCCATCCTTGACCTGTGCCCACTTGACCCCAGAGCCTCCCGACCACACTCAACCCCCGGTCTGGCCCCCGTCCCAGGGGGGTTGTCCCCCAACCCCATCCTGGTCATCTTCCCTAACCCCGATAAAACTTTAAATAAAAATTGAAACAATTTAAAACCCACCCTATGACCTCTCTTCTGTTGGCCATGCCACCTCTCCGGATCCCAGGAACCGTCCTTGAGGTAAGCAGGTGATAGACCGGCGGGCCACTTCAGGGAGAGGGGGACCCTCTCTAGGGCCCGTAAGTCCGCCAAAGAATATTTAATCGGACTCTCAAGGCACCGAGCCAACCGCACCAGCACCACCATCATTGCTGGCCAGGCACTGCCGTCCTTAAGCCGTGGGCCGATCCCCGACCAGACCACCACCGATGCCGTCGTTGTCGAGGCCGCAAAGCCACCATTGCCGCCGATGTCATTGGGGCTACCCTCTTCGCCATTAGAGCTGTCTCAGCTGAAGCCGCCAGCATCACTGGGCCAAGCCGTCGCTGCCGCCACTGCCACCACCGGCCCCGTCGTTCACTCCACCATCCACATCGCCTCTGAGGCCACAAGGGTCTCCCAGTCAGCGCAGATACCTATATTGATACCCTATACTTTTCAAATAGATACATATGTGCATAAAGTACTGTAGTAGAATATGAATGAACTCTTATACTCATTCCTAAATTAAAGTAAACACCCAGCTGTACCTGCACAACTAATGACAGAGCAAAAGAAAACACCTTTGATTTGGCAGTCCAATTAAAATCTGCCTCTCTGGAAATTTATATTTAAAAAGGAAGGAAGGAAGGAAGGAAGGAAGGAAGGAAGGAAGGAAGGAAGAAGGAAGGAAGGAAGGAAGGAAGGAAGGAAGGAAGGAAGGAAGGAAGGAAGGAAGGAAGGGCTTTAATAAATTAAGATAAAGTGAAAACCAGCATGCTACTAAGAAGGCTCCATAAACTTTTCTAAGAAAAATAGCAATGTCCCTGTGCTTTGTGTATTTGCCTACCTCCCTAGATAAGCAAGAATAATAGGAAGTACATAGCAGCTGGTAAATCAATGTCATTAGTTACATCCTACCCCATCTCAGTAACCATTCTGTAGATACTGTAGGTGTGCCTCCATTCCAGTGTTGGAAGAAATATCCATCTGGTTCAATTCCAAGTCAGGAGAAAGACACTGGAAACATGGAGGCTGATTTGAAAGATGGTTTAATGATGAAGCAGAATTACATGGGTTCTGGGTAGCTGACTACATGGAGTGGAGGGTGAGGGACTTTTATATCTTCTCTTAGGCTTTGCACTTGAACTTTCTGTTCCTGTGCAATAACAATGGAGCCATTGAGGAGGGTACCATCCAGCCATTTGGGGATGCCGGTTTGGGGGGTGCCGCCTGCCGCCTGGAAGACCCCGCGAGTGGCCCCGATGTTGATGGAGCCAAGGACAATTTCTATAGTGGGCCCATCTGGTCCGGCTGTGGGAGTATCGAGGACATTATTAATTGGACCATCAGGCCCTCAACCTTGTACTCGCCGAGGCTGGCGACGACGACAGCGAAGGTGGAGGCCATGACCGGTTGTCCAGAACATCGGGATACTTGGTGAGCCTTCGCCTGCCCAGCCCCAAAGTCAGACATTAACAACATTACGGGCTGGGCGTTTCCAAGATGGCGGGCGGGCGTTTTTGTCGGAGTTTCGTCCGACCTGGGTGGCTTCAGATGCGGCCCCCCTTGTCCCCTGGGTCCCCTCACCGGTGGCAGAGGCGGGGGAAGACCGGGGGAGACCGGCTATAGGTCATCGGGAGCTGGTCAGGGGTCTGCCAGAGCCATAGGGTCGGCGAGAATGACGGCGACGGCGCGACGGCCCCAGCAGGCCTCGGAGCGATCTCGGAGGCTTCGGAGGCCTCGTACGTCAGCCAGCAAACCCGAACTGCTGCAGCAGCATTTCCAGCGGCCCCCGGAGCGTCGGCGGTCTCGGCAGCCTCTGGGGCGAAGGCGCCGCTACGACATGGCCCCGGCGGCTTCGCGGTGAGCGTGGCGACCCCGGAGTTCCGGGGGCGGCGTTGACTTCGGGGAGCTGTCCGGAGAGTCCTGGATTGGCCTCGGCGGCCTTGTTATGGCTGCGGAGTCCTCGGAATAGCTTCCGTGGTGGCCCAGGAGCCCCTGAGGGCCTTGGAGAGGCCTCGGTGCCCTCGGTGAGGGGTGGCGGTGCGACGGTTTCGACGGCTTCATTCGGGCCGCGGCGGTCCTGGAGAGGCCTTGGCGGCTCTGGAGTGGCTTCGTTGTGGCCGTGGCGGCCTCGGATCGGACCCGGAGCAGCCTTGGTGGCCTCGACAGTGGCATGGCGACCGGGGTGCCCACGGAGCGTGACGGACGATGAGTGGCGGCCCCGACGCCCTCGAAGGCCTGTTAATGGGATCTGGCATTGGCCGACGACGCTCCTGGACAGCCGGCGGAGTTGTGGACGTTCCCCCCTCTTCCCTGGGGCCCCCTGCCGGTGGCAGGGGTGGTGGGCCCGGGAGGGGGGGGATTGGCTCTGCTCAGTGACTTGCCTCCCCCTGGGGGCTCCGCCGGTGGCAGAGGTGGAAGGACCGGGGGGAGGGGCTGTGTACCCCAGCTCGGCCGGACTTTATCGAACATTGAAAATGGTGGTAGTGCGGCCCCTCCTCAAGAAGCCTTCCCTGGACCCAGCTGTTTTAAACAACTATCATCCAGTCTCCAATCTTCCTTTTATAGCGAAGATTGTTGAGAGCGTGGTGGCACGTCAGCTCCCTCAGTACCTGGAGGAAACTGCTTACCTCGATCCGTTCCAATCGGGCTTCAGGCCCGGGCATAGTACTGAAACAGCATTGGTCGCGTTGGTCGATGATCTCTGGAGGGCCCGTGTCAGAGGGTTTTCCTCTGTCCTGGTCCTATTAGATCTCTCGGCGGCTTTTGATACTATCGACCATAGTATTCTATTGCGACGGTTGGAGGGGTTGGGGATTGGGGGAACTGTCCTTCGATGGTTCTCCTCCTTCCTCTCCGACCGTTCGCAATTTGTGTTGGCGGGAGGGGAGAAGTCCACCTCTAGGCTCCTGGTTTGCGGGGTGCCTCAGGGGTCGGTCCTCTCCCCTCTCTTGTTCAACATTTATGTGAAGCCGTTGGGTGAGATCATCCGTGGTCTTGGGGTGCGGTGTCATCTGTACACAGATGACACCCAATTATATATCTCCACCCCGGACCACACCAACGATGCTGTGGAGGCTATGTCCCAATGCCTGGAGGCCGTGCGGAATTGGATGGGCGGGAACAAGCTCCGGCTCAACCCATCCAAGACCGAGTGGCTGTGGTTCCCGGCGCCCCGATATAGCCAGCTGACACCTTCGCTGGCTATTGGGGGGGAGATTCTGCCCCCCACAGAGAGGGCTCGCAATCTGGGCATCCTCCTGGATGTACGGCTGTCTTTAGAACATCATATTGCGGCCGTCTCCAGGGGGGCGTTTTATCACGTTCGCCTGATCTACCGGTTGCGGCCCTTCCTGGATCGGGACGCCCTGCGCACGGTCACTCACGCCCTTGTCACCTCTCGCCTGGAATATTGTAATACTCTCTACATGGGGCTCCCTGCAGGGAGCACCCGGAGACTCCAACTGGTGCAGAATGCGGACGCGCGGGTGATTATGGGGGTGTCGCGTAGCTCCCATGTGACGCCTCTCCTGCGCGAGCTGCATTGGTTGCCGGTGGCTTTCCGGGTTCGCTTTAAGGTTCTAGTTTTGATCTTTAAGGCGATCCATGGCATTGGGCCAGGTTATCTGCAGGACCGCATTCTGCCGGTGATCTCCAGCAGACCAGTGCGTTCCCATAGGGAGGGCCTTCTCCGGGTGCCGTCGGCCTCTATGTGTCGTCTGGCAGCTCCCAGGAGTAGGGCCTTCCCTATGGGGGCCCCTGCCCTCTGGAATGCTCTGCCACCTGAGATACGCACCAGCATGGACCTGAGGACCTTCAGGCGCGCGTTGAAGACCTGGCTCTTTGAGCAGGCTGGCCTGAGCTGAGATAGTTTTAATTGTCTCCTCAATTCGGTTTTAACTTGGGTTTTAAATTTTTTGGGGGAGGGTTGTTTTACCTTAAACAGCCATTATTTAATTTCTTTTTAACTTTTGTATTGTTCTGGATTTGATTCGGCTGTACACCGCCCTGAGTCCCTAGGGAGAAGGGCGGTATATAAATATTATAAATAAAATAAATAAATAAACATTAAGGACACGATTGTCTGGACACAGGCATGCTTGCCTGATTACATACTCAGCGGCTGATTTGTGGGCACTCAGAAAAGTCCCCCTTTCTTCGAGGTGGCCCCCCGCTGTTCCCAGGGCATATCTGGAGGACGAGTTTTGGAACCCGGAGAGATGGCACAGTTGTGGGAAGCATGTGCGATTACACTCTTTTATCTTTAAATTTTTATTGGAGTTAGGGAGGGGGGCCAGGCTGGGTTTGGGGGACAACCCGCCTGGGAAAAAGGCCGGACCAGGGTATGTACACGACCGGGAGGTCTTGGGACCGGGGATGGTCGAATCGAGGATGGGGATTTTTTCTAGGGAGGGGGAGGAAAGGGCCATCTCTACAATCGGTGGGAGAGGCAGGTATGGTGTTGACAGGGGGTCTTATCAAGTTATGGGAGCCCGCCCCCGCTGTTTACAAGTGGTGGTGTGCTCCGGCCCCCAGGTCACGTCTCGCTCCCTGAGTTGTTTGAATGATCAGGCCCCAGGCCTCCGGCTGATGCTATGCAATGCCAGGTCTGTAGTGAATAAAGCCCCCTTGTTTACGATCTTGTCATGGAGGGGTGTGTGAACCTGGCTGGCATTACCGAGTCCTGGCTGGGACAGGAGGGGGGTGTCCCTCTAGTAGAGATGTGCCCAGCCGGGTTTCAGGTTTTTCATCGGCCGAGGGCCCAGGGGAGGGGTGGGGGGGTTGCGGTAATTATTCGGGAGGATCTGGGACCTAGGGAACCCACTGTTCCTCAGACGACCGGATGTGAGTCCCTTTTTATAAAGTGTGGTTCCGGGGTTCAGATGGGCCTATTGATCACATACCTGGCTCCCTGCTATGTGACATCGGCTCTGCCTGAGCTCCTCAAGGTCATAGCCGGCCTGGCGGTTGAGATCCCCAGGCTGATGGTCATGTGGGATTTCAACCTGCCTTCAGCTGGTGGGGCCTCGGGGATTGCTCAGGAGTTCTTGGCTTCCATGACAGCCTTGGGCCTGACCCAATTAATTAGGGAACCCACTCACATTGGGGGTCACATCCTGGATCTGGTTTTTGTCTCTGGACAGTGGCAGGATGATCTTGGTGTTGGGGACGTTTTTGTTGAGCCCTTATCATGGTCAGATCATTCGCTCCTTAGGCTGGACTTTCAGGCCACTCCTCCCCATCACAGGGAGGCGGACCAAATACGTTGGTACCGCCCCAGGCGCCTGATGTATCCAGATAGGTTCCTGATGGAGCTTGGGCCATGTCCTGACATTCGAACACACGACTCGGTTGAGGACCTGGTCGCTACCTGGGATAGGGTGGCGGCTGGGCCCCTGGACCGGGTTGTGCCCTTGCAGCCTCTGAACTGGCGCCGCTCTCACTCGACCCCTTGTTTTTCCGGGGAGCTGAGAGAGATGAAGCGCCGGAAAAGACACCTGGAGAGTATTTGGAGGACTACTTGCTCCGGACCCGACCGAACACTATTACGGTCTTATATTAAGACTTATTTAGTGGTGATAGGGGTGGCAAAGTGTTCTTACTTTTCCACCCTTATTGCATCTGGAGGAAACCACCCAGCGGCCCTGTTTAGAGTGACCCACTCCCTCCTGGAAGGGGGAGCGCAGGAGGACCCCTTGCAGGGACAGGCTGAGGACTTTTTCGAATTTCCTGGTGGATAAAATCGCTCAGATCCGGGATGGGTTGGACTCCGAATGGGCAACTCTGGGTGGGGGGTCGGGGGCGGAATTTGAGGCAGTCATTTGGGAGGAGTTTGATCCTGTGACCCCCGAAAATGTGGACAGGTTGTTGCGGGGACTGAATGCTACCACATGTTTATTGGACCCTTGTCCCTCCTGGCTGGTGTTGGCCACCCGGGAGGTGACACGAGGTTGGTTTCAGGATATTATTAACGCTTCCTTGAGTGAGGGATATCTTCCCGTCACCTTGAAAGAGACGGTGGTGAGACCCCTCCTCAAGAAACCGTCCCTGGACCCAACTTCGTTATCTTATTATCGTCCCGTCTCCAACCTTCGTTTTGTGGCAAAGGTTGGTGGCACGACAGCTTCCCCAGCACCTGGATGAAGCTGTCTATTTGGATCCATGCCAATCGGGCTTCAGGCCCTGGACACAGCACAGAGACGGCATTGGTCGCATTGGTGGATGATCTCTGGAGGGCCCGTGACAGGTTATTCCTCTGTCCTGGTCCTCTTAGATCTCTTGGCGGCTTTCGATACTGTCGACCACAGTATCTTATTGCGGCGGCTGGGGGGGTTGGGAGTGGGAGGCACTATTATGTGGTGGTTCTCCTCCTTCCTCTCTGACCACTTGCAATTCTTGTTGGCAGGGGGGCAGAGGTCAGCCCCGAGGCCCCTGGTTTGCGGGGTGCCTCAGGGGTCAGTGCTCTCGCCCCTTCTGTTCAACATTTATATGAAGCCGCTGGGCGAGATCATCCGTGGCTTTGGGGTAGAGTTCCATCAGTACGCTGATGACACTCAGCTGTACATCTCTACCCCGGGCCACCCCTCTGAAGCCGTCGAAGTGATGACCCGGTGGCTGGAGGCCGTGCGGTGTTGGATGGGGCAGAACAGGCTTCAGCTCAACCTATCTACTGAGTGGCTGTGCTTCCCGGTGCCCCGGTGCAGCCAGCTGGTTCCATCGCTGGCTATGGGGGGGGGGGAAACTCTTGCCCCCACAGAGAGGGCCCGCAATCAGGGTGTCCTCCTGGATGTGCGGCTGTCATTGGAAGATCACGTGGCGGCCATCGCCAGGGGGGCTTTTGGCCAGGTCCGTAGAATCTACCAGTTGCGGCCCTTTCTGGATCGGGATGCGCTTCTCACGGTCACCTCTGCCCTGGTGACCTCCTGCCTAGACTATGCCAACGGTCTCTACATGGCGCTGCCTTTGAAGAGCATCTGGAGGCTCCAGCTGGTGCAGAATGCATCCGCGAGGGTGGTGTTGGGGGCTCCTCGGGGCTCCCATGTTACGCCACTTCTGCGCGAGCTGCATTGGCTCCCGGTGGCCCTCCGGGTGCGCTTTAAGATCTTAGTTATTATCTTTAAAGCACTCCATGGCTCGGGACCAGGATATTTGCGAGACCGCCTCCTGCCATTATCGGCCTCCCGCCGACCAATATGCTCCCATAAAGTCAGCCTCCTCGGGGTGCTGCTGGTTGGACAGCTGGTGACCCCGAGAATGCGGGCCTTCTCATTGAGGGCACCCCCTCTCTGGAATGAATTACCCCCAGAGATGAGGACCATCCCTGATCTCATGACCTTCCATCGTGCGCTGAAAACTTATTTATTTCAGCAAGCCGGTCTGGCCTAAGAGTTTTTAAATTTTAATCTGGTTTTTAATCTTTCTTAATCCCCTTGTTTTAATCTTTGTAGAGCCAATTATATTTAATTCTTTTAATTTTTAATATTGTATATGTGTTTATATGTGTATTTTTATTCTGGCTGTTCACCGCCCCGATTCCCTTTGGGAGAGGGGGCGGTATATAAATTTAAATAATAAATAAATAAACATATATTCTGTTGGCTGTTGTAGGGGTCATAGCTGGCTCTGTAACTTGTCTGAGCTAAGTTTGATTGAAGCCTGGAGGGTGATGCAATATTCCCACCAGATTGTGCAATGTGGTGAGCTCTGCTGCTAGATGGTAGAGAGTTAATTCTATTATGTTCTGAGGGGTCAAGTCTTAATCCCATCATCCTGGAACTGAAAGTCTTTTGTTTTGTAAATGGGTTGGTCCAATCTTTCTCAATGGGTACAAAATATTTGCTGGGGCTATTAAGAAAGTCTTGGAAGCTGCTTTCTATCTCCAAGAGCATCATTTCTCTATTTCTCCTTCAGGGAAATATAATATTCTGCCTTTTTAATATTTCCTAAAATATTTCATTCTTCTGAGAGGGGGTGGAGTTCTTGAAACTTTGAATGTCTTGAAAGCTGAGAAAGATTTCCTTTTCAAAGCTTTTGCAGGAAGATGGTCATTCTTGCAAGGGAGCCAAGCAAAAAGGATGGGAAGGAGATCTTGAAGCCACTTGGGTGAACAGATCTGCACATAGAACAAAAATGAGAACAACCCCTCTCCCTTCGGCTCAGTGGCCTTGAAAACATCCAAAAGGAACACAGAGACATCCAGCTGGAGACATAAAAGTATTGGCAGATCTGTTTATTTCTTTTGTGTGTGTGTGTTATGCTATTAACTCCTTTTAACTCCTTATGATCACCTGCTCAAGTCCATGCAGTTTTCTGGGCAACTTTTTTTTTTGGAGTGGTTGGTCTTGCTTTTTTCCCCCCTAGGGCTGAAAATGAAAAGAGAGGGAGGACTAAAGTCCCCAGCTAGCTTTGTTCCCAAGTCAAGACTAGAATCCTAGTCTTTCAGTGTCTGGGCCGGTGCCTTTAACCACTACACCATCTGGCTGTCTTTGAGAGCATAGATCTCTATTTATATATTAACATGTGGGAAAAGAGCAACATGTTTTAGGTTAGACTTCAGTAATTACAACATCAACCTCCTGGGAAAACAATCAGAATTTTAAATATACCCTGCTCTTCCCTGCCAGAATTATTCCTTTTTTATCTTTTTGATGTTAGAGCACCAGAGCTATTAAACTTTGCCCAGCTTTCTTGCCAAGGATATTATTTTGATTGGCTGCAGGTTTATGTTTGTTTAAGTAATAACCAACATAAGATTGGAAGTTGCCAGCAGGGAAAACATGTAATTTATACTTTCTTACTCCTTCCCTTAAGAGCTGAAGAGACTTTGCAGAGGCTTCAGTATGAAAAGATTCTCAGTTTATCTCCTGAAGGTGATGAAGGAGAATCACAGGTAAATTGCATAGTGCATGTGCATTTCTGTGTTGCACTTAGATTAATACAACAACAGCCTAAAAGTGGTGTAAACATGTAGAATGTTGAAACTCCTTGGTAAAATGTCACCTGATAGGAATCAAAAATGGACGAAAGGAAGTCCTTAATCTTCTGACCTAAATTTGCACCTCTTCATCAATGCATTGTCCTTCAAAATTGCTCCAACTTTTACTATATGTCTTTTCGCAACAAAAGTAGCATAGGTGAGATAGAATAATGTGGGAAGGGAAGGGAATTTTTGAATATGGGAGAAACAGAATGATTGGCTGAGGATGTTTTGAAGAATTGGAAAGTCATCAAGTTTAAGAAAGTCCTTTAGTTCTAAAAATCTAGTTTTGAGTTTCCATGTATTTAACTATATTTGTGGTGCTGAATTAAAATTCTGTTACTTTCTTTCTTTTTGTTTCTTTGATAGATTCCTCATCTTTAACAATTGTATGGCAGCCATACAATGTCTTTATGCTTGGAATAGTTTTATGTACTGAATTTAGCTTATGATAAAAAAATAACTTTCTTTAGATTTTTTTTAGATGACTTAACAAAGACCACAAGTCCCTTCATAAATGGAACTTGAGGTTTTAAAAAGATCATGACCAAGGTAGGTAAAAACTGATAGGCAAAGATTGAGCCCTGAAGTACGTTAACACTATGCTACATTACTGATCTAATCAAATACAGCTATTATTTTCTGATAAAGTACGATTTGAATATAGGATATTTCAAACTCTATTTTAAGACAGTAGCTAAATATGGAATCAATAGGCTGAAAATCCCTAATAGGTTTTCCTTGGTCTTCTTAGCCAGTAAGGCATATTTGAACTTTTCACATATTATAATCTTGAGTTTTGAAATATTTGTAAAATTACAAGATAAATGTTCTGCTTTTACAGTATTACATGCTTTGAGAAAATTATTACTATTTATTTTATTTTAGGTATTTTAAATCTAGCCTGATTCCACAGATTTTCTGGGGGAATGATTTTTTTTTACTCTTGGTATTAAATGCTCTTTTGATGGAAATTGAATAATCATAATCCCTTCCTTCCTTCCTTCCTTCCTTCCTTCCTTCCTTCCTTCCTTCCTTCTTTCCTTCCTTCCAGTACCTCATTTATTTATTTATTCATACAATTCCTATGGAAAAAATAAATTTTAAGGACTTTTTTAAAAGACAGAAGGTTGGGGACATTCCTTACATCAATGATAGCTTGTTCCAAAATCAGAAGACACTACTGAGAAGGTACATCAAGATATCTTGATGTCAATCCCCTTCCCTTCATAAAAGATGAGGATACTTAGCACCACTGAATCTACTATGTGTTTTTTTTTTACCATTTAAAGCTTCCAAGTTGTGTTCAGATAAAAACTATCACATGTTTTTATCACCATAATTTTTTTAAAAAACTCCAGTTTTGGCAGGATTATAGAAAAAAAAGTACATCAATACTCAGTTGTTATGATGACAAGACATCTTATCATCCATCAAAATTCTATGCCAAAATCAACACTAACATTAATCTCTCTCTTTTTGCAAACCATTACATTCTCTGGGAGGAATAGAAATATTAATGGAAAAGCTAACTTGGGGTATTAGCTGGCTTTAAAATTAACCAATAGAAAGCAAACATGTTAGCAAAGAATATGTTAACACCCCCCCCCCCAAAAAAAAGATGTTACCACTGAAAAACAAAATACTGATGATGAAAAAATACTAATATGAATTGTGTATTGTATCAGAATAATTATGAAGTGTGAATGAAATCAAGAACGACATGTTAAGATTGGAGAAAGTATAACTATCATAACTGGATTAGAAGTTCTGTGATAAAAAATAATGTTTTGCCAACACATACAACAGAAACCAGAACTTTTCTTGCTGGGATTAATGGACAGTTGATTGGACAAGAACAATGGGAATTTATTTTTACATATAATTAACTGCTTCAAGAGTATTATGTGCACTCTTGAAATGGATTCTGTAATAATCACAATGGAGGAATGGCTGGTGAAGTCGACAGACCTAGCAGAGGTGACAAAATTAACTTATTAGATCAATAATTACACTTGTAGTGATGGAAACCCCTTTATGGACTTTTCATTGAAAAAAGGAGGAAAATTAATTTGCAATTCATGAGTATGATGATTTAAAAGGATAGTTTATAGAAAGAAGGAAATTATAATATATCTACCAGCAAGATCAAAAGCCACTACTTTAGAATCTTTTTTCCCTGTTTTTTTTTCTTTTTACCTTGTTCACATTCTTATTTTCTTTATTCTTTAATTTAAAATTTGTATTGTTTTTAATTCTGTTAAAAAACTTCTTCAATAAAAAAATATTTTAAAAAATTATTTATCTCCACCAGTAATTTTTTTTGTGAAGCCAAGAATTACAAGGTTTGTCTGCAATGAGGAATGTATACCCTACAATCTGAGTTGTCTCATGCATGATCCTGCATAGAACAGAATTACTAAATAAGTATTTTCCATTGAAAGTACATGAAAGGATGTACATGGTTGGGTTATTAGGCTAGAAAAATCACACAGGTGGCACTCAGAGGTTTTTTGAATTTTGTTTTTTTTTCCAGAGATGTTAAGAGGCAACATTTAAATCTAGTTGAAAGCCCATCAAGAAATTGCTACTGGAACCACCTGTTAACAATCAGGAACTTACAGTACAATTAATTTCTTATTGTTTTCTATTTATATTATTGCCACATTGTCCTTCCTTTTTCCACTACAAAATGATGAAAATGTTGATGAACCCAACACTTATTATGAGACCAAAAATGATGAAACTCTTAGAATTACACACTGAAACTCATCTTTTTCTGTAGAATTGCTTGGAACAATATCTAGCCAACCCAAGTTGACTTCCAGAGTGATTCCCTGAATTGGAGATAAATATTCAAACACATCATATGACTTGCCCATTTATGTGGCACAGTGCCTGTTATTAATAAACTGTAATACTAGAAGGCAGCCTTCTCATTCATATGGGAACAATTCTCATAAATGGCCCATTTGCACAATACATATTTAGCAATACCTGGAGGCAAAATGTCTAAGTCATCATCCATTATACAAGTGGGCAGGAAACAAGAAAGTCTGCTCAGTTCTGGAGTAATTTGCAAATAGTATTTTTGTTTGCCAAGGGTTATCATTACCACAAAAGCAGTTACAGTGTAAAATGATGTGACAAATCATAAACTCATAACAGTACATTTCTACCTAAACTTAGACTTCAAGATGAAGATAATATGGACTCAATGCTCACCTACCAATTTAGTATTGAGTGCATATTTGTTCTCAGAATCTATTTATTATAAGTTCCAAAAGTAAAACTAGGGAATAGAAAATATCTCAAAATCCCTGCTTCCACCAATACTCTGTCTTACATATTGGCAAAAAAAATCAGAAAATAAAATACAGGCTGAATAGTCAAGACCTTGTTGGTGATCCAAACTCTGTCAAGGATCTTGGAGTACTCAATGATCTAAGTGCTAGAGCCCACTTTAACTACATAGCCAAAAAGGCATTAAGAGTTGTTAACCTAATCTTACATAGCTTTTTCTCTGGTAATATCACACTACTAACTAGAGCATATAAAACATTTGCTAGACCAATACTCGAATACAGCTCATCAGTCTGGAACCCACATTACGTATCTGATATTAGCACAGTTGAGAAAGTCCAGAAATATTTCACAAAAAGACTTCTCCACTCCTCTACTTGTTGTAGAATACCTTATGCCACCAGACTTAAAATTCTAGACCTAGAAAACCTTGAATTATGCCGTCTTCAGTCTGATCTAAGTATGGTATATAAAATCATACATTGCAATGTCCTACCTGTCAATGAATACTTCAGCTTCAACCATAACAATATAAGAGCATACAATAGATACAAATTCAAGGTTAACTGCACCAAACTTGATTGCAGGAAATATGACTTCAGCAACAGAGTGATCAATGTCTGGAATACTCTACCTGACTCTGTGGTTTCTTCCCCAAACCCCAAAATCTTTAACCTTAGATTGTCTACTATTGACCTCACCCCTTTCCTAAGAGGTCTGTAGTGGGTGTGCATAAGCGCACCAATGTGCCTACCATCCCTGTCCTATTGTTTCTTTTATTCTTCTTATATGTACCCATTTCATGTATTCATAACTATGTATATACTTACACCTATTATCTTGTAAGCGATTGACAAATCAAATAAATTCAAATAAATTCAAAATACTCACAAGGCAAGCCACTAGATTATAAGATCAAACCCCACTTCCTACTAGCACTGATGATGTTATCTGAAGATGAAGATTATTCTGGAGTCAAAAGGGGTACATCTGAGCTGGTATCACCAGGTTCCATGTTTAAAATGGATCTACTACAAAGATAGAAAATTTCTGGAATGGTGAAAAGCTTTAGAACAGTTCTAGTGAAATTGGCATAGTTAATTCAAACTCGGGACAATTGTTTGGAGTCTGAAACATTTAAAATGTCCACATTGCACATCCACTGTAAAACAATTCCAACAACGTGTTATGTGTAATAAGAACAGTACTGAATAGTATTGAAAACAGAAGTGCCAATATCACAATGTTCTAATGTAAATCAATGATGCAATCACATCTGGAATATTGTCCATAGTTTTGTTTGCTGCACCTCAAAAAAATATTGTGAAATTGTCTATGGAAATTTTCAATCATCCAGGTCATCCAGCACCTGTTCGAAAGGTGCTTTTCCAAAAGGCAACTAGACTTAATCTTGTTTTTTTTTCCCTTGAAAACATTTCACTTATCATCCTAGAAGCTTCTTCAATTCAGAATTGGATGAGAAGCGAAATGTTTTCAAGGGGAAAAAAAAGAAAATCGAGTTTCCTTTTGGAAAAGAACCTGTGAGATATCATGGAGTTAGGTTCAGGCAGGGGCGGGATTCTACAGGTTTGCACCTATTCGCTAGAACCGGTTGTTAACATTCTAAGCAGTTTGGAGAACCGGTTGTTAGAAGAAATTATTGGACTAATCCTATAAGGAAGGCAGGAAAGAAACATTCTGGTGTTGCTTATAGAAACTGCCTCTCCATTAACCCTTTTTACATTCTTGGCAGGGCTAGACTTCCTGTCTCTGGAACTTCTCTGGAGGTTTTTTTCCCCTCCTTTGCTGGTACTTTGCTTGTGTGGAGTTACCATTCAAAGTTACAATGGCACTGAAAAAAGTGATTAATGACCATTTTTCACACTTACGACTATTGCAGCCTCCCCACAATCATGAGATCCCAGGCGAGGAGATACATGCCTCGATGTTAGTGATGTTGAGTTGGCCACGCCAGCCAGTCACATTACCGCCCACCAATTAAGCCATGCCCACAGAACTGGTTGTTAAAAAAATTGAATCCCACCCCTGGTTTCAGGGGAAGCAGCTAAGATGATTAAGAGGAAGGAGCTTAGAAATTTGGAGAAGTTTTTAGCGTAGAAAGGAAGCAAATGAGAGAGGACATGAATAAAGTATGTAAGATCATGTACAGCTAATGGAGTTCTGTAAATCTTTGAAATGCCTCCCATCAATAAAGCTGCTTCAAAAAGCAAAAGGAAATGAAATGAAGTTACTGTTCTACCCAGACCTAATATTTGATAGACAGCAAGCGCTGGGTTTGAAGCCTGATTATTATAAGACTTCATATTTGAAACCTGCCAAAATCACAAGGAAGCAAAGCCAGAAAAAAAAAATCAATTTCATATTGTGGAATTAAAACATATAAATTAGAAAATTGCTTGTAATTTTCTCATAAATAATGTAAATGACCGAGCTTTTTGATTAATTCAACAGAGTTTTGAATATTCATTTGTCTGATGATAATTTATTTCCCTTCTGATGCCACAAACATTTTGTGAGGAAATGTTTTTTTCCAGTCTATGTATAGCTGGGACTGTTGGGACTCTGAATTAAATTGCTTAGGAAAAGAAGATTTTTTTAATATACTAAAGCAAACCATTGTTTTATCCAACTCAATAATATTATTTATTAATATAAATACTTTATTGCATTCACAAATGGGTTTTATATATTTCATATGATCCGCATAAAAATAAAAGCTTGCAATCCACAACTTCCATCTTGTAGAAAATTGGCAAAGTATCATAAATACCAAAGTCTACTTTTATGTCAATTACCATGTGGTCACTTTAAAACAATGGATGTAAATGCCCTTTCATCTGAGACAAACATTTTTAATATATGCATTTATCTCTAAAATGTGCATCAGGGCACATTTTATTTTAATTCTGAGCCAATAATTTTATTACAAAATCTGAACCACTGTGAAATCAATAAGAGAGTGACGTCGGTCTGTTAAACCTGCAGTTGGTTTTGATTTTGAATGAACTCTTCGAGCCTTCCATCCTCATTTATTTACTTTTTTAAAAAACATTAAAAAAGCAATCCTACATTGTTCCATTCCAAGATTTTGGATTGTATACAACAATGTAAAACAGAATAATAGAAACATCCCAGTTGTCTCAGTTAAAACTCAAAATTATAGAATTGCAAAATGTTTCCTTACCACCACTACCACATTTCATGTAGGTACCAATGGTCTGTCTTTTTTAAAAAAAACCACAATTTTAAACATCTTGAATGCCAGGAAAAAAGAGGGGAGGCATATGTCTATGTCACTATATTTGACATTTGTGAAGAACCTAGAGCTGACATTGCAAAGGGGAAAGCAATGAGTTATTAAGGGGAGAGTTTCTTAAAAAGGAATTGACCGCCCCACTCACTCATGCTGAAGGGGCATGTTCTAGATTCCAATAGCCAAGGAATTGAAGCTAAAGAGGTCTGGGGAAGGTTCTTTTCAACTCTCTAGCCCATCCAACCTCACACTCTGGGCTTTGCCAACTGGCCTGGGGCCCTGATGGGAGTATCCCATTTTGGACATGGCTAGTAGATTTCTACAAAATCTCACCTCCACCCCATTTAAGCATTAGCTTTTTATCTGTTTTAATATTAATTTTAATCTTTAGCTTTTAATAGTTCAATGTTTTAATCCTATAATTGTTTTAGTCTGTTTTTTATGGTATTGTGGACCACCCAATGTTACTTGCTGATGCCACTTGGAGAGATGGACAACATACAAATTTAATAAATAAAATTAAATTAAAAGGTTGCTCTGTCCTTGGAAAACAGAAAGAGTGAGAAAGAAACTCACAATATTTTCACCTTGATTGTGCTTGGTATACAGTGGAACAAAGAAAAACAGAAAAATACATTTATTTCAGCCTATGGCAATAAAGGATCCTTGGAATCCTTGCTGTGCCAGTTTCTTGATCTTACCTACCTCAAAGAGCTGACAATATAATTCAGGGGTCTCCAATTTTGGCAGCTTTAAGACTTGTGGACTTCAACTCCCAGAGTTTTAAAGCTGCCAAGGTTGGAGACCCCTGATATAATCTACCATGAAGAAAGTCTATTTTCTAATCCACATTGCACTTACTACATCCCAAGAGATATTGAGAAGGGCCTCTTTACAGATCTTCAAAGGATAAGAAAACTCAATTTGGATCAGGTGACCCCTTGATATGCTATGTAAGATATAAGGTAATAAATAGCCATAACTTTGAACTGATTTGTTGGTAACTAGTGCCGTGACTGTAGAATGGATGAAACTTCATGATAGATCCTACATTATCTATCAGTTAAAGCTTTCAAAGTTTCTTCAGATAATTCTAATTGCTGAAGGGAAAAAAGGAAACTCTTTTTGTCTTCACTAGAATGTTCTCAAGTTGATCCTATCTACATTCATTCTGTAATTTCCTACCAGCAGGCACACCAAACCAATGGGGAATACATTTTTCTCAAAAATCCACCTACCTCTCTAGAGGCCCCCTCTAGTTTTTTACTCTGTCCTTGCAACCCTTTAAAAAAATAATAAAAGTTTAGTCCTGCTTGTAAATTTGGTCCACACTTATTTTGCTTTCTGACAGTGAGAACAATTAACCAATGGAACAGTTTGCCCTTGGAACAGTTTGCCTTGCGTGGGAGCACCATCACTTGAGAAGAGATTGGACTGTCATTTGTCAGAAATGGTGTAGGGTCTCCCTCTTGGGTGGGGTTTAGACTAGATGATCTATAAGGTCCATTCCAACTCTGATTATCTGTTATCTGTTAATGAAGAAGGGTCATTCAAATAGTTTGAAAGCACTGTTTTCATCTGTCTCCAGCTTGCCACTTCACCATCTCTTAAAATGACCTTTATTGAAGAGAATTCCCTTTTTTAAATACATTTCTCGAGTTTATCCACCTTGGCCAGTTGAATAAAAGAGTGGCAATTTTGAGTTGAGTTTCTTTGTTTCAGAGGTTAGGATATAAGTTACTTAAGCATTATCTTGCTATTTTGCCATTTTTGTTCTGATCTGATTTTGATCTGATCTGATGTATGGAAATTAATCAAGGAGAGAAGCAACCTAAAACTAAGGAGAAATTTCATAACAGTGAGAACAATCAACCAGTGGAAAAGGTTGCCTTTAGAAGTAAAGGGTGCATTGTGGCTGGAGGCCTTTAAGAAGAGGCTAGACAGCCATTTATCTGAAATGATGTAGGGTCTCTTGCTCGAATAGGTGGGTTGGACTAGAAGACCTCCAAGATCCTTCCAACTCTGTTGTTCTATGTTCTATTTTGTTTTTTGTCTCAATTTCATCATAAACTTGCATGCCTTCTTACTTCATGTCTAAAGTTGTACTTATTAAAAATTGCCTATGCCTGTAAGTATTTCCTGCACTTACCAGCTGCTCACCTCAGTATTGAGGTTTTCCTCTCCATCTCTTTTTGGAAATGAGGCTAAGCAAGATGCCTTAATATAGCATCAACATTCTTTCTATTTTCTTGTTTCCAGCCAAATAAGAACATAAGCAAATTCTCCTTCTTCACCACAAACTGTAGTCAAATCTTGCTCCTTTCCAACATTCTTGTGGTCTGTTTAGACTTGCAGGCAACATTTTTCATTGTTGATTAGTAATGATGATATTGTTCTTTCTATATGCATATTTTTGTTAATTTTGACTGTCAGAGATTGATTTTAAAAAAGAATACAGAGATTTTGTTTTCTCCAAAGGAAGGAATAAAAAAAAAAGCTTCACAAATTCAGTCCTGGAGTTACTAAAAGACTGATTGTGTTTTCTTGGTGCTGAAAAAAATAAGTCAAGAAAGTAATTGGAGCAATGTTCCATGTCTCCCTATACTGATGTTCCAGAGTAAGAGGTTTCAAATTACTTGATCATTTTGACATTGTAGTGTAGGTGAAGGAGATCTCTTTCCCTCATTTTAAGAATATGCATTTGTAGAATATGAAAAAGAAATCGAGAATGATAGTAACAGATGTGGTAGGTTGAGGGTCACTTTCACTCAGGAAAGACTGTCAGCCTTCCCCAGATGAATGTCCAGCATATATGTTGGACTAGAGCCTGCTGGCTGGGAATTATGGGTACTGTGCCTTAAGTCCAGCACATATGGCAAGTACCAGGTAATGACACACTGGCTTAAAGACTTGGAAAAATACCTCCTGCCATCTGCTTTATTGCAAGATTGAAAGAAAACTTCGAAGCAACCTTTTTTTGAAACTGTGTGATTAAACCACAAAAGGGCCAATAAAATTCAAAACCATATCTCTTTTTTGCCAATTTCAAGGCAAAAGAGCGAACTTGCAGTCTTTTATCCATTTAGAACAATATTTTCTCCTTGTATTTACTCATGTTAAGGAAAGATTTTCATTCATTCCCGATATTTATATGAGCATGTGTGTATTTATTTATTTGTTTATTTTAAAACTGCAGCATGCATTTTAAAGATTCACAGACTTATTATCAGCCAAGGAAAACTCAACTTGCTTTTTAAAAAATGCGACGTGGTAGAAAGATTTCTGCCTTTTGTTATTGAACTATAAAAAGATCTCACAATTATAATACTCTAAGATTCTGCTTCAAGAAAATCCTTTTTCTCTTAGAAGATCCACAAGACAATATGTCATTTAATATTTTGTCACCATAGTGCTGATGATGGTCCAAATAGATTGAGCTGTAAATTGCTCAGTAAGAATTAAAAATGCATAAAGTCCACTAATCATTTCCTTAGGCACAGTATAGTATTGCCAATAAATGTTGACATTTTTTTCTACTTTAATTCATTTTAATGCGCTGTTTTCTTTCTGTTAAATATAAATTATTTACAAGCTTAAGAATTTAAATAATTTGAAATAAACAGCAAAAAGCTAAATAATCTTTTGATCAAAGAAAGTGATAAATAGATCAAGACCCCAGATAAATTTGAAATATTTATTCTTACTAGAATATTTGGAATTAACTATACAAAAAAATAAATACCTTCTGGGAAACAAATATATTTTGGCTACCCTGGTTATTGCAAGTCATTAAAGAAAAATAAGTAAGAGATGACTTTAGAAACTGGACACTAGAGGGGACTAAAGATTTTAAGCAGAAGGAAAAAACATGCCCGATGTCAATTAATATTGGGACTTATGCAATGTCACAAAATATTATGTCAGTGGAAATCTTAAAGTAGATTTTTGAGGAATAGACCAGAACTTAGTATAGTATCAAAACAGTGGGTAATGATATCCACTACTGTGGATAGACTATGTCAAAACAATGTTAATAAAGGAATATTAGATAGGAATAAATTGTATCTAGCAAGATAAAATACAGAATGATTTGGAAGAGGATAATTATAAGAGAATGATTTGGAAAAGGATGATACATAATTTGCCCATAGATAAAGAATAGGATATAGAATGGAAGTTTAACCTAATTAGCGGGTGGAAGAGTAATTAAATTTCTTTATAATTTGTTGTAATGAAAGTTGGAAGTCATTTCTTTATACATTTCTCTTTCTTTCCCGCTTTCCCTCTCCCTCTCTTTCTCTTTTTTCTTTTTCTTTTTTCCTGCACTTTTTATTCATTATTTCCATTTTATTTCCTTTCCCTAAGATTACTTTGTATTATTTTTTTATATAATGAAAACTATAGTTATAGTTTTATAGACACCCAATTAATGGACAGCAAACAACTTTAATAATAAATAACTAATCAAAAACTTTAATATATTAAAAATGAAAATGAAACTGGCTTGTCATAGTGCTGATATCAAACTTTAAAGGGTAAATACAGTTCAGTATTGGATGCAGTTCTGGACACCGTACCTCAAAAAGACACTGCCAAAGTTGCAACAGAGCTGATCAATGATTCACTTTTTTGGGTAGCTCCAGAGAAGCCCATCTATCCACCACTTTTTCAGGGTAGCTTGACTGATCCATCATTTTTGTCAATTCCTTTCTGTCTCACTAGGAAATTAACAGCTATAAATATAAAGAACACTTCATGTCTTTTTCTCCTGTTGCTACTTCAGAGAACATCAGTCCCGAGTTCATCGCCTTTCTCCTTTGCTTGCATCTGAACTCTTGTCAAGCCATCCTTAATATAGTTTATGTCTACTTTGGGATTCTGCATTTCGCTAGTCTATTCTCAGTCACAGATAAATCTTTCTTTCTGCTCAAAAGATAAAAAGTTTCAAAACAAGGAGAAAAGGAAGAGAGTCCAGACTAGGGTCACCAAATGGTGTAAAAAGTTCACAGTGCCATGTTTTGGAACATATTTGGTTATGTCTAGACATACCTTCTCCAACAATTCCAAGCTGACCAGGCAGTTATAAGGGATACTCCTTTATTTTAATGCCCTAAGCTTAATGCCCTTAGATGTCCAAATTATGCTATTGAAATCTCAGTTAATTATTTGAGTTTATTCTGAATTGTCCTACCAGGAAAAAGAAATTTTGAGGACCGGAGCAATGTATTCCTGCAGTTTCAGAATAACTGGAAAACAAGTTTGCAGATTAACAGAAAATTTGCAAGCAATGGTTAAGAATTCATTTCTACAATAACTGATAACTAGCATTGGGAGAGTCTTAAAAAATCAATTAAATGTGCTGTCTCTGGTCTCAGGAATAGCATTTGTGACAGTTCTTGTCTAAGAAATTGGGATGCCACATTGAATATTTTTTGGTATGCTCAAACAGGACTTTTGCCATGCTGATCATCATTGTCAGGTGTCATATTGGAGCCTGAATCTGTGGAGAAGGAAAAGCCGGAACTGGAGCCAATGGAGATTGAGGAGGCAGCTTTGTTGGCTTCAGAGGAATGTGGGGAGGAGCGAGACAAGGCAGTCCAGAGCCCCTCAGGATTGGGACAGCTTGTTAGCAGGGAGGAACGGAGGCAGGATGACTGAAAGAGAGCAAGCAGTAGAAATGAGGAGTGACGGAGGCAATGAGCAAGGATCACCCCTCCTGATCCCCGAGCATGGAGAGTGGAGGGAAAGTGGGAACAGCAAAGGCCAATCCAATAACTTCACAAGGCACATCTGGGGATTGAGATTTAAGGAGATGCTGTGGGAGGGGCATTTGTTGGGATTAAATGCTGAATTTGTAGAGTTTTGTGTGCCGTTGAAGACATTTGGAGTTTGCAGAAATGCTTGCTTCTTCCTTGCTTCATGGACTAGGAGCCCTTGTTTCTTACTTCATGGACTCATTGCTTCTTCCTTGCTTCATGGACTCATTGTTTGTTCCTTGCTTTGTGGATTCCTTTGCCTGTTCCTTTGCTTTGCTAGACTGCGCGTAGCCAGAGGCTGCCGTGTGTATGGGACTTTGCTATGGGACTTGCCAAGAACGTGGGAGCATTTGGGGAAATTTGGAATATTAAAGGGGAGTTTGAACTGTCAGCTGGCTGTGCGGCCTTCATGTCTTGTCCCAGGTCATCACATCAGGTTAGACATATTGCTACTTCTGGAAAAGATTGGCTGCTGGGTGCCTTCACAGAAACAACTGGGTGCCTTCACAGAAACAACTGGCCAATCAGAAGAAAGCATTAAGTGCTTCTTAAGTATACATTCCACACCCAAAGAACCTTTTTAATTCTTGATGAATTGTCATCATTGTGAGCCATTCCATCAATGCCTGATTTGTGATAAATATACAACTGAGTCATTTCAGTAATCTCATAGATGCCTCATTTCTTTCTATGAATTCAAGACATTTTTTACACTCAGTATGAGGTTCAGAAGCTTTATCTACAAGAAAAGGTATGCATATGAAAGAAAACATCCTTATTTATTTAATTTGCAATGTAGAGAATACAGATATTCCTCAACTTATGACCACAATAGAGCTCAAGATTTCTTTTCACTGCAGTTGTTAAATTAGTAACCTGGTTTATAAGTGAATCTGGCTTCCCCATTGACTTTGCTTGTCAGAAAGTCAGAAACTCTGCCATGACCCTGGGATACTGCAACTGCTATGAATATGTGTCAGCTGCCAATCACCTGAATTTTGATCATATGACCCTGGGGATGCTGCAATAGTCATAACTGTGAAAAATGGTCATAAGTCACTTTTTTTCAGTGCCATTTTAACTGTTGTAAGTCAAGAACTACCTGTAATGATAATTTCTAAGTACAAAAGTTGAATCTATTTTTAAAATAGGTGGGTTATTTTAAGATGATTACTTAGGAAAACGTTCTGGGGATTACTACAGATATTCTCATTGACAATGACAACTTTGTGGGGTTTGATGTGTAAAAGGCAATTCCAGCACTAGGAAAATCTATAAAAAGCAAGGTGTTTCAAGACATAAAAATAAAATAATAAAAACAATCTCTACTTTTCTGGAAGTTTCTCTGTGGCATCAGGAATACATAGGGCCAATTCAATGCAACTCCAGGCAGCTTACAGAAAATGACTTTCTGAATCACAATCACGAATGAAGTTGTACAAGACAATTGGGAATATTGTGAAAACACCCATGAACTCAGTAGGTTTAGTTTAAAAGGGGGGGGGGAGGGGGGAGAAAAAAACATATCCAAAAAAGATGGGATGTTAACTACACATTTCCATTAATATATAATAACACATGTAATATAATAACACATTTAAAGGTGCACCTTCTTCCACATGTGCTGGACATGCTTGGAAGCAAAAAAATATTAAAGTAGAATTCATAAGTGGATAGAGAAAATAACAGTGGGGGAAATCAAATTCAGATCAGAACTGTTCTGACTAGGAATATTAAGGGAAAGTCATGCTAAAACAGATATATAAATTATTTTACATATAATAACAGTGGCCAGGATTGTATATGCACAGTCCTAGAAGCAAGAGAATATACCAACTGAGGAGACAGTGATAAGAAAGATCCTGGACTGTGCAGAGATGGACAGGCTGACCCTTGAGTTAAAAGATAAAAATGTAACTGAGTACTATCTAGTCTGGGACGCCTGGTGTATTTGGCTAGACAATAGATATAAAAGTAATATAGTAATTGATATATGAATATGAATGATGATGATGATGTAACATGGTTGGAAATGTAAACATGTTTTTAAACTGTTGGAAAATGTCTAATAAAAATTATTAAAAAATAAAATAAAGGTGCAAATAAATGCTGATGGGGTGAGGAAGGACTAACACTTTTCACTAAACACTCTGATGCAAATGTCCTTTGACATTTATGCTGTCTAATTCGTTTCCGGATGATCACAGATCCACATGCAAAAAAAAAACAAAAACCTACAAAATACTACAAACTGACATATGAATCACTGAGGATGGATGTAGACTTCAGTGTCTGAAAATATATTATTTTCTTCCAAACAAACTAGAAGAAAAAAAACAGAATGGACATATTATATTTGCTTGTTTGTTATTGTGTTTCCTGAAACTCAATGGTACATTTCATATGTAGTTTAAGACAAATGCAAAATAGCTGCTACAGTAGGTAACATTTAATTATGCTTAAATGCCAGGCCAAAAAAATAATTATTTTTTCTTTACAAGGAAAAAGGTGGAATGAGCCAAGATCTGTTTATAAATGGAATTGGGCTAAATTGCCTTTCTCCCATAGCATGTCTACAAAAAGAGACAGAGGTTTGATCAAAGAAAAGCTATCAGCCCCAGACTGTAGGTGTGGCTCAAAACAGAGGAAATAGGAACTATATGAGATTTGCAACAAGTGAGGTTCAAGAGAACATCCATATTGCCTTTCTTATACTTGGCATTATAAAATGTCTCTTTGTTGTTCCTGGACCCACTCAGACATATAATAAGTGCAGTCCCAGTGCCTGGAAACATTTGTCTTAAGCTGATGTTTCCATAACCTGTTTTCCTATTTGAATTCTGTAATGGATTTTCAAGTGTTGACAGATTGCATACTGTGTTTCTGAGCTTCGTGGACTACTGTCTCTTTTTTTCTTCTTTTTCTAGCAATCCACTTCAAACATTCTGGTTGTTATGTAAGATAGCTATTTTTTTTCTTTTGAAAAAAAGATGTTAATAAACCTTTGTAAAAACAACATACAGGCAGATGCATCTCTCATGCGGTGCACTCCAAGGCCAACACAAATTCAGATGTGCTGGATTTACAACTCCTAGCATTCCAGCTCAATTGACTGTACAGGTAGTCTTCAACTTACAACAGTTCATTCAAAGTTACAACAGCACCGTTCAAAGTTACAACAGCACTAAAAAAAGCGACTTATGACCATTTTTCACACTCACGACTTTTGTAGCATTCCCATGGTCTTGTGGTCAAAATTCAGATGCTTGGCAACTGGTTCCTATTTATGGCCATTGCTGTGTCCCAAGGACAAGTGATTGCCTTTTACGATCTTCTGACAAGCAAAGTATTTACAATAGTTCCTGCATCTTGGAATCATGTCATCACCGTTTGCGATCTTTCCAGATGGCTTCTGACAACCTAAGTCCATGGGGTAGTCCAGATTTGCTTAATGACCTCATGAGGCACTTTATTAACAACTGCAGTGATCCCTTAACAGCCATGACTGTTAAAGCCATACAATTGGGTACAACTCTCTTAACAACAGGGTGCTTAGTAGCAAAACTTCTGGTCTCAGCTGTGGTAAAGGACTGCCTATATCACCTAAAAGCATCTCAGATGTTTTCTAGATATCCAATGCCAACTTTCAAGATAAAATCTTGAATAGAGTAAAGTAGAGCAGAGCAGACTAGAGTAGAGTAGAGTAGAATAGAACAGAGCTGGAAGGGATCTTGGGGGTCTTCTAGTCCAGCTCAAGTTTATTACATCTGACATTCATAACCCTAACTTTTCATGTTTCCTTTGCCATAATTTTAGTAATAGACTATGGTAATGGATATGAGAGGTTTCATTTGGGTAAAACCTGGCATTCAGCCACACTACAAGCAGTCTGATAGGGAAATTGAGAAGATAACCAAAATTATCTTATTGGGGAAGAAACTTTATTTTAATGTTATCTTAATTTCTGGCATTCTCTTCTCTCATAATACATTAGAGGCTGATACCCAAGATGAATGAAACTATTTGTTTAATGCACCATTTGAATGAATCCTTTATTCAGATCAAAATGGAATTTTTTAAATTAAAATGGTTATGTGGGTTCATTAGTTCTGCCTTCTGCTGTGCCACCTTTAACATTAATCCGAAAACGTGGAAACCATATGTGAACTTTCTGTTAACAGAATGAAATGCCAAACACTGTGAAATGCTGCATCCAAAAGGCAATTGCACATACGCTTGTTTAATTGTAAATAATTAAAACTTTCGTTTGCTTGAAGAATGCCTTGCTACTGAGACATATTGTGAGCATGGAACTCAGGTGTTTTGTTTTTTTTACAAACCTTTTTTAAATGGAAAGAATGTAGCAGTGCAACTATTTGAATTGAAAATGTCAAAAGAAAACAATACATAAAGAAAGATTGATAACTGTAATTGCCACACTGTAAGACCAGCACCAGTAAGGACCTTCTCAGTAAGGGACTGGCTAAAATGTATACAGCCACCTACGAAGATTTTAGGATATTTTATTTACTTTTTTTCACACTAATTCCTGGATAATACCCACCTGACCAAACATAAAAGTCTTCTTTAAAAAAAAAATGTGATTCCAAATGTACAGATTTTCTTTTGAAAAAAATTCCAAAACAGGAAATAGGCAACCATCCAAAAGGTTTTCATCTCTTATGTGGAGGGCTTAGCCAAAGGCAACTCCTGGGGGAACAAGAGAAATTATAATGCTACTGATCAACTAAAAACAGGAAAAGTTGACCTTAGGAAGTGGATCGTAGGATTTGGGTGATAGATTTGTCTTGTGCTAGCATGCACACTAGATAAATGTAATAAGGCCTGGTCATAGAGTTTGGAATGTAGAGATGTTATATGCGTGGAAGTCTCCCATATCCCCAGGACTATGTATAAAATGTATATGTACATTTGTGTGTGTAGATGTGCATCACATTAAGTCAGAGTTTTTTGAACCACTGTTGTTTAATAAGCTTTCATTTCCCATTATACCAAAGGGAGGATCAATAAGAGAGAATATTTGTAGATCAGGGTTGATAGGACAGGGGCTCTCTGAGCTTGCTTGTTTTCTGGCAGATGTTTTGTTACCCAAACTAGGTAACATCATCAGTGCTAATGTGGAAGTGTGTCTGCAGGCAAATTTTTCCCATTTGCATGCTGTCTGAAACTCATATGTGGTACCAATAAAGGGAAGATCTATTCCCTGGAAACCATTTAGAATCAGCACAGACCTAATCTAAGATTCTTTTTAAAATGGATAATTTATGGATTATCCATAAATCTTAATGACTTCCGGATCTTAAGTCCCTTCCTGGCCCCCTAAATTTTGGCAACATAATGTATTTTTGGTAGTACAGTATAGCATATGAGTGTAATTTGGTGGCATATTATCCCCAAATTAGCTGCTAATGATACAAAACGCCAAAAAACAAGTATGCCTGAAGTACCAGGTTATTTCTATTTTCCTGCAGCCACTTGGTGCTGGGGCATCTCAGCTTCTTTGCCAGAGATCAGTGCTTTTCTGGGGGGGAAAAAAAACCAACTTTAAAAGTTCCTGCTCCTGAGTTACATGGAAGGTTTCCAAGAAAACTAATTATTGTAATATCCTAGTATTCAGACAGGCTGAAGTTGTGTCAAAAAGGACCCTGGGATTTATGAAACAAAGACCTTACCGAAGTCCAAATTTCAGAAAGTGCTTTCTTTTCAAATGAGAAAAAGGGAGAGAGAAATATGCCATAGTTACAGTTTTTTGAAAAAACTGGAGGCTGGTACTTTCTTACACTTGGCAAGTTTAAAAGCCCATTTTCATTCAGTCCACTTTAAGTGTTGGAGGGCCTATGAATCCCAACTGTTTCACATCACAGAAAGAAAACAACTTGAGCTTAGCCAAGACTTCATTGGGGACTGCCAGCCTCTTTGTGTGCCAAATATAAAAGCAACAAGTCCATAGGCTTTGATCCTCACATTTTTGGATTTAGTCCAGACATAGGAGGGAAGAAGAAGAAGAAAAAGAAGCCGTACCCAGTCCGTGTGTTAGGACAACCAGAGTTATAACTAGATATCAATCAATAGCTCCGTGACCTTCAAGCAGAGTAAATGTTTGGAATTGCTTTCTGAGTTTGTACTCTAAATTAGGAATGGGAAATTGGACAGAATCCTAGAAGAAAAGAGAAACAGTGTAACATGCTTCCATTTTTATTTAAGCTTGAAACCTCAAGGAAGAACAGATGGTAATTCAAATATTTGTTATCTATAAAACTTGAAACTGTTTTAGGAATAGAGAAACCAGAATAATAAAGTATAAATTGGAATCTGTTGTCTTCTCTTTAATAATGAGCTTGCCTTTACCAGTAGGAAGCCATCCTATTATTTTTTTAGAAGAAGGAGGGGGGGGGGAAACTAAGAGAAACTAAGGATAAATTTCCTGAATAGTTAGAACAATTAATCAGTGTAATAACTTGCCTCCAGAAGTTGTGAATGCTCCAACACTGGAAGTTTTTAAAAAGATGTTGGATAACCATTTGTCTGAAGTAGGGTTGTGTAGGGTTTCATGCCTAAGTAGGGGGTTGGACTAGAAGACCTCCAAGGTACCTTCCAACTCTGTTATTCTATTCTATATCAAAAATAGAAGATGATAGGGAAGTAAAACACAAATAGTTTGGTGGTTAATAAATAGTTTATGGGGTAAGAAAAGATGGCACACTAGCTAAATGCAGGAAAGCAGTTTTCTATTACCTTGTGGGGTCAAAATGAGGGCTATATGAAATGCATTGATATTTTTCTACTAACTTTATGGCTCTGTTCCTTTAGAGAAACTTGATTAAAGAATAAATAGATAAAAAAGCAATGAAGAATATATGCCAAATGATATGGATATGCTAGCTGAAGTCTCCTTCATCTAGACGTCTTTGGGAGCCTCAGACCTCAGTAAATTGATTTTGCCTGTGCCTTTCCTCACAAATACGGAACAAAAGAGACACCTGAAGCATTTTGTAGGTATTTTGCCATTCAAGAGTGGGAAAAAAAATAGAATAGCTTCAGTTATTTCTTTTTAAACTAGAAAGTGCAAATATGTTTCCTTCTCAATGCAGAATCTTCTCATCAATCTCACCTCAGAACTTCCTGTTCTCCTGAACTTCAACACAGTTGGCTTCAACATCTGCTTGTTCTACATTATTCCATTTTAGGTAAGCAGATAGCAAACTTTTAAAACTATCTGTTTGTGAGGGAACCAATTAAGAATGTAATTTAGGAGGATGGAATCAAAGCTGTGTATCATTAGCCCGAATTAGCCTCAGCATTACATGAGTGCTCTAAAAGACTGAATATGAAAAGGCAAATTTTGGAAATCAGTCCAAACATATCTTGGAAACAATAGCTATTCTGTCCTCTGAAAAGTGCAGCCAACTTTCTTTTTCACTATACATTGGCAATGGGCATTGAAATTAAACTCAAGATCTTCCTGCATTCATAATCCACATCTATATATTTTTCCCAAACATGCTATTTGTTTACCTTTCTGCAATTTCATTGGCTATAGAGAAACAATGCTTGATTTACATTATTTTAAAGATTTGGGTCAAGACTACAATAGAACTCTGTGGTAATTCCTAGCATCATAAAGCAATTAATATAATTTTACACCAAAATTAGTTCATGAATGATAAAATACTCTAACTGATCCAGAATTAACACAACGATCCAGAATTGATAATAAAGGCTGAATTCACGGTTTTGTCAAATTATTTGGCTCTGCCTGAATACTTAAAAAATTCTAAGCATGGTTCATTTTAACTAAGGTTGTGGTTTTATGGTTTAGCATATTATATAAATACAACCAATTTGATGAATTAACAAATCACTGCATTGTGTAAACCTACAAAATGAATAGTTCAATTCATTTGGGAAATGTGCTGAGAGAATAATGTTCACTAATTAAAACTCAGATGATTTTAAAGGGCAATTCCAATGCAGCTGGATTGCACTGTCATTGAATATCAATAGGATTTGTAAACCTTGGCTAGATTTTACACATAGTAGAAAAAGTATTAGTTTTATTTATTTTGCACACTGGAGAACCAATGGAGTCTCTAAAAATGCAATGAAGTGTATTAGTTTGGGATACTAACAAACTGTTTAATTACTGTGCTTTTTTTCAATGACATAATAGTTTTATGTTTAGCTAGTTTATAAGAGAATTAGCTTCCTGTCTTGCTTTGCAGGGAGATTAATAGAGAGATAACTTTATCAAGTCTATCAGGCCCTTCCATAAATTCTATATTAGATTAGTATGAAAACTAGATATTAGGTCTGTCTTACTATAGTAGTTATTTTTAAAATATAGTAGTGATGTCTGAGATGTGATTAAAGATTTAGTTTATACAAAAATAAGTCTCTATTTGATAGAGTTCAAATTGAATTCAAAAAAATAACTTTTGCATTGTAACCTTAACATTTTAGACAAAGCTAGAAATATAGTTTTAATCACAGTACCTCTCAAAAGTTTAACTATACAGACACGGTGACCCAATGATTGAACAGGCCAACAACCATTTTTGAAGAGAAGACCAGGTGACATCACACTTACTCAGTCCAATCCATAGGAAATGTGACCTCTTGGTATGTTTTTCTGCTGCAGCTTAAAATATCTATTCCCCCTTATATATTCACTTTGAATGCTTTATTTACCTTGGCTGATACAGTTTATTTCATTTCAGGTTAGTGCCTACAGTTGGCTATTTCACAACAACACAAACACTCTTTTCATTGATACAATCATTACCATACAGTATATCAAATATCCTCTTGAACAATCCTTTCCATTAATGCTGTGAAACCTATGGTGGCACAAAACATAACATTTGTAAATAGGAAGTTATTGGTTCAACATCCAGCCACTATTTTATTACTGTTTTTAACTTCCCTGTGTTTCTCTGAAATGTTTTTAAATAAGCCTGCCGTAACTATTTTATCATTTCTCTAGTCACTTGAAGAAAAAAGTTTCGCCTACCTTAGATTCAGGACTTAGGAAAGGAAAATTAGATAGTACAGAGAAAGGAAAGTAGTAATAATGATAATTTTAAAATAGTAGTTAGATTTTGAACTAGACGTCTTTGAATTACAAAGCAAGTATTACAATCACTCCATTATTATTGCATTACTAGAAAAGCTAACTTTAGAACGGGGGTCAAATTTGCAGCCCATGGGCTGGATGCATCATGTACTGGCCATGCCCAATCCCATTTTAGCGATAGTGATATGTCACATGACAACGCCATGATGATGTGAGTTTGACATCCCTGGTCTATAAGATGGTAAAGATTGTTGAGTATGTAAGAAAGGGATTTTTAGAGAATTGCTTGCTGTGCCTACATATATGTGCAATTTGGTGGTTAAACTTTAAATCTGATAGATGTCTGTGCATATACTGTATGTGAAAGTATGTGTGAGTATGGATACACAAACACAGAGAGGTGGGGGGGACCTAAAATCTGTCCACAAGAAGGAAAGCAATTGGCAACAATTTCCCCAAAATGGTAGTCCAAGAAAGTATGTCTAGATTCCTTAATTCTACTTTATCAGGTAAGATTACAATAACAAAATCTTACAAATCTGAAAGTACATTTTTCCTCTTCATCTTTAAAGTACAAGAAATTAGAGAGGGTTCCCCTCTGAGATGCTTGCCATATCCACATTCCTGCTGTGGGCTATTCTGCCTTTTATTCAACTTTACCCTGACTGGGCTCTTCCTCTGCCTCACAAGGTCATTGCCATATATATACCATTATAGATGGGTGGGCACAGCAGCAGGAGAAAATCACTTGCTGTCTGTAGCATCTTGCAAGCTTTACTAAAGTGTATTTTCTTGCACAGGAGGCACCATGGAAAAACTATAAGGCTGAAGCTTAAAGGTAGCAAGTTCCTAGAGCAGTGGTGGCTGAGGAATTTTGGGATTTGAAGTCCATACATCTTAAAGTTGCCAGATTTAAAAAGCACTGTTCTAGAGCAGGGGTGTCAAAGACCCAGGGGCCAGATCCGGCCCACGGGTGCTTAGATCTGGCCTGCAGGGCTGCCCTGGAAATAGTGAAGGACTGGCTCGTAGTGCCTCTGCCAGCAAAAATGAAGCTTGTGAGAGCAGCATGGCTCTCCTGAGCTCTGTTGTCACTGGCAGGGGTTGCAGGAGGCCATTGCAGCTGAAAACAGAGCTCGGGAGCCCATTTTCACTGGCAGAGCTCTTGGGCCGCCCTAGGCACCCGCTGACACAAGTGAAATGATACTGGCCATGCCCATCCTGACCACCATGTCCCCCTAGGTCAAACACAACCCTGCTGTGTCCCTCAATGAAATCGAGTTTGATATCCCTAGAGAATTATGGCAAGTTGGTTTTTTGATGCATCCTTTTCAGAGAATCTTCTCTGACTCACAAAAACAAAAGTTGTTTAAACTATTTAAATAACTATAATAAATGGTTATTTAAATAAATGGATAAACTAATTCATATATCTTGGACTAATGCACACATTAGAACATTATATTTTGTATTTTACCTATCTCTGCATTTTGCTGTGTATTTTTGTTTCAAATACAGCCAAATGCATTAATAGTTTACCATAAAATGTTTTAAGAAATGCTTATACTTGGAAACAGAGAATTTTTTATTCAAACAGCGTATCAAGCATTTTCCCATGAAATAAACTATTGGGTTAGAGTTCTAGAGTAACTTTGGCATGTTTAAAGTAGACAAAATCAGTATCAATAAAAGTGAGGTTAGTCACAATTACTTTTTCTCATTTATTTCACTAGGGTTATGTTAAACATAATTAAGACTCGATCCAAATCCACGTGTTAAGAAGTTTCATCCAGAAGCATTGGCAAAGATAATCCAAAATAAGCAGAATGTGGTATGGAGAACTGTTAGTAATTCTTTCCATTTTCAGCTGTGTGGCTTTTCCTGACTCCTTAGACTTCTAAAGGGAGAATTTGCTGTTTATATTAAAGATGCTTCTTATGTTTAGAGAAAGGAAAGCATTTGTAAATGATGCTGAGGAATTGTTTGCATCTCTAACAGTTTGTTAGAAAGCTTCCTCTAGTGAGCATTTGGTATGCAGTGTTTGTTTTAACTTATTTTATCCATTTTTTAAAAGAATGGCTGGTGGTTTTGATCAACTGGTGCTGGTATAATTCCTTTAATACATCTGTTGCTGGAGTTTTCTCCCCCCGTAAGATAGGCAGACAGCATGGTAGATAAGCCTCAATTAGGAATGATGTTTGGTATATTTTTATCCTTTATCTTCATATCTAATTGAGGATGACATGCAATCATGAGGTTTCATTACATAATTTCTTTTCTCTCCCCCATTCAATGGTAGAGCCAATTCTGGCTGCTGTCCACAAACCACTTTGTTAGATCACTTTGACATTCTGGTAGAATTCTTACTGACTTAAGCCTAAGTAAGCCAGCAAAAGTCATTTTGCTATGTATTAAGAAACTGGTGGTAGGACGGTTGTTGTTGTTTATTTGTGACTTTTTTTAAAGAACATTTGCACCTACGGATCTTCTTATGTGGTTCTAAAAAGCTGTTTCAACAAGAAGCTTGTAATCCCAGTCAGCTCTTAAATTCTACCATTTCCTGTAATGAGATGGGTATCATATAAGTCTAATGATAAATAAATGCATAATAAATAAATGATAAAGCCACTACTGAAAAATAGACATAAATTCAGGAAAAAAGTTGTGTTCCATACCGCAAGCATTAGCTGTTTTCTGACTACTGCTAATCTTCGTATAGAAGAAAAGTGGTTCGGTAAACTCATATCCAATATTTCATTCTGATAAGAGTATATATTTCATTGAATGATACACAGAAGCTTTGGAATTTGACAGTTTGTCAGGAATTATGGTTGTATCGAGATTATCAGGGTGGCTCCACAAATTATATTAGAAATTGGAAAAAATGATATTACTGCAAATGTCAAGGGATAATTGTTGGAAACATGTGAATTACCTGTTTTGGAAAAGGCAATATTCTGTACAAAACAAAGGTTGAAACAATAGCTGTTACTGTGAGGGAGATTTTGTGATATCTTACAATGATATATAGTGTTCTACATGGAGCTGGCCTTGAAGACCACCTAGAAACTTCAACTGGTCCACAACAGCTGCGATTAGGAGGAAGGGGTAATGCAATAATTGTGCTGGAAGGCATATGCTTCCAGCACTAACCTAGTTTGGATTTCAAACTGTTACCGCCGGATGGGATGTGAGTTACATGTACAAAATAAACGATACCTACATCTCTGTATGTTGGTTTGTGGATTTGTATCTTGGGTCTACTAACATTGGGAAGACCAGCTAACAAACAGCAATTAGACTTATATACTTCTTCACAGTGCTTTACACACCTCTCTAAGCAGTTTACAAAATCAGCATATTGCTCCCAGTAATCTGGGTTCTCATTTTACTAATCTGGGAAGGCTGGAAGGCTGAATCAACCTTGAGTCGGTCAGGATTGAACTCCTGGCAGTCAGCAGAATTAGACTGCAATACTGCATTCTAACTACTGCACTACCAGAGGTGGTATTCAGCAGGTTATGACCAGTTCTGGAGAACCAGTAGCGGAAATTTTGAGTAGTTCAGAGAACTGGCAAATATCACCTCTGACTGGCCCTGCCCCCATCTGTTCTCTGTCTCCCGAGGCCCAGCTGATCAGCTGGGTCTTCTTTTGTTGCTCTGCACAGAAGAATGGAGTTGGAAAGAAGGTTAGTGGGGTGGAGTGGGAATGGGATTTTGCAGTAACCTTCCTTCCCCCAGGAGTGGGGGAGGGAAGGGGATTTTGCAGTATCCTTCCCCTCCAATGCCCACCAAGCCATGCCATGCCCACCAAACCATGCCCACAGAACCAGTAGTAAAAAAAAATTAATCCCACCACCACCACAGCTCTATGCTGTATTGCACAGTTATAGGGGCCCATGTAAAAACCCTTTGTTGAGGGACCTGCTCTGGCATCTAGTTTCTTTCTGGGTACAATTTAAGTCCTGGTTATCACCTTTAAAGGCCTGCATGGCACAGTGCCAGACTATTGGCAGGGCCACCTTTCTGTGACAATATCCACCCATATTACCAGGTCAGACAGACTTCTAGTCCCTTCCCTTAAATATTGTCATTTGATGGGATCTAGGAAGTTCCTAGCCCCTGCTCCATGGAACAATCTGCCTCCTGAAGTTGGCAAACTTCTACTTTCCTAGCTTTCTGTAAATATTTGAAGACTTGGCTTTTACCCCTAAGTCCTGGGATAAGATTTGTTAACTATACATTAGAACATTAACTTGACACCAGGTCTTTGTTGTTTCCAGTGTTTTGATCTGTTTATTTTTATAGTTTTTATATTCTGTTTTAATTTTTGATTGGAGCCTCCCAGAACTAATTATAAAACTATACAAATATTTTAATTAAAGAAATATATTTTATTTTTTATTTCATATTATAGTAGCGAATTTATTAATAAACCAGGACATTGATAAGTATAAAGTAAGTCTATATCAGGGATCAGCAACCCGTGGGTCTGGAGCCACATGTGGCTCTTTCATCCCTCTGCTGAGGCTCCCTTTCACCAGTCAGTAAAAAGAAAAAGAATGCTGAGTTAGGAGGAGAGTCTATGGTGGGGGACCCGGACATTTGGTTGGCAGAGGAAAAAAGATGCCACGCTAGGAGGAGACTCTATGGTAGGGGAGCTCCAGAATCGAACTGGGGCTTCCGGTTATGACCTTTGTGGCTCTTTGAGTGTTTGAGGTTGCCGACCCCTGGTCTATATCTCTAGATTTATTTTTTATTGTTTCTTTTTTAAGATTAAAAATTATCTTGTTAATTGTCAATGTGCCAACTAAATAATATGCCATATTTCATCCTATATTTACACAGTAAAATAAATCCTGAAGTTCAATGTATATATTTAGCTTTTATTTTCCTACAATCTTATGCATGCGGCTGCTAGGATTAATAGTCACTGAAGCCAGTGAGATTTATTTTCAGGTATACAAGCTTGTAATAACATTGCTTGTCACCTTGAAATCAGATTCAGATTGTCTGGCAATTAATTTTAACAGAATCAGGAAGGGATTGTTGTTCCTTGAATTCTCTTCTCATTAACCTGAAATTTTAATTATCTTTATCAATGGATGAAACGTTTCATTGTGGCAGCTTATCAGCAGTTCTTCATCCTGATGATCAGTCAAACCAAAGAAAAGCATCAGGAAACGTATGTATAAATCACACCAAATAATACTCAACTGTGATTAAATGGTTGCAAAATAAAGATTGGCACTAACAGCTATTGCAGTCTTGTGAATATACCATTCCATGTTCATTTTAAAAAACAGTTCTCCACTATTAATTAGTTTGGATGACACATTCTTTTTTTCCTGTTCAGACTGCTTTGCCTTTTCTCTTTCTAACTGTGCTGTTTTTCAATTTCATAGCATTAAAACAAAACTCTGGAATTAGATCAAAGTCCACATTGGGCCCAACAATGATAGAAGAGTGATGGTGATGGACAGAAAACTCATGGAGATGTCACTGTTAAGGTCCTGCTTGGTTGATTTCTCTGCTTTGCTGAGTAGCAAAGAATGTAGACAAAGCATCATGGGGAGGTACAAGTGACAGCACAAGCACCACAACCTACAACATAGAATAATAGAGTTGGAAGGGACCTTGGAAGTCATCTAGTATTTAATTTCATTGTATGAGGTGCAATGACAATAACGTAAACTAAAGTAAACTTAAATAAAAATCTGAAACAATATTGCATAGTCCTAGGATATACAAGGTAGTCCTCAACATATGACCACAATTGAGGCCAGAATTTCTCTTGTTAAGCAAAACATTAGTTAAGTGAGTTTTGCCCCATTTTACAACTTTCCTTGCCACCGTTGTTAAGTGATTTGTATGGTTGTTAAATGAAATTGGTTTCCCCATTGACTTTGCATGTCAGAAGTTCACAGAAAGTGATGACATGACCCCTGGACACTGCAACTGTCATAAATTTGAGTCAGGTGCTAAGCATCTGAATTTTGATCTTGTGACCATGGGGATGATGCAAGTCATAAGGGTGAAAAATGGTCATAAGTCACTTTTTTCAGTGATGTTGTACCTTTGAACGGTCACTAAATGAACTGTTGTAAGTCGAAGCAACCTGTATTTGCATAGATCACGACATTAAAGCCTTAGCAGATTCCCATTTGTTGGGGTTAAAAGAGCTGCTCGAAAATCTGTAACACTAATCAGCTTGGTCTATTTTTTTCCTCTCTTACTATTCATAATTGCCTGTTTCTTTTTATATGCAATCTAGAGCATTCCATCCTGTTTCTATCCCATCATTCAGATCAAAAATAATAGCTCATGAAAAGCAGGAAGCATAGCCTTCTAAATAATCAAACAGACCCTGAGGATTTTCACACTAGCAATTTATAGCTATGTCCACCCCTGCTTGGATGCTACATCACTAATATGGACAGGATTTATATCATCCCAGCAATGGGTGACTCTATAAATCATTACTCTGGAAGGTCTCAAAGTACTAAAGCTGCAACAACAGGCATCACATTAGATCACCAAGCAGCTCTCTCTATGAAAATAATTTTATTTACTTTTTCAAATGTCAAATTTGGATTAGTTTTCTTGAAGAAAGAGTTCCATGGTATTGAAAGCATAAATATAACAATCTACTTTCATCTGTTAATGCACATTTTTTACCAACAAGATGGTTTGTTGTTTCATGCTCTGTCTGCTTCAACAATTTGATGATGATGATGATGATGATGATGATGATGATGATGATGCAGATACTAAGGTGGGTATCTATGGGGAAAAATTGACCCCCTCCCCTTTGTGGTGGCCCTTCAAATACTAGAATACTGCTATCATGTCCCCCCTAGTCTGCCTCTTCTATAGACTATTCCAGTGGTGGAATTCAACTGATGTAACGACCAGTTTGGTGAGGGCATGGGCAGTGCATTTGAAAACAGCTCAAAAACTTATCTTCTACTGCAGCCCTGGTGAGTAAAACAGCTGAGGTGTGGCAATATGCTCTGCCATGCCTATCAGCTGGGCTTCAAACAAAGGAAATACAGGACAGACTAGCGCAGTGGCAGGTGAGTGGAATCAACTGATCACCAGAACTACCGGTTCACTTAAACCGGTCCATACCGGCTGAATCCCACCCCTCGACTCCTCCATAACCCTAACCTCAAATCTTGCCAAAATAAGGTCCTGGCCCTGCCCAACTTTGAGAGGGCATCTCTCAACAAGCTGAGCCCAATATAGCAGTTGATGCAATAGAAAATGCACTTAGGCCCAGTGTAATGAATATGTTCAGGGTTGTTATTTTGGGGAAGAAGGGAGCTCATGGCTTCAAACTCACTGCCTGAGAGGACTGCTCTGTGTCTGCCCACCTCCTCCTCTTTGGGGCTCGTTATATTGGAGCACATTTCAATTAATTCCTGTTTCCTTTGTTTGCTGCTGTTGGAAGAAATATCCTTCCGGGTTCAGTTCCAAATGGGGAAAAAGACACTGGAATCATGGAAGTTTCTTTGAAAGAAGGTTTATTGATGAACAGGATCACATGCCTTGGACCTCTTGGGTGAAGAAAAAGGGAAGAGATGCTGATTGTCCCTGGGTTTTACACCCACTCTGGCTTTGAACTTCCTGGGGCACAGGAAGATTATCCTGATTGGTTGCTGTCAGAGGTCATAGCTAGCTTTGTAGGTTGTCTGTGTGCTAAGTTTGGTTGAAACTTAATGGGTGGTGCAATGAAAGGCAATTAAATGGTTCTGCCTAAAGGAGGTAAATCTTTGTTATGTAGAATAGACTGGCCCAGGCCTTAATGATCCCTTAACAAAGGTGGGGTGGGGGGGAGGACTGAGTTTCTGTCTCTGAGTTTCTACTTCTCTTTTAGGGGAAATATTCAGCCTTTTTAATATTTTCTAGAATACTTCATTTTTCTAGGAGAAGGGTGAGTGCTAACTTCATATACTGCATTGACTGGTTTAAAAAAATTCCTTGCAATTTCACCTTTAAATGCAAAAATGTGCTAGCTTTGGCTAGAAATATAGAGGAAAAGCTTTCCATAAGACTATAATTTTTTTTTGTCGAAGAAGTGAGATTTTGGTCTGATTTATTCTCATTGCCACAACAGTCCCACTCAGAGACAATGTTAATTTACAAAAAAAAGTATTGAGCCATTTAAGTAATTTAATGAATAGGCCAAAGCTTGTACTCCTGCTTAACCCTAATCTTACAAAATAGCCTAAATGTGTCTTTTGGTTTTTCCCACCCACTAATTTTGCTGTATAACTAAACCACAAAGCCTTTAAAACAGCCTGCTGGGGTCCCAGAACACAGCCTGGCACTCATTTTCAGCAAGAGGTGACCTATTCTGCCCCCTAGTGGTTAGGAAAAGGTTTGGAAAGGAAAAATCAAGGGGTTCGTATAACCCAATGGATTTGACACAAATGCTTAGTAGCCAGTCAGGCTATTCTGTTTTTCCCCGACTACTTTAAACTATTAGAACTTGGACTTTTGAAAACGGCATTAGCAACTTAACTTGCTAAATCGTATGCTAAGCTGATGCTCAAAGTACATTTTTCATGAATGAACCTTTCTCTTTTTAGTTAACATCTCCCTCCAACTTTCAATGCTGGAGAACTTAATGTTTTTTTTTTAATCTCAACAAATAGAGGTACAGCCAATGAGTTTCCTTTTCCTGTTATATTTTCATAATAGCAGCATTAGGAGAAGATCCACTTAACTGGATTTACAGAGTAGATCCCACACACATACAACACACTTTCTCTCATACTGAAATGCAGATTCAGTAAAATGAGCTGATACCCAATTAAGATATGGCAATAAAACAAGTAAACTCTGCATAAGCATATGCAGTTCTTATTGACATATTCTGCAATTTTTTTAAAAAAACTTCCAAGTCTAGCCTACCCACAACTTAATTTTTTTCCCCTGAAGTTCCTCAGCCAAGTACTAAACAAGATTGTCCCTGCTTTGCTTCTAAACCCAGACAAGATTAGCCAGATTCTGCTACTTTCTGAGGCTATGTAGTAGTTTAAAAGGTGACATCCCTTAAACAAACACTTGAAATAATAGACATTAAGAGCTAAGCATTCATATCCAAATGTAATATACCTTTGTGTAATAAATCCATTAACTTCACAAGAGGCATTTGATGGCTTCCACTGAATATTTGGACACAATACATCTGGTCCATTAGTAGGTATGGATTACGTTTTGTGACACTTCCCTGAGGTTGCATAAATAATATTTTTATAAAATAAGTTACTTGATGTGTGTGTGTGTGTGTGTGTGTGTGTGTGCACGCGCGTCTTTGCGTATCACCAAAAAAGAAAAAGAAAACACTGACGGACTAACCACAGGAAGTTCCAGACTTTAAAAAAGCCAGAAACTTAGCCAGGATTCAGAGTGATTTCCTAACTATGAATCAACCTGCAGACCATGAATCATACACACTGGAGAAGAATGCCAAAGCAAATAAACCATCATATTTAGTTTGTATAGAGCAATTTATGGAAAACCCTTTGATTCACTCCACTAAAACTGCATGAGTGAAGGAAATAAAAAAGGGTAAAGAATGAAAGAACCCTAAACCGCATCTATGAATAGTGTGACAGTTAAATCTGACCAAGATTAAAGAGAACAAGGCAGAGCGAAATAGTCTTTTGCAAGAAGTTATTTTTTTGGGCCTGGGGTGGGGGAAATACTTGTCTTTTGAGTGGCTTCCAAGGAGGAAAAAAAATAAAATGTTGACAAGCTGACATTAAAGGACACCTTGTTTAAAATAGCTATGTCTTTTATCTTGAAAATGGCTATGTCTATGTCTTAAAAAAACATCCTACCTTGATAAAATTCTGCAGATACGGAATTTGGGATTCTGGAAGTATTTGGGTGTTTCCATTACACAAATAAGCATGGAACACCAGATTATTCCCTTTCATCATATCCTTTTTAAGTAGCCCTATCTTTGTGCAGGTTAAATTGCAATGCAATAGATTAAATTTAGAAAGAGAACTTGGTTTAGAGACAGGGATGCAGAAAAACAATAGGTATTATACAGGATCTGTCTCTGGGCATTCAATATTTTATTTTTTATTTATTTTTCACATTTCTGAACTTCCCATGTCCCTCAAAGAGAGACTCTTTAACTAATAACATAAATAGTAAATAAATAAATAAATAATAAATAAATAAATAAATAAATAAATAAATAAATAAATAAATAATGTAACAACTTTTACACTGCAAAAACATATGGACTTCACAACTCGATCAGGGCAAAACAATAGACACAATCTACATAGACTTCTGTAAAGCCTTTGATTCAGTGGTACACAACAAACTACTCCTAAAACTAAAATCTTATGGTATCTCTGGACAACTGCATAACTGGATAGAAGCATTGCTGTCAGACAGACAACAAATGGTCAAAATTGGGAGCGTCCTATCAAATTCTGTACCTTTCAATAGTGGTGTCCCTCAAGGCAGTGTTCTAGGACCAACCCCCTTCATACTCTACATAAATGACCTCTGTGATCATATTAAGAGCAACTGCATTCTCTTCACTGATGATGTAAAGCTGTTCAATACCACAGACAATACTACTATCCTACTCATCTCTAATAATCTAAGTGCTAGAGCCCATTGTAACTACATAGCCAAAAAGGAATTAAGAGTTGTTAAAAACATAGCTTTTTCTCTGGTAATATCATACTACTAACTAGAGCATACAAAACATTTGCTAGACCAATACTTGAATACAGCTCATCAGTCTGGAACCCACATTACGTATCTGATATTAGCACAGTTGAGAAAGTCCAGAAATATTTCACAAGAAGAGTTCTCCACTCCTCTACTCGTTATAGAATACCTTATGCCACCAGACTTGAAATTCTAGACCTAGAAAACCTTGAATTATGCCGTCTTCGGTCTGATCTAAGTATGGTATATAAAATCATACATTGCAATGACTTACCTGTCAATGAATACTTCAGCTTCAACCATAACAACACAAGAGCACACAATAGATACAAACTCAAGGTTAATCGCACCAAACTTGATTACAGGAAATATGACTTCAGCAACAGAGTGGTCAATGTCTGGAATACTCTACCTGACTCTGGTTTCTTCCCCAAACCCCAAAAACTTTAACCTTAGACTGTCTATTATTGACCTCACCCCTTTCCTAAGAGGTTTGTAGGGGGTGTGCATAAGCGCACCAACGTGCCTACCATCCCTGTACTATTGTTTCTTTTATTTTTCTTATATGTACTCATTTCATGTATTCATAACTATGTATATACTTATTCCTGTTATCTTGTAAGCGATTGACAAATCAAATAAATCAAATAAATAAATAAAATATTAAAACTTGAACCATTAACTCAATAGATAGCCATTGGAAAAAAATACCTTGGTCTTTGCTGCTCTAGTTATTGAAACAATAATACAAAATTGGTTTATAACATCAGTTTTTAGCACTGAAAGCCTGTTTGGTCTAGAGGTTAAATATCAGTCTAAAAACCAGGAGTCTGAGAGTTCTAGTCCTGCTTCAGGTATGAAAGCTAGTGGGTGATCTTGGGCCAGTCACATTCTCAACCCAAACCACCTCACAGGATTGTTGTCACGGACAAAATTGGGGTAAGGTATTTACAGTTGAATGTTAATTATATCTCTGTATTTGTGGACTTCTGTCTAGGGTGAACACATCTCCAAGTGGGCAACACCTCCAAAGCCTAACCACATTTTACTAAGGCATGTTATGTCATTCCACTTATCCACTATCAGGTCCTAGAAGATGATACTGTAATGCAGGGGTGTCAACGCAAGGTCCATGGGCCAGATTCGGCCAATGGGGTATTTAGATCTGGCCTGTGGGCCACCTTGGTAATAGCGAAGGACCAACTTGTGAAGCCTTTTCTAGTGAAAATGGCACTCACAAGGGCCGCATGTGACCCTCCCAAGCTCTGGTTTTGGCAAAGATTGCAGGAGGCCATCCAGACAAAAATGGACCTCCCGAGTTCTGTTTTCACTGGCAGAGGGTTGCAGGAAGCCATTGCAGCTGGAAACAGAGCTCAGGAGATCATTTTTGCTGGCAGAACATTCGTGCCACTTCAGGTGCCCCCAACATGAGTGATGTCAACTGGCCATGCCCCCCCTGTCCCCTCCGAGGTCAAACACAACCCTGATGCGGCCCTCAATGAAATCGAGTTTGACATCCCCTGCTGTGACGGAATGTGTGATGGTCTTGCGGGATGAGGGGGAAAGGTGAAACAATCACACAGAACAGGCAGGAGTGCCCAGTGGCAATGATCAAAGGAAGATATTTAGAAAGGACCCACCTTATTTGGACTATTTAAAAAAGGTGGCTGGAATTTTGTATGCTCAGACTTGCAAGTTCTGTTAATGCAGCCACACAATTAAATAGAACAAGCTCATCTGGCTATCTAGTCTGGTTTACACAGGAGGGCTAAGAGAGATCTTATTACGGACTGACTTGGCATTCAATAGCATCAGCCAAAAACCTGGAGTTAGGATCTGATGATTGGGCATAGGACTGAGCACAGTGGCATGTTGAATTGATAAAACATCTGCTTTCCCATACCCATTATATCAGCAGTGGAGCAGCAACCAAGGTTGCTGTTGGTCCTTCCCACTTACACAGTTCTTTTGCTGCATGGTTATGGTAGAAGCAGCAACCCTATACCCTTTTAATTTTAAAATCCTCAAGTGTTTCATTAATACAATGGGGGAAATTCCAAATCCCATCTTCCAAAGCTTCCAAAGGGAGTCAAGCAGCGATCTAATCGATATTCATCCCTAAAGACATTCCTGGGGTTGGGAAGCCAACCTATCTTCAGTGTGCATTTTAAATATTATTTTTAAATGTGAAATGCATTGTGCCTCATTTGTGCAGTAGGCAACTGATTGTCACCACAATACAAAAAAAAAAAAAAAAGATGTTGAGACCCTAGAAAGAGTGCATAGAGGAACAATAGATATGACAAGGGGACTGGAGGCTAAACCATATGATGAAGAATTGATAGAATTAAGTGTGTCGAGTCCAATGAAAAGAAGGAGCAGGGTGATATGATAGCAATCTTCTAGTACTTGAGGGCCATCACTGAGAATAAGGAATAGCCTCTTCTTTAAAGCTCACGAGGCCATTACAAGAAGCAACAAGTATAAGATCATTAAAAAGAAGCACAACCTAGAACTTTTGAGAAATTTCCCGACAGTGAGACTAATTAGTGAATGAAATGGTTTGCCTCTGAAAGTTGTGGGTGCTTCATCACCAGATACTTTCAAGAAGTGTTTGGACAGCTATTTGTCCAGAATGATATTGGATCTCCTGGCCTGGGTAGCAGTTTGGACTAGAAGACCTCCAAGATCCCTTATTAATCTATGTTCTACATTTTTAACAGATTAACAGAGTTAAAAGGGACCTTATAGGTCATCTCATCCAACTCCTTGCCCAAACAGACCATACACCATTTCTGACAAATGGCAGTCCAATCTCTTCTTGAAAGCCTCCAGTGATGAAGCCCCCACAATTTCTGAAAGCAAATTCTGCCATTGGTTGATTGTTCTCACTGTCAGAATTTTTTTCCTTATTTCTAGGTTGAATCTCTCCTTGATCAGTTTCCATCCATTATTCCTTGTCTGGCCTTTGGGTGCCTTGGAAAATAGCTTTAACCCTTCCTGTCTGTGGCAGTTCTTGTAACCGTTCTTCATATGTTTTAGTCTCCAGTCCCCTAATCATCCTGGTTGCTCTTCTCTGCACTCTTTCTAGAGTCTCAACATCTTGTTTATAGTGTGAAACCTACAGCTACATTTCCAGCTGTAAGTCTCACATGGCTTTAATCTGCATCTCGGTTTGTGATACCTCTGTAATGTTCAGATTTTATTTCTAAGGCATTAAGAGTCTGGCTTTTGTATTGTCTAATTTTTGAGCATTTTTCCTTAAAATTTCTATTTTGCTTCCATTCTGAATGCCCTGGGCATTCCAAGTTTAAAGGTACCCTTTATTCTCTTTGAAGTATTCATGTTCACTTTCACCATTAAGGTAAAACTCTGTGTAGTTCTTGCAAGTCACCACAAGAGTGCATTAGGAAACAAAAACTGAGTATGCAACTCAAATTCCCTGGGAGGATTGTTCTGAAGCCTCTTGAGGAAAAAAGACAAAGCAGATAGGGAGTAGACTTGATTTAAATCAAACTGAAGCAAGGAAAACAATCTCGAACTGATAAAACCTATAAACAATCCAGACAGTAGGGATTCTGATTTTCCCATTGCACCAGTATCTTTATTTCTGTTTATTTTTAGTAATTGTTTTCCAGTGCTAAAGATGGAGAAAGTGATTAATTATACAAATAACAGTGGCTCCACTGTGTCAACAGTCATAAAAAATTGCAAAATAAGGAACTTTATTTCAGACCTTTGACTTTATGTCCAGGGCAGATTAATGAGGGAGGGCCTAGGGATGCCGCAGAACCACAATTCCATTCCCAGGGGACAGTTGGACATCATGTGAATTGAAATAGTCATTAAAATGTCAGACCTCTTCAGATGTGTATGCAGCACTCCCACTCATTTCCTGGTATGTCACCAAGAAAAAGTCACCATCTAGCACTCTCTACCTCCATTAATAAACCAAAATCCAAAAAGTCATGAATGGGAAGCTACGCACTTTGAGAAGTCCTACATACCCCACTGTCAGTTTGAGGAAGAGGACAAATTCTTAACACTGCATGAGTTGTAGGTATGAATGATGGCATCAGGCAGCTTCATCTTTGATGATAAACTTATCTTAGTCCATTCATAATACAATTTTAGCATGATTCGAGATGTATTTCAAAAGAGCCCTGGTGATGCAGTTGTTAGAATGCAGCAGTATTGCAAACTAGCTCTGCCAAGTGCTAGAAGTTCAATCCTCATCGGTTGAAGGTTGACTCAGCCTTCCATCCTTCTGAAGTCAATAAAATGAATATTCAGATTGTTGAGGGCAATATGCCGACTCTGTAAACCACTTAGCGAGTGCTGTAGAGCATTATGAAGCGGTATATAAGTCTAAATGCTATTCCTATTGCTATTTCATCTTTTGTTTTTATTTTCAGTGCATTACATTACAAAGATGTGCGTTTGAGGTAACCTAGATAACTTACTGAATCCAAACACTCAACTTCAAAAGTGAGTAATGTTAGGTCACCCATGCTAATTTCTCTGAAAAAAGTCTATCCAGTCTTTTATTTTTAGAACTCCTTCAAAAACTAAACCAATATTTTTAAAAAAATAGCCTTACCTAATACGAATTGCTTTGGTAAAAGTATTGGCCTGGCAAGAAGCTTTGAAAAGGAGCCTTCCAAATTTGAGGTTCCACCACTAAATTGCTGTTTCCTACTATATTCACTTAACAATTTTCAAGAAATTTTTAAAAAGATAAATTTTTGAGGGAATACATAGTCTGTTCTAAACTTGTGTAAATCTGTTGATAGATATTTATTATGGTAAATATTTGTCTTTGATTGTTGGCTGTTTTTGTTTGCCAGCAGAACAGAGTGAGTGTACTTTGTGTGGAGACAGATAAAAGAAAAATTGGTGCCGTATGAATTATACTTTAGCTGAACCTATTGCCCTAGAAAACACTTCCTAGCAGTGGAAATGAAAAGGAAAGTGGTTTAGCAAAAACCTCACCAATGCACATTCATAGAAGATATTTGTTGATGGGAGTCCATGATTCCGTACTTTTTACTGATCATTTAAAAACAAAAACAAAACAAAAACGGACCAAATGTGGAGTGGCTGATGGAAAAGGATATGTGGAAGGAAAGAATTCCAAAGAAAGATGCCTCAGCTCATAATTTAAAGTGGCCTGATGCTAGACAGACCATTCCTCTTTTTCTATCTTTTTATCGAACTTCATTAGACTATTAACATCACTAATAACTTTCAATAGCAACAGACAAAATGAATTCAATACACATACTGCAAACTGAAAATCAGTTGAAAAGGTGTGAAATAAATAACGATGCATTGAGTTTCAAATGTGATCTATTAAAGCATAATCCAGATCTAAATCTATATAGTTTCATCAAAATTGTTGCTTTGCAAAATTATTTCAGAACATTCCTTGCATCTAGTTTAATGAGATTTATTTTTGGGTGAGATTGCACAGAATTTTACCTGTCAAGACATAAATGACCCAGCTACAATTATTTTTTTAAAGAAGGTTTTTCTTTTAGGTCAATTTTGTTCTTGCGGTTTTCTTTTCTTTTAATAATGACCAGATATTTTAAAACCAGCAGTAATATTCAACTAAAATGTGAACTAAAGTATTATCTGGGCTGCAAAGACACTATGTGCAACAAGTCTAACTAAATATATTAGCACCAATCATTTCATAATAGCTTTTCCTTTCACTGTATTTTCAGCCAAAATGTTTTTTCCTTCCTAAATTCATACATTCTACCCTTACTGGTTTGCATAGCTGTATGCACTTGTAACAAGGAAAACAAGTATAAAACCAAAAATGTTTTCTCAAGATATTGAAGTCTCTGCCTCAACCTTGTTTGTTTGTATAATACGGTCATGGGCTAACTAAACTTGTAGGTTTTTGGCCATTCGTGCAGTTATCAATCTCCCCTATAAGGAAGCGTATGCAAGCAAACAATATGAAGAACCATTTATTGTTAAGTCCTTTCTTGTGCATTGTGTTGTAAGAATTAGCCCATAAATGATCTCATATCCCCAAAACGCTGCCACTAGCTATCTGATAAAGGGTTTGGTTTCTTTACCACTACTTAGAATGAAGGTGGACATCCTTGAATGACCAATTTCCACTACCCATAGTGAGAGGTGACAATGAATCACCTCCATTGCATTACAAATTTATGCTTGTGGAAACATGAGCAATAGCGAATCAGGGGCCCCCAAACCAAAAACTTTCCAATGCAATAAAAAGGCATGTTTATAAGAACAAACAATTTAAACACCCTTAAGGTTCCTGTGTGCTTTTGTTTGAGGCACCCTGCTGCTGAGACAATCTGGCTCCAGAAATGTGAGCGGTTTCCTATGATTCGACTTCACAATGAAACAAAAGCACAAACTTTTGCTTGGCCTAAATAAAGAATTGATTGCACTATGGAGGTTTAGGCTGTGAGGCTTGAAAGAAAGATTTTATTTTGTTTTTAAGGGCTGAAGAAAAAGTTCTCAGCATAGTAGCTCCGACTTGTTACATGGTCTATGGTCATCTAAATATTATTTTGGATGAGACTACATTATTCTAAATGACTTTGTCCATTCTGATTCCATTGTAACAATCCATCAAGTGCATTGTTCACCTCAGCAACTTTTTTCTTCCTGGGGAAGAGAATTCCAGGAATAGATATATGTGGGATTTCCTGCTTGGGAAATCCATTGAAAACTGGAGGCCTTATGAGTGGAATTGTCTTACCTAATAAATATTCTCACAGAGTAACTTCTAGCTCAGCTATCTTCATATTTGAATTTCAGGGTTAGGTTTTTCTTAATTTTTCTTAATAAGCTTTAAGCAAAGCTATAGTAACAGCCATTATGAAAGCTGAAGGAAAAACATTATTAGGGTCTGAGATAGCTCTGTTACGTTAAGCTTTCCAAGAAAGTATAAAATCCAACTATCTTGGCAATCTGTTTCATAATGTATGTCTCTGATCTTTCAATACCCCTGGCACTTGTTTATATTTCAAAAGATGTTGGCAATAAAGAGGGAACATAAATGTCACCATATAAAAACAAAGGATAAGAAGAAGTTTGTTGGTTCACACCAATTGCTTATCTGGCCCAGTATTCTGTTTTCACAATGGCAAGTAGATGTTTTTACAAACCCACAAGTTTAACTCTGCAGTAGTTCCATAGTTTAACTATGCCTTGTTTGAAATGTTTCCATCCAGTGCCATATCCTGTGGCAAATTTGAAAAAAAAGCAGTAACAATTTACTACTGGTTATTACTAGCCTTTTTGGGTCAAAGTATTCAAGATAACTGATGCTAGTTAAATTTCACATCAGCTATCAATCAAACTATAGGTAATGCCTGCAAATGTGTGTTATTACCCCGAAAACTAAATTATTGGGGAGGCATACAGACAGCCAGTAGAGAGTCAGACTTATTGTTTGTTTCCCTTTCTATACAGTGTCCCGAATGAACAATTTTCCATGAAACTTACAGCACTTAGTTATCTTGAGCCATTATTCACTAGTTTAAGGTCTCTCAGTGGATTATTTAGAACAATAAAATTAAATAAATAAAAACAACCTATAATAATAACAACAACAATAATAATAGACTCAGTAAGCGGACAAAAATGATAAATCCAGTCTAAACATCTGGCTAACTGTACGATGAACCATAAAAACTAAAATCTCACCGCCATCTTGGAAATAGGCTAGCATTAATTTAGGAACCTGGTATTATGCAAATACGTTGAATATAAACCTGGAATTTGAAACATAGGGCATCCTTAAAGCAGGCATTTCAAAATCATTACAACATAACAGGCCACAGGTTGTTCCCATTCCAATATAAAAGGCTATGCTATGCTAAATGTTATGCTATTTTAGTATTAGCATTAAATCTTCCTGTGCTACTGTATGTAGCATTTATTTTATTTATTTTTGTTGTATTTATTTTGTCAAACAATTATTAGATAACAGGTATAAGTATAAAACTAATATAAAACTAATAAATAAATAAATAAACAAACATGGTTATAAATACATGAAATGGATACGAACAAGGAAAAAAAGAAACAACAGGACAGGGACGGTAAGCACGTTTTGGTGCGCTTATGCACGCCCCCTACAGACCTCTTAGGAAAGGGGTGAGGTCAATAGTAGACAGTCTAATGTTGAAGATTTTGGGGTTTGGGAAAGAAACTACAGAGTCAGGTAGAATATTCCAGACATTGACTACTCTGTTGCTGAGTCGTATTTCCTGCAAACAAATCTGGTGCGGTTTATCTTTAGTTTATATCTATTTTGTGCTCTTGTATTGTTTTGGTTAAAGCTGAAGTATTCATTGATAGGTAGGACATTGCAATATATAATAAAGCAAAGCAGGCAGCAATTGCTAATTCAATTATTCTCCATACAGAGTATATCACCTGCAATCTGGAGTCTTCTGCATGCAACCAGGTTGTGTAATTTGCAGGAGAAACTCTTTTGGAGCATTTCATTAGTAACATGGTCAAAATAATGAATCTTTAAGATTTGGTGAAGGGCCTCTCTGTTGAAAGTTGTTGAGTTTCTTGTTAATACTCACTGAGGTCTATGCAATGATTTCTTTTTTTCCACACCCTAGTCCCTTCTAGGTAGCTTGCAAACAGGACAATAGGCACTAATCCTCAATTACTATTGCTTCTCAATACCCATAATTTTGTAGCATTTTTCTTCTGAATAAGGAGAGCCGCCTTTCCATATATGTTTCCAGACTTGGACTTAGAATAACTATTGTCACTTTGAATGTAGACTAATCAGCATACATTAAAATGAAATTTCATGGCATACAGCTCTCAAAAGTATCTCCTTATCCAGTTACCTTATCGAGTTTTCAAAGTTAATTCATTCAGAATTAAAATAAAGGAAGTAGTCATGATTGTGCTTGAAGTCATGAGAAAGTCTTCCAGCACTGTTGTTCCATGGATCAGTCTTCTAAAATAAATGAAAATGAGGATGGGGGTATAACTGGAAAGACCTTTTCTTCAAGGGGCTACCGAACATATTCAAAGCTGTAAAAGAAGGTAGACATAAATTACTTTGAATCATTTGTATTGGTCTCAGTGGACTTCCTTCAAGTTTGTGCCTGTCATTTAATTCAAATTACTGCATGAGCAGGAGTTGTGTTTTTGCCTGTACTTTTTTTATTACATGAGCCAAAGGGCAGGGAAAACTTGGTATTTAAAAAAATAAAAAATACGTAAATATATTTAGCTGGCAGAACTAGCTGTTACAATTTACACCAGATGCCAAAAATAAGGTGTTTTGAAGGTCTTTGAAAAAGACAACTGATGGGGGAAGAAATAATTCTTAAGCGAAACATTTAATACTTTGGTATTCCTGCATAATAAGTTTTTCTGTTTCTTTAAAATGATTCATTTCATTACTGATTGCTTACAAGGGCCATATCCTGATGTCCAAGTTGATCACCTGACAATTGATTTTAAAAAAATTCTTGTCTTCTCAGATTATTAGTTCATTTTATGTGTTTGATCATCTTGAAGTGTTTTCAGAAGTTGGACACTGCCTTGTATGATGTCTTCTGTATATTATGTTTATATCAGCTGTAAACAGACCTCTGGCAAATCTGTAAAATTAATGCTTTAAGCACAGCTAAACAAAAATAATCATTGCAACTAGTATTTTAGACAAAACTCAGCTAGGATTCCAAGCTCCAGGCCTAAGCCATATTTGAGTAATGGCAGCTGACAGTCAGATCACTCAAGATCCTTTCTTTGATTTGCTTTAAGAAGTGCATATTAATGACTATCACAATAAACAGAAAAATTAAAGGCCTGTAGTGAAAAGGGATATTTCATTTCACTCATGACACATTTATTTTACTTACTATAGTTGATTCTGTAACACCGTACAATCTTTGTTTCGGTTAATTATTTTTCAGCATTAGATAATTACAACATTAAGGTTTTGTTAATTTTTAAAATTTGGACCATGAAAAAAAATTAATGTATAGTTTAATTTCTGCATAATTTTTCTATACATTTGGGGAATGAGCTGAAAATAACTGAAGCTGAAAAAAGCATGTATAAAGTGGGCCAAACAGAGGGAAAGAGTAAAAAAAAATCAAGATGGCCAGGACTCACAAATTCCTACTCTTTTTAAACATGTGTTTTGTGTACAATGCATGTAAAAAAAAGGGGTGGGTTTCCATCATATACTTACAATGATTTCCTGTCAACATCCTCACAGGAACACTTAGTCAATTCTGCAGTGTATCTTTCTCATTGCGTTGTTGTTGAATGTCTCATCAAAGCACCTAACAGAAACAGGAATCTTATAAGTCGGGTTCCAATGCATGTGTCAATTATGGCTTTACAAGCTAATGCAGCAACTTTTTTTAATGCTAAATACACAGCTGAATTTTCATAAACTAGCCAGTTCATGATTGTTACATGTTTGATGGTGTACAATAGGGGTGTCAAATTTGTGTGTGACATATCAGGACTTTCCCCCCCTTCACTAAACTGGATGTGGATAGCATGTGACTCATCCGGCTTGTGAGCTGAGAGTTTGACAGCCCCTGGTGTACAAGGTTTCCCAAATATATCCTCGAAGATTGACTCACTCTGATTGGAAAAGTCTTCCAGAGACCACATTTTGACTTGGGGTTGGGGAGAAGGAAGAAGGAGTGTTAGATTGAGGCGATAGAGCCTCTTTTGATAAGATGTGCAATCAGATACTAAAGAGTGGTCTACAGAGACATACAATGTTTACATGTTTCTATACAACTGCAGAATTTGCAATTCCATAATCATGTTTTAAATACTAATTTCTGGGGGAAGAAGGAACACTACTCTAGAAAGACAAGAGACCAAAAATTTTCTTGGTTGGCAGTGCTTTTGAAAACAAAATAGAATTAGGAGTTTTAAATTTTTCTTTTGATTTTACTCAAGGGTGCATTAAAGATTCATTCTTTCCATACTTCCATCCACCCAGCTAAATGTGATAATTCATTCTGGATTTTGCCAACGAGTTCTGATGGTAATATAAAACACCGCTGTACCCTAGCATTGTGTGACCTCCAGTCTGAGCATTCCTCTGTAGTGTTCTGCTGCCTTCCCTACTTTTCTACTCTAGACAGCTGCCAACTGGGTAAAATATATATTGTGAAATTGATAAAGGTCCATACAAAGTAGACTAGCAGAACAGAACAGAACAAAATAATAGAGTTGGAAGAGATCTTGGAGGTCTTCTAGTCCAATCCCCTACTCAAACAGCAGACCCTATACAAATTCAGACAAATGGTTGTCCAATCTCTTCTTTAAAATTTCTAGTTTTAGAGCACCTACGATTTCTGAAGACAAACCATTTCACTGATCAATTGTTCTCCCTGTCAGGAAATTTCTCCTTAGTTCTAGGTTGCTTCTCTCCTTAATTAGTTTCTATCCATTGCTTCTTGTTCTGCCTTCAGTTGCTTAAATTAAATCAGATCAAATTAGATGATTACTGTAAAATAAAGAATTGGCAAATTACAAAGGAATCAGATAAACTACAGGTCATTTGTTTAAGAGACAGTTTGATTAGCTCACTTATTCCTCTCCCCCAGAATACTTATTCACATGTTTGGTTTCTGTGATTGGTCTTTTTTAAAAATGCTTTTTTTATTTTGTGATCTACTTGATTTGAAAGAGCACCAAAATGTAGCTGAGAGAATAGCTATTGGAGTTTTACTTCAAAGTTTGTTGAAAACTGTAAATGCTGAAAAATACTATGCAAGCAAAATATTGTATGGTTTTTATGGGAAGCGAAAAGTATATCATGGACTTTTCTTGGAAGCAAGCAGATATCCGATTCCGATGATTTTGAGCCATACTTTCCTATTAATCTTTTCCTCATTTCCCTGAGAAATGCCAGCAGTCAGATTGCATGATTTTTGAAGGGTTATATCAATAGTTGACTAACAATGCACATTTATTTATTTATTTTTTAAAAAAATGAAAATATAGAAACAAATTGTTTGTTCTGAGATATATTTAGAGGGCATTCTTATTGTTCAGGGTCTTAAGGAACATTTTGGAACAATCATCAGAAGCATGTCATTTGGGTATTGTTAGCCGAGTGCTTTTCTATTGAATTTTCAAGATGTTGTAAAATGAGATTATGTGAGTAGCACCTCTGGACACTTTTTCCCATCATTGTGTTGGTATCAATCGCTGACTTCCACTGTTTCTCATGGTATTAAATAGAAATGTTGTTTCCCACTGCTCTGATTGGATAATTTATAATGCATGACATAACTGATAACCCTTAGGAGGGTATGCATTGTAGGGTTTGCGAAGAAAACTAGACAACTGGCTAAGGGACTTTTTGGCTTGCAAGCCATAGTTTGAGACCGGCTGATTAAAATAAATCTTTCTGTTAAATGCTATGAAACATGTCTAAGTGATATTATTTATGGAGTTTTAATTGGATGGTCAGCAGGAAGTGGTGGTGGGGAACTATTTCAGTTTTGGTCATGGGGAAATTGAGTCAAGGATATTCTATCAGCCAACAAGACTTCTTTGGACAGTATCCAAATGCCCTTTTGAGAAAGCCAGATCAAAGCGGGATCTCATATTTTCCCAAAGACTACAGATATTTTCCTGTGATAAACTGGAGGTGAAGAAAATGTTGTACTCAGAAAGTAACAGTGGTTTGAGGAGGCCAGATTTTGATCTGATATATGCACTGAAAACAATAGGTAGCTTTCAGCTCAGTTCTGTGTTATCTAAAATGCCAGAATCTGGGGGATGTGAAAGTCTCAATGTTGGGTGTTTCTTTCTACTGTCTCTAGAAGGCATGAGACAGGATGAACTTTCTTGTTCTTGACCTAAATCTTACAGTGTGTGTGCGCCTCTGTGAGTGTGTTTGCCTGTGCAATAAGAGGGGGATTTGGCAGTTTGCCATTAGTTGTTCATGCACTCATTCCCACTGCTGTTTTTAACTAAGCCTGATTGTGTGTCCAAATTAATTTATATTCTTTCTCACTTGATCCTATTCATAGACATACAGTACATGTTTCAATCACATTTCATTGAACTTACTTCCACATTTGTTTTTTTGCCATCATAGACCAACAGTTGGTCTATGATGGCAAAAAAACATATGTGGAAGTATCGGAGCTGCAGCTCACATTAAGTTTATTTTATATAATTTGTTAGAAAAAAGTGCTGATTCTGTTGACTGAACTCTTTTCTAAAGTTATGCATGAACTATAGAGAGAATTATATCATACTCCAAAGTCCAAAGTTTCCAGTCTTTGGAAAGTATGACCAAATCTTCCTATCTAGACTTGCTTGATCATCTTCTCAACCTGATACAGAAGAAGATAAATAATATTGATCTCGAAACTCAACTAAACCGCATGGACGTTAAATAACTTTAGGTTATTCTCTTACCTTCATCACCGTTTGTAGAATAGAAAAGTTTGGATTTTTTTCACTTTATTTGGACAGAAGTGACAACTCATTAGCTATATTTTGGGTTTTTGTATGTATTTACAATAACTCCATTGTGCTTGACTTGAGCTTCCAGACAGGGACTGCAGAGCCATGTTCACAACAAGATGTCTTCTTCAAATCCGAGTAGGTATTATGAAATGGCATTAGACATACAAGGCTATTCTAAGCCTTGTATGGAAAATATCCTGTTAACATATTTGGCACTTGTAACCTCACTACTACATGAACCTGTATTAGTTACCTTTGTATTTTCAGGTGCAATTCAAGGTACTTATCATCTTTAAAGCCTTCATGGTTTGGGACTGGGATACCAAAGGTGCTATCTTCTCCCAGTGGTCCAATTCACTCCTACATGTTGGACACACTACAGGTTCCACCAGACAAGGAATGTTGATTTGTGGATGCTAGGAGGCATGCCTTCTGTGCCATAGCTGCAGGTTCTGACCAGTTCTGGAGAACTGATAGCGGAAATTTTGAGTAGTTTGGAGAACTGGCAAATACCACCTCTGACTGAAGATTTTACAGCATCCCTCCCCTGCCAGGCTCACCAAGCTACGCCCACAGAACCGCTAGTAAAAAAATTTGAATCCCATCACTGGATAAACAAACAATTATAATTGTTATGTAACAATTATCATATAACGAATAAAGATGAATAAAATTGTTACAGAGATGAGTTTGTTTAGAAACATTAGAAAACTCAGACACTGTGGGTCAAAGATAAATGAATTTATAAAGGATACTGTTCATGTTTTTCTATTCTATTGAGTTATTCCTGCGGTTAGGACTAGAAGATACTGCCACCAAGGCTTTAGACTAAACCAAATTGTTTACCCACAAATTAATCATCAGAGGTAGATTTGGTTGATACTTGGATGAGAGGTAACTCTGGATAGACCAGGAAATCAAAAACATCTGGTAGATGTTAATGATAAACTATACTGTTGTTTAAAAAAAACTACATGGACATGACCTCCAATGTCACATGAGTCAAGTTCAGTTCAAATGAATTTAGAGTTGGCTTATTGATCATGAAACCATTTGCATTTCATTGGATTCAAAAACTACCACTTTTTGATTCTTCACAAGGCCAGAATCTATTATTATAACAAATGATCGATGCAATGTGAATTAAATAAGGCTAGTATTCTAAGGTAATATTTATTGTATATTTATTGTATATTTTTTAGTAGGCTGTACACCGCCCCGAGTCCCTTTTTGGGAGAGGGAGCGGTATAAAAGTGTGATTAAATAAATAAATAATAAATAATAAATACCATTCTTAGGATAATTTTGATTCTAGCTCCGTTTGGTCTTTTCCAAAAACATAAGAGAGTAATGGGGCATTCCTATACTCATATCCCTTTCATCAGAGGTGCGATTCAAATTTTTTTTACTGTTGGTTCTGTGGATGTGGCTTGGTGGGTGTGGCGGGGGAAGGATACTGTAAAATCCCCAGTCAGAGGTGGTATTTGCAGTTCTCCAAGCTACTCAAAATTTCCATACCATTCCATTCCATCTCCAGAACTGACCAGAATCTGCTGAATACCACCTCTTCCTATCATATCAATTAGAGAAGGATTTCAAATGAAGACAGTAATATGTCCATGTAAAAACCAGAGATACTGAATGAGATGTTCATCCCACCACTAATGGAATTGAGATGTGTATACCAAGGGTCTTATATTTCAATTTTATGATTTTAATGTTCGAGAAAAAAACGTTTTGATTTACGCCAAATGATTTGAGTGGTCTATAAGAATAAATGAATTAATGAACAAGCCAGCAAGATTTCTGCATGTTTGGAAATTGTTTTTAACAGTGAAGACTTAAGATAAACATTAAATAAACAAATGTGGCTATTTACCATTCACTTTTACCTCACAGGTTGACTATTTTCACAAACTGGACTTATCACTAGCTTTATCTTTTTTCTACTACCTTAGCACTGGCAACTGTTTTTGAAATGTGAATTTTACAAAGTTTAATGTCTGTGGAGATTCTCAGTCATCCAGATCATGGTTGCCCCAAACGTGCTTTTTCAAAAGATAACTGGACTTTCTTTGGTTTTCCTTGAAGACATTTTGCTTCTCATCCAAGAAGCTTCTTCAGAACTGTTTCTTCAAGGAAAACCAAAGAAAGACCAGTTGCCTTTTGAAAAAGCACCTTTGGGATTTACAAAGTTTAGTCTCTCAGAGTATCATAAATTGTTAATTGGAGGTGGCGTAGCCAACTTTCCTTTCTCCTTTCCTTCTTTTTTCCATTTGTGTGTTTGTGTGTTTAAAGTCAGGTGAGGAAAAAATACATTATTTCTTATTTTGTCCCAGATGCTAGAATTTTCTCACTCCCTCACACTTCATTTCCCCTCACCCTAAAAAATTGTTCATATTGTTTCCACTTAAACTGCACTTAAACATTTTTTTTTAGCCATCATGGTCTCAGAAATTTTTTCACCTTAATATTCCTGTCTCCAAGACAAAACTACAGTTTAACAGGTTTGTTCCTTGGTCCTCTCCAAGCACTTGGCAGAGTATCTGATCAGAATCTTCTCCTGAAAGAAGTCTCTTTAAATTGATCAAAGTAGTCTTCTATCCTTCCTTTCTGCCCCACCACCCAGGCAAAGCAAACTTATCCTAGGCTTGGAAGGTTGGGGGAAGGGGGGGAGAAAATCCTAGCATCTGAGACAAAAGCATCTTTTCTCAAGAACAAAGGCAGGCCCTTTAGTTCTTACATGCAAACCTTTACAAGAGGCACAGTCTGACTCAATGGCTGCATTATGCCGCTACAAAAGTCCTAACAATTAGTCTATCTTTCTGTGGATTAAATTAGGTCTGACATATGCCTGTTTGAAGGGTTCCCCAGGAATTAAACAACTACTTCCATCAGTTGACTTGGACAGCCGTAGGAAACTCGACACGATGTTGAGAATTTTCTGCACTTAGCCATGAAACAAATCTGCTACAGGTATCAAGTGGGCGTCTGTTTTGCTTTTGGGTGCCCCCTCCTCTTTTTCCCCTTGGTGGTGTAATCAGATTACAAATTGAACATTTCCATATGTGCAAGCCGGCAGGTCTGTCGCCTGCTATCTCATCTTTGGTTGCCCTCAAAGTATGGGGCGGGATGGGTGGTAATATTGATGTGCAATACTGGGGCTGTGATATATAATAATGTATGTCTGTCACCTTGTGTGAGTATGTGATGCTCAGAGTTAGAATTCCAGAGAAGCAGCTGGAAGGACATCATCATCTTCTTAGTAAGCAATAACCTAATAAAAATGACCAATATCCATAATCCCCTGATCTATGAAGAATCTTAAATTTTAGGACCCTTTGGGTCAAAAATGTTCACTTTCAAAGGATTTATTAACAATAGCAATAGCCTTTAGGTTCATAGTAGCTCCACAGTGCTTTACAGCATTCTCTGTATTACTCCCAATAGTCTGGGTCCTGATTTTACCCACCTCAGAAGGATGGAAGGCTGAATCAACCTTGAGCCCTCCAGGATTGAACTCCAGGTTGTGGGCAGAGTTAACTTGCATTCTAACTGCTATGTCAGCAGTGTTACTTCCATTAGGCTATCCAAGCAACTAAAGCAAAAATAATATTAGGCAAGATAATGAAGTTAGGAATACATAAATATATCAACATTAGAAGCATACAGCTATAGTAAAGGAACAATTCAGAATAAGTAAAAGCTCAGTTTTTAACCATTGAGAATGACCTGACACCTATAGTAATATTTGAGAGATAGTATTGCAACTGTGACTATTCTAATCCCAGGGTAGATAGTACCGTGAGCCCTAAGAGAGCCAGTTTGGTGGTTTGGTTAAGATGCTGGATATAAAACAAGACTTTGACTTCCTGTTCTTCTCAGGCATGAAAACTGGTTGGATGACTGGTTGGAAAAGGCCCTTATGTTCCAGTAGGGCTGCAACTGATGTACCAGCCAGAGTTGGGCAAGTTTCCTGGCCATGGCTACTATTTGTCCCTCTAGCAGTAGCCATGATTTGAGAAGACTCCCAAGTTATAGATATGTTCCATCAAAGATACACATGAAACATATGACCAGAGCCAATAGAGAATAGTAATGGACAAATTACAACTCTGTTTTTAACATTTCAGCTAGGTGACTTTTGGCCAGTCTTTCTCTCAGCCATAGTAAGAAGGAAATGATTAACAATTTTCAGAAATATTGCCAAGAAGATTTCATGCAATTCAGGTGGTCCCTAGGAGTCAAACTGATTTGAAGGCAATTTCCTCCCCGCAAAAAAATCTTGCTTCATTTCTTTATTATCAGAGAATAGCCTCAAATTAGGTCTGTACCCTTGAGCAGTCAGATTAACTTCTTGTCTTTCTCCTAGCATGGTTCTTTTGCTTCTACTCCTAGAGTTGTTCAGAAGTGAAGGAAACTCTCAGGATTGGTACATATGGAGAGGCCTTTCAAAGACTATCTTATTGAGAACTAGAAACCATCCATTGGAACTGCTTAGCAGAAATTCCCCAGTTCCATCAAGTGGATTCTTAATGGATATTTCAGTGGTTAGAAGGTAGTGTTGCAGGCTAAATCTGCCAACTGCCAACAGTTCAGTCCTGACAGGCTCAAGATTGACTCATCCTTCCAGCCTTTCAAGGTTGGTAAAATGAGGACTCAGATTGTTGGGGGCCATAGGCTGACTCTGTAAACTGCTTAAAGAGGGCTGTAAAGCACTGTGAAGTAGTATATAAGTCTAAGAGTTATTGCTATTGCAATTTGCATCAGCTCAAGGTTGATTCAGTCTTCCAGCCTTCTGAGATCAGTAAAATGGGGACCAAGATTGTTGGGGGCAATAGGCTGACTTTGTAAACTGCTTAGAGAGAGGTGGGCTATAAAGCCCTGTGAAATAGTATACATTGTATGTCTAAGTGCTATTGCTATTCAGCCAGGCAGAGCTTCCTGGTGGCAGTCAACCTCAATTGAAACAGGAGATTCAACTGAGAATCTGTTGAATGACTGTAGGTTGTCATCAGATATGTTAGATTCTTTTCTGTGTCTTAGGCTTTTAAGGTTTTGATCCTATGTTAGTCACCAAGATGTTCCTTATTAAACAATGATATAAACAAGGAAGGAAAGATCTGACCATGTAAATAGGCTAAATACAATATCGAGGGGATCCAAAGCAAGTACAAGTGGTGGCCAGTGATAGCATACAGGGCAAGTTAAAACTATGAAATACTATACACTGTATTAGTATTGGAGCCACTGACTATCTAATGTAGCAGCAACTTTACTTTCTTTTACCTGCCTTTTTAACAGCAGCAGGCCACACCACATCTGCTACCTGGATAGGAAGAGTTCTTCCTTGGCTATGCAGGCTAGAACATCCAACAAGGATGGAATGCTGAGTTCAAAACTAGAGCAAACAGCAGGCCACAACTATGGGCTGAGTCTTGTGGAATTAATCCTAAAAAGGAGTATGTGTATATAGAGAGGGAGAATGGGAAGCAGGAAAGGGAGGGGTGGGTTGAAGAGGGAGAGAGAGTAGGGAGAGAAAGCTTATTTCGTTTGGCTATTTTTTGGAGCAAGACTAGGCTAAGGGTCTCTTCTTTTTCCAGGATCTGGATGGTAGGACGTCTAGGGGTACTTCTGAGGTGCGAGTTTGGAATATATATCTACCAAACCCTTTGAGTGGAATTATGATTTATTATATTTTATTAATTTTAATAGCAATAGTGATAGCACTTAGACTTATATACCATTTTATCGTGCTTTACAGCCCTCTCTAAGTGGCTTTAGAGACTGTCAGCATATTGCCCCCAATAATCTGGGTCCTCATTTTACCCACCTCAGAAGAATGGAAGGCTGAGTCAACCTTGAGTCTGGTGGGATTTGAACTGCCAAAGTAGCTGTAGTCAGCAGAAATGGCCTGCAGTGCAGCATTCTAACCACTGTGCCAGTGAGGCTCTTATTTATATTTATTGGTCACCCATCTTACCATAAAGTAACTCTGGGAAACTCTCAAACATAAAAAATACATGTATATTAAAACCTAAATAAATTAAAACCAACAATTAATATCAAAGACACATAGGGAGGCGGGGGCAAAATTGAGGGAGATGAGATCTGTTGTTTCTTGATCAACCACCTCCATTCTGCTGTTGGAAGCACAATCTAACTAGCAGAGCATTTAGGCCCATATGAAACAATAGGTGGGCTAACATGGTTGGGCTATCAAGGATAGGAGAGGATCAACCCTTCTATCTTGATAGTCCAGCCATGGATGTAGGTTTCTAAAGAAAAATCTCTTAATAGTCAGAAATGACCTGGTAAAATTAATTGAATAGCACATGTTGTCTTTCCATATCTATGTTAGACAGCCATTTAGCAGTACACTTTGCCTCTGAATGTGAGAAGTAGGAAAAAGAGGTCAAGGTTGTTTCCTGGCCACAGATTCCTTGTTTTTTATTTGTTGGGATCCATTAAGACTTTGTATTTAGAGTTTGTTTTTTTATGCTGCATAAAGTCTCTCTCCGACATCCTCAATGGGCAACTGCAACTAAATCAGAGTTGCTGTCAATTTGTTTCCACAATCGGTTCTATTGAGATAATGAATGCCAAAGACATTTTGATCTGTTCTAGCAAATAATTAATCAAAGAAAATGTGAAAGGAAGGAAAGAAACAAGGGATAATTAGAAGTGTTTCACTCGCCTGTGCTTCATGCAGGGATAAATGATTGTGCAAATAAATGGGCACTCTTTTGGATCAACATAAAGGTTTAATGTTTAGAACACACTAAAAGCAAAGGGTGACTGGCTGGTCAGAGGCAGTTTGATGAAAATATCCTGCTGGCATATAAATTGTCAGATGATTTAGGGCAACAATAAATTCCAAATATTCTGAATTGTTGGTGATGGTTAAAACATGTCCAGTTCATGCATCTGAACTTGACTAATGGGAAATGGCAGCAAAAGACCCCAAACTCCTGGGCACAATGAAGCATCCAGAACAAAACATTTTGTTATGATGACAGAGTAGATATCATGCAATAACACAAGTATTAAAAAGCAGGATTTTAAGCACTGTTTTACCTCTTGCCTCCCAAATTCTGCATCTCTAGGGTTTTGTCAGGAGCAAAATACCAGGTCCACAAATTAAGGTCCAATCAAACTGATTTACTGCTACTCATGTCTATGACCAGAAATATTCTCAACTCAACTGTTAGGGAATACTAACAGAATTAATATTTAAGAATTAGAATTTCCCTGAAAATGAGCTCCTGTGTAAGTCCAAAAGCTCGAAAGCAGAGGTGGTATTCAGCAGGTTCTGACCAGTTTGGGAGAACCGGTAGCGGAAATTTTGAGTGGTTTGGAGAACCGGCAAATACCACCTTTGACTGGAGATTTTATAGAATCCTTCCCCTGCCACACCCACCAACCATGCCCACAGAACCTGTAGTAAAAAAAAAATTGAATCACACCACTGCTCGAAAGACTAAAACCTCTGGTCCTGGTGACTGACCCAGATTGGATCCTGCAATATTACCCTGGGACATGTATATTTGTTTTCATTTGTCAACAATTAGTACCTGCTTGGAATTATGTAAGGTTCAATGGAATTCAAGGGAAGTAGGGCTTAGCTCACTTGTGGCTGCATAGGGATTCTAGGCTGATCCTTCTTTTAATTCTGGCCCCAAGTTCTGCCACACCTTCTCTACAGGTTCACCTAATTGATTGATGTAGATTAGAGTTGATAAATGTGATGTTATGGCTAACTAAGGACATATCTAAGAAAAAATATTGTTGACATGTCTAAGCTCAATAGAGGTGCCATTCTATAGAAGAAAAAGGAGACCATGAAAACAATGCCCTCATTTCAATAATCTTTTATTTTTTTTAAATTTGATCCTCCCATAATAATGTACTGAAATGCATAACAGTTACATTGTACAAAGCATTTAAGGAAAGTACCTTGACTTGCTGGTTATTTCAAAATGAGATAATAAACAAAAGGAAAGTAAAATCTGGCCCCTTACCAAAAAGGCAAAATACAGCCCCCCTCCCTACCCCTGTCCCAAAAATAACAGAATACAGTTAATCATTTATTTATTGGGTTTTTTTCCTTTTTTTAAACATAAGTTTGGAACACTTCATTTTACAAATAGGATTAACATGAACATAACATCACATAGCTCGCAGACAACCAGCATAAAATATTGGGTACAATTTTCTTTTTCTTTACCAGAAGAATCATGCTTTCATGAAGAAAAAAAATTAGAATGCTTTATACATTTGAATCATTTTGCTTTATTACAAAAAAAAAATCTCTAAATTGCCTCTATTCATTATTTAATTTCAGTAAAATGGGGGAGGGGGAAAGGATAGTAAAAGAGGAATGTAAGATTTTTTTTTTTTCCAAACACAGTTTGCACGCTGATATATGCAGATCAGTTCACCTCCTTTTTTTTCTTTTGAAGTTCATGGATGCCCAGAAAAATAATAGTGAGGAGTTTCGGGGGGAAACCGGACCAGTGCTATTCATTTCATATCAACAGTGCTACATTTAGCAAGAGTGCTTTTCTACTTAACCCACCAACAATTGTTTGCCAATAAATAAATACATGGTACAAGCAACATCAAAAACGTTGAGGAGTAGGGGGAGGAAGAAGAAATAATCAAAAGCAAAAAAATAAACACAAACAAGACAAAAACAAGCAATGACATGATTGTCTAAAATTAAAAATGCCTTTACAATAATAAGGGAAGCATTCATTGAATTATAGTGGCATGTTTAATGACCATGGTCCATTGTAAGTAAGATGCTGAAAGATTCACTTCCTAGGATTACTGAATATCCAGATTTGTGTGTCTGTGCGTGTGTTATTTTTTACAATATACACAAACTTCTTACATTGTCATCTCCTGTGATTCTCTATATTCAATTTATTTTTATAGCATAATTCAGAAGGCAAAAATTAAAGAGAGGACAAGATATCGCCACTAAGTTCTAGATTAATGGCTGGCGTACAAAGGCTTTGTCTTCCTCTGTGACTTGAAATGCATGAAGCAAAAATAAGGTGGAGTGTATAGAAAAGGCTATCTCCAACTGTTCTATAAGAAAACAGAATGATCCCTTCCCCCAATGAATGAAACCATTTTTGTAGTTGAGTGAAGTGCTCATGAGTATGTAGCAATAGAATCTGAACCCCTAAGTCCCTCCCTGAACAGGTGGAGTGGAAGACACATGTTTTCCATCAAGGTCTATTTGATCCATATTTTGTGAATGTCGCATTTGATCCTCAAAATGTCAGCAGCTGCCTTCACTGTGCAAAACAAAATATTGAGAATAAATAGTTTCTTCTTCTTCTTCTTTTAAATCATTGAGTTTAAGGTCACCTGACTTTAAACGTGACCTGTCAAATTTCTAAGGCATTCTGCTCTGCAGTCTTTTTAGTCATTAGTCTTCTAGCAAAGAGCCTTGTTGCTAGTTCGGACTTAGTCCCAATCCAGTTAATGATCGACAGGGTCATACATGACTAATGGACTGGATGGCACCAGATTCTGCAGCAGCTCTCGCCATACTGTGCCACATGTTGGACGAAGAGTGTAGAGAGTCCTTGTCGGAGAGTGAAAGCATCATAGCGTAGGCCTAAGTCAATGAGAAATGAGAAACAATTCTAAAAGTTAATAATAATAGTGTGTAGACCAAGGGTCTTCAAATTTGGAGTTTAAGACTTGTGAACTTTAATTCCCAGAATTACTGAGCTAAAATGACTGGAGGAGGAATTCTGGGAATTGAAGTCCACAAGTCTTAAAGCTGTCAAGTTTGAAGACCCCTGGTGTAGACCCACAATTTTGTCATTAGTAGCAATTCAAATCAAATCAATCTTTATTATGTCATAGACCAGCAAATAAAACACAAGAGTCATTGTTAATATTATGATACCACAGTTCTTGGCTGTGGTCAATGAACTAAAATCAGGTTGGTATGACAATAATATCTTGAAATAAAACAAATTGGAATTATTAGGATATTTATGAAGAATGGAAATAATAATTCCTGGTGAGCACCTGAATAGAGAGATCCATACATTGCATCAGTTCAGTTATTTCTCCACTGCATTGACATAATCTCTATTTGAAGGAGATTTTTTGGGGGTATTTTCCTTCTGTTGCGAGGGCATTGAATATGACTGAGGAAAAGGTCTTTCTAATTTTGGGATTGTTTTGTGACTGAGATATCTAGCAGGTTGAAGAAGATGTGCAGAGTAGCTCAAGGAGGAGTTCTGGGGCTAGGAATTCTCATTTATGATCATGCTTGATGACTATTTGGGAAAGGGTCTAACTTATGTATCACCCATCCTTTTCTTACTAAGGCCTAGGAAGCTTTGTGACAGAAAAACTTCAAGTGCTACACATTATTAAATTTGCTATCTGTAAGATACACAGAAACAAACACTTGATCTAAGTCTTTATAGAATGGCAACATTGAGAACCTAGCCAATTCAGTTCAGTGAAGAACAAAGTCTTAATTTACTTTCTGGGAGTAACTATTAAGCATTACAATAGGACAGTTTGAAACCTATGACTAAAATGTTTTCAGATTGTATGGTTTAGCAAACATAAGAATTAATGCTGATGCTAAATTGGGGATATTTTTTTCCCTGCAGGAGAAAGGACTAAGGAAAGACCATCCTATATTCATATGATTTACATTTATAAAGGCAGTACTGTCAAACCCACAATTATCCCTATTTAGTTGAAGTTGGAGATGGACAAAATACTTGTCTGTTTATTATCATACATTGCTTATTTTCAGCCTCAATGTTTTGATTTCATCTGGATTAAGCTGCTAATTGTATTTCCTTAGTTGTTCATCTTTTGCGTTTCCCAAAGGACTTTTACCTGGGATTTGGACTTGCGATGCAATGGCTGTTTTAAGTCTTCTGGCAAATGGGAGGTGGTGAATGCCGCCAATTCAGTTTCATTGAACTGGTTTTCTTCTAATTTCCTCACTTTGAGACTATCAGTGAAGTGCCTTATGTGGTCCAAAGCAGAAAGTCCAGTTTTATTAAACTCATCTTCCTTATACCTACAAAAAAGAAGTTGTAATGAGGTAGACCTAGGCAAAAGTCAATGATCATATTCATCATATCTTTCAACATATCACTGATTTCAATAAAAGTAAATATAGGTACTAGAACAGACTCACTTCTTGGAACATATTTTTTGTTATGTATAATACATATTTCTGAACATTTTCATCTACATGCAATAATATCCAGATATTTTCTGGGTACTTATGGGTCCCAGCCAACCCATCCTGCCACTACCATGTTTGACTTCATCATTGAGATAAGTACCTACCTGTCAGGAGAGGATTTACAATTTATTTCCAATGCATTTGTTTCTTCAAAATCGCCCTCTGTTGGCTCTTCACATAGGCTGCTTGTTGCATGTTCTTTAACTGACTTCCCTGTTATTTCACTTTCTTCATCTTCCTCATCCATCATTACTTCATCTTCTGCTTCTTCGTCTTCCAACAGGTCTGAATTCTGGCTTACTACTGGAGTCTTTTCATCCTTAAAGTGACTTCCATTCATTCTTTCAAAAAGTAAGAATGAGCAGTCAACACAAAATTAACTATAGTGAGTTTTAGATATAAAGTCTTTGTTTTCTACAATGCTTTCACAGAAGTAATAAATCTGCTACAATTAAAACTTGCACCATTCAACCTCGTTCATTAAGATGTCACCATTTCTTTGAAATTTAATTCATACCTGAACAGAATTCACAATTGTGAATTTAACACTGAGGAAAATTAGATTAGATTTAAATTCAATTCAATTGATAGACTATTTTTTTAGATCACTATATTCTTCAAATCAAAATTTCAGTCATATTCAGCATTAACTTAAGGGAGAAGTTATTCATTTCATATCTTGTCTGATAATGCATTGTTACCAAGAAAAATGCTTAAAACAATTTATTCAGACTGCTGAACAACAGTACTGTCAAAAGAGGATATTTATATTCTAGTTGGTGAGTCATGAAATAACCATGAATTATGGGTGCTCTGATGTCTTCAAGGAAGGGAAGACATTTTTGTAGAATGAAAGGCTGAAATTAAATTAGTAAGATTTTGGATGGGGACAGCCTTGTTTTTAATATCTCCATTTTAGGTCTTCTATTTGCTTTCTATCTGATGTAGCAGGAACAATCTTGGCAATCGTAGGGGGCCACAAAAAGTAAACTACTTTAGAAAAATAGTATGTGATTTTTCCACTACTGGCAATATTATACATTATAATATTACTATTATAACATTGTTTATATTTGTATGAAGGACTTCGCATTAAAAACCTTGCCATACAGGAATTAGCAATGTCCATTGTGTTGAGAAAGGGAAGTACATTTAAATACTTTGACATTAAAATGGAATTAATCATCCTAAACACATTATATTCCAAAATGGATTGGAGAAAAAAAAACACATATTGTTTAATATTACACCGTAAGAATTTAATTATTTAGTTGTATGAATCATTCTCTGTCGTTGTCCTCAGAGATAAAGTCTGATTATCCTTACTTTCTTTTAACTTAAATATGTAAATAAACAGTCAATCAGAAATCTTACCCAACCTATTCCCTAGAACCAAATTCTTCTTTTGAAATGTAAAAAGAATGTTATTTCTCTTGTGACTATGTTTGGTTTTTCCTATAGCTGGTCTATTTCGCAAAAGAGAATGAAATCACAGAAGAAGTTATCTCATCATTGTCAAAATCATGTAGCCCTGCCCACAATTAAGTTTAGAAACTTTTAGAAAGTTTGTATCTTCATGGCAATTCCTAAATTTATAGCGCAGAAGAAAAATAGCCAGAAATTAACCAATAGCCAATAATAATATAAGAGCTACAAAGCATATAGAAATCACGATGGAAAGATCAGCAGTAACTGGTCACTTTATAGTGAGAATATTCTTGGCATGTTTTGTCAAAGTGCCCTACTTAGTATGTTTTGGGTAATCAAAAGAATTATGAGTCATAATTCAGGGATTGCCAGACGGCAAATTTCAACAGTTGGAGAATATTTGTTGTGAAAAGTACTTGGATTTATATCAAACTAATGAAAACCATATGATTAAAAAAAGCCAGATTTACTAATTACATTTTTATATCCCCTAATTCCCCAAGAATGAGTATCTAAAAATGATACATTTTAAAGAAAACAGTGAAAGATCCTCTGTTTTCTTCTTATACAATCTTCCTACATAAGGGTATCTTGAAACCAGATGTAAAACATACTAAAACATGGCCATGATGTGAGAACAAAATTTCAATATGCATGTAATGTATAAAGACTTGTCTTTGTTAATATAGGCCTATTAGTTTTGATCCCAGCATTAAAAAAAGTAAGAAACATGAAAAGGGAATGATGGCATGCAGTAGCTACTTTTGTAGTGAAAAACTATACTGACTAGTCAAATTAACCAAATAGAGTTAATCAAACATAGTTTCAGTTCCCTTTCTGTACCTTTAAAATTTACAAATTTCACAGAATTTCTAAAGATCTCCGAAAGCTGTTTGAAAAGTCAAGACCATATTTATTTTATTTATTTTGGTTTGTCAATTGCTTACAAGATAATAGGTATAAGTAAAAACATAGTTATGAATACATGGATACATATAAGAAAAATACAAAAAATAAAAGAAACAGTAGGACAGGGACAGTAGGCACATTGGTGCACTTATGCACGCCCACTACAGACCTCTTAGGAAACGGGTGAGTTCAATAGTAGGCAGTCTAAGGTTAAGATGATCTCATATTATTATTATTATTATTATTATTATTATTGTTGTTGTTGTTGTTGTTGTTGTTGTTGTTGTTGTTGTTGTTGTTGTATCATGATCTTGTGATCTCAGTTACAGATCTGTGAATACATATCTGAATGAAAGACTACAATTTGATTTAAATACTGTGCTTGCATTGTGATCATGTTGTTAAAAATTTGTAAGTAAGAATGATGAAAAGGTTTCTATATTATTATTATAATAAGGTGAGGAATTAATGTAAGTATTTAGCATGTATGGTTAATACATTCTTTAGAAAGAACAGGGGTATGGTATGAAATAATAATTTATTAATGATGTGTCCTTGTCTTCAGTAGTTGTGGGCACTGGAGGGCACTCTTTAAGAAGAGACTGGACTGCCATTTGTTTAAATTGGATTAGAAGACTTCCTTCTAATCCTGTTATTTTGTATTCTGTTTTCAGAACATAAGGCAACTACCAAAAGTCCAGCCTGATAATCATACTTCAAGAGGCTGACCTAATAATATTCTGCTTTTCTAAGAAATCAAGCACCTTATTAAAGATGTACTGTCTTCTGCAGCAATGTTTCCAGAAATATCAACGTAGGTATTGTAAGGAATGGTGGCTGTGTATCAAGAGAAACAAGGAGAAAAAAATCTCCAATCTTTATAAGATAACTATTTCAGCCAGTTCTGCAGTTGGTGAAATTTTGTGGGGTGAGACTATGTGATCCACTCTAGGTGTTACTCTAGGTATTAAGAGTCCCTACTTTTTATAGAGTCAAACAATTTCTAATTCCTGGATTAATGTGGAAAACTAAGGGAAAACTGAAAATGTGATGCAAGTTTTAGAAAGGCTAAGCAACAAGCATAGAAACCCATTCAATAACCAAATATTGAGAAGACATTATTGATTTTAACCTCAATTCTCTATTTGGGGAAAAAAAACTGTAAACATCTCTCATATTAAGCTAATCTGAAAATTAAACAGTTCAAAGTTGTTGATATATTTTGACATTTCTTGTCAGAATACCAGATTTTGATTTGGAATTTAACAGTTTTGGTTATGCTAATGTCATTACAATTTACTTTGATAACCATCAAGCAGATCCAAATTTACATCCAAGTTGTATATTGGGAATGTCACATTAGAACATATTGCTTTGACTACGTAGAAAACAAAACAAAAGAACAAAAAGCTTAAATTAGGTTGTTCTACATGTTTCAGACTATAAAAGAAAAGTTGATGAAATGTTTTGAATAAAACATAGTTAATTTTGAGAGTTCAAGTTTATAATGGAAGAACAATAATGTATAGTTTATATTAATAGGCACATTCTATTTATAAAGTTTGTGTAATCAGCTCAATGAAACTATGTCTAGTATTCCAGCATCTTTAAAGTGAATCTTAATTTTTTGCTCAATTATTAAAGAAAAAAAAATGAGCTGGAAAAAACAGTCTGAAAAAGTCTGCCATTGATTGGGTCCAGCAATAGTAAAATAACATCTTACCTTTCCTCTGAATTATTGTGATTGCTATTCCCAATGAAATTCCGAATTTCTGTAAAGTATGAGTCTTCTTTATCATCTAAGATAGCTCCTGTGCTTTCAAGTTCAGAATGAGGTGAAGATGTAGCAGTACCTTTACAAAAAAAGCAAAGATAGATAGATAGATAGATAGATAGATAGATAGATAGATAGATAGATAGATAGATAGATAGATAGATAGATAGATCTTATTTTTGAGGAGAAAAAAGATGCATAATTTTTGCAAGCTTGCAAACAGATTAAGGGTTGTTCTTCAAAGTTAGCAGGGCCAGGAGCAATCATGGGGCATGTCTGGAAGTTTTATGGGTTGATATGCATGTTTTATTTCTTAATCCTAAAAAAAAAAACCTCCAAATGCAAGGGGGAAAAATATTTAGCCCCACACACATTGGAAGAATTCTGAGGTACACAAAATGGATGTTAACACCTCTAACCTAAATATAATAGTTCTTTTTTGACTGTCAAGTCGTCTTAGGGACAGCTCACATACTAACAGCATAATACCCACATTTCACTGAAGTTTTTAAACATCAGTAAGAGTCTTCTTACAACTGTGAACATTTGATACATGTATTTGTTCAAATTCCTTACTCTATAAAAAGTTCCATGCCTATTTAATGACACACAAATGACTTGACTGTGCTGGGATGTCTACATAATGGTACTTATTATTGTGTATAGCAATCTACATAGTTGGTAAATTAAAAGAGAAAGAGAGATTATCAGGATATTGATTCTTACTAGGAGGAAACTCTAGGCTAGGTTTTGGGGCTGTACCCAAAGCTTTTGGGTGCCTTGTAAAAGTCCTATCTCATGTTTTACTTTTATTTATTTATTAAATTTATATGCCACCAATATCACTGTCAAACAATATAAAAACATAACATAAAACAATAACAATAAAAACATTAAAATACTCAATATTGTGTTAAAACAATTACATTAAAATTAACCAAGAACTAGATACAATGGAACCAATATGTACTGTAAACATGGTGCAGGCATATTTTTCCTAATCTACTAACCTTGTTTTAACTTTAACTTTAAAGACTGAACATTTTTATCTTGACCACATAACAGTGTGAGAGTGGAATTCTTTTTCTAGCATTTTTTAAAAAACGGAAAATTATTGTGGTTACAGTATATGGAATAAGAGAGAACCAATATAATTAAAATGCTACTGGCAATTTCTTTGTAATCATGATCTTCAGTAGATAATTTGGTATTAAAAGAGAAGGTAGTTGTCAAAGCAAAAAAAAATCAGCTTCATAAATTAGAGGTGGTGAACCATGCTTTTCTTTGTCAGTATACTTTTATTAACATAACTCTAGGAAGTACAATCTAGGGAGTAAGAACAGAAAGAAAAGAAAAGAAAGTAAAGCTCCTCCCCTGCAAGCATGCACAGTAAATCAAACATCACAAGACACTCATATCTTAGTTGCTATAGAAATATAATAACAATTCTAGTTCTGGACGCTTAGCAGACAAATGAAAAAGAACGTAGTGACAGTTGTTACCTACCAGACATGTTGCCGTTTTCATGTTTTTTGAGATGTCTGTCTAAGTTGGTTTGTTGGCCAAAGCACCTATCACATAAATGACATTTAAAGGGTTTCTCCTTGTTGTGGATATTCCGGACATGCCTCTGCAGATTAGATGATATGCTGAAAGACCTGTCACAGTATTTGCACCTGAAAATAAATATAAAATATGGAATGATATATAACTAATCCAGCAATACTCTCCTGATATAAAAACAGAAGTTTTCAAAAAAAAATGTTATTTCAAGTTACCAACAATGTTCAATACCTTGACCCTTTAATTCACCATTTTGCTTTAAAAATGGATTGAAGTAGGTCTTATGAATGCAGTGATAGCACTTGAACACTGAATGGTTTGAATATTTTATCCTGCTGGAACCTATGCCCATCAGAAAGGGCAATGCTGGAGGAATGAATTCCTTCTTTTCCTTCATACCAATGCAAGTTACAGCTCTGCTGGATCAAGCAAAGACCTATCTTATGCAAGCATTTTGCAAGTGGCCAGCCAAATGTCCCTGCAATGCTCACATCCAGAAGACGCCTGACCCATAGAAAAGGCAATAGAGTCTTCAAGACTAATGGACCTTAAAGGATCTATCTGCTATGAATTTATTCAATCCTTTTTTAAAAGCCAATCAAGTTAGTAGACAGGTGGCTGTTATGATGTATTCCATAGGTTACTTTTGTGTAAGTTGTTTTTTTTGTTGTTGTTGTTGTTCTACAGAAAATGCTTGATTGGATGACACAAAACATGAAAAAGAGAAAAATCAATTTTTTCATCCATTTGAAATCCATTTTCACGCCCATCCATTTTTGATATTCTGCTATTCCCAAATTGACCTGTAATTCCTTTGTGGTATATTATACCGAGACCGAGACCCCATCTCATGAAGCTTTGTTGGAAATATTTCCAATAACTTTAGGCAATAATGTCTCTTCAACTCCCCCTTTTTAAACACATGTATACATGTGTAGAAAGTTCATAAAAATGTTTTTCAGTTTAACTTAAATGAAGAAACAGTGTTTTAGTGTTAAATATGTATAACTTACAGAATAATATATTTTCATTGTATATGTTAAAGAGCATAGTATTGAAGTTTTAAATGTACAAAGAAACATGAGATTTTTGTTTCAAGTTATTGTCAATATGATAAAGCTAAACAGTTGGAGAAGAAAACCTGAAACTTCTAAAATTAAAGAGGCATGGCACTCTTCTCCCCATTCAATCTTATACTGTATGAAAAGAATATCCCTTGAAGAATTAGCTTTTTTCAATGGCTAATCCTGGAAGAAATGCAGTTATCTCCCAAAATGCAGAAATAAACAATTCAAATCTTTAATATCTTGCCAAAATGAGTAGTTTAGTCTATCTCTTGGGTACTGGAGGCATCAATTTTCATATTCTGCAGTGATTTGAAATCCCCAAAGCCTTTACTGCATTGCTCTTTAAGCCATTACTAAGACATTCTATAACTATTCCAAATTGTTTAGCTGGCACCTGGCCAACAGGCTACATCAACATCATCCTCTCCCTTCTCCAATCGTCTATTTTTCCTGTACTTCAAAATATCTCTGCTACTTTGTGCATTAAGTCAATTATTGAGAGAAGAAATTATGCGTTACATGGCTAATTGTTTCTGGCTGTTAGGCAGTAGAAGCACATAATAGATTTTAAGATGTTATTTAAACATGAATTAAATTACATGAAAGAGGACTTCTCAAATAAATTCAGTACTAAGAAAAATCAACCAATGCACTTTTTCTCCTTTCTTTGTAAGGCAAAACATATACCAATATATTTTGTTCATTTAGAACTGGGGATGAGTTCCTTCACATTGATTTCATGAAACAGAATTTCAGTACAATTAAAATTATTTTTTCATTTCAATATTTATTTATTTATTTATTTATTTATTAATTACATTTATATACCGCCCTTCTCCCAAGGGACTCAGGGCGGTGAACAGCTCGTCTAAAAACCCCACAAATACAAAAGTTAAAAAGTAATTAAATATTAGAATCAGCTGCAGACTAAAATTAAACCCCCCCCCCCCCACCCTTAAAACCCAATTTAAAGTTAAAAATGGAGATCAAATTTAAAATCATTATCTCAGCCCAGGCCGGCCTGCTCAAAGAGCCAGGTCTTTAACGCGCGCCTGAAGGCCCTCAGGTCCGTGCCGGTACGAAGTTCCGGTGGCAGAGTATTCCAGAGGGCGGGGGCACCCACAGAGAAGGCCCTACCCCTTGGCGCCGCCAGACGACACATAGCAGCCGACGGCACCCGGAGCAGACCCTCCCTGTGGGAACGCACCGGCCTGTTGGAGAACGTTGGTAGAATGCGGTCCTGAAGGTAACCTGGTCCCATGCCATGGGTCGCCCTAAAGGTCAAAACTAGAACCTTAAAGCGAACCCGGAGAGCCATCGGCAACCAATGCAGCTCGCGCAGGAGAGGCGTCACATGGGCGCTACGCGACGCCCCCATAATCACCCTCGCGGCTGCATTTTGCACCAACTGGAGTCTCCGGATGCTCCCCGCAGGGAGCCCCATGTAGAGGGCATTACAATAGTCCAGGCGAGAGGTGACAAGGGCCTGAGTGACCGTGCGCAAGGCGTCCCGATCCAGGAAGGGCCGCAACCGGTAGATCCGACGGATCTGATGAAACGCCCCCCTGGAGACGGCCGCGATGTGATGTTCAAGCGACAGCCGTACATCCAGGAGGACTCCCAGGTTGCGAGCCCTCTCTGTGGGGGGCAGAACCTCCCCCCCAATAGCCAGCAAAGGTGTCAGCTGGCTATATCGGGGCGCCGGAAACCACAGCCACTCGGTCTTGGATGGGTTGAGCCGAAGCCTGTTCCCGCCCATCCAGTCCCGCACGGCCTCCAGGCACCTAGACATAGTCCCCACAGCATCGTTGGGGTGGTCCGGAGTGGAGATATACAGCTGGGTGTCATCTGCATACAGATGACACCTCACTCCAAGACCACGGATGATCTCGCCCAGCGGCTTCATGTAAATGTTGAACAGGAGGGGAGAAAGGACCGACCCCTGAGGCACCCCACAAACCAGGGGCCTAGAGGTGGACCTCTCCCCCCCCGCCAACACGAATTGCGAACGGTCAGAGAGGAAGGAGGAGAACCATCGGAGGACGGTTCCACCAATCCCCAACCCCTCCAACCGTCGCAATAAGATACTATGGTCGATAGTATCAAAAGCCGCCGAGAGATCTAATAGGACCAGGACAGAGGAGAACCCTCTGTCACGAGCCCTCCAGAGATCATCAACCAACGCGACCAATGCCGTCTCAGTGCTATGTCCAGGCCTGAAGCCCGATTGGAACGGATCGAGGTAAGTTGCTTCCTCCAGGTACTGGGGGAGCTGACGTGCCACCACACTCTCAACAACCTTCGCCACGAAGGGAAGGTTGGAGACTGGACGATAGTTGTTTAAAATAGCTGGGTCCAGGGAAGGCTTCTTGAGGAGGGGGCGCACCACCGCCGCCTTCAGGGCGGTAGGGAGCACCCCCTCTCTCAAAGAAGCGTTGACAATCCCCTGGAGCCAGCCTCGTGTCGTCTCCCTGGCGGCCGAAACCAACCAGGAAGGACACGGGTCCAATAAACAGGTGGTGGCATTCAGACCCCCCAGCAACCTGTCCACACCCTCAGCGGTCACAGGATCGAACTCCCCCCAGATAACACTCTCAAGACCTGCCCCGGACACCTCCCCCGGGACCACCCAATTGGAGTCGAGCCCTTCCCGAATCTGAGCGATTTTATCATGCAGAAATCGGGAAAACTCCTCCGCTCTACCCTGCAAGAGGTCATCCCGCGCTCTCGGTTCAAGTAGAGAGCGGGTCACTCTAAACAGGGCGGCAGGCCGATTTTCTGCTGATGCAATAAGGGCGGAGAAATACGAAGATTTCGCCGCCCCTATCGCCACAAGGTAAGTCTTAATATGAGATCTCACCTGTGTTCGGTCAGACTCGGAACGGCTCGCCCTCCAAATGCCCTCAAGACGTCTTTTTCGGCACTTCATCTCCCGTAGCTCCTCCGTATACCACGGAGCCAAATGGGATCTGTGCCGAGTCAGAGGTCGCATAGGCACAACTCGCTCTAGGGCCCCGGCGGCCGACCCCTCCCAGGTGGCCACCAGGTCTCCAGGCGAGCTGAGAGCCAGAGATTCAGGAAATGGCCCAAGCTCCCTCTGGAACCGATCCGGATCCATTAGGCGCCTGGGGCGGAACCATCTAAGTGGCTCCGCCTCCCTGCGGTGGGGGGTAGCGGAACAGAAATCCAGCCTAAGGAGGGAATGATCTGTCCATGACAAGGGTGTAATAACTAAATCCCCCCAATTACAGTCATTCAACCACTGCCCAGAGACAAAAATCAGGTCCAGCATGTGACCTCCCATGTGAGTGGGGGCAGAAACTAACTGGGTCAGGTCCATGGCCGTCATGGAAGCCAAGAACTCCCGGACCAACCCCGAGGTTTCACCGAGCGATGGCAGGTTGAAATCCCCCATGACTAAGAGCCTTGGGGTCTCAACCGCCAGCCCGGCTATTACCTCTAGGAGTCCGGGTAGGGCCGATGAGACGTGGCAGGGAGCCAGGTACGTCAACAAAAGACCCATCTGAACCCCTTGCCCCCACTTCACAAAAAGAGATTCACAGCCAGCCGTCTGAGGGACAGTGGCCTCCCTAGGACAAAGGACTTCCTTTATAAGCACCGCCACCCCACCGCCCCTTCCCTGAGCCCTAGGCTGGTGAAATGCAAGGAAACCTGGTGGGCACATCTCAACCAGAGGGACACCTCCCTCTGGGCCCAACCAGGTTTCGGTGACACCTACCAGGTCCGCGGCCTCCTCCTGAGCCAACTCCCAGATCAGGGGAGCCTTATTAACCACGGACCTGGCATTGCACAACAGCAGCCGGGTATTCAGGGCCTGAGATTCCGGACAACCAGGGCTGCAGGATGGGTAGGGAGGGTCGGAGCGCGCTACCGCTTGTAAACATCGGGAGCGCGATCCCCTAACCGGATATGGCCCTCCACCCCTAGCATACCTACCTCTCCCAGTTACCGTGCCGATAAAACTAGCCCCCGGCTGCCCACCCCCTGTCTGCCACCCCGACACGGGGACCCCCGAGGCCCCACAGGCGCGCTCGCCGGCCCGGCTGCCCCCAATTCCATGCGGGCTGTCTCCCCCGCCCGCCCTGGACTTTTCCCCCTTAAAAAATCCCCTTAAAAATTTTTCAAGCCCGAATTTACCACGCCCTCCCCGGTTTCCCCGACCCCACCATCGCTCCGGATCCCAGGATCCCTCATTGCGGAAGGTCTTAGAGAGCTTCGAAGGCCACCTAAGGGAGAGGGGGGCATCCCTCAAGGCCCAAAGCTCTGTCCTTGGGTACTTCCGTGGACCCGGCCGCCCCATCTCGGCAGTCCCGGAGTGTCCGCAGCGTCTGCCGTCCTCCGGCCATGGAAAATGGAATCCAGTCCAGCTGGGGTATATTCTGCCTCCCCCCGGTCGTCCCACCTCTGCCACCGGTGAGACCCCCGGGGGGGAAAGAGTCACAGGCAGAACCAGTCCCCCCCCCAGGCCCACCACCTCTGCCACCGGTGGGGGCCCCAGGGAAGGAAGGGACACCACAGCTCCACCTAAGCGGCCCACGGGGGCATCGGCACCATCGCTCCCCAGAGCGATGATTAGTAACATAGATTAGTATCTATGTTTTTATTTCCATGAGATCTCCTGGTTAAGCCCCATAAAGATGGATAGAACTAACCATCAGAGAAGTAGTTTAAAAGAGAAAAGCATGATGCTAAACAATAAACAACAATAGGAACCATTTTTATAAAGCTTGCTGACTGTCCTGCTATTTGTTAAGACTTGCTAATATTCCATAAATTTTTGTTGAAGAACCCTGGAATCTATTTTGATACATATTAATTACAATCTATTTTCAATTATATTTAATGGACCATTCCAAAACATTGTTTTACTTGTATTAGATAGTTACTTTTGGTGGCCAAAGGCTGAAGAAGCAACTCTAATATTGAATATTGATAATAATCTTTCTCAAATAAGAGACACATGATTATTTTGGTCCCCACACCTGCCAGATATACACCAATTCATTTATCTTGTACCTGTATGGCTGTTCTCCAGTGTGTGTCCTCAGATGCCGAGTAAGATTTGCAGATCTTGGGAAAATCTTGCCACAGTATCTATTATTGGAAAGTAATTAATAATTTATTTTACGTTATTTAAAAAATTGCTGGTTTAGATATCATTTCAAACAAATCTTGAACAGAAACATTTCTAGGATATTTTAAAATTTCTGAAAACAGGTATGATAAATAAATTATATTTAAAAATTTACAGAATTACATAGCAATTTAGCAAAGTACAATATCAGATAACAAGTTTTCAATTTAATATACCCTTTATTAAAATAATCTAGATAAAACAATCTAGGATTGGAAATATATTTTTAAGGAGCTCAGAATTTAGATTGATAGACACTTATCTTAAATTGTTTGTTATATCTGGTGTGCTATAACTGAAGTATCACTACATTATCAAGACCCAGTCTTTTAAGGTTCTCTAAAGATATACTATGAAAGAAACTGACATATTTAGGAATCTTGATATGCCAAATATTAAACACATATGCTTACATTCTGATAAAGAGCCGAGATATAAGCAACAGATTAAAAAAGTAAAAATAATAGAAATAGAACTTTCTAATAGCAGTAGCGTATTGTTTTAGAAAAACTTCTTTCAGAAAATATTTATGAAAATGAAATATTAAAGACAAGTGAAGAGATTCATTGCATTTGGCAAAGGCTTACCAATGCAGGATAAATGACGAAGTACAAAATTAGGATTTGCAACATCCATGAATTCATGTTGCAGATGAATTTGTCAAAATTTCTCAAGTATGAGAATGGCAATCATATTTCTAGTAACTTAATGACTGTGCTCTGCCTTTATACTTATTTCAGTGGAATCAGTAGTATAATGTTTTTTTCCACTGCTTACCACAGCAGTAACCTTAATCCAATTGCCAACTTTTTAATTATATTTCATTTATGAATAAATGATTCTCATTAAGAAATATTTCTGTTAACTATGCTTTCCTTATTCCACATAAACTAAGAGCCATAATGTTAAATAGGCCAAATTCAATGCTGGCTGAGTCACGGTAGATGAGATGAGGAGACATATAAATTTGAAAAATAAATAAATTTCACAAGGCCAAATTATAAATGCGAGTCATTTTAGACATGTAACATCTCTCTCTCTCTCTCTCTGCTGCTTTCCTTGCATGAAGCCAAAAGTCAGTCTGTCTGTCTGTCTGTCTCTCTCTCTCTCTGTAACAGTGGCACATTTCTGAAAAAGTACACATGTACTATTCATTGTTGTTTCTTTTAAAATGGTACCTTGAATGGTTATATACATATGTTTCCATATATTAAAAAATGTCCAAACTCTTAAAATTGTTCCAGACAGGGTGAGTGGAAACTTTGTAACCTGTCAAGAACATTACTGGATTATTCACTCCTTAAATTCTGACCAATTTTGAAATTCAAATTTGCACTATAATGAGCTGTGAAACTCGTGAAATTTAGAGGTCAAGAAAATGCTCCTTTTTAAGTTAGCAAATGGTTTTCCACTTAGGGCCTAAGAGACTGCAGATATTTGCATGCTTGATCCAACTCTGAGACAAAACTTCCATTGATTTCTTTTAGGAAGATGTTGATTTGAGCTAAAGATTTGCAGTGACAACTTCTTTTTTCTCTCACATCTCCTAATCATTCACAGATCTTATGAACTTTCCCTTCTTGCATTATCAAAGAAAAAAAAACCCAAGAGGAAAACAGTCTTGCAATTCATGATCAGGGGAAAAAAATGATGAGGGAAAAGATCACACATTAATATAAAGGTGACGAGGAAATTTTGGAACACGCTTGTGTATGAAATGTTTTGGCCTCATTTATCAAGTTCACGGTAATGTAGGACAAAATTCCTCCTGTAATTGCAAACAAACACAAAAATCAAGCCCTGTGCCCATATCTTGCTGAAGAAAGAACCTTTTAAAATGCCGATGACTCACCTTCATCCCTATTAATCATCTGGTTTTGAGTAATTTCTAAAGTAATCTGCTGCTTGCAAGGGAAAGGAAACATTAGGGGAGAAAACTTTGAGGTAATTAAGGAGCAGAAATTACCTGCAGGTATAACGTTCCTTCCCCTTGCGAAGAAGATTCTCAGGCAAGGTGTTGGGAGGAGCTCTGAAGTTGAACATGGAAGGAACAGACTGAATGAGGTCACCTGCATCTGGTTTCAGGCTGCTGAAGCTTTCCAGCTTTTCGGCCATGTTTTCTATGGCGGACATCTGTCAAATGGGAAAGATAAGGTGAGTGCAAATTCTTCGACATCCAGTATTATATAGAAAAGTTAAAGATTACAGGTAGTCCTTGACTTACAACCATTTGCTTAGTGATTGTTTGAAGTAACAACAGCTCTGAAAAAAAAAAAAGACTCATGACTGGTCTTCGCACTTCAGACCATTGTGCAATCCCCATGGTCACATGTTGAAAATTCAGGCAGTGACCAACTAGCATTGCAGAGTCATAAGATCAAGATTTTTAACCTTCCTAAACAGTTTCTGATGAGCAAAGTCAATGGAAGAAATTTGGATTCATTTAACGACTGTATGATTCACTTCACTGACCCATGGTTGAATGCTGTACCACAGGCTAACTCACTGCTGACTCCAAGAGTTCGATTTTGAACAGTTCAAGGTTGACTTAGCCTTCTATCCTTCCGAGGTCGGTAAAATGAGGACCCAGATTGTTGGGCGAAATATACAATACAAAGGCAATAAATCCTTTGAAGTTTTGGAAGTTTGGCTCGAGACTCATGATTTAATTGGGGTAACTGCCGGAATCCTGACAGCGACTCTGTAAACTGCTGAGAGAGAGCTGTAAAGCACTGTGAAGCAGTATATAAGTCTAGCTGCTATTGTTATTAACAACTGAAGTGATTTATAGAAAAGGAGGATTAGAGGTGACATGATAGCAGTATTCCAGTATTTTAGAAGTTGCCACAAAGAAGAGGGGATCAACTTATTTTCCAAAGCATCAGAGGGAAGGAGAAGAAACAATAGATGAAACTAATCAAGGAGAAAAGCAACCTGAAATTAAAGAGAAACTTCCTAACAGTGAGGACAATAACCAGTGCACAGCTTGCCTTCAGAAGCTTGCCTTCATCACTGGAAGTTTTTAAGACGAGACTGGACAGTCACTTGTCTGAAATGGTATAGGATCTCCTGCTTGATCAGGGTGTTGGACTAGAAGACTTCAAAGATCTCTTCCAGCTCTATTATGATTTAACAATTGTGGCAAGAAAGGTAATAAAACCAAGTGCCACTCACTTAACAAGCATCTTGCTTAGAAATGTGAATTCTGGTCCCAATTCTGGTTATAAGTTGAGGACTACCTGTACTCCAAAGGCTTCATTTTTAGAATAGCATATTACTTAGATCTCTTAGCAACTGGGTTTTCTTGTCAGAAGAAAATTAAGATTTCTATTTTGATGATAACAAGTAATCTTATATTTCTTTCATACATGTTTCTTTACTCTGATACTGACATAGAGAGTACTAGTTCTGATCCATTTAGTTTCCTTAAATGAAATGAATAAATGCAGTGCAACTGACTTCTTAGTAAACCTGTACTGTATATCCCTGAAAAGAAAAGTGCAGAGGAGACCCAAACTGACCAATAAGAAAGAAGAAGGAAGTACCAAGTGCTACCAGATGTGATCATCCCTAATGGAATGTTAAAAGGCACAATTATGCCCCACAGCATAATGTGATAAAAAATACCACACACTGCTGGAAACAATTCTACATAAAGTAGCATTCCATTAAGTTAAGAATTAATGCATATCATGATTCAACTTCACAATTCATGTTAAATAGCCATAACATTTTCTTATGTATTTTTTTAATCACTGCCATTCACTAAAACATTATCCAACTGCAGTGAAGCTGTAAAATCACACCCTTGCTCCAAAGGATTGTTGAAGTGGCCTCAGAGAAGGCTTATGGGTAGCAATGAGAAAATAAAGATGGCTGCTTGCAAATCTGATTTGCTTTTCTCTTAAACTGCATTCACAAAAGCTCCAACCTTCCTTAGCACTGATATAAAGTTACATGGAAAAAAGGTTGTCTGAATTCTACAGTATAAATAAGATACAAAGCAATTTGGATAATTTGGATGGTTTACTCCTCTAAAATAAACACTGAGTTGCTTTGTTGAATGATTATTCATATTTGCTAGCACTAATATCTTTTTCCTCTTTTGCCCATAGTCTATCTTCTCATTTTATGCTCAGATTTCCAACACCAAGTACAAATTGCATTGTACAGAGTACCACTGCCAATTTACCAAATGTCTTTCATCAAACATCATGCAAAAGGGGGGGAAATTCTCAGAGGAAAGTCAAGATACATTTACTTGTCAGGAGACAAATGGGAAAGCAAAGGGAAGCACTGAGGACTCAGAGCTCTGGGGTTTGATTCATAATCACTCAGTTGCTAAAACATTCTCCAAAGGTGAAAGTGGACAATGCATTTGTCAATATGAAGGGTTTTGATGGGTACTGATCTTAGGGCCAATGATGATGGTAGGTCAGGATAGGAGGTAATGCCATTTATGCCCACAATGCTCATTATTGGCCCACAATTTTGCATTATCATAGCCTTTTTCACCCATTCCTATTTTTCCTTCCAGAATCAATTGTAATTATGTTTCCCACTGCATTTAAACCTTTCTAATTGTTAGTGGGATAACAATTTATACCAATGACTTATTCAACTAATCCTTGACTTACAACCATTTGTGCAGTGACCATTTGAAGTTACAGTAGCACCGAAAAATGTTATTTTTAGCCAGTCTTTGCAATTATGACTGTTGTAGCATCCTTAAGATCACATGATTAAAATTCAGGTGTTTGGAAACCAGCATGTATTTGTGATGGTTAAAGGATTGGAGATCATGCAATAGGCATTTGTGACTTTCCAGTTTGCTTCCAAGCAAAACCAATGGGGGGGAAGCTGAATTCATTTATCAATCATGTGATTCATTGAACAACTGTGGCAAGAACTGTGGTCACAAAATCAGCTTAGTGATAGAAATTCTGGTCTCAATTATGGTTGTAAGAGGAAGAATACCTGTATGTTTAGGCCTAGGTATTCTTTCTTCCTACAAATTCTAGCAACAATAGGCTAATGTTCTCGTCCTATAATGGTTTAATTTACCAATTATTATAGTGGACTTTTGAAGATATAAACTTGGTTATGATCTATCTGATGGCATGTGTGCTATCTTTTTTAAACACAAATTAGTGCAGATTTAATTATTTGTACACTTCCATGGGTCAACCGAAATTTAACTTACAGTAGCTGCTCTGTTCCCAACATCCCTTACTCAGCTTCTAATAGTTATTATACAGCCATTCCTAATTCTCCCATTTTCTGTTTCTTTATGAATTTCAATATTGATATGTTGCATTATTTGAGATTCACAAAGCAATGCATGTGAAAAATAAAACAAACAAACATGCAACTCAAAATAAAACAGCCTGCTAAGTTAAAATATTTAATATCTAACAAACAATCCAGCCAGTTATAGCAGCCACTCTAATACTGTAGCAGTCCAGCAATCTAGACATAGAAAAATGTTATAAAAAGTGGAGGCCTCCATTGGTGGTGGAAAAGAAAAATAATGGTGTGTTTTGCTGCATTATAGAAAGTGGTGTTAGTGGCACAATGGAGAGAGCTAAAATACTCTTCCAAGTTTCCTTTTTTTACATCTATAGAAAGAATATGAAATAGAGGTACTTTATACATCTAAGGGCACTTATGATAAGTGGCATTCTTTAAGATTCATATGAAGTTTAAATATAGTGGTTTAACCATGGTAATTTTATGAAATTTTATTATATGGTTCTAAAATGTCTGATATGATGTCTGAAAGCAACAGAAAAAGAAAAGTGAAACAGGAAAATAAGATAGAGACACACAACCTGAGGCTACTGTTCAACATTTCATCAGCATGAATAAAATAAATTAGCTTTCTGTCTTAGTTGGGGAGAATCATCTCGCATCATGATGCCAGAGTAAGGACTGTAGTGTATTTGGCATTCAACAAAAAAATAAAAGTTAATATGGGGTTCTATTTTTAATAGAATCCCCATATTTTTTTCCTAATTTTCCCATTTCTTTAAGTAGCTCCATGAGAATGAGGTATTTTATTTTTGAATCAATCCACCTTGGAATAAGATAAAAATGGATGAAAGCACTGAAAGAAACATAGAAAGATGCTAATATGAAGCTGGATCATTAATTCAGTGACGTCTATCTTATCAATATCAGTTCATTCCAGAATAACAGGCAAGGATTTTCCCATCTGTATCTATAGAGTTGAACTTGATTGTATGTTGTTTCTCTCCCTTCCCTGCTGCTCAACAGAGACTTTTTGCATCAATTTGTATTCTCTTATGTTATTGCTGAGAATCACTAGAGCAGGATGAAAACTATCTGGGCAGCCTTTCTTTAATCTCCTCTAGACTTGGTAGAGTAGCTCTTTGCCTCGCTTGAGGTCAAAGGTCATAGTTTCCCCATTGGAACAGATGTTCTCAGACAAAGAAAATCAAAGGAAGGCTGTTGAGGCAGAACTCAAGTATAGAGGGCATATCAGCAATTGAAGGGGAAGGAAACCTTACAAGATTGTCATCACTATAACAATGACAGCTCACAAAAACTCAAAACTGTTCAGAATGGGAATATCTCTATCCTTAGTTTCTAAAAACAGACTTGCAAACAACTGAGTACTCCTTAAGAGATATTTCTTTTGACCAGGATTTCTGCTAGGCATTTATCTAGCATTTGTTAATCTAGCATTTGTTCACTGGTACTGTATCTTCGTTACTGTATTTTCGTACAGTATCTGTATCTTCGTTATTTCATCTAAGTACCAATTTAGTAGAGTCTTGTCAGTGATCAATGTTCCACATAATGATGGCAGTAATGGCTTTGCTATCTTTAAAGTATATATGGTTAAGTCTTGAATTCGGGTCAGATCCTAAGTGTTGCTTCAGTGTGAAAAAAAATATATTATGGCACTTCATTTTATTTTGAAAGAGTTTAAGTCATTGAGCAGAGAATAGAATAAACAGAATATTTATTATTGTCACTGACTAGAATTCTAAAAATAATCAAAGAAATAAACAGTTTTTATTTCAAATAAAATAAGACAACATAAAATTGTAGGTAGGTTACTGGTGAATCAGAACATGTCAAGTTTCATAGAGGGTGTTACAAAATCTAGCCACTTCAAGACAGCAAGAAGTTTACTAATCTGACAAAGTAACCATACATGAAATAAATCTGAATTGGTTAGGTATTTCCTCAGATAGGTGAAGCAAGTTGCCAGTTCCTTGTCACAGGTAAAGAATTACAGGATATGTGAGTGATTGATTCAACAGAATTTTTTTCCAAAAGGCCACTGTCTTGATTGTAAGAATTTGTTTTACAATTTGAAATCAAGAAAAGCTGACAGAAAGACATTTTAATGTGCTAATGTTTGGCCTCTTTAAAATTTAAATATGCTACCAGCCCTTGGAAGATAGATGTAATTTTTAGCTGGGCAGGACTGGTGTGCTCCTCAGTCAATGAATCTTAATCTGCATGAAATAGTAATCATGTAAGAAGATGATTTAATTGGTATTTATTTATACAGACCTCTACTATTTGCAATAGAAATGCAACACATAGACCACATTGGAAGCTCTGTTCACCATTTTTGAGACTCCCACAGGCCAGTAAGTGATGATACAGAAATCTGGTGGCAAACCTGCAATTTTCAGGTTTTATTTACGAAATGGTATTTTTAGATTTACAAAAGCAGTATTTAAAGCACCCTCTGTTCCAAGAAATCAAATATATAACACCTGAAAATTTCAGCTCTGTTGTCTCTAATCATTGTACCCTATCACACACACCCCTTATCACTGAGGCAAAAAAATAAAAAAATAGAGGAATGCTGTGCATCCATAAGATAAAAGAAAAATATACACCTTTTGAAATTAGTGGCACAATTCATGATGTCACACCCCCCCCCCCCCTCAATCTCAATCTTTCTCTGAATAATCTCATATTATGGAAAGATTATTGTCCATCCACTGATTAATGATCTACTCTTTAGGAACTTTGGCAATAATTCTTTCCTATTCAATTTTTTCTCTTATTGTTGGAATGTGAATTTATATACTGTATTTAGAAGATGTGTAATTGAAACTTTTTAGTTTGGAAAAGTACCTAACAGATATAAATCTTTAGATACTATGGTGAAATTTCAAGTTTCTGATATTCTCTGTACCACCTTTGAAATTTTTTTCAAAGGCCATGCAGAAAAAACAGAAAATGAAAGAAAACTGCTTTTTTAAAAAAAACATCCAATAATATATTTCTGCGGATCAACAACAACCCTAGTACTTTGACAAAATGCTGAAAATTATATCTATCAATAGATATATAGACTCAGAAGTTCAAATAAACTTCCATATTTAGTAATAGTCTACCTACAATTACCAGGACATGAGAACAAGCTACAAGCTACATTTCTTCAGCAGCACCTGCAAAGCCACTGTTGAATTTTTAATTAAAAAAATAATCTAAATAAATCTCTATTGTTAAAATAAACCAAAAAGATTCCCAAACTTTTGTGGACTTTAAACTGAGATAGTTTTAAGAAGCAGGAAAAAAAAATATAAGAAATAATTTACAGAGCAAAGAAAAGGACTAATTAGGCTAAAGGACTAATATCTTCATTTGTCCTCTTTATCTCATGTATATCTCCAACATGAGTAGCTGCAACAGAAGATCCAAAATATCAAGAAACAAGATTCAGCCCCACAACATGCGTCTGAATTATAGGCATTTTGTCTAGGATTTTATCTTATGAATGATATATGATGGGGAAAAGGTGGCAGGAAAGATTTTAATCCTCCACCCCACCCCGCATCGTATTATGAAGCTATCTCTGCTCCTAATCTGTATTCAGTTATTTTTTTAAAATATATATATATATTATGCAGCATTATAATTTTGATTAACCAAATAAAGAATTGATTGTATCTGCACCAAATGTTTAGTAAAGGAAATGGTCTGCATTTCTATTTCCCTTTTAATCCCTAAGAGACCATAAAGAGCTGGGTGACGCAAATCTATATGGATTCTCATTCACTCCCACTACTGAGACCTCAAAAAAAGCAGGCATTGCTGTAATTAAGGGTAGGGAACTGTTTGTATTTATTTGGCTCTCAGAAATCAGGTTGGATACTATCAACCTTGGACATTCATATTAGAATTTATTTAAAAGGCACAGAAAACCCCTGATGGACATCAAGGGCAAATAATAGCCTGTGAAACACAAACATAATTTAATGTTGTTTTGCAAGCTATGGCTCACATTGTATGATCCTAAGATGCTCGTATCACAAAAAGGTTGAACTTCATAATTCATGAAAAAGGAAAACCTCTTCTTTGTTAAAGAAATCAAGAAGAATTATACCGGTACATGAATGTGTGTTTACTCATGCAAATGGGAGCTGACAAGAGAGATTCATTTGGCATTTTGTTTATATTTTATTTTAAATTTCAAACCTGTAAATGCAGACAATATCCGATTGCCAGTTAATGGGTAAGATGGCTAGCAGTGTTACAGTGGTACTGGCAACCTTAAAACAGGCATAGGGCAACTGCCGGAATCCTGACAAGTGCTTTATAAAATATTTTCACTGTGTCAAATAGGGATTGAATTTGAAATTTATTTTTTTTCCTGCAACGGAATATTTGAGAGCTATCTAAGGTGAGAGCCTCTGATGTTATAATTTGGTAGTACATATAACCAAAGAGAGAAGCAATCTAAAACTAGGGAGAAATTTCTTAACGGTGAGAGCAATCAACCAATGGAATAGCTTGCCTTCAGAAGCTCTGGTACTCCATCATTGGAGGCGTTCAAAAACAGACTGTATGATATGAAATGGTACAGGGTTTCCTGCTCAAGCAGGGAGTTGGACTAGAAGATCTCCAAGGTTCCGTCCAACTCTGGCAAATTTTATAAAACTTTTTATGACAAATATTATCATAATACAAAATGTCATAAAGCATTTCCTGTGCTGACTCTGTTTACCAATTTTTTCAGTGAAGGCAGTACATTGGCAACTCTGTCAATGTTGAAGTCTTTGAGGAATCTAGTAAGAAAATTTTGCTAGAGGTCATGTTAGGTTGATTGTAACCAATCATCAATGAGAGTTTTCTTTTTATTTAACCTTAGTACAGAAGAAAATAATATCATGTACAACTAAGATTGCTGTGAACAAAGGCCTTTGGATAGTTTTGTAGTTCAACAAATCTATCTGAATAAAAATCTGTGCAATAGAAAAAACTATTTCATGTACAGTATTTTGTAATAAATGTCCTTTTATTAGAACTTACAATTAATTAAAGATTGAGTAATTTGATGAAAATTTAAAAAATCTCTGTTATTATTTAAGAGAGCTAAAATCATTAATGAGGACATTGCATGGAACAGATTACTACTTGTGTTGTGTTTTCTTATGCTATTTCATTTACAGTATTTAAATTGAATAAATAAATAACAAACTTACCCAAGTTCTTTGATCAGGCATTTGGAACTGGGAGCAAAATTGAAACAGAAACAACAGATTATTCCTGCACTTGGATTCATTATTGCATTTAATGCATTGTTCATGTCACAGTAAATATCACTTTCAAGTGTTAAAATTCTTTCTTTTTGCTACAGGGACTAACATGGTCACCCTTCTAGCAAAGGTCACTTACAATCTGCAGAGACATTAGCTGTCATGCATCAGCAACAACCATGATGATGGATTCTCTAAAGCAGATGTTAGAAATTTGGTTCATAAATAAGAGGATAACTGGATGAAAGACAAGAGGAAGCTATAACAAAAATGGCCATTTTAAAATCTACTTGTGATTTGAAATCTAAAGCTTGTGAATTTCTTCTAAACTCTAACCTCTCTGTTCTTTTAAACTCTAATGTCTCTGTTCAAATAATTTTCTTTTTTATATATTATATTTTAATAAAAGTTTTAGCTGTTACAGTAAAAGATATTACAAATTAAACTAACTGTTTAGTTTTAACAATTACATGATATAAACATTGGATCAATGGGTAAATTGTTTAGGAAAAGAATCAACCTTTACGTCTGTGAATGTGCATTATTAAATATATCTTAATATCTCTATGTATATTATCATATTATCTAAACACTGAGCCTCCCTCTAGACAAATTGTTTCCTGAAATGAAAAATAAGATGTTATCTGCTCCCACAATGCATAAATCATTCTAATTAGCTTAGAAGACACCGTATAAATTCAGTTATACTAATAATTTTGTCTTCCCTCATAATTTTGTATTCTGAATACCACAGCAAATGAAATGCTACTTGAAGCCAATGCTTCACTCTTTTTAATGATCGAGATGGCTCTGATTAAAATAAAGAAAGAAATTGGAAGAAATTCTCCCTTTGCAACCAGCCATAATCTCACTGTACTCACACTGTATTCTATTAGACAGAGGTGATTCAGGTTCTGACCAATTCTGGAAAACTAGTAGTGGAAATTTTGAGTAGTTAGTAGAACCGGCAAATACCACCCCTGACTGGAGATTTTACAGTATCCTTCCCCTCCTATGTTCACCAAGAAATGCCCATAGAACCGGTAGTAAAAAAAATTGAATCCCACCACTGCTACTGAGAGAAAATAAATAGATGCAAACAATTTGATAATTATTATAAGAGTGGAATGGTGTATTTTCTTCCATAAGAGTGGAATGGAATGGTGTATTTTCTTCCATTCTTTCTGTTTGTTCCCCTTTCCCCAAATAGTCATCCAATTAGAATGAACTGAATGAATTAGACCCCATTTCTGGTTTCTTTGGTGTTTTTTTTTTCTTTACTGATAAACAAACCAGCCAATTCAGATTTGCATAAAGACTTATTTTCTGACATTACTTATTGTTCACTTCTATTAACTAATACATATAAAATTTTAAATTATAATCCGGAACAGTTACATAATTTACGCTATGAGCCAACCCCCATCTCAACTCCAATTCAACTCATCAGCTGCTTGTGACACTTCCCTAACTTTGCAAATGTTTTATATTTGCTTGCTGTACTTTATGCTTCCGAGTGTTAAACAATGCAAGACTGCTTCATAGAATGTGAGTTGGAAAGAGATAAAGCAGAAGAGCAGATGTTGAATTTAACATAAAAAATAATAGTTTGTCGCAAAAGCAACTGCCTGCAAATGTTCCTGGATTGGACTGAAAGGTGAAAGCAGAAGCAGTATGCTCCATCCCATAATTGGGTAGACCACGCTGCCCTGATAGACTGGTCTCATCGGGAATAAAACATAGAAGACCAGATATATAAAAAGCTCCAAGAGCTTATGCAAAAAAAAACCCCAACAACAATGCAGGTAAATTAATACCAAAAACATTAGAAATTAGGACCAGCAGCAAGACTGAAAACCTAACACTTAATAAAGTATAATTACAGAGGAAGTTATTTTATTAGCATTTGATTAGCTTCTCATGTTGTGCGGTACTTTTCCCCAGGACAGAGGGGAGTCACATGTATATTTTATAATGTGGTAAGAGAAACTGTGAATGCTTTAAAATGAGTTTTTTCATAGTTGCTCTTCTGTATAAAATAATCCTACTGGGAAAAGAAAAAATCCAAAAACAATTTGGCTAAGAGAGGAGGTCCCAGGTCAAAACACTTCAAGGAGCTGACACACCTTGTCTTCCCTCTTTCATGACCACAGCTTGATCAATGAATCAAAATTCGCAAAAAGAACTTCAGCTTGATTTTCTCCCATGATATTGGTAAACTGGAAACCTTCCACATTGTTCTATTCAAGTCACAGAATTCCCCATTAAGATAACCATTACTGAGTATTCCAAGAGTTGATGTTCATATAGGAAAATGTCTGAGAATTCTGTGAAGCACCATTGGCACATCAAACAAACCTGTCACTCATCCCATTTCCTATAACCATCTAAAGGACACTCTGATTTCCATGAGATCTCCTAGTATACTGGAGGTTGAACTCTGATAAATAAATTGCTATCTGATACTTAGCTTATTAACCCAGAAAGAATGTTTTAGAGCTTAGGCAAAATATAATTTAATTGGTGCTATTTCCGATCTTATTGCTAGTATTGCTGTTTTATTGGTAGAAATGCAATTAGTTCCTGCCTTTCTTTGATTCATACTATAGAATCCCCATTTATGTTCAGATCAATAATGTCTAAAGAATGTGCAGACAATTTGTGACTGAATCAACCCCATTCATTGAACTACATGATCCAGCACTCTTGCCCAGCAATCTAGCTATTATAACACATTAATTCACACATTTACCTAGACTGTGATTGGCTGGTTTTGCACAGCACATTAAGCCATAAACATCCTTTTACAACTGGATCCACATTAATGCAAAATCAAATACAATGCATCATGGCTTACTGTGATTTAAGAATCCATTCACTGGCTTTCTTAATTGTCACACTTAAACGTCTATCTTACTGCATTACACATTTGTCAAAAATATTATTGAAAAAGCAACAGTTTTATATATTTTTCTACAAACAGTACAAAACAGGTAAAATACAAAATGGGACGTTGATTGGCAACTATAGAAATGGCAGGCAAAAGAAATATCTATAAAGAATCCTTCATTTTATCTATATTATGCTACCTTTCTAGGTATGTTTAGTAGCATTGGCTACTAAACATTTCTAATTTATTTAGTTCAATAGTTATTTCTGTCTTGGTTACCTGAGGCCAGAATTCTGGAAGAAAGTATGAATTTTTTTTTAATCATCTACCCATTACTAAGTTTCAATCCAAGCCATTATTTACTTACAGCCAATAAGTGTGAAAGGAAATTTGAGTATCAAGCTGTACAACTTTTCATAATATAAAATGGTACAACTTGCTGAAGTCTATGGTTGCTGGCAACCTGACCCAGTTCGGTCTGATGACCATGGCTCTGATTCTAAATTTTAAAAATCTAATTCTTTTGTTAGGCTGCTACATTAATGCAGTCCAGAAGTAGCCACATCAACTCAATCAGACAAAAAGAGGCAAACTTATGGCAGTACAAGATTACATTAAATGCACAAGAACTTACAGATAAAAGCTACATGCAGCACTGTTTTTTTTAAATATAGCGCATAGAAGCAGAATAGCACTTCATGGTTTATGTCTAAACTGATGTATCTGCTTATGACAAAGCTGTCTTCCAATTTTTATTCTTTAGAAAATGCAATAACATCAAATACAGAATTGATTCACTATTCCAGGGTCTGAGACTTGATCTAACTCTGCAAAATCTTAGGAGATGCAAATGGAGCATGGTATAGATTCTAAACTTTAAAGACTTTAAGAAACAAGAAAGGCTCTAGTATCATTTAAAGGTTGGCTAATGCCTAATGTGGTTTTAAATTTTCTCCTTATAATTTTTTAAGTCCAACAAAATACATATTTGGGTACAGCCTAAATGACAGGGTGTTTTAGAAAGAACAGCTGCTATTTAGCCATATCATGACACCAAGTATAATGCAGGCATTTGACAGTTGTCTAAATTACGTTTGTAATCTTCCTGCAAAAACATCATGAAGATTAAAACAATGCTATATGAAAGGGTTTTATTTGTCTCGAGTCACTAAAAATGGCCTTTTAGGAAATCTGACCTTGACTAAAATTCCAGTTGTTCCTGTGCACCTGCGCCTGTGAATCAACATATCTGTTTACAATCTTAACACTTTAATTATATTTAAAAAAATACTTACTTGTGGATGAAATAAAAACCCTGGAGATGGTCTCAAATATTTTTCCTTTAAAGCTTCAAGTGGATCAGTTAACTTTCTTTTCTCTACTCTGCAAACATTAAAATGAGAATGATGTTGTCATGATTCAATCAAGATGGATAAATACTGGATAACGGAGAAGATTTTTTTTAGTGCCACAGATGAAAGATAAAGAGGAATCATTTTTTGTCAACACAAGTTTATTGCAGGTAGTCCTTGACTTAGGACCACAATTGAGCCCAAAATTTCTGTGGCTAAGCAAGGCAGTTGTTAAATTTTTTTACCTTTTTTGCCACAATTGTTAAAGAAATCACTGCAATTAAGTCAAACATTAGTATCTTTAAATAAATCCAGCTTCTCCCATTGACTTTGCTTGATGGAAGCCAGCTGGGAAGGCTATAAATAGTGATCACCTGACTCCAAGGCAGTGCAACTGCCATAAATACATGCCTGTTGCCAAGTGCCCAAATTTTGATCAGGTGACCACAAGAATGCTGCAATGGTCACAGTGTGAAACTGGTCATAAGTCTCTCTTTTTTTAAAACACTGTTATAACTTTGAACGGTCACTAAATGGATGGTTGTAAGTCAAGGACTACCTGTATAACAAATAAATAGATAGTGAACATCCTGTAAACCAGCCTCTCCACACATGTGGAGGGCACCAGGTTAGAGAAGGCTGCTTTAATTTATACTAAAGAACTCACTGAAATGTTGATAATTTTATATATACATGTAAGAAATTGGAACTGAGCATAATTTAAAGATGGCAATTATACTATCAAATTACAGAGCTAAGGAGGATACTTTTAATGTGAAATAACCTTCATAACTGAAACCAAAGGAAAACTAGATTGATCCCTTATTTTTATCATCATTATTATCACACCCAATTCTGAGATACTCAAAGAGTATTCTGAATATATCCCACTCAACTGAATAAAGACTCAACTACCAGTCACATTGTTTTCCTCCAAACAAAATGATTAATTCACCGCACAGTTCTTCCAAGCTTTGCTAATCATTTGCAGAGCAAGAAAAAAAAATTGTTGCCAGATGTTGATTACAGTTAAATGATTAAACAATAAACACCACTGTTACCAACATCTACAAGTGCTATGTTACGGAAATAAAGAGACTGATGGAAGAAACATAACTAATTTCACTTGCATGCTATTTAGAAATTAGGTCTGAATTCCCAGAATAAATATCTAAAAAAAATGAAAACAACCAACTGAGAGTCTGTATCCTTATTCATAATTTCAGGTTAAAGTGAGGATAGATTCGGTAGATTAGATAGATTAGGCAGGCAGGCAAGTAGGTAGGCAGATAGATAGATAGATAGATAGATAGATAGATAGATAGATAGATAGATAGATAGATAGATAGATAGATAGATAGATAGATAGATAGATAGATAGATAGATAGATAGATAGATAGATAGATAGATAGATAGACAGACAGACAGACAGACAGACAGACAGACAGACAGACAGACAGACAGACAGACAGACAGACAGACAGACAGACAGACAGACAGACAGACAGACAGACAGACAGACAATTGATGGATGGATGATAGATGGATAAATTAAACCAATCCAACAAATCATGCAGTGGGCAACCTTCTCTGATTTTTAAGGATATCATTAAAAGTTAAGGTCAAAATGAAGAAGACCTCTCAAACTGTAACTCTGCATTAGAAATCAGCTTCTTCATCTGCTTCTTCCTTTGGGTTATAAAGGAAGAACAGATAGTATTGTCTGCTTATTTACTGAGAACCATCAAGCAAGTGAAATCAGGTTGAAAAAAAGATGAGGAGCAGGAATGGGTAAAGAAGTCTGTTGTACTGAAAAACACTGATGGTAATTTACAGAAGGCCTTCCAGATATAGAGCTAATACTGAATAGTTCACAGCCTTTGCTTAACTTCTTATAGTATGCTAGGATGTGCCAAATGGCTACGTAGATTCTCAGTCATCCATTTGAGACAATTAGGATGTGGCAGCACATTATTTGGAAACCAGCAAATATTTTTCAGATTTATTTTTACTCCCTTCTCTCTAGATCACTGTTTTTCCTCTTTTGTTCATTAATATAGATATATGCAAAATTGAAAGATATACATGTAGATTTTTCATGAGTAGTTCCCCATTTTTGAAATGGGATACAAGACTATGACCCATCCAGCTTGACTTCTTATTTATAAGGTAGGAAGTATTTCTTGCAATAGCAAACCTGGAAGGACAAAATTCATTTTGTTGTATGAGAAAAACCATGAAAAAAAAGGAAAAAAAAAGAATTCTATATTGGAAACCCAGAAAAAAAATCTATTTAGATGCATGTGCTGGGGGGGATGGTTCCCACCTTCTATGATTCTTATGTTTAATGAAAGTAACTCCCAGAATTGCTCCCATTAAGGGCAGAGGGAATTCTGACAGTTGTAGTCCCAAATCATCTAGACAACATAATGTTGGAGAAGGGTGTCCAATGAGATGAATGGATGGAGGAATGGAAGAGTGGGAGGGAAGGAGCGAAGGAGGAAGGAAGAGAAAGACAGAGAAAGAGAGAAAGAGAAGTAGATGATGTGGTTAAATCCTAAACAGTTGAATAAATGAAAAGTTCAAAAAATTTAAAAAAATTACCTTCAAGGTTTATGCATATTTTTGAGATATAGTCAGCACTATATAAATTGACCTAGTTTATAAGTAAAATCCCATTGTTAATAATTTTAAAAGGAAATCAGAGGAAAATTCATATATAAACAATCAGCCATTCTGTTTAGGAGATTCTGCATTTTCTTATATATTCTTGGAGTTCAAACTGATTTTAGCACAATAAACAATCTTACTATGAGATTTCATTAGAATTGTCATGCAGATTCTTCTGACATCAGCTGTATATTCTGCATAGCAGATGGGGACAAATACTTTCCAATAACTACAAACAAATAAAGACAGAATTTTACCCTTGGTTTCCACGTTGGGTTGCTATGGTACAATGTGTTTTGAGTTCTTGGGTGAAACGCCTTTGATTGCAGTGAAGGTTGACATTTCTAGTTTGCAAACAAAAGCAGAATTTGACTGCCAATTTTTAAACACATTCTTTTTCCGAAAATTATTTAAAAATAAAACATTAACTTGCACTAAGGTAAGAAATATCTAAGGTTCATTTCATATAGCAACTATTTCCTCAATTTTATGATACTAAATGACTTGAGGACCCCGGCCATTTTGACAACGTGAGACTTCAGAAACCAAACAATCCTTACAAGTGAGTTACCTGTAAATGGGATCCATAAAGAAAGGAGTAGGTCTTGCGTGTTGTAAGGAAATATCAGAGGATTTCCTTGATTCAAGATCCTGGTCTCCTTTCTTTCCCCCAAAAATGTGGTTCTTCCGAGGCTCGATCTGTTTTGTGCCAGTGGCTCGACTTCTGGTGCCCATGCTCAAGTCTAGAGGTTGGTCCTGGCTGGCCACTGATGAAACGGATGTTTTTGAAGTTACAGGAGTAAGTGGTTTCTCCTCCTTACGTTTAGTGGTAAGGTCAAAGGGAGACTCGGAGGTTCCCTTTAAAGTCTTCTTCCCTTCTCCTGGAGATTGGGGTTCCATTTTCAAAGGTAACGATCTCAAGTCTCTATCAGGAAATGGATACATTGACTGAGAGAATGCTGGAAAAAATGGGAGGGGAAACATGGAAGGGTAAGGTAAGGCTCCGACTTTTTTGTCCTGCAGCCCCACAAGTCCTGTTGAACCAAAGTATTTTTCAGCAATAGAGGCAATGGCTTTTATAGAATCATTCACAGCTCCTGACACCGCAGTTTGTTCCTCTAAAGATGGTGAGAAGGTGGAATGATTGCTGTATTCTTTCTTATTATTTACGGAAGCCAAATTCTGCAGAGAGTTTACTTTGTCTTTGAACAGTTTACCATTTTCTTTACATTTCTCTTTATCGCTTTCAAGATCACTTTCGAGATCAGAGCCAGAGGTGGTCTCCAGGTCACTCCCACTGGGGGTACTGACATCATCAAGGTCACTACTCTCTGACTGGTCACTGATCTTTTCATGTGGCCTCTCTTCAGAGGACCTCTCTGGTTGAAGCTCCAGTGGCTTATTTTCACTTAGGTTAGATGGGTGTTTATTTAGTGCCTTCAGAATCTCCTGGGTAGCTGGCAATGTCTGAGGATGTGTCATGAGGGGACTTTGATTTTTGATTGTTTGATCTGTGCTTGGAAGTCCTTTAACAGGAGAACTAGCAGGTATCAAAGGTGGCCTGTGATACAAGCCTGAAGGAAACAGGCCAGGGAAGCTAAAAGAAAATCCAGGAGCTGTTGGAAAGGTAAGACCAGCAGGATGTCTATTGGCGCCAAAATAGTCAGAAAGGCCTGGATTTGCATGAGTCATATTAACCATGGAAGATTTATCCATAGCTGGGGTTCCAGGAAGTGATATGCCTTGGCCAAAAAATCCTCCTGCAGCAAAATGGTTCTTGCCCTCACAAAACCTCCTGTGCTTATTTAAGGAAGACGTAGTGCTGAACATTTGTCCACAGTCTTTGCACTTGATTTGGGTTCTGCAATCAGCATGCATACGCTTATGACGGCAAAGGTTTGAAAACTGAGTATAGGATTTATGGCAGACCTCACCTGTGTGTAAACAACAACAACAACATATCTCAGGATTGATGGTAATTTTACTCTTCCCCAGACATTTTTTAATCCCATCCCTCTGTTTTACCTCAGCATCTGAAAAAGTTTTACACTTCCAGAGGTCACTAGAGCTCAATCCTACACTTGCTTATTCAGAGCTAAGACCTACATTTATTACCTACATGCAAGGACAGCTATTGCAGTATTTGGGCTGTAATTTTAGAGAGTTGTCTAAGTAAAAATTCCATTAAGCTCAAGATATGAATAAACATATATAAGATTGTGCTATTAGTAATACCCGGTAGATGAATCTAAGAGTAGGTATCCTATCAAAACTAGTCCCAAATTCCAAAAAGGAAGAATATGGTTAGGGTAAATACAGTGAAAAGCATAATAAAACATCAACTCCAATAAAGTAATTGTATTCACAGCTATTAATTTGCAGAAAAATATCTGCATATTGTAACCTGGTGCAATTGTTTATAGTATAACTGAATAAGATATTCATAAATTCACAAGTGCATTGAGCTTTGCATGATCACCAATGCCTTAAGATGTGATACTATTAAATAGAACAAGTCTTGAACAAGACATAGTAACAGAACAAGATTTTATTTTTATCCATGCTTGCAGGTTGCATGAACAGCTCTATTATTTGACCCATTAATCTGCATATGCAATGAAGCTGTTTTTTTTTACCCAAGATGCATAGTTTTATTATTTGCCTCATTCATCTGCATAAGCAATGAATCTGATTTTTACCTAGGCATCAGCCTGTCATCCTCCCACCAATTTACACAATTCTTATACCAGTGGATTAGTTATCCAATATAAGCACTATCTTACATGACCAAGAAATATATATTAATGCACATTATAATGTTAGAAGATTGGCTGTGTTTATGTACCAAAACTAATTTTTAGAACACCAGGAAATATGAATGGTTAGTAACCCTGGAACTTGGAGTTGGCTTCAAAATCAGTTTTAAAGAACGCCAGCAAGATCTGCACAGAATATTGTAACATGGAAATTATATTGTTCAGGGTGCTAGTGATTCCACTTCTCTCCTCTTGGCGTCTGTCTTCCCCCAAGACTTAGCTAACCCTCTGTCACTACTCAGAATGCTCAGTCTCAGTTGTTCTTCTTTATTTATATTTTATTTTTTTCTGTGTATCCCAAACTATGCCCTTCTGATGCATGGATGGCAGCAGTGTGACCAAATGCAAACAAGGACAACATTTAGAAAGGGCCTTTCACTTCATCTAGCATTAAACTAAGTACAATGCAAATCAGTAAAGAATTTTCAGGAATAAAGGAACAGCAACTTTGTCCTGTGAGTTGTTACTCTCCAGAGAGTACTGATGAATACCAATAGCATAAGGACTTAAGACTTATAATACCATCCCATACTGCTTTACAGCATTCTCTGGGAAGTTTCCATTCTCAGCATATTTGCCCCAACAACCTGGATCTACATTTTACTGATCTCAGAAGGATGGAAGGCTGAGTCAACCTAGACCCCCATCAGGACTGGACTCCTGACTGTGGGCAGAATTTGCCTGCAATACTGCATTCTAACCACTGCGCAACCGGGGCTCAAGCTAGAAAGCAGAGGAATTCAGGTTGCAATCCTACTTACACAGGAGTGAGCCTCATGCTACTCAATGAACGGCGCTTCTTAGGATTGTATTGTCACCATCTCAGTCTCAGAAGCTGGGATAATTATTTTCTTTCGATATTAAAATCCAACAACTTCCAGCAAAGAAGAACTGGACAGAGTAATTTTTTTTAGTAAACTGCCTACATTAGAGGCTCTTGCCCTTCACACATCAAAGCCATATAACAATGTACATTGTGCATTCCAAGACGCTCTTAACAATTATTTTTGTGGTTTCAGTCAGACTGACATAATTTACAATGGCTCTATTTTAAGCCTGTAAAAGGAAACTGAATTGAATGTATCTCATCCTGAACTCTTGGTTCCCATGAACTGTAATCACGTCCTCTCACTTCCACTCACCACTGTTGCAGATACTAACCTTCCTGCTCTTATAATGCTTACCCTTGAGAACCTGCCTGCTTGTTGTCTGCCTTAAATGTTTATCCGTAGAGTTATCTGTTCCCATCATAACAAGAAAGATATCTATTGTTTGAGAAACTCCCGATTCCACCTGTCTGGCTCGGATGGGCTGCCTTGGCAATCCACATCAGACAACAACTACAGCAACAATTGCAAATTGGCTGTGGGCCAATAAAAATGTACAATTCAGGAAAAATGTTATTCCGATTTGTCAGGCCAGTGTTCCTGTATTATATCTTTCATTCATGAGGAATGCTCTAATTAAAGAGTGCTTTCTTAAACCTTATTAGCATGAAGATTGTGAAATGAGGAAAGATGTTTCTTTTACTCTGGAAAAAAGCAACAACATCGTGGCAAAAGTTCTGGGATTTATCTTAAATTAAATTTGTTGGACCACTGAGTTTACATTGATTGCTTTGGAAACCTAGTGCCCAGTATACTTTACACAAATGGCCTTCCATTAGGAATAGTAACCTGAACTGTCAATTCAAGATTGCTATTGCTTTTTATGGCACTAATTCAAGCATATAAATAAACACATTTGTCTTAAGGCACTTACACTACTGAAATTAGATAGATCTCAGTCAGGGTTATTTGTGCACAGGATTCCCACTATATCCTGATTTCCGTATTTATTTCCTTTCTAATTTAAAGAGCCAGGGCTAATTTACATACAAAAAATCATTAACAGCATGTAAATATGTAATTGCCTTTATACCCAACAATGGGGGATAAAACTAAAACTAACTATAGCAATGTAACTTGCTCCAGTAAATAGTCCTAACAACTTCCACAGGAAGAGAAAATCAATTAGCAACACAAGTATTGCTACATTTATGGCCTTAAAGTCTGTTGCCCAATTAGCAGCTCACTGATGTGAGAGGAGAAGAATGGGGCCTCTTAAAGCTTCCATGAATAATCTCCAATTGTTTCATATAAGCAATGAAGGAAGCTTCTGACAAATAATTTTGTTTTTCTACTAATGAAAGAAAACGGATAGGAGAATTAGCATGCAATGCTACTTTGGTTGCATACTTCTATCACCATGCATTTGAACTATTGCAATGTGCTCTACATGGGGCTGCCCTTGAAGACTATTCAGAAGCTGTAGATGAAATCCAGAATCCAGCAACACAGGAAGTTATGGGCATGCCTTGGTAGAGTCATATAACAGCTCTGCACTGGTTAGCAGTAGTGCTTACTATCTCCAAAGCCCTTCATGGCATAGGACTTGTTATTTGTCTCTACAGTCATATAAAATCTGATACTGTTGGTCTATCAATTAAATAATACCATCTGAAGAAAAAGCGGGGGTTTTGATCATAATAATTGACTACTGGAATGAATTTCCCAACCCCAAAGGTTCATATGATATGACCCCCCACTTGGATGCTATTTAGATGAGTCATGAAGACCCCAGCTCTTTTCCCAAACCTTTGACTGTAGTGGATATCAAGTTCCTTCTGGGTTGTCTGACTTGTGAGTTGATGATCATTTTCTCCAGCTGTATTTTGCATTATGCAATTGTTTCATTTTGAATTTTACACATTGTATACCATTCAGAGTCATAATGGAATTGAGCCACTTATAAATAAAATAATAACATGCCCAACAGCACCTAAATGCTCACAAATGTATGTGGTATATCAAAGAAAGTCAGACATTTTTTTGTATGTTAAACAACAGCTACATTCGGAATGAGTGAGGTAGCAAAAAAAAAAGTAGGGTGAAGAAGTAGCTATATGAGCTCATTCTTACCCTGCATGGGTATTTTCCTAAAATTCTCCTTGTACAGATTAGAAAATTCTGGAAGTAGAAATACGCATGTCCGGAAGATTGGTTGCTTCTTTGTTGACTTTATATTGTAGCCACTTCTTCTCTAACAATTGTCCCAACACATACTTTACTGCATTTATTGCCTATCATGAAATGAGACAGCCTGATGTACAATTTATTTATATCAATGAAAGTAAAAAGGGTAAGAAAGACCTAAAGCTCAAAACAAAGCCCAGAAATTGGTTTTAGGAAAAAGAGCTTGGGTGCCACAGATTGCCAACTTCTATAAAAGCATTAAGAATTTCTTAAATGACTCAGACCATATGTCTTAGAAGTTTACAAAGTAATAGTAATTCTTCTTTCTCTACCCTACTCTAGTAACCAGACTCTTAAAAGAAAAAAAGATATAAGATAACATAAATATAAATTCCCACAAATCAAAGAAAGTTTTGAACCAGCCATGTTTCAATTGGGAGCTATATAGGATGGAAATGTCTCAAAGATTTGGAAACGAAAATAAGGATAGAATGATAGATGTAATCAATTAGCTCCTTTTCCAGATTAGTGCATAAATTCTAGTATTGTAAATCCCTACTGCACTCTATTTTTGCTCTTATAATTGTACTTTTTGACATGGCCATTCTGAGATTGTTATCATCCATTAATATCAATGGAATGTTCTGATTAACTTCCTATTCTGACAAAATCTGGATCCGTTTAGTTATAAAGCATTACTTTATAACCAAAGCCATGAACTAATTTCTATATTCAAACTACAATTGTATATTCTCCCTGAATAAACTTCTCTATTCTCTCTGCATGGCTTTAGCTTTAATGCCCAAGTCAGTTTATTTACCATCATCATTATTTTTTTAATTATCTTTTTTCCACATTATTTTACCATTATCTTTTCCCCACCATCTACTCAGTGTGTTTTAAACCATTTTAGGAGTAAAAACTCAGTGCAAGGTAAATTTTGCATATTTTCTGTTTATTAAACAAATGAATACTAAGTGTTGTTTTTAAGGTGTTTCAGTGTATTCTACCATGTGGTTTCTATTTAAGCGAGCTGCAGAGTTTTTGAACATAGGCGGTGTGTAATTGTATTGGTGAATTGGTGCTGGGGAGCTTTGCTCCCAAGTCAGGCTAGTATACAGTAATGAGAGACAGTTGCCATAAACAGACAGAATAGCAAGGCATACTGTGTGGCCTTTTTGTTAGGAATTAGATATCTCTATTTGAGGTGACCCTGTACCCCAGCCACAAATGCTCAGAAAATCCTGTCCTGACATGCAATCTTTAAATTCTTTTGTTCTGTAATTACATGGCAATTATTCATAATTGTGTTGAGCAGTTTCTTTTCCCTTGTCCATCATCCCCTGCATTTGAAAAATCACAGCCACTCTTTTAGTTACATCAGTAGTGGCAAAGAACACATTATTAAAGGTTAAAAAAAGAAAAGGGAAAAAAAGGAAGAAGTCTTTTCCAAGTGATTTAATTTGAAAAGCTTTTCTTTTTCTTTTCTTTCTTTCTTCTTTTTTTGCAATTGAAACTGCAGGGTATAAGTGTCCCCTATATGGCTAGAAGCTTTTGTTCAGCTAATTATTTTATTTTTACTAATATTAAAAAGACAACCCTGTGATCTTGGGCAAGGGAACACAAATCTTTAAGCAGCAGTCATAACTGGCTCCAGTTAATTAGGTTTTTGCTAGCTTAAATAAACCCGGCAGAAATAAATAAAAAAGGAACCATTTCAGGAGCAGACCGAAAACCTCAGAGGGATTCTTTTAAGCCATTAAAAATCATGTTGATATATTATTGAGACTTAAGGCTCACACAGATTTGTTCAACTGCTCCCTTGATGAATATATGGCATATGTTCTCGTATACTAAAGAAGTGGATTCATGAGATTCAGGAAGCTGAATGTTGGCTCTCAAGAGTTTGAACCTCAAGTCCCCAGGGGTTGATCTGAAATTGCAAGTTGGCCTCTCTCTCATTTAAAAATCGGCTTCCTGTTTGACCCTACACCTTCACGCAGATTGCGTTTGCATTTTCTGAGCCATCCGCACAGTGTAGCCAGCCTCAAATTTTGTTAACTGAGCCTGACTCGGAGGTTGAAAGATCTGGACATTAAGTAAAAACCACAGCATGCTGTTCAACTTGATGATGGAACAAAAGGAGCCAAGGCAGGGATTAGTAAGTATTCACATGATTGAAAAAAACCAACTTAAACTTCCCCATGGTGAGATACATCAAACTCTAGGAATAAGGTTGAGTCACTTTCTTCCAGATTGGATAAATCTGGGAAATTTCTCTTGATACATTACTGAAAAACATTTTGTAATTTTCTTTTTCTTTTTGTTACTAAAAAACAACCCCAAATCAAACTTGTAAGGCAATCAAACTTTTGTTATTGCTTCTTTTTAAGTCTGAATATTTTACTCCACTGACATTCCAACAATATGTAATATTTGTACAACTCTACTGGCTGGGGAATTCTGGGAATTGAAGTCCAGACATATTAAAGTCACCAAGGTTGGGGGAAAAAAAACACTGGCCTAAAAAACTAACCCGCTAAGTCTTTGCATCCAACAAGTCTAGTTTCTGCACAGCCCTAGTCCCTGTGCCTCACTTCCAGAGACTGGAACTAGTAAAATTTCAGTTGCCCATCTTTTACTTGGCTCTCCCTTTCTTGAGAGCCATATTTCTAGTACTCAATATTGTTGCTATCAACTTCCATATCTCACTTTCTTTAAATACTCTATCTCTTTAGTTCTGGTTTCCCAATAGCAGGAGGTTCTTCAACATTCAAAGCCTTCTATTTGTTTATTTTATTTTTAGATTTCTACAAGGCCACAACAATACAAAAACCACAACTGTACAAAACAATAAAGACAAAATTCCAGGTACAAAAGAGCATTATTAATGTTAAATATTAACACCATCAAATGTGAGAATATCACTTCCATAATACAAAAGATTAGAAATATCCTAAACACCCGAATTTAACTTCTAAAAATCTATCCTTTTGGTGCAATCTCTTTTCATCTCTGTCCTTTTCTTTAAACCAAGGTGGACAGTCTTCTGACCCCTGAAAGCTCCTCAAAATATTACATTCTGAACACAAAAGTTCAGAACTAAGGTCCAAGCTTGAAAGTAGCCATGTCACATTTAAATCATTCAAAGTCCAACCTAAACCAGACCCACCTTATTGTAGCATCTGACCCAAACTATTTTCTGACTTTCCCTGTAACAAAAATGTTAAGTGTGGTTGCTTTACTCCTTTTCTGATTCCTTTTTCTTTACACAATGATGCACAACTTACATCATTTAAAGCTTCCCTGAACTCAGGTGTTCTCAACTGTAAAATATTTTGCTCAGAAAGAATACTGCCATCAACATTTAGAAATGACTTGATGTTTATAATGATCCATCTTCAACAGTATGAGTATGTTGGTAGTGTTACAGATAGTCCTCTACTTACGACCTCAGTTGGGACCAGAATTTCCTTTGTAAGTTAGGATGTTTGTAAAATGAGTCATCATGTAACTGAACCCAATGTCACAACAATTTTTACCATGCTTGTTAAGTAAATCAAGCTTTCCTAATTGACGGTTTTTGTGGGAACATAGCTGGGAAGGTTGCAAATCATGATTGATGGATGCTGTAATTGTTTGATAAATGGAAGCCAATTGCCAAATACCCAAATTGTGATCACATGACTGCAGGTATGGTTCAACATTCTTAAGTGTGGAGACAGGTCATAAATCACTTTTTCTGAGGCCACTGTAATTTTGAATCCTTGTTAAATGATGGCCGTAAGTTGAAGACTATATGTATGCACTATAAACTGAAAACATTCCATCTTTTCTTTCTCTGTATTTCCTCCTTGTCAGAAATGGTAAAAGAAATCTAGACCATCTTACAGGGTTTTCCAACCTGTGTCACTTCTAAATGCTTTGGATTCCAGTTTCAGGAATATCTACCTGGGCTGGGAGCTGCTAGAATTGTAGCTAGAATTTCCACCCAACTGTAGAAGATGACCAGGCTGGGCCTGAGGGAGGAGTCAAATGCATCTCACTCTCTAGTCCCTTCATGCCCACAAGAGACCTAAGTCCAGCCAATCTTGAATTTTGTTGACTTTTAACTAGCACTAATTTACTCTGACCATTAGGAGTTCAGATTCTTGGAGTGGTGTCGTGGCCTAGAGGTGGAGCTCTCACCTCACAATCAGGAGGCTGTGAGTTCAATCCTAGGTAGAGGCAGATATTTCTCTCCCTAGGCACATTGAGAATATATCTGCTGAACAAAACTCTGCATTGGTGATAGAAAGGCATCTGGCCATTAAAACACTCTGCTAGCTCCATTCAATTGCCAAGACTCCACCCTGCATGGGATTATGGGGCCATTAAAAGTCAATAATGATGATTTAAGATTCTTGTAGAAAGCATTAGCATCAATAAAAGTATATTTGAACTGCCTGGACTCCTGATTTTCTGCGCTGACACAACACATTTGAAGGGTTCCAGCTTCATCAAAGACAAAAAGGTATTTAATTTGTACTGAAGACCCACTGATGGATATGATATTGACACTAAAAGTCATATGGTCCACTATTTGATTATAAGCTACATTCATGGAAACAACCATCTTCTCCCTTCAACCACTCAGTTGTATCAAATTTGAGCATAATTTGCCTTACTCTCTTCTCAATCAATGCTATATATTTTCTCCATTGTGGCCAGCAAAGCTATCCTATTACATGACAAAGAAGTCATTTCTATGTTCTCACTGGCAGTCTTATTCCATTGGTTTCTCCTTCTTCAGCCTATTCATCTCTTGATTTAGCCAGCCTCAACATCAACCTCTGCAGAATGTAGCAAGGGTGGGGAGCCTGTGGTCACCCAAAAGTACTGAGAGACCATTCCCAGATGGCCTCACATCAGCCATGTTGGTTTCACATCGGCCATGCTGGTTTTCTGTCTTTCACTGTGAGTTGCATTGTATTGGGGAGGAGGGTGCACTAAGGGAGGCTCAGCCAATCTCATTGTACACATGTTGTATACTGACAATAAAGGTTTGAATTTGGTTGGAATGGTTGAGAACTTTAATTTGTCTCAGCAGCTGCCTACTTTTCATTTAATAAAATATACTGTGTATTATTGTTTTTTTAAAATTGACTTATGCAAATTTAGAAGCAACAAATTAAAATGGAAGCTCTTAAATGGTAAGGATTTTATATCACCCTTATTCTCAATATGAACAGCCTATAAAAAGCTCTCATTTGATGAAGATTCACTTTTTCTTTAGGAAAAGATTGTCAGAGGCTCTCTGAGCTTATTGTGAAATTAGTAATAGCCTGGAGCAAATCCAGGGTTTTCAGTGGTTTGCTAAAGAGAAACTCACTTGGTGGAATCTTCTAACAGTTTATTAGTCACATCCACCAGTAGCTCTCCTCTTCTTCCTGGAGCTACATTAAGAACAATAAATAAACTTACAAAAGGTTCAAAGCACAATTAGACTTAGATCCAGGGAATGGTGCCAGAGCACACAATATAAAATGAAGTTATAAAAGTATTTCCAAAATTGCCCAAAGAATTTCAGATACTAAGAAGCTTCTGAACATGAAGCCAACCAAGAAGTGCAAAAGAGTTCTGTCTTCCATAAATGAGGACTGCTAAAAATACCCTGTGGTGAATTCTCACCCCCTCCTAATACAAAATGTAGCCATCACTGGCAGCTTCTCCTCACCTTGTGTTTTCCAGATGTCAACTGGGAATTGTGTGCAAGTGTATGACTAGCACAACTGGATAGCCACAAATTGAAAAAAGCAGAGACACTTATTCCACTGTGAGGGTTTTTGTACTCTCTGGGGTAGATTGTCTTCTTGCAGACATTTTGATGCACTGATTATATTGTCTAGTTTGGTAATGAAATATCTTCAAGAAAAGCACAGCTCAGAGTGGATTATAAAGAGCCTACAGTTCAACTCTTTGCTACAAAGATTCTAAGTAGCTGCACTGAATAGAGGCATGAAGTGAGGAGCATACATGGCCTCAATGACAAGGAGAGATAATCTGCCATGAGAGTATTAACCTCAGGTCTATTCATTTGAAGTTCATTCTTATGGGTTCCTTCTTTCCTTTCCTTGGTACTATGTCTTATCTTTCACTACTAATGCTGCTACTATCTCCACAGAAGTTACTCCTCACAATCTCATTTCATAGCTTTTGAGCTTCTTGAATTTCAAAAGAAAAGACTGAGATAGATTGTAAAAACAAATAAACAGGCTGCGAATATCCCATTAACTGGGATAGCCCTTTGGAACATTGTACCCTCTGATGTGTAATTCACACTCACCCTTTTGACTTTCCTGAAGCCTCTGCCAGATGGCCTGGAATCTCCAACAGGAGTGGACCATTATGGAGGTGTTGACTGAATTAGGAAAGACCTCCATCTCTCCCAGTGTATTTTGTGCTCCCCTACTGCCTATCGTTTAACAGTATTGATTAGTGTTGTTATTTTTTGTCTTATTTTAATTGCGTAGTAGTTTTAATGCTTGTAGGCAGCTGGGAGTTGTCTCTGGACAGGAGAGGCAGCACATAAATTTAATGAATGAATAAACAAACTACAGTATTGTATCTCTTTGAGAGTCATAAATACTTCTGATATCCAAGTGCAAATGAAGCCAAGAGTCAATTCACCTAATTTTTCTAGCACAAAGAAACAGATCAATTTTTCTTTTGCTTCTATGGATACTGTCAACACATGCCACTCAATAGCTTTGGCATACATTCAGTTTATAAAAAAATACAAATGTATGTGTTTGTGTTCAATTATTTGATAAAAAGTATGTGCAGAGAAATAAAAAATAACACTTTACAGGAAGGCAGAAAATTAAAATGACGTAGGACTAATGTGCTGATTCTATATATATAATAAAATTGCAGTTAAATAGCTCCAGATTCTCTACAAGTAACATGTTTACCCATCACAGTCTGCTCTTTGTGATTTTAATCATGGTGTGTTTGAAAAAGCTGGAGACAGTTTTAGAGGGGAATAAAGTAATCATGAATCACTGGACCAATTCCTGATTTGCTTTCCTGTCTTTTTAGTTGCTCTCATTTTGTATCTCAGTAGATTAGTTACAGTTTGAGTGGGTTAGGAAAAAAAATAGGAATAAGCAAACTTAATTGGGTTGATCAGGTCACAGGGGTGTCAATCAAATAAGCAAACCATGCGCTTTCACCTGGACAGCATGATAGTCTACAATTGCAGTCCAGCTGCAAATGATGGATTCAAATTGATTTACTGCAATAAAATAAATTGTGGCTTATTAACGGATCCTATGAGCACACTAGCGAATATATCCATTTATGACCTAGCATAATGTATGAACCCAGACAAAACCAAGTTATTTTCACCACTAACTGTAAGTCCATATAGCCACAAAATACTTCATTGGGTTGAGGAGAGAATGGTGTCTGAAGGGAATGGCAAAAAGGAGTTAGCTGATCTAGAACCCAGGGCATTAAATTTAACTCAAAACAAATCCTGTTTACATAGGATTAACTTAGTTGGATCCATCATAGGAACCACTTAAGCCCAATCAAATAAGCTATTCTGCAAACACAGTTGTCCGAGAAAGAAACTGTTAGAAACAATAGCTCAAATCAAATAGACTTTTCACTTACAGAATTCACTGACAAAACCCAATAGCACATCCAAATATTGATTGGCTAAATGCCATCTACTGCTACCTAGATAGCCAATAGGGTAAAAGACCTAGGAATGCTTACAAACTTGTCAATGGTCTCCTAATGAATGGCTTCATTAGGCCAGGGGTTAATCTTCAAAGACAAGTGATTGGCTCTTTTATTTATTTATTTAGCCTATTTATGAGCCAAGGTGGTGCAGTGGTTAGAGTGCAGTACTGCAGGCTACTTCTGCCCACTGCCAGGTGCCTGCAATTTGGCAGTTCAATTCTCACTGAGTCTCAAGGTTGACTCAGCCTTCCATTCTTCCAAGGTTGGTAAAATGAGGACCCAGATTATTGGGGACAATATGCTGACTCTGTAAATCACTTAGAGAGGGCTGTAAAGCACTGTAAATCATTATATAAGTCTAAGTACTATTGCTATTATGTAACCCAACAGTCCACCAAATCTGTTCCCAAAATGATTTCTTCTGCCCCAGTTGGTGGGACTGTGCACTGCCTGAACTTCTGGGAAGAAGAACTAACTGGGTTAATGCTGCTGTATGAATAGAGCCCATATTTTGCTCAAGGAGAAGAACAACAGTAGATGCTGAGCAAAGACTTACATATAAAAGGCTTGACACTGCTGTGGATATGTTTGTGCTGTTTGAGGCCTGAAGAAGTGGCAAATGTTTTACCGCACTCTGGACAAGCATGCGCACGAGCCCCAACATGCTGCGAACGAATGTGCCTCTGGAGGTTGCTGGGGTCTGTGAAAACCTGCTAGGAAATGAGTACTGATTAAATTTGAATGAGATTTGAATTCAAACCATTGCAAAACAAAAACGAAAAAAATCACATATGATCTAAGACCTTTCTGGAACCAAGAGACATTTAATGAGGGAGAAAGGGAAAGGGTTGTTTTGTGAATTCAGTTAAATCAGCAAGTCAGAAGATGGGAAAGGTGACCTTGAGGGCATGTCTATGGTTATTCATTTAAATTCACGTCAAGACCATTTCAAAGTCATGGCTTCCATCCAAGAAAATCCTGGAAACTAATTCTGTAATAGAACTAGGAGCTTTTTGCAGCAAATTGTCAATCTTCAGAAATCTACTGCTTTCTGGATCTTTAACAGGATGAGCAAATAATTAAATTAATACTCAGGAAGTCTCACCCACCTCCACAGACAGCCTTTTCTTCCTCTGTTTTGTTAAGCAGAAGAACTGTAATACAGGTAGTCTTCAACTTACAACCACAACTGAGCCCAAAATTTATATTGCTAAGTAAAAACATTTGTTAAGTGACCATTTTATGACCTTTCTTGTCACAGCTGTAGACTGAACACTGCCGTTGTTAAATTAGTAACACGGATGTTGAGTGAATCTGGTTTCTTGACTCTGCTTGTCAGAAAGTTGCAAAAGGAGATCACATGACCCTGGGATACTGCAACTGTCATAAATGTGAGTTAGTTGTCAAGAATCCAAATGTAAATCACATGACCATGGGGATGCTGCAACGGTCATAAGTCTGAAAAATGATCCTGCCCTTTTTTCAGTGCTGTTGCAATATCAAATGATCAGTAAGCGAACTGTTACAAATCGAAGACTACCTGTACTGGAAGATCAACAGTCTTTTCTATCATTTAGACTTTGCTTCCCTAAAGCCCAAAGAGATTTGGCCCTAGAGATTATCCCTACTATCTTTTACGGTCTTAAGCATTTATTTTTCTTTCACTGAATTAAAAAGCATTATCCAAAGTTATTTTCAACAGTCCCAGTTCTAATCAAGAGAGTTACACAGTCCTGATCTGGTGAGATTTGCTCTCTTGTGGATTTGGGACCTCAACCATATTCATCTCCTCTTCCTCATCCTCTTCCTCAATTTATCTTTTTTTAATTGATTCATAATGATGAATTATTAAAAGTTGAGTTGCCGTCATTCATGTACAGTATCCTTAATATATATATGGAATTCTAATTTTCTTTTTGTAACACCATAAATTAATTAACTTAATTAGCCTCAATATCCTTATTAAAAAAAGGTTATGCCAGAATATGTCAAGAAGCCATATACAGTATATGAGTTTCACCAATAGTTTGGACATTCATACTGTGGCATTTCTGTTGATATAATCAGTTCTTTGTTAGGAATTAAGCATTCGTTTGTCTAAATTACTATCTACTAAATTTAGATATCTACAAAATTATTATATACTAAATTACTATATACTAAATTTCATAAATTAACAGGGCCTCAAATGGGTAGTCCTCAACTTACAACCATAATTAAATCTGGAATTATAGTTATAAATTATGTCTGCAGTTAAGCAAGTCATTATGTGACTGTTACAGATTTTACAATTTCTATTGAGGTGATTGTTAAGCTAGTGTAACAGTTGTAAAGTGAATACTGCAGATGTTAAGCAAACACCATGGTAGTTAAATGAACCCATTGTCAGCAATGCCCATTTTTTGCAGGAACTAAAATACCAGTTTCCAGAGGTAGGAGAGCATTGTAAATCATGGTTAATTTGACTGCAAACATCCATTAATATGTGCTAAGTGTTTACAGGAGGGAGCAGCCATTGGAACTTTGAAACTGGGGGTATCTTTTGGGGGGACTCCATTGTAACTTTCAACAGTCACTAAGTGGTTCATTGTAAATCAAAGGCTATCTGTACATACATGGTATCCTTTTAGCAAACTGTATTAAAGCTATTGAACCCAGATAGGCTTTAGATAAATACTGTCCCACTTACACAAAAACAAACAACACATCAGATAAAACTTCTCCTACAAAATTTGCATTATCAAGGAGAAAATCAGTCCCAAATCTTTTAAGAGCCTTTTACCTTTTATTATGCAGCCATGGATCATAATAAACATAAGGAGGCATTTCAACTCTACACTCTTAAAACGAAAGTGGGATAGATTTTGCATCTCTTTTATCTCATATGCGAACCAGAACAAGAAGTATATTTTAATATCCATTTTTATTAAATTCTGAGATTCTATATTGTTTTAAACCTGTGAAATATTTAATAACTGTACATCGGAAAAGTGCATGTGTTTTATTTTAAAATTCACATGAATTTTCCTGCATAATAAATAAAGGAGAAATGGAACAAAGTTACAGCGAACATAAAATCAGTGAATAATGTTGAACTATCTTAACCTGAAGCCATCACACTGAAGCCAAAAAAATTGAGAATTGGTCTATGAGTTGAGCTCAAAAGGACCTTTATGGATTAAGTTAAGGATTTTTTTTTAGGCAATCAAGTATTTGACATATCAATGAGGTTGTTGACCATGCATTTCAGAAATAAAGGCTATACTGTCCCAAAGGTGCTTTTTATTCAAAAGTCAACTGGATTTTATTTTTCCTTGAAGATGTTTTGCTTCTCATCCAAGTTTCTTCAGTCCTGACTGAATGATGGATGATGGAAGAATTCATACTCCTTGCAATCATCTAGTCATTAGCACTCCTTCTGAGAGTTGTTGAGACCACTTGGAAGTTTATTTGTTCCCTCAGGGTCACCTGGATAGTGCAGATGAGTGTGGAATCTTCTTGGAACTGCTGAAAGGACTGTGTTGTAAACAGGAGATAAGTAATGTCATATTCTTCCTCCTCTGTGGAGAGGGGGCTGTTTAATCTTACTGTAGATGGCCTCTTTGAACCCTCTTTCAAACCAGAGGTCCTCTATTCAGAATGTGGACTTTGCTGTCTTCAAAAGAGTGGTCTAAGGTCCACTTGACCAATTTTATCAAAAGAGGGGGAGTCAGCAGTTCCAAGAAGGTTCCATACCCATTTGCTCTATGCAGGTGGCCCAGAAGGCAAAAGTAAACCTTCAAGGGGCCTCAACAACTCTCAGTAAGAGTACTAATGACTAGATGATTGCAAGGAAAATACATCCTTACAACCTCCACCATTCAGTCAAAACTGAAGAAGTACTTAGATGAGAACAAAACATCTTCAAATAAAAAATATCTGGTTGCCTTTAGAAAAAAAAAACACTTTTGGGACAATCATGACCTCCTCTGTGGAGAACCTCCATAGACATAAAGGCTATGCTCTTATTCTAAATACCACAAAACAGAAAACCTCCCACATATCCTTCAAATTCACTGTACCTTGGCGCAGTTTTCACATTCATAGTGCTTCCCGCTATCATGGGACATCTGGTGACGTATCAAGTTTGATTTCCAGTTAAAGGCCTTGGGACATTGGTCACACTTATATTCCCGCTCTTCTGTGTGGGACAGCATGTGCTTTTCCAAGCTGTAGAATAACCAAAAGCCTCTGTAAGATTGAATCAGAACAGGGGTACTTTTTCTCCTATCAGTTACCCAAGAAATTAGATGTACAAAACAATTGTTATTTCAGTTCAGAGAACTGAAAAAAATCAATCAGGAAATAATTAGAATTCTCTTTTCTGTGGACGGTATAATTGACCTAAATAATTTTATTGGAAAGTCTCTGACATCTTTATTTTTCTAAAAAAAGATACATTTTTATTTAAGATTTCAGTTCAAATTAAAGGATAAAAATGAAAAAATATTAAACAAAAGAAATTCTTGGAGCATCAGAATTTTTAATAGAAGTTCTGTTTAAAGGGGAACCTCCTTTTTAAATTATTTGTTTGAATAACACTTTTGATTCTACGTTCCTGGAAGCTTTTTTGTATCTTGATGTATCTCCATCAGTTCGGATTAATGGTTAAAGTTTTGGACTTGGTCTGGAGACACCCAAATTTGTGTTCGCCCTCAGCCATGGAAGTTCACTGAGTAACTTTGGGCTCACATAGTCTGTCAATCCAAACTATATCTTACATGATTTGTTAAGGAGTTAAAATGAAAATAGATCCCCAATGAAGCCACCTTGAGATCCTCAAAAAAGAACAGGACAAACATGCAACCATTCGATCATCCCATATGGAAAAAAAAGTTTGTTATGTTTTATTTCTTTTCTTGATGTGAACATGTTTTAATTAACAGGAGATGGTCACAAAGACAGCCTCTAAAAGATGTTATTCCATTCCTCTCCTGACTTACTTATCCAATCAATTCAGAAAAAAATAACATTTTTATATCAACATGTAAAGACCAAGCCTCTTCATCTTATTTTTATTTTTTAGATTGTGTTATATTTTAGGTGGCATTAGTATATATTTGCACATTCTGGTTTTTATTGTATCTGTTTTAGTACTCTTAATCATTGTTTACTGTTCAAAAATCTTTTTTTATGAAAAAGTAAATATGCGCTTAACAAGCTAATAAACAAAGGGCCTTTTCTTGCTTTTATATTAATTCACGTCTCAAGACTCCAATTGGTTATATTTAGTTACAAGTCAGAATTCTCACCTTATTTAATATTACTGTTGTTTTCTTTTAAAATCAATCATCTGAAATTTATTGTCACCTACTCCTTATTCCATTGCTAACTCATATGTTCAAGGATCTTTCTTATTAATTATAAATGCCCCCAAGCATATGTGCTTGTCCCAGCAATTCCATCTGTGGCTCAATTTTTTTAAATAGAATATTTTCTTCATACCTTTCTGTCTTGAATTGTTTCTGTCATGTATTCGCTTTTAAATAATTTAAACGTTTTTCAAAGGAACTGCCCTGTTTCTCATTTCTCCCTTTTCCTTGTGGAAAAAGTATGATTTCTCTTCATCTGATTTTTTTTTTCCCCGCTGGCCTTTGTTCTGAGCCTTTAATACCCTCACTGGCTTTCCCAAAAGAAGAGAGGGCTTTTAAGCACAAGAAATGTACAATAATCATCCATCTGTTCTGTAAAGTCCAGACGTTTCTCCTCAAGGTTGCATTTCTGTTAGTGATATGCAATTTCTAGCAGTCGACGTGTTCAGAGACTTCTTGCCTGAAAATCAGTTTTCATTTATACTCCAACTCTCACTCCACACTCTGGTTTCATGATGGACAAGAATCTAAATTACTTCTCAGATCAACCATACCACCAAACCTTAACACCTGGGATGTTATTTATAAATTAATGCAATTATTAATACTGTTCTATAAGAAAATCTCACTTCTTCCCTTTCTTCATACATCAACATTAGATGTCTACAATTCCAAGTGCCAATTTATGGTTGTGAAGTAAAAAAGGTAAAGAATTATGGATTATCTCCAAACATTCAGCTGACCTTCTTGAGAATTCTCAGCCCCGTGATCAATTGATCCAATGCCTCTTGAAAGGAAAAAAGGAGGTGAAATATTATGGCTCTTTCCCATTATATTTTGCAGACTGATCTGTGTGAACCTGCTTTTATATTGCTCAAAGATATGGTGGCTTTTTGGTCCTTCTGGGGTCCTGAGTTAGGATTGCTACAAATGATCATAAATAATTATTAGGCCCATCTATTACCCTGAATTTTCCAAGAAAGGAAGGGCTTAGCATATGTTCAAAATGTTGAGTAGAAAATATTTGCTTCCCTCTAGTCTAACTCAGTATTTGGATGGTAATTACTTGTCCAATTATTTCCTTAGTCAATAGAAACATTTTTTCATATTTGCTCATTGTGAGATATTGGATTCATTGTTTTGATAGGACACATAACTATTAACCACAATAAGTGACTGAATGTTATGACATATGTTTATTATGTTTTTATATCACTAGACTTTGTAAGGACTAAATATTTATATGGTTGTTATTAAAGTACCATTAATCAATATTTCAATATTTAATTCATCATTTTATATAAATGATAGATATAAAAACATGTTTTAATTCATCAAAAAGTGCCAATTGTTTTTCTTAATATAGCAATGTTTTACTATTTCTTATTAAAATTACAATGAATAAATACCATATTTAAAATATTTACAGTATTATGTCTCATTTAAAAATGGAAATTCTGTTTCTATTAGCTCAGGTATTATTTTTAGCCATGAATATTTATTCTAACACAATGCACAGATCATACAGTTAATGACTAAAATGAAGTATCTTTAATTAGATGACTGAACTAAGCCCATATTTATCTTGATTAGAACTTAGTATTCTCCACCAAAGTAACACTTCACAAAAACAGTGCTGAGACTCATAGACAAAAAAAAATACATATACTTAGTTCTGCTTAATTCTTCTGTCTGTTGGCAATGGCCAAAGCCTTTCAACACACTAGTGTTGCTTTTTGCCAAACACTTTTTGTTTCAGTTATACTCACTAAAAAAGCTCACAAAAACATGAAGGGACCTTATATTGAACCAGTCCACTGACTTAGATGATAACTGAATCATGTAACTAAGGCTTGAGCTACTATATCTGGGTTGCAAGTATCTGGAAAACCAGGTCAGTCTTCCCAAGTAGACCAGACAGAAATTCAACCAGATGAGCTAATTCTACTTTATCACAAGCCTACATTAATAGAAACTTGGAAATATAATAGTACAAATCTCCCACCATCCCTTTTATAGCCTGAGAAATTATGGAGGTTCATTTCTGAATCTCCTTCTCTAGCCATTATGCAGCTGCAGGCTATACTTTCTATTATCTGATTATTCTCTGCATAGGATTTCTTCCCCAATCTCCTATTTCTGCATACCATTACTTGGAAAGAGTTTCAGCATAGAAAAATATCAGATTTTGCTTTTAAAGCACACATTCTCAGAATGACAATTTGATGCCCAACATTATTACATCTCAATATTATAGGTATGGAAGCTATCTTAAGGGCCATACAATCCAAACTAGTCCAGATATGTAGGTGCTCAGTGCAACTTCTTTAACAGATGACTTTCAACTTCTGTTTGAAAGCTTTCAGCAACGGAGAACTGACCATTCTCACATAGCGGTGGATGTCTGTCTATATAGTATTATAGTGCAAAGCTGACTTTTGATCTATTGGAAAGCTACTGTTTACATATAACTGGTTTAAAAGAAAAATCCTCAGCCCCTACCTTTGCACATCAGAGAATACTTGGTCACACTCTTTGCATTCCTGGATGTCATGCATATCATGGAGATCATTCTCCTTGTCAAGTTTTGGCTGAAATTCTTCATCCATCATTGAAAATGCTGAGTGGGGAGTGCTGCAGGGGAATTTCTGATGGTCTACCAGTTCTGCTTTGGACTCAAACAGCTGGTCACAATCTTCACACCGATACTGATGCTCCTCTGTAAAGCAAATGAGTTGGCAAATGAATTGTAGTTCACAACGGATTTCTGCCAAATGAAGAAGACAAATTTACTCTAAAGGTTAGGGAGTTTCTGGTGTAAATACTTGAAAATCTGCTAACCGTGAATGTCAGGAGCCATCTCTTCATGTAAATAATCGTCGGTCTTCATGAACAGAAGCAGCTCTTCTCCAGCTTCAATGTCTCTTACTACTCTGTAGTATATCTGAAAGACAAAATGGCAGATGAACAACCAAGAAGAACAAGCAAAGAGAAATGGAGAGGGAGGGAGGGAGGGAGAGATTTTACAAATTTTTGGTTGCAGTCTTAAATGTAAGCAAAAAAATAAAAGCTATAGCTCAGTATGTCAATTGTAATTGGTCTTCAGGTATTCCATTAAATAAGCTAGCAAACTTTGGAGTAACCTTTAGTTGGAAATTACTGGTTGGAAATTAAAAGTGTACCATGGTAGGATTCATGCAGAAGTATTTTATTTGGCACATGGTAACTTGAGAGATCATTGAAAAGTAAAAACAAAAAAAAAGCTAATGCAAAACAAAATACTATTTTTTAAAATGTCGTGCTATACTGTATCTTCCGCAAGAACTCACAGACTCATTTATAACACTTCACCTAATAAAATACTCAGGAAATATTCGTTTTATGTATGGTTGCTGTAATATCAGTAAAGTAGTTTCTTTGAAGGTGCCCAAAATTGGTTATACTGTATGCAATATTAGGCAGACTTTACTGCCCACTGATTGTAATAAATTATTTTGTCTGTTCTTTGTTTTTATTTTTGCATTATTGTTTTAACTGATTTGTATTGCTGATCTGTGACCATGAAAACGTTTGCTTGATTTTTTTAAAATATTATCATAATGAGGTTGTGTGATAATCAGAATATTATGAATCTTCATTAACAAATTGGAAATCTTCCTTTGATAGGAGCTATCCAAGCAATTCACTGGAAAAAACCTACTTTCTTCTTGGTTAGTCAAACAAAGAAACTAATATATTCAAATTCTTCTTATCTGATTAGATAGAAGATAGCATCTAGTCAAGCTTGGCTGATCCCAGAAAGTTAAGCAACAAATAAAATATAACACACACACACACACACACACACACACACACACACACACACAATCTCCTAGAAGAAACCAAATGACAAATGACTTCCATAAACCCTTTAGAGAAGATGGTTTATAAATCTTCCCCAAAACTATAAGTCACCAAGAAAACTATACCATATAGTTGGATACAAGTGAGCTGGAAACTTTACAACATCTATAGATGTTGTTAGACTGCATGCTCTAACCACAGGTCTTATTATCTGGAGCTGAGGTTGAGTTACAGTCCAATAACATTTCAAGGTTCTGAAACATAAGGAAAAAATGCAAGGCTCCAGTGGCATTATGGCAATGTTTTACTGGATCTCATATCTTCTCAAGGTAAAGCTTCAAGTCCATTTCAGCAAAAGAGCTGCTATAATAGAAAGATATTCTCTTAATGTCTAATAGTTAAGGCACCAGACTGGAAAGTAGGAGACTGTGAGTTCTAGTCCTGCCTTAGGCATGAAAGCCAGATACTCTCAGCCCAAACCCATCTCATAAACTTGCTATTTTGGGGTGGAGGGAGAAGGAATATTAAATATGTTCACCCCTTAAGTTATTTATAAAAATGGAAAAAGTGGCATATAAATAAATATATAAATAAAAAAATCTTCCATTCAACAGAAAACTTTCTTATGGTCAGAAATTACACAAAATCTTTCTAAGCCTAATCGGAAGCATATTTTGCTCTTATTAAATGAAATGGAAGCAAGTGAGGAAAAAGTCCTACTTTTCAGAACTGAAGGGTAGGACAGAGGCTTTTTGTTACCAACACCCGATAGCAAAAGTTCAATTGGAATACAAGGAAAAATAAATCCCATTATATTTCATGTAATTCTTCCAAAACTCCAGTAGGTGGCTCTAAAACACAATTGTTTATTTTTGAAAAAAAGCCTAACCACAATTATATGTTTTTTTTTGGGGGGAGGGCAAGGAGAGAGATCCCAAATCTATATCACAAGCAATGCTTCAGATTTTTTTCTTTCTTCTTTCCTTCCTTCTCCCTCCTCCTTCCTTTCCTCCCTCCCTCTCTCTCTCCCTCCTTCTCTTCTCTTCTCTTCTCTTCTCCTCTCCTCTCCTCTCCTCTCCTTTCCTTTCTTTCCACATCAGCTACCTGAAGATGGAAAGTATGAAATGATGTTGGGGGAGGAATTTGAGTATGAATATCAGATTTTCACACAATGACCGCTTTTCAAAAATCAAAAATTATATGGGAAAGAAAGCATTAATCACAGCACAAGCAGGCTGAATACCATAAGCTATGCATGTTTTCCCAATAAAAACAGAAACCAGGGACTTCTGGATCTGTCACTCCCACTATTGTCAACTCCCTTTTCTTCCTTCAGAGCTATCTTTGCCAAACCATCTTTTGAGTTTCTAATATATAAATATTATAAATATATATATATATATATATGTATATATCTCCCACCATCACCGCTTTCCACATGCTCACACAAAAGATAAATGCTTCCAAGTAGTATGTTTCATTCCTGAAATCTATTTCCCCCAAGAACACAATGGCATTCTCTCTACAATCTGAATTACCTCTCTTGTTGGCAGCTCTCAAAGGTTTAAGTTATTAGCTTCCTTTCCAACAGCCTGCTGACATTTGAATGGTGACATATTAGAACTTCACAGCAAGGTCTCACAAAGAAAAAATGCTGCCTTAACACGTACACAAAAAAAGGGTGGTTTTTTTTCCTGTTTTGTTTTCTTTTTAAAGGAGAGGAAACACTATGATATTGCACACTTTTAAGGTCTGATTCTGCTCAACTCTATTCCACACAGATTTTTTTTTTTATTTTAAAGGAAAGAAGACATGGCCTTTATGTATTTTTTGCCTTTGACAGCTTCATCTCCTGTGGTGTTTTTTTCTCTCTCACACACACATATTTGTGAACTCTGGCTTAATGTAATTTAATCTGAAAGCTGGACAGGCAGGAAGTCAAAGCATCAGGTATTTAGATAAAATAGTAAGGGCATAAATATATTATGCTATGACAGATTTGTGGAATCATCAACAGAAACCACTCACCCGGTGCAATCCACGACAGCACCAAGGCAGGATTCTGACATCTGATTGCAACTACTCAAAAAACGTTGGAATCTTTGACAACTACCCAAAGCTAATCTGAAAAGTGTTGGATCAGAATAGTGCTCATAACAGGTTTAGTGTGACTATAAGTCACAGGTCACCTCAGATTCACAAATGCCAAGGGATGAAGAACATATTAATTGCTCCAATGTTTGTTTGGACTGGAGGTTGAAAGTTGACAGACCGTCCAGTTTATGTACAACGTTGTAAACCAAGTTCTGAAGCCTTAACTTTAAACCTCATTCTTGAGATCAGAAAAGCATAGTGCATCTTTGTCTTCATAACAGAAAGGCTGTGATCCTAGTATAATAAAGTCTTCCTCTGATAAATACATAAGATTGGCTGCTGCATGACACTAGTTCAATAAATCACTAAGAAAACAGAATAAGCATTTTTCTTCCTCTAGGATAACAACCCACCACCTCAACTTGCAATGGAGAATAATATAAATACTAATCACAACCTTGCATCATTAGTTTCTGTTAGCTGTTTTTATCAGAAACTTGATTTGTATAAATCGCTTTGCTCTGTGAGCTCAATATCACCTGATATTGTTTGCTGTTTCGAACTTCTATTTAAGATAGCACGGATCAGGTAAAAGGTTGGCAGCTATGCCCTCTTTTTGGTTAAAACCCTACCTATGCATGTCAAGAACTTCATAAAAACATCTTAAGATTCCCCGTTTTGGAAATCAGTTGCCCTTTATGATTAAGTCTGAACTACCAGTAATTATACTTCAAACCAAAACAGAGCAAATTAATACAGAATAATTACAAAATCATGATGTTTTTCTTCTCATGGATTTATGATAATTCAGCCAGCATTCATAGAAATAATGGATAATCTCTCTTTTTATTCATCCCATATCACATTTAATTGTGCAGAAAATCATAATTAAATTGGGCTATAGTAACTCTGCTATTATGACAAGTATGGATCTTTATTTTGAAATCTATTATGTGTTCATAAGGCAATGACAAAATAAAGAATAATATGATTTATACTAAAATAATCCACTGATCACTAACACTGCTATCAGAATGAACTGGGAATATGTGGTATGTACTGAAACAGCAGGATGGCTTTCAGACCATGACTGAAAGATTCCCAATAAAAGAGGATATTTGCAGTTCAGCATTGAAATGATGGGTCCTTAGTACTCTCTGAGCTTGGTTGTTTTCTTTAGATTTTTTATTTTCCAAACTAGGTAATAACATCAATGCTAGTCCGTCATCACTAGCACTCATGAGGTTACCTAATTTAGGAAATGAAACATCTGCAGGAAAATAACCACATTCAAGACAGCACCAAGAACTCTTGATGGTACCCTTCAAACAAGGGTATTTGTGGAGCAAGTATCACGAAGAGAAGAGAGGTAAGAAAATATTCCTTCACATCTCACTTCAGTTCATGCATTTTCCATCTGGGAGAAAACTCTACACGTAAACAACCCCTCCCTCCCTCTTTCTCCTTCCACTCCTTAACCTTTCTCTCCAAGAAGCAACCCAGTTAATCCAGGATTTCTCACTTAGCATTTTCAGACATGATGGATGGTAAGAACCATTGGGATGATCAGATTTGTAGCATCTACACAGGGGAAGGCCAACAATTTTTTTACCCTCAAATAATGTACTTTCCTCTCCAACCATTGCAGTTATTATTTTTATTATTACTGCTTTTCAAGAGTAATATCCAGAATCTGTTTCCATAATGGATATGAGCCAAAGAAAGAGCAAACGATGCTTTGTGGTTCACACGCCACATTTTTACAAAGACAACTGAACACAAAACACATGAGCGCTGTATTAAATGAGCTCAAAAGTCATTCTCAGCTTTAGCCTGGAATTGATTTGGCTTATAAAAAATGGGATTCGAATAGAGAAGGCTTGCAAGGGAGAGTCCTTGAGCATGCATCCCCATGCACCTCGAGCCAACTCCGCACAGGCCTAGCTCCTCTAATCATTTTCTGATGAGCAGATACTGCCAATTGTGACAAATGAGGCTGTGAACGGGTGATGTGGACTTTGAGTCACTGGGGGCCAGATTGGGACGACCACATTCATTTGATCCAAGGCCGAGACAGATTTAAGTAAGGCCAGCTTTTAAGTCTTGAAAATAAATTTGATGTCAACCTTGCATGCGCTGAATATTCGCTTTAAGCAAGACTTGCTTTTCCATTTATTAAGATAAATGTATTTAAATCTGACTTTTCTCCAGAAATCTAATGGCCTCAGTGCATTTGAAAGAGAAAAGTTATGCGCTGATGAGCCGAGGATACGATTGAGTGGCTGACTTCCAAAGGTTGGGAAAATGAAGGCAAAATGCACAGGTTGCATACAATAGATCTGATGGCTTCCTTTAGCCCTTCCTGGGGCTTCAAGTCAAGTCCCAAAGGTTAAAAGCCAGCGTTTATAGTGCTGGGTAAACAACAGTGTGCTGAAAGTCATTGTGCTTGGAGCTGACCTTAAGCAAAGAAAAATATCTGTCTATACTGATTATTCATCTATCACAAACCATCTCACATGATCATCAATATCATCACTTCTTGTTGCCACAGTCAATGCTTTTTTTGCTTTCTTATGCTTCAGACTTTAGGAACACAGAAAATTCCCTTAAACCAAATCAAAACACACAACCCTCTAGGCTTGTATTTTCAACTCTGCCAGGATTTCAGGCAGATATTTCTCTGTACCATCATGAATTGACCCTTTCTATTTGATATGGGAATCTTTTTATCGATGGTTGGAGAATAAATATGGGAATTAGAAATTTAAAAAAGACTAGTGAAATATAGAAAACATGTTAATAGGTTAAATATGTTAAGACAGGGATAGTTACTATAATCAGACATATTATATATATCAATATTAAATTAGAATAGAGAATTAATACCAATACAATGAATATATGTAAACTGTAATTGTTATTGCACAAGATATTTTTACCCAGACTGTTTAAATGGAAGATGGATTGTTTGTTTTAAAATAAAATAAAAAATTTGGCAAAAAAAGAAAGAATAAAATTGATCCTTTGACCCTCCACAAGTGTGCAAAGAAAATGTTTCACTATTGAATGACTGGCTAGCGTGACACTGCTGCTTGCGTACCCTTCTGCTATATTGCTGAGTGAAAATTGTAGTTGGCTGCTCTTTTTTGTGCATAAAATTTTGTTCTGGAAGGAATGCCCAAATCTGTAAATTTCTTTTTCAGTTTTTCAGTTGGAGAATAGGCCAACTTTGGATCTTCTCATTTCTCAGAATATGTCAATATGTCATTTTGTCATATGTAAGATCACTGTACATTTGTATGCTTTCTGATGCATGTTATTCCATGTTAATTTTGTTTGCAATTTTATTAAGTGTTCACAATTTTTGCAAGTAGTTTTTCTTAACATACATTTCATTTCATTTTCATGAATACAGGCATTTTTATCCAGCCTTTTCCCAAATTAAATTTTAATTACTACCAAGCAGCAATTTTTTTTAAACTGCAAATTTTGACTAACAAACATTTAAATATGTAAAATCAGAAAAGTTCAAAAACATGTTCTTTTTTCTTTATTTTTAACCCATTTTGAGCTGCATAATAAAATTGATCTTCTTCTAATAGTACCAGCTAGTGATCTCAGAAGGAAAGAACTAGTATGGCGAATGACAACTTAAAACTTCTTTAATTTTTAAACATTAAAACTAGTAAGATAATAAGGAACAATTTCAACTAGGGATCTTAAGACAAAATGTTGATTTCGTTGATTCATGGTGACCCATGTTATTAGTATTAGGAAACAAGAAGGCATCTGATAAAGATTTCTTCCTATTAAGGACATGGAAACAGATAATTTACTCCCTGTTTCCCTTTAAGAACAGAATAGATTTCCATGCTGGCCTCAGAAGAATGACATTTATTTCCCCCATTACCAGAAAATAACTCCTAGGACTTACTATTTTTTGGCATACAAAATAAAACAAAAACTTATTCAGCATAACTGAATTAAAAAGGAATTTGCCAATTACAACTTAATGTGTCTAAAACCCATATCACATAAATCAATACATACATCAGGAAATCAATAGAAAATATACATTATCTGCCCCTTCTTTTTCTCTGAAAAGATATTTATCCCTTTTTAATATTTTTGAATGTTCGAAGAGATTTCTTAGTTAATTTTATGAATGGTTCATGTAAATCACAATAATATATAAAGGGAGTCTCGCTGTATAATTAACACTGAAGTATGGCCCTTCTTTTATTTATTTTCATAACTGTAGATGAGCCATCAAACACGTGGTGTTCCAGAGTGAAAAAGAAATCATCCTTTTAGATTCAGCTGGTTGCTCTATCTTTAGTTGCAATAGGCGATATCTATTGCCCATATTGTTGTATAAGCATTCTCATTCTTCCATGCCTTCAACTTTATAATATTTGAAAGTTTTCTAGGATGAACTGGTCTCTGCAGGTTTTGCTAAAATAGGATTTGGACTTGGATTTGGACTTATTTGTGCTAAATTGCTGGTCTTTTCCCCCTTTCACTGAATTTTATTTTTGTACATTTGCTTAAATCACTGGGATCGCTATCCTGATGCACAACCTACTTGTGCTCCAAATTTGGCTGATGGATGAAAGGCCTGATGTTCTCATATAGAAATTTATTTCTTCAATTATGACATGTCATTCAGGTCTAGAGACTTAAAAGTATCCTAAAGTCAAGATATTTCCATCTGCTGTTAAGAGGTTCTTATTGTGGAACACAACGCTCAGTTTCTACCAAATGAAATAATGTGACTTGAACATTTCCATATTCATGATCAGTTCCTCTAGAAGCATCCGGGTGCTTCTTCGAAAATTTTTGAAGAGAATCAATATAAAGCAATGGTTTCTTGTCTTGTTATTCTCCCATTTTTACCCAATGCTAGCCATGAATACTTCTAGCCAAAGTACAACAAGTTGCCAGTTGCTAGATTATATTATGGTGTTTTTGTCACTGTATGGATAATTTTATTCTCTTTTTTGGAGAAATATGAACAGAACAGCAATTCTTGAGATGATTCACTATTGTCCCAAAATTTCCCTATTTGTCTAACACTTTATCTCTAAATGTGGATAAGTGGAGCCCCAGAATTTTAGAAATTCTTCCATAATTTTTGTTAGAAAGGCAGGCATTTACTTTCAGATTTACAAGACATTAGTTTTTAAGATTCCATTTCAAACTTTATTTAAGTACTAGAATCCTGCTTTTAAAGCAACTTACTTTCTTACATTCTAAATTAAGAAGCTTAATTTAAGAATTTTGGAGATTCTTTCATATTCTTTCCCAGAACAGCAAGCATTTATTCTCAATCGGGTCCTTTGGTGTTCTCTGGGCTTCGTTGTTTTCTTGCAGACATTTCATTACCAAACTAGATACATCATCAAGCTCATAGATCACCAAGGACCCTACAGTTCAAATCTAAGCTACAAATGTTCTACTGAATTACTCTCAGACTTAATAGACAACCAGTTTCTGATATTCCATTTTAAACCTAATTTAAAGATTAAGAATCCTGCTTTTTTTAAAAAAGAAGAAGCTTAATTTCCAAAATTCTGTATTTAAAGGATGCAATTAATATGACTATTCCTTAAGGACATTCACATGTAATAATTCTACAGAGTTAAGATGGAGAATAAAACAATAAATTGTAAATACAGCACTGAGAGGGAGAAGTTTAGAACAAGAAGTAAATAGAGAATACGCTTCCTTTACTGCAAAAATTTGGAGAAACGTTTGCAGTTAATTTTTCCTAGTTAAGCCCTGTGAGTTTTGTGTAAGCATCAGCGACTATATTTAGCATGAGCAAAGAAGGACAGAAGCGTGAATTATGAAAGACCTTCAGCCTATCCAGGAAGTTATAATAAATTCAATAGCAGAGAAAATTTATCTTCCTGAACCATCTCAAAAGAGAGACAAAGGGGAGAATGTACAACACTGAGACATATACACCAGACTAGAGAGATCTGCTTGTTTTTATATTTTCTGGTATTTTTTTTATTACACTGCTTAAGGAAATTCTACAATACATTTCTGAATTCTTTTATATACTTTTATCTCACTATGCTGGCTTAGCTAAGTGGCAATTAGTTTCCATGTCTCAGGAAAATCCTGCTTAATGTAGCAAAGAATTTCCATGTTCTCTCGTCTAACTCACCCTTTTAATCTTGTTGTGAGAGGTGTTTTTAGAATGCTGGTATGCATCTCTGCCATCTTCAGGAAATTCATGTTATTAGCCTGGGCACTGCTTGACTGAGTCAAAGCTCAACAGGTCTCAGTTTCAAAATTTCCCTTTTCTTGCACTGGGCAAAACATTTCTTTGCCATTTTAAAACCAATTTCATTTGATCTGATAGCAAAGCAATTGCTTTTTATTTATTTTCCCCCAAAGGAAAAAATATATCTTAGGACAGGAGTATAATATTCTGCAAACGAGGTTAGAGGCAGTGGAAGACCAGGGTTCTTGGTGTGCTATGTCCATGGGGTCATACAAAGAGTTGGACACAACTTAGCGACGGAACGACCACCACCTTAGGATGGCTGCAAAATATTCCATCTTTTCATTATTCCATCTCTGTTGATCCATAGATTCCTCAGTTTCCTTCCCAGATATAACAGGAGGAACATCCCATCAAGGCCTTTTCAGACAAAGAAGAGAGGGCCAACAAGAAGACTTCTGAATGATGGACCTAACAGGAAAACCAGAACATAGATAAACTTCTGCCAATAGAGAAAGTTCAAAGACAATGTTTAGTTATCCTTGAAGATGAGAAAGAAAACAGAAGTGTCTTTTTAAAGAGAAGATGACTTTTAGGAAAGACCTCTGGCCTAGTGTCATTAATAAAAGAGGGTGTCTGTTCACTTTTTCTTCATCATTGTCTCTTAGTTTGTCATTTACACCAATAGAAACAGTGAGAGGAGAATAGTTTCTGGTAGAGATTGAAGCATTCTGCCAGTGTCCATGAAGATTCCTGAAAGCAGGAACCTCACCTGAGCAAAATACCATTATAATAATAGGGAAAGCCTAACTCCCTACCAGAAAGAGAGTCGAAGAGCATATGATTTGCATGTGTATGTCAATAAATTTACTTTATGTTACAGTTATATGAAGCCTCTTTAGTAATCCTTGCTCAGATTACATTTCTGGTCTCAGAAATGTTTACAGGTACCCAAAGAACACTTTAACTTCTGTCAGTCTTTCTTTCTTTTTTTCTTTCTCTTTCTTTCCTTCCTTCTTTCCTTTTCCTTCCTTCTTTCTCTCTTTTTCTTTCTGTCTTTCTTTGTGTCTCTCTTTCTTTCTGTCCTTTTCTTTTCTTTCTTTTCTTCCTTTCTCCAAAACACAATTATTTATTTTCTAAGAAAAGGCCTGACCACAATTCTGTGATTAGGGAAGTGGGGGTGGAGGGCATTTTCATTGTATTTGTTTGTTTGTATCCCACCTTTATTAATTTTACAAATAACTCAAGGTGGAGAACATATCCAACACATCTTCTTCCTCCTATTTTCTCCACAACAACTCTGTGAGGAGGGTTTGACTGAGAGTGTGACTGGCACCAAGTCATCTCCCTGGCTTTCATGCCTAAGGCAGGACTTGTTTTCTAGCCTGGTGCCCCTAATGGCTAGACCAAGCCAATATAAACTCAATAAATAAATAAATAAATCAGTCTTCGAATATGTTACAGAATTATCATCTGAAATGGAGGCTTCATGGTAATCCTTGAGAAAAGCAAGTGAATAGGAAGTAGCAATGGTAGAAAAAGACATTCACTGACATCTTGCTCGAAGGCAAAGACACAGTTAGGTTATAACAGTTTTAGAGTCCTTGTTGATTCTTTCAAGTATCTCCTTTCTTTTTCTGAGATTATCCTTCAGAAAATAAAAATCTGCTCAGGAATATTTAACCTCAGCAAACACAGAACTGTAATCCTCTATGAACTTCCAACTGATTTTATTAACCTCTAAGATTTTTGAGAACCTATTCCTATGATTTTTTTAGAGCTGTTTTTAGGGAAATGTAACAATTCAAAGTGAATTTTAATTTTAAAGAGCTGGTGTGGTATTAAAACATGTTCATACCTGGAGACTATAGCATGCAGCTCTCTTTCATTCTTTTTATTTCTTTCATACAGTATATTGCTTCCTTTCTTTTCCTTTTGGGTGTTGCATTTATAATGTAAACACAAACCTAGCAACAATAGGAACACCTCTTGCTTCCTGCTGTCTCTCCTGTGATATTAATTTGTGGCTTAAAAGTGGCCATCAGTTTCTCAGGGCATGGGGTATGAGGCAAAAAAAAAACACAAGAGAGAAATGATAACGGTGTTAATGCTCTCACTTCCTTGTCCATTCAAAATGCAAAATTAATTTGAGCTGAGGGAATTGTATCTTTATGCCTCCCTAGGGCAGTCCATTTTACACTTTACAAATCCTGGACAGGAAAGAAAAAAAAAAGAACTGGCTCGGTGAAACGGGCTAAATTGTTTTCTAGTACATGCTGTTCTCTGGTGCTATCATTAAGAAACAAGGAAACAGGTCTCAGTGGAGAACGAGACCGTATTCAATCCTTCCTTTTCCTGAGGTAAGGGAAGAAGAATCAGTCTACCAGACATATAGTCCAGAGGCCTCCTGGGGTCTTAATGTCATCACACGGATAGGATTTCAACAGCACTGTGAGTCCTGCCTGAAACAGAAAGTTGGCACAAGAACTTACAAATATATTGTTTTGATTTAGCTCTGCCCAAGCTGGTCCTTTGCTGCATTTGTTCCAAATATTCAAAATCTGATAAAAGGGGAGAGCATAATTTCTCCCTTACTTAAGATCACAACTTTCTGTAACAGGTGGGGATGTTAAGCTTCCTTCTCCGACTAGTGCAAGTAATTAACTTTGAAGCTAGCTTCAGATATACTCAATGTGTAGTTCTTAATGGAACTAAGAAGGAAGTAACCAGTGGCATGGAGGAAAGTAACCAATGGGTTACCCCAAAGTTTTCTCTTAGGTCCAGTACTCTTCAATATCTTCATTAACAATTTAAATGAAGGAATAGAAGGTGAACTCATTGTTCAATTTGCAGATGATACAAAGCTGGCAGGAATAGGCAGTACACCAGAAGATAGGTTCAAGATCCAGAAGGATCCCCACAGACATGAACACTGGGCCCTATCTAACAAAATGAACTTCAATGGTGAGAAAGGTAAGGTTTACACTTAGGCAAGAAAAACCAAAAGTACAAGTATGGAATAAATGGAACCTAGGTCAACAATAATATCTGTGGTAGAGACCTTGGTAGACAATCACTTAAATATGATACAAAAAAACCAATGCAATTCTAGCCTGCGTTAATAGAGGGATAGAATCAAGATTATGTGAAGTGTTAGTACCAATTTATACTGCCTTGGTAAGACCACACCTGTAATATTGCATTCGATTTTGGTTACTACAATATATAGAAAGGTGGATAGGTAGGTAGGTAGGTAGATGTTGAAATGCTGGAAAGAGTGCATAGACAAGCAACGAAGATGATTAGGGGACTGAAGGCTAAAACATATGAAGTTGGGTATGTCTAGTCTAGTGAAAAGAAGGAATAGGGGTGATATGATAGTAGTGTTCCGATATCTGAGGGGGTGCCACAAAGAAGAGGGGGTCAACCTATTTTCCAAAGCACCAAAAGGCAGGACAAAAAGCAATGGACAGAAACAAATTAAGGAGAGAACCAGCCTAGGACTAAGGAGAAATCTCCTGACAGTGGGAACAATTAAATGGTGGAACAGTTCAAAAGTTGTGGGTCCTCCATCACAAAAAGTTTTTAAGAAGAGATTGGACAGCCATTTGTCCAGAATGGTATAGTATCTCTTGCTTGTGCAAGGGGTTGGACTAGAAGACCTCCCAGGTCCCTGCAAACCCTGTTGTTCTGTTCTATTTTGTGTGTTCTGAGACATGAATATTGCTGGGGCAAATCACACAAGGAAAAAAGCAATGAGCAGACAAGTATGAATTCATATCATTCATGCCCATCTTTTGTTTTTGTTTAATTCTGAAGATCTACCCCTGCATGTTGCTGAGGGTAAATCAATATTTAAAAACCTCAGACCGCAGTTCTGAATTCCCTTTGAAATATGTGTTTGAGAGCAAATTGGCCTTTATAGAATTTTGCCACCTTACAACTCCTAAATTACGTTATGCCTTCCCATGCAAAAGGACCCTGTTCCAGTCCTGAAGAATTGCTGGTTTTTTTGGGGTGGTAGGGGTGGTGGCATATCTTCTCCTTTGCTAGTGCAAGAAGATATTTAGGTTTCTTCTATCCCCAGGAGAAAAATACAGATTTTCCGAAGATATTCTGTGAAATCCAAAGAATACATGATGTTTGTTTTCTTACCAGCAGCAGGGAATTCTAAATGCCAATCCAAATGGACTGCATGTACAACATGGGATGCTAACATCTTTCAAATCTCATGTTTGAAACAGCATTTAGAGCTGAATCAAAGCAATACAAGAAAAACAAGAGGAAAAACATAAAAGAATTATTTCGCAAAATTGATCCCTTATTGCAAGCAACTGATAGAAGCCTGCATTTAACTGGATTTTAATTGATGCCCTAAGTCATAAAGCTCCATTTCTATATTTTCTCCAGATAGAGATACCATTACTCATCAAGATATGATACACAGGTAGTCCTCAACTTATGACCACAATTGAGCCCAAACATTCTGTGGCTAAATGACATTTGCTCCATTTTACAACCTTTCTTGCCACTATTTGTTAAGTGTATCATGGCAGTTATTAAGTGTATCTGGCTTCCCCATTGACTTTGTCAGAAGTTTGCAAAAGGTGATCCCATGACCCTGGGACACTGCAACTGTGATACATATTAATTGCCAAGAATCCAAATTTTGTTCATGTGACCATGAGGATGTTGCAAGAGACTTAAGTTTGAATAAAAGGTCATAATGCACCTTTTTCCGTGTCATTGTAACTTTGAACAATCACTAAATGAACTGTTATAAGTTGAGAACTACTTGTAGTATATTTGATTTTGGAACGACAAGTTCTGTTGTGTGATCTGCAAGCCATGGTTTATACTGAGTATATACTGGGTAAGCTAGTATGTTTATATATATATATATATATATATGTAAATGCAATGTGTGTATCAGGTCTTTGCTTTTGTTTGTCTTTGATTACTTCCTTGTTTATGAATCTCCAAAGGGATTAGACTGGCTGGCATTGTAAACCAGTGCATTCTGTAGTTTCACACATACAGGACATAAGGATGAGAAGGAACAATGTCCTAAGTCAATGAAGTCTTACATGTATTCACCACAGTCTCAGAAAGTAAAAATTTTTGCTGCAACCATTTTTGTGAGCATGAACAGATTGGGTTGTATCTGCACTGTAGGTCATTGTCTAGAAATTGTATAGGAGGAAGAGAAAACATTCCTCTTAGTTACAATATGACATTGGCATATTTATGCATCTGATTGGCCCCAATAGCTGCCATCTAATCTGCCTTGTGCACTGTGCACAGGTAAACACTTGCCAAATACAATACATATCTACAGTCATTAACAGTTTCTAAACCACATCTTCTCCCAATGTGGCTGTTAAGTCCTTTGAAAAGCAGTTTACTGTGCTTTAAAAACTCAGCATAATCAAAACAGCAAGACAAAACATTTGTACTATCAAATGCTACAAATTGAAAACCAGATGAGAATTGCCACCATAACAGCTGAACAAACTAAAAGTTTCTAAGAAAAACTGAGAATTTTATAATTCTCCATAACACCACCATACATTTTTTCAAATGTACATTTGTAAGGCAACCCATAACACCACCATACATTTTTTCAAAAGGCCCCTTTTTTGGAATTGAGTGAAATAAATGTTTTAGTCAATTATATACTTTTGTTTGATAATGAAGGGGCAGTAATGGAAAATATGGTCTTCTCTTCAGAGATAAGCAACATGGTGTTTTATACCCCATTTCCCACATTGACTTACCAGTAAACCTGTCCAATGTAGTTGACAGGAGCTTAAAACCATTATAAGTTTAAAGTTTAAAACCATTATAAGTTTACTTAAAGTCTGTAAAATCTAGGAGATCAGGAGTGACCAATCGCAGAGAGTTGGGGCTGCCAGATATTACTTAATGTAATGAAAACAATACAATGTATGGTTTTTTATTTCTTTGTTCTGATTGCACTTTTTGGATATGGTTCATTAGTTTGTTATAAATTTTCTTTTAATGATTTCCTCTTTTCAGTTTTTAATATTTATATTCCACACATTCAGAGCCAATTAATCTTCACAACAATCCTGAATAATCGCTGGACGAAGAAACAGTTGCACAAGCAAACTTTGCAGAGAATCTAAACAAAGATATCCCATGCCAAAGGAAGCAAATATTGTATCATAAAGGCTTTAATTGTTAATTGTGTTGGGAAAATTAATATTTGGAAATATGTATTCCTTCTTTGTTAAACAGTTCTAGGATGCAATCCTTTGGTCTCCTACTTTGCTACTTACTGAATACAACCACATTCCACACTCCAATGTACACTTAAATGGATGACAAATAAGGCTGACCTCTAAATTCACATGTGTACAGCCATTCCATTCCTTTGGAAATGGCATCTTCCTCCTGTTAGACTAGCAAAAATGTTCAACCTAAGCCCAAGCTGTTGGAAATGTAAAAAGGAAAAAGGTACATATTTTCATATATGGTGGACCTACCCAGAAGTCAAAAAATATTGGAATATAGTTCAATTGTTGCTAGAAGAAATAACAAAACCAAAAATTGAACCCAAACCAGAACTATTTCTATTAGCCATAATAATAGAAAAATAATAAAAAAAAATACATTATGCTACATATCTTAACAGCTGTTAGGATTTCCTACACACAATTTTGGAAACAGGAAAATGTATCATCAGAGTATTGTTATAAAAAAAATTGGACTGTGCAGAGATGGACAGACTAACAATGAAATTAAGAGACAAAGAAGAGTCGATACAATGTCTGGGATGCCTGGTATGAATGGTTTAAGAATAAAAAGAAATCAAAATGACAATTAGGTAAAGAATAAGAAACTATATAAATACTTATATCTATATTCATATCTATCTATATTTATTTATATATTAAGTTGAAATTGTATAATGAAAGAAATGTGTATACAGAAAGATAAGGAAATATAAAAATGTCTTGATGTTGATATAATGATATATAAAGTTTTATTTTATGTTTTAAAATTTTGAAAACTAAATAAAATTTAATAAACAAAAAAAGGAAGTGTAGAGTTCAACTCCCCAGCCAGCATTCCATTGGTGAACATTCTGGAAATTGAGACCTACATCAGGAAAAGGATCAGATTGGAGGAGGCTATTTTCTATATGTATTCAGAGATTAGCCTTGCTTGCCTTTGTGTGCTGTAGCAGAGCACAGATTCACATTTTTAAATCATCATAGATGAATTTCTTTCTAATTCTTCTCCATCTCTTTCCTGTAAACTTACCTATTCACAACCTGGAGTCTCCCCATATGTGTTAGAACTTGAAGTGAGTCACTTGCTAAATTTTTAAGAAACAATTCAGTGAACAGTAATTGTAGCTTTTGTTATTTGTGACACAGATATCCATCTTTATATAGTCTGATAAAGCTCAGTTAACAAACTTTCTCTCAAGAAAAAGGGAGTGTTTAAGAAAGGGAGTGCTTATCAATTAGATTTTCTTGGAAGACTTTAGTGACACAATGCAACCTTGGGTGGAATTCAAAGTGAATTTTCCTCTGTTATTCAAAAAGAAAAGGCAAGGGTTTGCCAGAAACCAGTAAGTGAATTACACTTTACCAGTTCCACTTCAGGTGTTTTTAAATCTCTATTAACTCTTAAATGTTTACAAGATTTTTAGATAACCTCATTTCAACGCATTTCTTAATGCTTATATTAGCATTAAGCCTATATGGATATGCTTATTGAAGCTTAGCTCTCCAAATATTCTTAATGTGTATTAGTAGGATTTGCAATTACATTTTTTTTTAAAAAAATATTTTTTGAAAAAAAAATGTTTTCTTTTTAGGAATGGAGTGCTTCCTCAAAAATAGCCAATATAAGACCTGTGAACTTGATTCTCAAATACTTCCATAAAGCAGGAGTAAATTATATGATTTATATGATTTCCTCTATATGACAATATAAAATTCTGGAGAATGTTGTCAAGGATGATGAGTGCTAAAGTCCAAAATATTTGGGGGGCACAGGATAATCTAGCCTTTCATTGATGTATGAAGATCTACTTCCACTTGCATCAATATGCATGCATGTTTCAATCAGTAACAGGAGGGCCATAAAACTGACCAATACAAGAAAGAAAGTCAGCTTTTTCTGTTGTTGGATATGGCCTTCTGAATTGGTTGACATCTGGTGTCCTTCAGCTCACATCTCTGCAAGCTTTCTAGAAAGCTTGGCTCTCAGTGACCACAGAATCTTTGTTGATAATTAAGAGAAGACTGCTGTATATGTGCATAATTCAAAGAACCATGCAAGAAGTAACTTGGTAGCCAATTCCAGCCTACTCTTCTTCCAAATTATGTTTGGCTTGGTAAACAATGAACATTTGTAACTCTGTTTCTTTACACAAAGAAAACAGTATTTCTGCCAAATTATTGAAGGGAATGTGGGCCTATATTTTCTAGGATCAGTCCCAGAGTTAACAGAATTTTATTGGCAAGGTAAATCCTATGGCTCACATTCTCTCTCTAGGTCCTTGTAGCACCTCTTGGGGAAGTAAAAAGGAAGTGGAAGATCATGTTTGATTTCCTCATCCGGTTCCTGTTCAGAGGACAGAAAATATAAGACAAGAACAGCAGGGAAAAGCCAAACTCACAAATTTGAGAAAGTGAGCAGTAGAATATGGACCTCTGTAAGTTTCTATTGATTTCTAAACATGGAGCCCCTGTTGATTGCTATACCAAAAAGTGTCCATCCTATGAGAGTTACTTTAAAAAGCAGCAATGAAATTATCAATTTCTGTAAGAATAATACTGGAAAAGCATTGAAAGCTATCTTCCATTAAGCAGGTACAGTAGCATTGTCCAAAAAAACTGTACTGTGTATTTATTTCACTTAAAGGGTTATAAAAATTGGAAACTTCTATCCTAATTCATCCTTTATCAGAAGGACTGCCCATCCATAAATCTGTGATCTTATTTATGTGATAAATTAAAATCTAATAATAGTTATTTCTAAATTTATAGCTCTTGTGTATATTTAAATACACAATTCATCAGTAGTGGCCCAGTTCCGTTTTTGAAGTCTTGTAAGAGGTATATCAATGGCTCTCAGTCTAATCTATTAAATAATTAAAGAAGTTTGAGAACTGCAGAATTCTCAGGTTCTAAATCAGTGTTTGCAGTTATTAAATCAACTGAAATAAATAGGTTTAAATAACAATAACAAAAACACTAGCAGCTGGGTAATTTTTTTTTTTTTAAGTTTGGGATGAAAGTTTCTTCTTTTTTTAATGGCTTTCGCTGAAAAAGATTGGATGTAAAAATGTTTGAAAGATCTGAATTCTAAAGGAAATTGATATCAATATAAATTCATCGTTAAACTTCAGTGTAACTTCAAGTGTAACAGGAAAATGATTAGTTAAACAGGCCCTATTGCTGAGCTTGTATATTTGTAAAAAACTAAACTTTTAAAGCCTTTTAAAATTTTTGATGAATATGTATATAATTGTAAAGGTCTAGGAAAGTTTGTTTGAATTTTTTTGATATATAGTAGACGCTGTATGCTTGAGTAATTACATAATAATTATTTTGTTTATTTCCAGAGTATAGTTAAGATATAGTAAAACATGACTTTTGTAATTCAAATCAGACAAAAGTTCCTAAGGTAATCTAATTCTGACTAAAGATGCACACTCTGTTTTACGACAAAATTCAGCCCTAAGTACATATAGAATGCATATGCTTTTAATATGTAAAACATAGTAAGTCCTGTTTCAAAAACTAATCAACTGTTGATTATGTTGATGAAACATACTGATATCTTTTTAAAAAGACGTTTCCATCATTGTTACATTTATATGGCTTCTAAAAATTTACTGAGAAGTAGGTTCTTTCTGCTGCATTCAATAAGAATTATTCCCTAGTAAGCACATTTACAATTGCACAATTTTGGAATTCAATGGATTTTCTCCAACCTGAGGCTGATTAAGCCTCAAGATTAAGCTTCAAGTTGTACCAGAGCTTTCTTATTAATAAACAATGTTTCACTTAGCAGCAGTTCTTTTGAATCTGCACTTTTGTGCTTAACACATCGACATTATATTTCTACTTGTAAAATGCATGGTGATTAGTGAATGTCCTTATAAAAACCTGTGAACTTCAATAACCATGTTTCTTTAACATTGGAGAAACAGATATGTTACATTTAAATGCAATATATTTGAACGCTCTCACTATGCCAGACAAAACCAGGTTCTCAATATTATAATTTCCCAAATATCAAAATTTAGCTATTAAAATAGCTGCCTTCAATTAATTTTTAAACCATGCACTTATATGTACACAAACACAAACATTTGTATTATCTCACTGATTTATAACTATATGAAGTATCTATTCCTGCATTAGATACCAATTTGTTATTAACTATTAGCAGCAATAGGACCTTGAAAAGAAAGGCACAGCCATGTCTTAAATCTGGTATGAAACCAAATGGGCCAAATTTCTGCCTGCATCCATTAAAAGAAAAAGGAAAATTCTAGCAAATTGCTGAACCACCTAACAATTCCAAACTGATTTCAGATTGGAAAATATAAATGTAACCGATAAAACCCCTTTAAAGTACATTATTAGAATTTCTGATATTCTATCAGGGGTTTTATGCAGAGAAAAACAGCAATAACCAGTTGCACAGAGTTTGGAATTCATTATTTGTTAGCATCTTGAATTACACTCTTTTAAAAGTTATTAGACATGACAGGAGATAATACGACAGACCTGGGAAATTCTAGATCAACTTTACTGCAAAGGGAGAATGAATCTCCCCCATCCAGTCTTAAAAGTCCTGCTCTACTTCCAATCAAATGAAATATGAGTTGTTTTCAGTATACATATTTTGACTGCATCACATTATTCTGAAGTTGTTCATCTTTGTACAGCTTATTTATACACTTATAAGAAGAAACCCTGTTCTTTTGTACAGTTGATCCCTGTTCTTTTGTAAAGTGATGAAATCAGACAAGAGTGGCAAACAACTTTGACAAATAAAGTCCAAAAGCAATGTTTAGGCACAAACAGAACACAAAATTTTCCTTCCTTCCTTCCTTCCTCTCCTCTCCCTTTCTTTCTCTTTTTCCTTCCTTCCTTCTTTCCTTTTCTTTCTGCTAGATTTTGAGACACATTTTGAAAGATATGTCACCAACACCTTACAAGTCACATTTACCATGAGGTCTCTCCAACTTTCAGCCCAGTAATATAGTGTTCATACTATTGATTAGGCCTGATAAATAACTCCTTTTCATTCCTGGTAAAGAAGTGTTTCCCTACTAATTTTATAGGTTAATTTGAGCTAATTAGACATTAACACAGTTACCGCTAATCATATATGCCTGCTTGGTCTCAGCAGTTAATGAATGCCCCCGTTGCTTGAGATATATTATTAAGTGATCAGGAGAGCTAATTCACCAGTTGGCGGCCGTTCTTCCTTATGGATGAATGGGGAGAGCGACAACATGGCAAATAGTACCCTCAGCTGTTTTAGCAAACATTTCATTGTATGAAATCAAATTCACAGCATGTTTCATGATCGTTTACTAAATTCCCATCCATATTTGAGTTGGAACATAGTAATAAAAATGTATTAATCCCATATGCTGCCTGACTCTCGACAACTCTTAACAGAAAGAGAAGCTTATTCTATGGACAATCATTTAGTTTAAAGCTTAAAATAATACCCTCCAATCTGTTTAATATATGAATATGTTGGTTCGAAATATATTGTGTCACATATTAAATGTATGTATAATTGTTAACTGGATGTGGTTTGTGTGACATGACTGACATTTTTTTTTCTTTTATCACTGCATGCTACCTAAAGAACAAGTAGCTATTTATTTACAGGCTTGAAGAAAGATCAGTTACCTAAATACGAACTACAAGTGGCACACGATAAAATAAACATGATTTTTTAAAAAAGAGTTGTTGGCAAGAGTACAAATACCATTACCAAATGTGGAAAATGTAAACATCAAAAAAATAATGAGTTCCATGATGTCCACTCCCAATTCGGTGAAGCTGCTGGAGCGACTGTTCCATATTCTAGATATGTTTCTCCTTCACTCTGCCATACGTTTTGTTATTTTTAGTACATGATCAAAATGCAGGCCTTAAGCCAGCCATTCTCCCCCTCCCCACACTTCTTAAATCCATTTGGATTTATTTATTATATTTTCCTTCTTCTTCTTTTTTCCCCCCACAGCTAAACCTTTACTATAGGTAAAAATAAATTGAGCACAACACTGCCATTTCCTTTCTGCGATTGCCTGCACAATCTCAGAATAGACCATTTTTCTTTGCCAACCAGACAGCAACATTCTGAATGTATATTTCATTTGCTAATGGCCTTTTATTGCTTCTTTACTTGAACCATGTGGTCGGCAAGAAAACTGATAGGGAGGGCCCAGTTTTTCTGTTTGTTCAACCTTCCTCTACATATTTAGTGGAGGGGGGGGCTTAAGAGGTCACTGCTTAGTGATAGATAGATGACCACAAATTTAAAAAGGATGCATATGTTATTTTGCCCTGTGAATTTGTGGGATGCTGCCAATAATGGAGAAGATAAGTAAGGATCTGATTGGCAAGAACTGTTATCTATTGAAGATTTGTACCTACTTGTGATTTTATTTACCATGTTATATAAAGGTAATTAAATGAAATAACAAGTATGAAAACTACACCTGATTTACAGAGCAATTATCTATATCTTTACTGAGAAGCATGTTCCATTGAGGTCACTGATGCTGCCTTGCAGGTAAGTATGTATGTAAGCACGTACTAAGAAATGCATAGTAAAGATTGTAGACTCAATTTTTTTATATATAAAAATGGATCAGGTTGTTTTCTAGTATAAGAAATGATAGCTTATTAGTACAAAAAATAGTGATACAATTTTTAAGAAAATCAGACCTTAAATATTTTATCCTATTAATTTTTAAAAGGGCAAAATTATAAATTACTTTGTATCCAGTTTAAATTATATATTTGAAGCAAAGACACAAAGACAGATACTATTCCATTCCAAAACAAAACCACTCAGAAATTTCTATCCCTCCAAATTTAAAAAGAACAAATATAATTATATTTCAGTTCCTATCATGCTGGACAAGCCTAAATTGTATTTTTAAAAAGTGAAACCAATTTTGTTTAATAATGGAGAGAAAAATTATCCATGTCCAGAAAACAAAAAGGCTTCAAAACTGATAGCAGATATCTGAATTATATTGGTAAAGTTGTTCTATATATATAAACTTTCCATTTCAGAGATGTGTGCAAATATTTCTAAAATTTAAAACTAAGAATTAAATATTCTGGTTAACCACATATTAATTTGCAAATATTAAAGGCACAGAAAAACAGATAACTTCATATATGTATAAGTAATATGCATCCCATGTTTCATTCTTAAAATAAATGTAGCCAAAAAGTGTATTAGCTTGGGCAGCATTGCTTTTGTAAACGTATTTTTGCTTTTTAACCTGTTTCATCTCCCTCACACCTCTATCTAATAATTACACTAGCACACATCGACAACTTGAGGTTGGCTGCTATTTTGTTTTCTCCCATGGAAAGCTGCTAAAAATAAGTACAGAAAACGTTCACTACATACCTGATCACTTATTTGACATGCAACAAGATTAGGCTGATAGTAGCATCCAGCAAATTTGATATACTTTAGCCAATTTCCTACATCTGGCTGACTGGCATCAATACAGAATTTCACATTGTAATGCTCATCCAAGATCTAGAGAGAAAATAGAAAACAAGACATTGTTGTTGCTTTGGTCTCATTCATCTAATTTGAAAATAAATCACAGTCCTTCAAATAAACAAACAGAAAGGGCTTAAGTGTGTTTTATAATGAAGTATGTTTCTTCAATGGACTTCACAAAAACAATTAAATAGGCCCCAGTAATTAAAAGAACAATTACTCTTTCACAGATATACCTCTTGCAATATATTTGTCTGTAATCAAAACGCAGTGGAAAAATCCTAAGAGTTCTTTAATGAAAACTCATGTGAATAGTCCTGACTTTTTACAAAATTTTAGATTTGGTTATTGGCAAACAAATGCAAAATTGGCTAGCATCATATCTGTAAGTTGCCACCTAACAGTTTACATTTAAAATATATATTTCCAATACAAAATTTCACTGGTTAGAAAAAGATTAGGTTTAGAAGAAGTGATTGTTCTTTAAATGCGTGGTCAAGAGATAAAACTGCAAGAATTGCCTAATAACAGGGCCTCTTTTATACCACACCAAAGAAAATAAATATAATGAAGTGTAAACACTTATACAGATTGTAGCTGCTTTTGGCATATGTTCCTAAATTGATTCAGCTGAAAAAGAAATTGCAAAGTTAATGTGATCTCTACAGGTTATATTAGAAATAATACACCATAAGACTATTATGATAAAAGAGTAAATATTATAATGCAACATCACAATTTGCCTGTCTAGAGGCCTCATCTGAGATTTCAGCTAAGTATGTCAAAAAGTACATTTAAGACTCCTTAGACTCACAGATTTTCCATGTCGGATTTTAGACAAAATCCCATGCTAAAATTGCAAAAACAAAACTACCACCTCTATCAACAACAACAAAACAAAACACCACCAAAGCCCAAACCAATATAAGTTTATGGGAAATTGTAGCACAGAAGAGATTATGCAAAGACTGAAATGTAAAATGCATGTTTAGATTCATAGCAATTCTTGTTTTTGAACTGTATGTCTTAAGAATCCTGGTACAGTTTGTCATCTCATCTAATAAAATCCTAAATTATGTTTCCTCTGAAAGAATCCTAGCTCCAATTCAGTAATTAAATGAATTTAGAAGATAAAGCTACGTTATTCGGGCTCACCTGAGGTTAAAGACAAAAATTGGAGGGCAATATGTTCCTAGCCTGAAAGCATTTTTCACCAAGAGTTCAGGTAATCACCCAGAAGCAGTTTTAGATCATTAACTCTTCACAAAACTTCAAGAGGCACAAAAGCCCAGGGCACAAGGCAACGGGGCAGTAAGAAAGTGCCTCTTGTATGTTTTGTTAAGCAGTAGGCACTTAAACCAACAAGGGTGCCACCAATTTTTAATGTTTAATGCATGCCCCAAAATGAGGGGCCTGCCAAGGGTGAAAACCCACTTCAAAGTCAATTTCAGGAGAAGAATTAAGCCTTGGAATCTTTTTACACATGGGGCTTTATGCATTTGGCCCAGCGCCTCCACTGCACACAGAAAGAAAAGTTGAGCCTGCAGCTTTCAGAGCAAAATTACTTCCACCTCCCTCCAGAAGAAACCCCACCAACCTTATCGCCTCCTCTGAGACTTTGGCTGGATCATCGGGAGGCAATCAATAAACAAAATGAGGCAAAGTAAAAAATAAAATAAAAATCAGTTCTTTGGGTGAGAATGCCCAAGGAACAGTGTGCTTCAAACCAGCTTCCTTGTGTTCAGAGAACTGGCTTATGGACACAAGACAGAGAAATAGTTGCACACATATAGAAAAAGACTTGATGCAGGAGGCCAATCCAGATTCATCTGGGCCTCTTCCTGAAACCCAGGAAGAACTGGGCAGGAGTGTATCGAGAATGGATAGATGAGTTATCAGAAGACATGCAGCCTCTCAAGCATTTATCCTTTCTCTTAAGAACACCCTCCGAACTGTCCCCACCCCATCCTACTTTTCAGAGGTGCCACTTTTCAAATTTTCATTCCAGGTTCAGAAGTTCTATTAATCAAGAGAAATCTAGACAGTGTAGAGGAGGATACACTGAAAAGCCTTCTAATCCCACACCTTGAATAATTCAGTTTTTCATCTAGACTTCTACAGCTCAACTCAACATGAATCCAGCATCCGATGCCTAAAGTTCAAGATCAGGGTTTGCTTCTTCTCCCCCCCCCCTCCCTTCCAGTCGCTGCATTTGAACAAACGGATGCCTTTTTGGTAGAAAAAAGTCAAACTGCTTCAGTCACGACCGTTCACTTTCCCTGCCTTTCCCTTACTTCGTCCGATGCCACTGATTGATTATTTCCTTTCTCTTTCTTTCTTTCTTTCCTTCATTCATGCGTGGCATACCCTATGCTTTAATTCAAGGTCTTTATTTCCAAAGATCAAGAGAAGTTTTCTGCCCAGTGGATTAAATCAATCAGAACTGCCAAACTTTCTCCCCAAAACTCACTTAGAAGCAAAAACAATGCCGGAGAGAAACCGCTCCAAGAACCGCGCGCCCTTTAATTCTTAACTTTTCACCGAACCGCTGCAATCAACCGCTTAGCTACCAACCTGCAATAAATATAGTAAAGTCGCATTTCCCGGTTGCTCGAGGAATTTGGATCCACGTAAGAGTTGTTTTTTTTTTTAACCTGCTCCCTAATTTTCCGCGTGGACTTCCTTAAAGCAAGAACCGAGATTCGGGGGAGATGGACAGGCGTCACATCTTACCACCGCCCCCTTCGCGCCCCACACCTCTCGCTGTTTCTCTCTCCCCCCCCCCCCCTCCCGGAAGCCTTTTTGGCCCCAGAGACAGATGACAACAGGCTGCAGGATCAACCGTTGGGAGGCAGCGGCGGAGGAAAAGAAACAAAGTTCTTATCTTAGACTTTGGGGTGACATTTTTGGGGAGAGAAACCCACAAACCGGACGGGGGGAAAGAGCGAAAGTTGTCTGGGCCTCGTGGAAACACCCCCCCCCCGCGCGCGCGCGCTCATTCTTCTTCTGAGGAGTTGGCGCGTGCGATTGTCTTACCTTGCCCAGCTCAGATCCACAACAGGTCCGACGTTTTTCCCCAAAAATCCTTCCTTTCCGCGGAAAGGGGGAGGGAGAGGCTGGAGAGGGGGGAGGGGGGAGGGGGGAGCTAAGGGAGGATTGCAAAATAAAACAATAAAAATAATAACGCCAATCAAGCCTTCAAACAGCTGTCAGCAACCTCTCCCGAGGAGATTCCCCCCCACCCCAGCTGCCTTTACGCGCCCTTCCCTTCTTCCTAGGAGCTTTCGCAGTCCTCGCTGCCCAAAGAAAGGCGTCTAGGAAACCCGGCGCAGTCCCGCCGGCTCGGCTTCCTGAAGTGCTCGAATTCCTTCTCCGGCATTTGGGGCGGGCTACGGACTTGTGGGGTGGGGAGGGAGAGACTTGCTTCGCCTCGCTTGAAAACTTCTCAGGGTCTTCGCCCGGCGTGGAGGGAGCGAAGGAGGGGGAAGAAAACGTTGCGGAGAATTGGGGGCGGGGGGGCAGGAAGACACTCCGCGCTCTTCACCGAGAGTCTCAGGCAGGGGGGCGGATAGGCGCGGGGTCGAGAAGACGCGCGGCGATCGCTTTAATTGTCCGCACTGATTCCGAGCCGGCGTGTTAATTTCTTCCCTTCGCCCGGCGTGCCCTCTGGCTGGCTGAGCGCGCGCGCGGGGGCGGGGGGGGAGAGACGGACGGACGAGCCTCTGAAGTGGGTGTGGGTGAGCGCGCGCGGGGGGGAGGGGGGAAACAGTGAATCTGCGTGGAGTCCAGAGAAAGTTGTCCAGGCGGAGAGAGGGGACGCGCGCGCGGGCGCGCGCGGGCGGGCTCGAGGTGGGGAAAAAATAACTTCCTTTTCACTTCGCCGCCGCCGCCGCTTGATCACAAGGGAGGAGAAAAGCGTGTGAGCCAGGGAGAAGAGGAGGAGGAGAAGTTCCCCGATTGCCTCTTCCCGCGCTGCGCCCCGCTTCCGACGACCTCTGGGGACAGGACCCCACTCTCTCCTCCTCTTCCCCTCCCCTCCCCTCCCCTTCTTCCCTCGCCGGCCGAGGGGCGTCTTTGCCCCGCTAGCTGCCTCTTCAACCAGAAGTTACTGAGGGAGGGAAAGGAGCAGGCTGGGGTGGAGGTAGGGGGTGAGTGGGAGGAGGGGTGACGAGGAGCGGCCGAGCCCCAGAAAAGGTATCTCTTTTCCCTCCCCACCTCGTCGCCTCCGCGGCCGCTCGGAAGCCAGACAGAGGCTCCACTTTCAGTCAATTTTTAAAGTGACAGCCGCCTCCTCTGGCGAGAGAGGTCACAAAAAGGTCGCCCAGGCAGAAGCCCTCGCCCGGCAGACTGATTACGGATGCGCTCGGCCCCGGGAAACGTGTCAGTCCCATCCAGGTCACTGGCGGCCAATCGGGAGATCTGACTTGGCTGGGAGGGGTTGTTGTTTTTTTTTCCCTTAAGGGGGAGAGCTCCCCCTCTGTCTTTTTTTTTTTTTTTTGCAGGGAAGGCTGAAAGGGGGTTGGGGGGGAGAGACGTCCCATCTCCCCCTCATTCTGCTCCAGTGGTGTCTAGAAAGTGGAGCGTTTTGCCTCGCTCAGGCTATGTTGATTTAAGGCGAGTTCTACGCACGCCGACCTCAGTTTAGTTTAGTTTTGAATGGGCAGCCTCGATTATAGGGAAGGAGGTGAACTTGCATCCGCTGGTATCTGGGGCTGCTTTTATTGCCGCGGGTTTTGGCGGCTTCCACTAACCAATAGCAAAACTTGGCAAATGGAATCGCTGGCGATTTACGCGCATAATGCTAACGATTCCGCGCCTGTCTCTTTAAAGACCGTTAATGACACCAGTAGCATTTGCAAGGCTTATATTTGACACTTGCTAACCGGGGTTTGACTGTACTTCTCCCCCTACACACACACACACGCACGCACCCTCCCACCCCTGTGTTCAACATTTTTTACTCCAACTCTTTCACTTCGTAAAATACAGGAATTTTAACATTTAGAGCGAAAGACCGAAAGAGCGCAGCGGCATTTTTAGGCGGGTTAACAGTACAGATGTTTAAAAACCCTTGGTGCTAAATTATCATTAAAATTATCATTAATTATTTTCATATAAACATATGAAACATAAAAATACAGGAAGCAAATTTTTAGAAAGCAATCTTTTCGGCTTTTCTTGAGACTTTGTTTCAAAGGGGGATAACTAAGTTTTGCTGCTGCCGTTCTTTGCAGAATATAGACGCATTAAGCCAGCATTTCATGTACACCCCACCCCCCAAATATATTAAAAATAAACTAGACAGAAGAGAGCCCTAGATTTCGGTTTAATAACTTCATGCTCTCTCACAGGCGTTCTTCGTCTGTCTATTCGCATCACGGTCTCTTTTCCCCTGTTGGAAACCGAGTTAGTGGGGTTGCAAACTAAGTTTTGTTTTGTTTTTAAGAGTGGTCGCATGAAAAAGGTAGAACGATTTCCAACGAACTGAACCTAGCGATGGCTGCCATCCAAATTCAGAAGTGTTAACAATAAATGGAAGTTGCTTTGCACTTTTACACGCCCGCGGCATCCATTCAGATCATGCGAGGAGACTCGCGTTGGGAGGGAGGCCGTGAGAAAGGTGTACAGAGCTGAGTATGTACCCCCCATATGGATGCCAACAAATATTGGGGCGGGGGCGGGGGTTCGCCTCTGTGTGCCACATCACTGATCTCTTTTTGTTGTCCTTTTTTTTTTAAAGGGTGTTGAGCTAATTTCTTAAGCCTCCCCGAACCTCCAAATGTGGAAGACTTAGAGCCTTCAATAGCGGGGGAAATGATGGTGGATAGGGCCCGAAGCAGCTAGGGAATGTCGGGGGTGGGAGGGAAGGGAAGGAGAGAGGGCAGGTCACCAGGGGCCAGTGGCACAAGTAACAAAAAGATGCTGATTAATTCGTCTGAGCGGCCTGTTATCGGTGACACTGAACTGTTATTTTGGAGAATGCCCATTGTTTCGAAAGGGGAGGCCAGAAGTGGGCAGCGAGCGCGCCCGGCGTTTGTGGCCCACTCGCCAAGGGCGGAAGGAAGGCGTGGGGTGGGAAGAGATACCTCGGTGACTAACCCGAGATAATATCTTTTTTTTTAAATCCCCTTTGGAACCTTTTCATCGGAGTTGAAGTTTGGGAGGTTTCTACAAGCCCTCTCTTTCCCTCTTTCGATTTCTTGCCACTTTGGATGTCTCGTTCTCTCTCTCTTTTTTTTAATTTAGCCATAAATTGGAGCAGTTCGAGCTCTGAGCTGTTCTATTTTCTCCCTGTCAGAATGAGGGATTTGCTTTATGATGCATTGTGTATTAAATACAAGTAATCTGGGAAACTGATGGCTCCAGAGCCCCCAAACGCGGAGCAGAGCCGAGGTTCCTTTTCTAACCCGGGCGACGCCGAAGTTCACACACCTTCCAGCCCGCCCCCCCTCCCTCCACCCCCTCTGTGCAGCCACTTGGGCTGAGCCCCGCGTAGAAGCACTTTCGCTGCGTTACGAGGAGGAGGAGGAGGAGGAGGAAGCGGCCAAGAAAGAAAAACCTTCGGGCGCAAAGATAAGAATTGCGCGGGAGAAAAAGACTCCGGCAGTGTTTGCCCTGCGATACCCGCGCAAGCAACCGTGCGGAATCCGTGGCATCGACTTCCGTCCTCGGATTGAAAGGAGAGACGCCAAGAAGGAGCAAAGGCGGGTCCCGGCCGGTAGATGGCGTTGCGGGCTGGGCTTCAAGCGGCCTTTTGCCTTTTCGTCCGAGCCTCGCAGTCGAAACCCAGTTCAAACAAGGGGTGCTTTACCCCCGGCTGCTTGCAAGGAGGACATGGATTGGAGTCAGAGGGACCCTCCACAATGTCCCTTCATAGTGCTTATGGACTTATCCCCAGTTATCCCCAGCAATGTCTCTATATTGTTCCCTTCACAGTGCTTCGACTACACTTCCAGTTATCCCCTGGCCAAGAATGATGTTTGGGCAATTTGTCTGAAGAATGCCAAGTCTATGTGGTCATAGAGTGAGGGTTTTTTTTAAAAATTTTTTTATCTTTTTTGTTTTCAATAGCACCCAAGAGATCTGGGAAATAAAGTAGCATAAAATGATCACCTGGGCAGGAGCTTTAGTAATCTCTGAAATAATCATCTATTATCATCTCCAGCTATAAAGCTCCTGCACGTGTGTTTACTGTATACCTAACATCTACTCAAAATGGGCAGACATCTCAGAAAATGCCAACAGTACAACCATGCCCAAAAGAGGGAGGAGCTATTTGCCCAAACCTGTGAAAAACATAGAATGAAAATAGGACAGTTACTATTCTCAACATGGTTGAATTCATAAGATCTGATATCCAGACTTTGTAGATTTCAACACTTCTATATGAAAGACCAACCAGCTATCTATGTACTAGCATTAGTTGTAAATTTCAGTGGTATTACAAATGCAAACATCTACAGCACATTTTATAACACCATTTCTTGCACACGTAAGAATGTGTTACTCCATGATGATCACTTGAATTGACTTCTCCTAGATTTTGAAATTAGAAATACTTCGACATCTCTTGGAAACATTGTAAATGGATGATGGTGGATTACTTTAACTTAGCAACTATAAGATGTCTGGACATCAACTCCCAGAATCCCTCAGCCAGATGGCTAGCATGGTAATTCTGGGAGTTGAAATGCACACATTTTAAACATGCAAAGGTTGAGAAACAGTGTTTTTAGCCTTAGGGCAGAGAAAAGAACTAGGCCTAATGCACAGGGTTCATATGACCCTGGAAAAGTGTGTGGGGATTTATAATCCAATTTTGCAATTCCACACAAATAGACTGTTCATAATATTTCTCATTTAGGGGCTAGAGATTTTTAACAATGCATATTCCAGCTTCCACCAGAAGCTTGTTTGGCAACTATATATCTTGCAAAATATTTGGGGACATTTTAATGAGGAGGAGAGAACGCCAGAGAGAGAGAGATATGCTAGGGATGCATTAAAGACCTAGCTAATCTATTCAGTGTTACTTGACTAGCTTTAACATGGGTTAGAGACCTGTGCATGTGGTTTAATATGTTGTATAAACCTAACTGTTAGGTGACTTTAGGATCCTAGGCATGAGCAAATTCAGAAAATGGATTAATTGCTCCTATCAGATTTTTATCCCTCTTTTTTATATATAACTCAAGGCAGCAAACATACTTTTTGCCTCCATGATAATAAACTTTATAGTAAAATGGAAATTAAATGGTTAAACAAAGATGAGGCTCCAACTGAAGACATCTTCTTGCAATATAATCTAAGTCCAATAAAAACCAATGGTAGCTATCAACACTCTAGCCAATGCCAGCACATGAAAAGTGGAAAAGATTGGCAGAAGATACATAATGTGACATCACTCAAATCATCATCATCATCCAAGAGCAACACATTTATGAGTAAGGTGATATAGCATGCCAACTGATTGCCTATGGAGATTCTCAGTCATCCAGGTCATGATTGTCTCAAAGGCACATTTTTTTCAAGAGGCAACTGGACTGTTTGGTTTTTCTTTGAAGACATTTTGCTTCTCATCCAAGAAGCTTCTTCAGAAAGTCCAGTTGCCTCCTGAAAAAAAAAAAGCACCTTTGGGACCCAAAGTGATTATTTCTCTTGTCTGTTTTGTGGGTACTTGTTAAGAAAATGGTAGCCATTACTTACTCCTTCTGTTCCCCACCTTCCCCATTCTCTGTTGCTGGTCCAAAGCTCCCCTCTTTTTCCTCAATGGGAAAATCAATCCCAACAATTCCCCCCCAAAAAAGGATATCAAACTGCTCTGTAGATGTGCTGACAGCAGGACATATAGAGAAGTTTTATTCCTACCATAGAGAACTGCATAGTATTGCAATTAGAATTGAGGAGTTCCTTAATTATTTTTATTTATTTGTATCTCACCATTATTATTTTACAAATAACTCAAGTTGGTAAACATATCCAATACACCTTCCCCACAATAATAACCTTGTGAGGTGGGTTGGGCTAGGAGAGAGTAACGTAGCAGGCTTTCATGACTATAGCAGGACTTGAACTCACAGTCTCTCGGTTTCTAGCCTGTAATGCCATTACGCCAAACTGATTCTTACCTAGCGATTATATGGAATGAGAGGAACACACTTCTTTAAGCCCATTGTCTCTCTCAGAAAGGTCCAAGGAATATTTGGGAGAAAACTAACTTTGCTTTCAGGTCTTTTAGTGTATACAGTAATATAGAGAACTGGAAATATATCAGAGAAAAGGGGCTGATGAAATTGATTGTACTCTGATCTCCTAAATAAAAGCTGCAAAGAAATGCCTGGTATTACTCAAGTTTCCTTTCTGCTTCAAAAACAAGATAGAAACCCACCCTCAAATTCTTCTTTATCTGTGATTTGTCTAGTGCCACCATTTCTCAGAAAAGATAGCGGCTATAACTCCCAGATTTTTTTTAAAGCAACTGTTTATTTAAAATAAGCCCCCAATATTAGTGGCAGTGAGACATAAGTACAGCAGTCTGGTAGCTATTCCCAACAGAGTGTAAACTGATGCCTCTTTTAAGCCTTTAAACTCTAGGGCTGTCCCCAAAGTAAAAGTTCCTCTAATGGAGACCCTTATGGAAACAGCACATTCCAGCACATCGTTAAAAGAAAAGAAAAAAGAAGAAAAGAAAAGAAGGCAGGGAAAGTAAGGCAAAATAACTGTCCACTGCTAATAGGCTTCCTGGGGAGGGCAGCAGCTCTGCAAGGGACAGTGCTAAAAGGGGGGAGAGGATGCAGGTGGGGGGTAGGGGTGAGGAGGGACAGACAAGAAGCTGATGGCATAATTATTTCTTTTAAAAAATATATCATTGGGTCAGTAGCACATATTTGCTGTCTTTTCTGCACAGCTGGTTAATAATTCAAGTTTATAAGAAAAGAGAAAGAAAAGAGAGAGAGAGAGAGAGGAAGAAAGAGAAAGGAAGGAAGAGAGAGGGGGAAGGAAGAGAAAGAAAGAAAGAAAGAAAGAAAGAAAGAAAGAAAGAAAGAAAGAAAGAAAGAAAGAAAGAAAGAAAGAAAGAAAGAAAGAAAGAAAGAAAGAAAGGCTTCACGAACTTTATTTCAAAATTATTAATTAAAAACATATGATCTAATTTTTATAAACATTAGCTCATTTTCCTGTTTTATTGTGCATATAAGAAATTCTTTCAGGTAAGATAAAAAAGCAAAAACAAAATGTGAGATCAATATTCCATTCCATATTTAGTTCTTATTATATCTCTCTTTGCACCCCTAACTTTTCTCTTTAAGGAATGCTAACTTACTTGCAAAACTGGAATTGATTCTTTTTTTCTGTACAGTCCCAAAGAGAGAAGAAAGCAAAGGAAATTAAAGCTTCTCTCTTTTTTTTTGTAAATAATAATAAGAGTAATAATAATAAAAATGATTTTAAAAAATCTCCCCCGGTCTGGAAATGGCCCCGACTGAAAGCATGTTAATCTCCACCTCAGTAATTTGGTTCTTCTGAAGAAGACAGAAGCCCCTGCTGCTCTGCCCTGCACTTCATAAATCACATCTTTATGTGGACAAGGTCAGGGCAACTAACAGCTCAGACATGGGCCCTTTGCAGTGGCTCGAAGGACTTCGGCATGTTTATTCTCTCGCTTAGATCTCTGAGGAGTAATCCAGCACGCTTCTAATTACTTTTGATTATTTTCATTTGCCGGGGTCAGTCTGAGCTCGGCCAGGAGTGCTGGAGGCTTGATTTTCTGCAATATCTTTTTTTTCTTTCCAGGACAGAGGTGTAGGCTTTCAAAATTAGCACCCCATTATTGTCCAGGCATCTGATATGCTAGTAAGTAGCAGATCCCTTGATGCTCTGTTGCCAACTACCTTGTTTCTTGGACTTAATTAAATGCAAATTATTGAAGTGGGATAGGAGAATTGAGATGTGGATCAGTTAAAAAATGTTTTTTTTTTTTAAAGAAAAACAATGATACTTCCACACAATACTCAGAGGCAAAACAATTATTTGTTTAGAAGATAACGTTTTCTCTTTTGCTTTTAACTAAAAATACGGAGTTCATAATAACAATACAGGCATGAAATCCCCAAATGGCATTTTTGAAAGAAGTCTTTGTCCAAGGAACGAGACTATAAATAAGAAGTTAAAAATAATAATAATACAGGCATGAAAGCCCCTAAAAGCATTTTTGAAAATATATTTTTGCTTCCTTAAAAAAAAGACTTTGCCCAAGAAACAAAATTATTTAAAAATGATTTATTTTGTCAAATTCATTGTTCTTGTAAACAAAAAAGTGACTTGAAGCAGAAATCTGTTAACAGTAGCTTTCGAGTTGTAAATCATTTGTATATACTTATAAAAAGAATGTTCATATTTTTTAACCAATAAAATATTAACTGTTCAGATTTTTAAATCTAAATATTGTGCACATTGTTTTCATAGGGATATAAAATACATGTGCACAAATAGAATTTCTAGCACAGGATTTCTTTGGGGTAAATATCCAGTGGAATTACTCTGCAGTTGCAAATATATATGCTAACAGTTCAATTATTATCCCAACTGAGAAAGCGAGAGTATTCTCTTCAAAAATGAAAATTAATGCCACTTAAAAAAACATTTATCTTCAATCAATATATTATTTTCTAAATAAAGTCTCCCTAAATACTTATAAGAAGCTTTCATCAGAATCCTACGAGTAGAAACAGAACATACATACAATGACACTGAGTTTGTATATCTCAATTGTCCCATACAACACAGTATATCTCTTTTAAACATCTGGCACTTTCCAAATTGGTGTGTGTTGTCACATAAGAGGCCTCAGTAGAAAGAAGAAAAAGCAAAGAAAATGAGTGATACCCCCAAATTTTAAGATGAATATTTCATTTGAAAATATTCTGGAAAAAAACATATTATGGACTTTTTCTCAGGTACCTAAAGAATCCAATCCTTACAAATACTGATCTAAGTTAAAATGTTACTAATGTCAATAAACTGTACTTAAATAATAATGCCTTGCCCTTTTGTTTTTTCCAAATATTATTTTATATTTGTAATTCATTAATAGACCAAAATAGATTTTAAAACCCACATAAATAGATAGATAGTTAAATAGATAACAGGGTTAAAATAATGTATGCAATTGTGCAAGGCATTTGAAAAAGATGTTTGACAAAATGTGTTAGCCTGAGGATAGGAAATATTAAAAGTAGCTGCATTTCCAGTGCTTAAAAGATAATATATCCCTGTATGTGACTGAGCTGAATTTCATCACTTTATTGGTGGCCCTAGCAGAAATATAATCTGTCTGGACCCAGAAATATACAGGCAACCAGGGACAAGCAGCTATGTGAACTGCTCTACTTTACTGCTTTCAGTATTGTTTAATGCACATAGTTCTACTTTTAAGATGGCATCCAAAATCAAACCCAAGTGTATATCAGTGGCAATGATGCCAAAATAATGATGCATTTGATGTCTTGCAAATATTGCCATTATATACTTAACTCTTCGCACTTGATGCAAATAGATAAGTCATTGCAGTTCTTTAATGTCATGTATGTGGTTTCATTTCCTCCCCTCTTGGTACCCGTGACAATGCAAGGATCATAAGGGTTTTAATAAAGGAGAACAATAAACACAAACTTGCCATAGGAGGTTTGCTCAAATAATAAAAGTAAAAATCCAATAAGCAGAGTCAAAAATGGTAGACCTTGATCTATAACCACAAATGAGACCAGAATTTGCATTGCTAGCAAGGAGGTTATTAAGTGAGTGTAGCCTAATTTTGCAAGCTTTTTTTTTTGCTATGGTTAAGTGAATCACTGCAGCTGTTAAGTGAATCACGTGGTCGTTAAGTGAATCTGACATTTCTCATTGACTTTGCTTGATGCAAGCAGGATGGGAATGTCACAAATTGCACGCAGACGACTCCAGGATTCTGCACCAGACTTAAATACGTGCCCTTGCTAAATGAACTAAATGTTGATCATGTGCCCATGGAGAAGCTACATTTTTTCTGGACTGTTTTAGTTTCGAATGTTTGCTAAACGAATGGTTATAAGTCGAGAACTTCCTATACTCTCCAATAATAATCCAATAAACCAGAATTCAAGAAGAAACTACAAAGAACAAACTGGCTTTCCCGAAATGTTAATAATAATGCAAGCCTGCAAACTAGTCAGCAGTGTGCTGCACCTGCCAAAAAGCTAGCACAGTCCTAGATTGCATTACAAAGAACAGAATCAAGTTCACCTGAAGTGTTAATACCACTTTATAATTGTTTGGTAAGACCATACCTGGAGAGCATGGTGGGATTCATTTTTTTTTACTACTGATTCTGTGGGTGTGGCTTAGTGGGCGTGACTTGATGGGCATGGCTTGGTGGGCATGGCTTGGTGATGTGGCAGGGGAAGGATACTGTAAAATCTCCATTTCCTCCCCACTCCTGGGGGAAGGTTATTGCAAAATCCCATTCCTCCCCACCCCACTAACCTGCTTTTCAGCTCCGTTCTCCTCTGCAGGGCAACAAAAGAAGACCCAGCTGCTCAGCTGAGACTCAGGAGACAGAGAATAGATGTGGGTGGGGGCAGTCAGAGGTGGTATTTGCCAGTTTTCCGAACTATTCAAAATTTCCTACCAGTTCTCCGAACTACTCAAAATTTCCACTACTGGTTCTCCGCACTACTCAAAATTTCCACTACTGGTTCTCCAAACTACTCAAAATTTCTATTACCGGTTCTCCAAACTACTCAAAATTTCCTACCGGTTCTCCAGAACTGGTCAGAACCTGCTGAATACCACTTCTGCTGGAAAGTATTGCATCCAGTTTTGGACATCACAAATATAAAAAGGAAATTGAAAAAGAGTGCAAAGAAGAGCAACAAAGATGATTAGAGGACCTGAGGCTAAAACATATGGAGAACTATTATGTCTAGTTTAATGAAAAAAAGGGCTGGGGTGATATGGTAGCAGTGTTCCAATATTAGGTAGTTCCTAAGGTCTATCACAAAGAAGAGGGGGGCAATCTATTTTCCAAAGCATCTGAAGGCAGGTCAAGCAGAGGACCTAACTAGAAATAAGGAGACATGTCTTGACAGTTAGAAGAATTAATCAGTGGAATGGCTTAGCTCCAGAAATTGTGGGTGCTCTATTACTGGAAGTTATTAAGAAGAGGTTGGACAACAATTTACCTGAAATAACATAGAGTCTGCTGCTTGAGCAGGAGATTGAGTTAGAAGACCTCCAAGGTCCCTATCAATTTGTTAATCTGTTATTCTCTTGTGGGCTTCTTAAACTGATCTTAAGTCAATGTTGAATGTTATATCTGTATATGTATAGTCCTTGTCACCTGAATAGGTGAGCAGCTGATTGGCCTTATCCAATTCAAATGATAAGCCTGCTCAGGTCTGGTTCAGAAAGCTATTCCAGGGATGTAATTGGGAAATCAAGCCTGCTTCAAAGTCGAATGTAATAGCCCTAGTCAAATGTCACCTTTTTGTAGTCTTCAGGGCTCTCTATGACCACCCAACATGGTTTCCCACAAAGGAAATTGAAAACTCCAATTTAAGCTCCCAAACAGGTTTAAAACATTTTTAGATTCACCCCTGTCCCCCAGTTAGGACTAACAAATCCATAAAATTCTAATGCCTTCCTTTTTATCTAGAAATCACCCAGATTTTTGCAGCCCAGATACCCTTGCCTCACAACAGGAAAAGTAATGAAAAATGCCTGCCCTTTCCAAAGGAATTACAGAGCCCTATCCATTTAATATTTACTACATCTTTGATCCCATTTTAAAAAAGGTGGCCTCTGAAAGCTTCCGATTGAAAACATGATTGTGTGAATCAGTCTACAGAATGATTTGAATTTGGTTCTTTATCCCATATTTCAAACACAGGCTCCAAAAGTCATGAAAACGAAGTTTACATTTTATGCTACACTCAGTTAATACATACAGGTAGTGCTAACTTTTACGAAAGATGTTTAATAAACATTGGAATTCTACATTGAAAAAAAGTCATGATAAAGAAATAGATGTTTACCTAACCAGCACTCCAAGGCTAAGAAAGACTGTCTCGGAATAGTTGAACACAGATGATCTACTCTTCATGTAGTTAATTTTTCTTGGGGATCTGTGGTTTTTATATATCTCTAAGATTCATTTACCATTCAACAAATGTCAAATACAGGAAGTCCTCTATTTATGACTATAATTGAGCCCAAAATTTCTGTTGTTCAATGAGACATTTGTTAAGTGAGATTTGCCCCATTTTACGATCTTTTTGTCATAGCTGTTAAGTGAATCACTGCAGTTGTTAAGTTACTCATACAGTTATTAAGTGAATCGGGCTTCCCCATTGAATCTGCTTGTCAGAAGGTCACAAAAGGAGATCATATGACCCCAGGACACTGCAACCGTCATAAATATGAGTCAGGTGCCAAGCCTCCAAATGATCAGACACATTGATCACATGACCATGGGGATACTGCAATAGTTGTAAATGTGAAAAATGGTCATAAGTCACTTTCTTCAGTGCCATTGTAACTTTGAATGATCACTAAATGAACTATTGTAAGTAGAGGACTACCTGCACTTTTTTTTCCAGAATTTTCAAGTGTTCCTTTTAAAACTGTAGGGGTGCTTCCTAAGTATAGGTTGGTGCTTTCTGAAGTTGTAAATTCATTTCAAATTTTCAGAGAATGCACTCTGAGTCAAATATTGACAGGAAGCCCACTTTTCTTTTCAAACAATTCGATAGCAAAGTTACTTTTAACCTGACTTGGTGGATTGATAATAAATAGACATTAAATTCAGGGTTATTGGAAATTATACTGGGATTAGATTAAAGTCTAATCCCAGGGATTAGAGGGCCCAGGGGAGGGGTGGGGGGGGTTGTGGTAATTATTCAGGAGGATCTGGGACCTAGGGAATCCACTGTTCCTCAGACGATCGGATGTGAGTCCCTTTTTGTAAAGTATGGTTCCAGGGTTCAGATGGGCCTATTGATCACATACCTGGCTCCCTGCTATGTGACATCGGCTCTGCCTGAGCTCCTCGAGGTCATAGCTGGCCTGGCGATTGAGACCCCCAGGCTGATGGTCATGGGGGATTTCAACCTGCCTTCGGCTGGTGGAGTCTCGGGGATTGCTCAGGAGTTCTTGGGTTCCATGACAGCCTTGGGCCTGACCCAATTAATTAGGGAACCCACTCACATTGGGGTTCACATCCTGGATCTAGTTTTTGTCTCTGGACAGTGGCAGGATGATCTTGGTGTTGGGGATGTTTTTGTTGAGCCCTTGTCATGGTCAGATCATTCGCTCCTTAGGCTGGACTTCCAGGCCGCTCCTCCCCATCGCAGGGAGGTGGACCAAATATGATGGTACCATCCCAGGCGCCTGATGGATTCAGATAGGTTCCTGATGGAGCTTGGGCCATGTCCTGATATTCGAACACACGACTCGGTTGAGGACCTGGTCGCCACCTGGGATAGGGTGGCGGCTGGGGCCCTGGACCGGGTTGTGCCCTTGTGGCCTCTGACCTGGCACCGCTCTCACTCGGCCCCTTGTTTTTCCGGGGAGCTGATGGAGATGAAGCGCCGGAAAAGACGCCTGGAGAGTATTTGGAGGACTACTTGCTCCGGACCCGACCGAACACTATTACGGTCTTATATTAAGACCTATTTAGTGGTGATAAGGGTGGCAAAGAGTTCTTACTTTTCCACTCTTATTGCGTCTGCAGGAAACCGCCCGCCCGCCCTATTTAGAGTGACCCGATCCCTCCTGGAAGGGGAGCGCGGGAGGACCCCTTGCAGGGACAGGCTGAGGACTTTTCGAATTTCCTGGTGGATAAAATCGTTCGGATCCGGGATAGGTTGGACTCTGAATGGGCAACTCTGGGTGGGGGGTTGGGGGTGGAATTTGAGGCAGTCATTTGGGAGGAATTTGATCCTGTGACCCCCGAAGATGTGGACAGGTTGCTGCGGGGACTGAATGCTACCACATGTTTACTGGACCCGTGTCCCTCCTGGCTGGTGTTGGCCACCCGGGAGGTGACACAAGGTTGGTTTCAGGGTATTATTAACGCTTCCTTGAGTGAGGGATATCTGCCCGCCGCCTTGAAAGAGGCGGTGGTGAGACCCCTCCTCAAGAAACCATTCCTGGACCCAACTTTGTTATCTAATTATCGTCCCGTCTCCAACCTTCGTTTTGTGGCGAAGGTTGTTGAGAGTGTGGTGGCACGATAGCTTCCCCAGCACCTGGATGAAGCTGTCTATTTGGATCCACGCCAATCGGGCTTCAGGCCCGGACACAGCACGGAGACGGCATTGGTCGCATTGGTGGATGATCTCTGGAGGGCCCTAGACAGACGGTTATTCCTCTGTCCTGGTCCTATTAGATCTCTCGGCGGCTTTCGATACTGTCGACCACAGTATCTTATTGCGGCGGCTGGGGGGTTGGGGGTGGAGGCACTGTTATGCGGTGGTTCTCCTCCTTCCTCTCTGACCGCTCGCAATTCGTGTTGGCAGGGGGGCAGAGGTCGGCCCTGAGGCCCCTGGTTTGCAGAGTGCCTCAGGGGTCGGTGCTCTCGCCCCTTCTGTTCAACATTTATATGAAGCCGCTGGGTGAGATCATCCGTGGCTTTGGGGTAGAGTTCCATCAGTATGCTGATGACACTCAGCTGTACATCTCTATCCCGGGCCACCCCGATGAAGCCGTCGAAGTGATGACCGTGGAGGCCGTGCGGTGTTGGATGGGGCAAAACAGGCTTCAGCTCAACCCATCTAAGACTGAGTGGCTGTGCTTCCCGGCACCCCGGTACAGCCAGCTGGTTCCATCGCTGGCTGTGGGGGGGGAAACTCTTGCCCCCACAGAGAGGGTCTGCAATCTGGGTGTCCTCCTGGATATGCGGCTGTCATTGGAAGACCATGTGGCAGCCGTTGCCAGGGGGGCTTTTGGCCAGGTCCATAGGATCTACCAGTTGCGGCCCTTTCTGGATCTGGGCGCACTTCGCACAGTCACTTCCACCCTGGTGACCTCCTGCCTAGACTATGCCAATGCTTTCTACATGGGGCTGCCTTTGAAGAGCATCCGGAGGCTCCAGCTGGTGCAGAATGCAGCCGCGAGGGTGGTATTGGGGGCTCCTCGGGGCTCCCATGTTACGCCACTTCTGCGTGAGCTGCATTGGCTCCTGGTGGCCCTCCGGGTGCGCTTCAAAGTCTTAGTTATTATCTTTAAAGCACTCCATGGCTCGGGACCGGGATACCTGCAAGACCGCCTCCTGCCATTATCGGCCTCCCGCCGACCGATACGCTCCCATAGAGTCGGCCTCCTCGGGGTGCTGCTGGCTGGATGGCTGGCGACCCCGAGCATGCAGGCCTTCTCATTGGGGGCACCCCCTCTCTGGAATGAATTACCCCCGGAGATGAGGGCCATCCCTGATCTCATGACCTTCCGTCGTGCGCTGAAAACATTTTTATTTCGGCAAGCCGGACTGGCCTAGGGGTTTTTAAATTTTAATCTGGTTTCTAATCTTTCTTAATCCCCTTGTTTTAATTTTTGTAGAGCCAATTATATTTAATTCTTTTAATTTTTAATATTGTAATATTGTATATATGTTTTATATGTGTATTTTTATTCTGGCTGTTCACCGCCCCGAGTCTCTTTGGGAGAGGGGGCGGTATATAAATTTAAATAATAATAAATAAAATAAAATAAAAAGTCAGTAACAAAGACATAAACAATAACAAAAGCATTCTGTTGTCCATAAACCAAATCTTCTCAGGAAGCTGACCCTTTCAGCAAAACAGAGCCATCCAATTCTTTCCTAGAGAGAATTCTAATTATAATGATTAATTCTTTGCCATAGAGACTATGGCCTAAAACTTGATAAAAAGCCTAGCTGAAGGCAACATAAGGATCAGCCTTGTCTGTAGAATTATGACCTCACAGCCAAGTTGTGACAATGGTGCTAAATATCATTTATATTTAGCAGTGAAATATGAGAGGGATTGTTGCAGATTTGTTAAGTCAGTCCATGTGAGCTAAAACTTTATCAGCCAGGAAGGTATTCTTGAGAACAAACACGTTCAAAGTTTCACACTGACAAGTGTATGTTGGCATCACCAATATTGAATGGTTACCATGTCTGAAGTTCCACCTTTCTGTATTTTATTTTCATTTTATTTATTTATTTGTATCCCACCTTTATTAATTTTACAAATAACTCAAGGTGGAGAGCATATTCAATTCACCTTCTTCCTCCTATTTCTTCCACAACAACAACCCTGTGAGGTGGGTTGGGCTGAGAGAGAGAGTGACTGCCCAAAGTCATTCAGCTGACTTTCATGGCTAAAGTAGGCTTGAACTCACAGCCTGTGGCTTTCTAGCAGGTTGCCTTAACCACTAGAGCAAAATGTTGAACTGGGGATAAATGTGATTCAATCTTTAGGGGTGGAAGGTTGCTCAAAAATCTACTTGGTTTTTGTGTCTGTTTTGGTAGTATGGTTTTATTTTTTCAGACTTAAAAAAAAAAAACTAGAGACCAACTCCCTAAGAACTAGAACGGTGAAAATGCAGATAGGGATGAAAGAGCCTTTGTGATGCAGTGGTTAGAATACAGTATTGCAAGCAAATTCTGCTGATTGCCAGCAGTTTAGCAGTTAGATTCTCACCAGCTCAAGGTTGACTCAGCCTTCCATCCTTCTGAGGTTAGTAAAATGAGGTCCCAGATTGTTGGAGGCAATATGCTGACTCTGTAAACCGCTTCGAGAAGGCTGTAAAGCACTGTGAAGTGCTATACAAGTCTAAGTGCTATTGCTATTCCCCCCCACCCTTTTTAAATTGTACAAGGTGGCAGCCCATTTAGCTCTAACACTTGCAAATGAGAACAAAATAACCAATAGTATGTTTACAGAACTTTAAGTTCTTTGTATAGAGATTCCCTCCTTTGTTCAGCTCTTCCTGGACAGATCACGTAATGTAATCACATGCTGTTTATATGGTAACATGATCATTCCAAGGAGTACTGAAGAAGGCTTTATGCAAAGAGGATGATAAGGATTTTTAAAGATTAAACAAACCTGGAAGAAACTACACAGACACTCTTAAATACAATCTTTCTAGCCCTGCCCCATTTTTCCCCCAAAGAGAATTGCAACACTTCATTTGAGCTGATATCTATCACACCATGAATTTTCTTGGACACAAAACATTCAAATCTACTTCCACTCCCAGAGGAATTGGACTTTTTCCCCCTTCATCCTTCTGGATCACAGGAACTTTTTGTGAGTAAACAAACCCAGGGTCAGTTCACATAAGACTTGTCTATGGACCAAATTGAATTTTGTCTCAACTATAATCTCACCCAAATAAGACCAGTCACTGCCTAATCCTACAGAGACAATTATATTGATGAAAATGTCATCTAAGGATAAGGACAGACTATCCTTAGCAGATTAGATAGGAAGTACTACTAACTCAATATTAAGGAATAGTAATAGTATGTCAAATAACATTTATTGTTTCAATACATTGTTCATATGCTGAGTGGTTTGTTTGTGAAATGGACACTTTAAAATGGTAGCCCATTAAGTTGTATAAGTAGAAGAGCAGTTTAGAGCAATGGGAAATATGTGCATTAAAAACTGAACATCGAAGAATTGATTCTTTCAAATTGTGATGCTGGAGAATACTCTTGACGGTCCCTTGGACTGCAAGGAGAACAAATCCCAATCAATCCTAAAGGAAACCAACCCTGATTGTTCTTTGGAAGGACCGATACTGAAGCTGAAGCTCAAATACTTTGGCCACCAAATGAGAAGAGAGGACTCATTGGAAAAGACCCTGATGCTGGGAAAGATGGAAGGCAAAAGGAGAAGAGGACACCAGAGGATGAGATTGTTTGATAATATGATCGACACAATGAGTGTGAAAATAGGCAAATTCCAGGAGACAGTGGGAGGACAGGGTGGGGTGTTTTGTGGTCTATGGGGTCATGACTTGGACATGGACAAAGTTGGACATGACTTTGTGACTCAACAACAACAACATTTAAATTTACATAGGGTTATATCCTTAAAGAAAACTTCTACAAAATGATGTATGGGAGTATTTAATGCAAGATAAATTATCAAAGATGTAAAAGGGTGTTTTGAATGTTTGCTGGAAATGTAAGTGCAAGGAGGGTACTTTTTATCATATGTGGTGGACTGTGATAAGGCAAAGAAATATTGAGAAAAGATTCATGGTTTAATTCAGAAGATTTTCAAAAATGGACTTACAATGGAAACCCAAAATTTTATTTCTATAAATAATTAGATAAAGAAATGGGGGAGGGACTTTGCTGCCATATATGTTGACAGCTACAAGAATTCACCCATAAATGGAAAGAAGTGCTAACTCTCACAATGGAGGATGGATTGAAAAGATGATGGAACTGCTGGAGAGGAAGAAGCTGGCTGTACTAATAAGGAACAAGAATGAAAATAACTTTCTGGTTACTTGGAAAACACTTCTGGACTTTCTCCATGAAAAAGAATGAAATTTTGACTGGGTTTTGATGGTTAGTAAGCTAGTAGTAGTTACTAATAGTACCTTTTCTTTTCCTTCTTCCCTCACTTTACTCCTTCTATTTCTTTTCCAACCATTGTCTTCATTTCTAGTTTATATTAAGAAAAAAGCTTTTAATAAAATATATATTAAAAATAGTCAAGGAGAACAATGATGGACCTTCTCTGATGCTGGGAATATTAAGGTGATTCTACTTTCCCACTGAATTTTCGAGTTAACAGTTAAAATGCTTAAAGTTAAAAATGCATGAAACAGAAAATAAATAAATGGTCAATAGTGCTATGGGGCATGTTTTAAATTCACTAGGATTCAATCCATTATGGGTTTAGTCCCAAAGGAATTAGTTACCTACATTTCTTTTTGTCTATTTCCAAAGAATCTTAGCATTTTTCTGAATTACATTTACCCATTCCTGTCCAGCAGCTATTAGATGTATTCTGTTTTCTTCTCTTTTGTCTCTTCTAAAAATGCTGTACCACTGTTACCATTATTGCTTATTGGCCAATGATATCTTTTCTTTTAAGATTTAGTTCCTTTCGATATTTTTATTTTTCTTCCAGGATTTTACTGATGGCAAGTAAGGAGATATGAGTGAAGCCATGCCAAGCTATGTGTGTGTGTGTTTGGAGAAGAGAAAGGAGAATGGCAGGACTGCAGGGAAACCTTTTCATATTTTTATACACAAGTCATGTTGCAGATTTCATATGATTCATAAAGAAAATATCTCCAAGAAACAAGAAATGCATCAATATTAATGATGCAAAAATGATTTGCAACCTGAAAATGAAGGCTGAAGCCAAAGCATATCTCATCAATATATCAAACCTATATAGCTTCAGGTGCTGCCTGCAGTCACCCATTTACTGCTGGCAGAAGCAGCATTAGCAGCCTTATGTGGGCTATGGTGCAATGAAAGGAAGCGTCATGTCTGAAAACTATGCCATACAATGTCGCCTGACTTGTCAGCTTTCCAATTCTGAGGGTTTCGCCTTTCCTAACAAGTAACCCCTTTCTTGTTCAACAAATCTGAAGATGGGACTTAAAGGACTGTACCACATCAGGAACTATATGTCTGCACTGGGCCTTTCCCCCACTTCAAAATAACAATTTTAATACGATGAAGCTTCATTGTTCCTAATTTCTCACAAAGGTTATGATTTCTAAAGATTTCTTTTAGTATTCCAGTTCCTTTAACTATTTAAAGGTTTATGCAGTTATGCCACACTCTAGGCCTTTTCTTTTTTTGAATTGTTTCTACTCCAAAGAGTCCCAAAGGTGCTTCCCTCCCCCCACCACCTCCAAAAAAAGGCAACTGGACTGTTTTTTCCTTGAGGAAGAAGGAGGAGAAAATGTTTCACTTCTGACCCAAGAAACTTCATCAATTCCTTTTGAAGAAAAAAGTACCTTTGAGACTATGATCTGGATGACTGAGAATCTCCACAGACATTCCAAAGAATCATAAAATCAACAACAACATCTTTTTGGGTATATTGCAATATTACAGCTGGATTATATCTGCTCCTTTTCAGTGTGTTCATCTGGATATTGGACGGTTTGCAAGAGACTTGACTTCAGACACACTGGATCTACCTCGTTTCTCTCTAGCTTTCAACTACTCAATAGGAACTTTAAAAATGTATATACAATCACTTGGATATGAGCACATGTAATCCAGGATCTTAGCTTTATTAAGATTCAAAATAGCTTGACTAGCTCTTCTTCAGACCTCATGATAAATGTGTTGAACACGACGGACAGTAGGGTTGGTGCTATGTCTGTGTTTCAAACCCTTTCAAATTTAAGCAAATGAAAATAATTGTGATTTTTATAAAATTATTCCAATACTAAGGATGTATGCATTTTTATTGTTTTTCCTTAACTGTAGCCTATTCCTTTTCATTTTTATGTTTTTTTTTAAACAATATCAGGTTCTGGTCAGCAATGGTCTGTGTAAATTAATCTCTATTGATCAATAAATTATCTATATAAGCTGCCCAAAGTGCCTTGGCAGTGAGATGGGTGTCATATTAATTGATTAAATTAATATGAGGTCTTTCCACCTGAATATAAATTCACTAAATAACTAGAGAGATAAATGTATAAATAGAAGAAGTAATGTCCATGAAGCAGTTGTAAATAATAAAAAAAATTACTTTGGAGAAGGAATGAAAATCTGCTATTATTTATTTCAAACACTTCATCAGAGAGCTTCAGTCCAAGACGGATTTTAGTTTAGTCTATAAAATAAATATATGCACTTGCCACTGAGTGCTTAACCAAACAGTAAGAACCACTTCAGTGAGTTTTCAAGTTACCACCATCAAATCTGAAATCAGTCTAGAAACCAGCAGCACTTTGTATTCAAATGCATTTTCTTAGGATTACAAGTAGGCTGTTCATGTTTACCCATTGGGATTCTACTATTAGTCATAATTTCAACTATATTTTTAATGTGTTCTTACAGCTCTTTTTGTTCATCATCACAAAACAGTCTATCTAAAGCAGGGGTCTCCAACCTTGGTAACTTTAAGTCTGGTGGTCTTTAATTGGGGAGTGCTTAAGCGCACCAACATGCCTACCATCCCTGTCCTATTGTTTCTTTTTATTTTTCTTATATGTATCCATTTCATGTATTCATAACTATGTTGATACTTATACCTGTTATCTTATAATTGCTTCACAAAATAAATAAAATAAATAAATAAATAAATAAAAACTCCCAGAATTCCCCAGCCAGCTTTGCGTTGCTGGCTGAAGAATTCTGGGAGTTGAAGTCCTCCAGGCTTAAAGTTGCCATGGTTGGAGACTCCTGATCTAAAGTACTTTTCACTGTCCATCTAGCTCTGCAAACAGAAGTAAGGCACCTGTCATCTTGCAGATATTATTGAATTGCAATTCAGAGCAACTCAACCATGATGTGCAGTGGTGATGTTGCTAAGAGATAGAGTCAAGCAATACAAAGAGAACTAAGGGCATCTTGTCTTTTCTTTGAAGTACAGATCTATTTAGTCATTGCCATTTTGTTTCAAAAGGGAAAGTTCTTTTAATCTCTGGCCTGTTAAATAATCTTACCAATGAGCCTTAATGAGCCTGTTCTGCTTGGAGTTATTTCTATTAACTCTTGACCAATGGACAAGTTAAATTTCAGCATCTAAGCTATGGTTATTCACAAGATATATAAAGATCAATATAGATATAGAGATAGAGATAGAGATATAGATTTTATAATTTTGATTCATATCTGCTCAGCATTTTATAGTCTCTCATAAGACATTATTTATCAAACCTTTTACACTACCTTGAAGTGTAGCCAGAATTTACTCAGACACTTGAAATCAAATGTCTATTCTCTCTTTCTTAATGATTAGCTTAATTTTCTTTGCCAAATATTTGCCTTTCAGAGGTCAAACACACTTATTTACACCTAAGACTTGCTGACGTCAAAGGCAATCTGAGAGTGTAACCGAGTCACAATGAGATGTATATGGAACCTCTTTGGAATATCAAGTGTTACCTAGCTAACTTTAACATCTCAATCCTTTTCCTTTTCCAGGAGCAAATTTTTTTAAAGAAATTCTTGGAATTATTCAGAACAATGAGAGGGTGATGATCAGGATACGTATTTCTATAGGTTTCACTCATATGCCAAAGATTTGCAATGCTGATCCTAAAAATCATGATCTCTGTACATGCTAAAAACTGCCTAGAAACTACCAGCTTCTGAGTATCTATGAAAAACATAATAGTATCATACCACTATTTGTGTCTTAAGTGATTAGAGTAATAGAATAACAAAATAACAGAATTGGAAAAGATCTTGGCGGTCTTCTAATCCACTCCTTTCTCGAGCAAGAATTCTATATCATTTCAGACAAATGGTTGTCCAATCTCTACTTAAAAACTTCCAGTATTGGAGCATCCACAACTTCTGGAGGCAAGATGTTTCACTGATTAATTGTTCTAACTGTCAGGAAATTGCTCCTTAGTTTTAGGAGCTAGCAAAAGCTCCTTTAGCTTTCATGAGTTTCCATCCATTGCTTTTTGTTCTGCTTTCAAGTGCTTAGGAGAATAGGCTAACCACCTCTTCTTTGTGACAGCCCCTCAAATATTGGAACATTGCTATCATGTCACCCCATTCCTTCTTTTCATTAAGCTAGACATATCCAGCAACCGTTCCTTATATGTTTTAGTGACAGAAGAATATCTACAACAATATTAAGTAACCTCAGCAGCTGTCAACCAACATAGTCTACCCTTTCTAATTAATGACAGCTTTGTGTCATCATGCAAAAAAACCCAATTGACTTTAGAAATAGCCATACAGATATCATGTTAAAAGCACCTTTGGGAACTGGACGAAGTTGTACAAAATTCAAAAGATCTAAAGAGTGTTACACACCTATTATATCTACAAAGCTGGCTCTTTTATAGTTTTGAAGTCAAGTACACATGATACAGCAAGACCAAGCAGTTTTATATACTGTAAGAAATTCAAAACATGATGTTTAATGTTCAGAAGATAAAGTTAACAAAACTACATATCCATGACTTTTTTATTTCACTATTTTATGGCCTTTCAAGAACGTAAAGATAAAGGAAGCACAAGAGTCAGGCAAATAACCATATGTTCTTTCTTGTTTCTTTCTAAATGCAATAATAACTGTGTTGATTGGAGCCTGAGGCAAAAATTGCTATAATATACTTGGGAGGGTTTTTTGAAAAAAAATGTTTACATAGAAGTTTTCCAAAGGCTGCCAAATACGAAGTGTTTGAGAGGAAAAACATTTGTTCTTTTTGTAGATTTATATTGTATTATTTGCTGCATTTCTACTGTTAATGTGTTTTTTACACACTGGCCTTAAATACAGATTTAGACAGAGATTATCCAATAAAAGACAAAGCAAAACAAAACACTGTTTTCAGGCACATTTTAAAGAGAGCTTCTGGATATCTCTTTTAGAACAAATTCACACAACAAAAAGGCAATTTTCCCTCCCTTTTTGTGGTCAGGCTAGGATTGGTTAAATTTGTTATTTTTTTATTCCACCTTTATTATTTTTATAAATTAATCAAGGTGGCAATATATATTTAATACTTCTTCCTCTTCATATTTTCCCTCAGCAACAACTCTCTGAGGTGGGTTAGGCTGAGAAAGAGTGATTGCCCAAAAGTCAGTGGGACTAGAATTCACACTCTCCTGGTTTCTAGCCTGGTGCCTTAATCAGATTTTCAATATCCGTTGGGAATTCTAGAAGTTGTATTTTATCACAGGGAAAATACCATATAAAGGAGGTTATTTCAGACTGTATTTAATCTGTAAAATCTTGAAACATAGAAACATCTCTTCTATACATAATATATCAGCATTTTTTGGTTGCAACACTTTTGGTTGACAACACTTGTTTTAGACTCCAATTTTCTATACAATCAAGTCTGCCATCCATCCATCCATCCTTCCTTCCTTCCTTCCTTCCTTCCTCCCTCCCTCCCTCCCTCTCTCCGCAAACAAGGTGCCAAAGAGAAAGAGACAGAATAAGAAACTAAATTGGTGTTCCTGACATGATGCACCACAGAAATACCAGGATATGCCAGAGATTATTAGCTGTTCCCTATTTAAACAAGAATTATAACGTCGTTTGCCAATCATGTATGAGTCTTGCATATTGTATTGTCCTCAATTATATTATTTAAAAATACAGACAATGTTTCTAACCATTTTTTACATTGCAAATGTTTGAATCTTAATATTGTGTGGCTGTTCAACTGTTCTTCCACAATCTAAGCAATACATGCACCATTAAATGTATTTCTCCTAATTGCTGTATCCTATACATTTTACTCTACTCTGTTAGAGACACACACATAGCAAACCAATACATTATTATTATTATTTATTATATTAATAAATAAATAAATGGCCTTAAATTGTTTCCAGCTTCGTTGATGTAAAAAAAAATGGCACATTTTTCATTTTTGTTTCACACTCAATAATCCACAATTCGGTTTGCATATTGCACCAAACCTGAATTTAATTTAATTTTGGTTATTTAATAAATTGATAGAGTTTTCACAACACACTAACTCAAAAGCAAGCAAACTCAAATAATGGATTGGCATGTTGTATGATCCATGGCAGAGTATAACATACCTAATAATGCTGCTGATCTCAAGCAAAAGATCAATAACCTATTTTCAAATCAGGAATCGATCATAGTTTTTCTGATGGTTTTTTTCCATCTCATAGCCCTTTCACAGTCCATCTTAAGACTTTTAAGATTTTGATCATACAGTTTTTTCCTATACTGGTGATCCCCTTTGCCTACAGAAGATATCTAGACATTTCAATAGCTTGCCTGCCTTTTTGGTGAAACCGCCCTTGAAGTTGGCTTAGCAATGACTGCCAATGTGGAATATTTCTTACAGCCAAGAAGACTCTATCTTTTCTCCTTGTCTGATTTCCCTTCTTTCTTTTCTTAGCAGTGGAAGAGGAAAAAAAAACAAAGAAATGAAGTGTCTGAATATTAGCAGTTCATTTGGCACTCAGAAAGAATTCTCTTTCCAGCATTATTCCATCCAGCAAGAGCAAGGCTGGGAGAAGTTAACGTAGCTGCTGGTTTCCCTTGCTCGGTCCAACTTCCTCTGTCTTATCTGATGTTTATCTCAGCAAACAGACCAGAGCGGGGGCAGAGACAGACCAAGTGCACCCGGTGTTCTATTCTCGTCTGGAACCAGAGCACGCCTGCCTGGTTTCATGAGAAAGACTAAAATGTCATCTAGCGCAAACACAAAGGACAAGATGGTATCTTGGTACTTGCTTAATGAAATCATGCTTGGAGGTGGGAGATAGAGGGTGGAGGGCAGAAAACTATTCACTAATTTAATAGCTTCAATAAAATCTCTGGGGACATCTATGAGAGACTCTTAAGGCCGACCCAAAGCTGGGTGAACTATCCATGTGAAATCTTTCATGGGTTCAGGGTGGGGCTGTACTCCCAACATCAAGGTTTCTATTTGGACACCCAAGTTCTCAGCTAATATTCCCTAGAGATCCACTTGCAAAAATCTATACAATCCTTATTGTCAAGCAGTCTGGGTGTGTGACTGTGGTGTAGGGTTTAGAGGTCTTAGGAGCAGAAAATCATAGGTCCTGTTCCTGACTCCAATGAGAATTCTCAGCTTGAGGTTACACCATGATTTTTTTTTTTTTCTGGAAATAAAATGCCTGGAGGAAAAGTGTAGAAAGTTGACCCAGTAAGGAACGCAAAGAGCAAAACAACAAAATAATATGCGTAAGTCTAAGACTTAATGATCCCTGTAGATTTCCCAGCAATTAATATGCAACATTGAATATATCAAGACCATGAGTTCACAAGAAACCCAGTGCCATAGCAATTGCTCATAGCTCATGACACTTGAGGCAGAAAACTGCTAAAATTTGATTTGAACAAGGACATGAATACAGGGATATGAAGAGTGTTCCCTGCCCCACCAAAAAAATTCAGGACAGAGATCATAACTCATAATTAAAGCTCCTTATATATAAAAAGAGATCAGGCTTTGATTGCATGATTATAGCCATCTTGACTTTTCTTTCCTTCCCATCTCTTTCCACCCATAACTTTCCTACAAACCAGTGTAGACAGATTCAATGTAAAATATAATGGGTCAGGAACTGAAGACTGAAGTAACTTGGTTAGTCAGGGAGAGAGGTAGGCCTTTTGTAGACCTCAGGACTCTTGACAATTCACAGTATCTTGGAACCTCCATCTTAGATATATTAATGATATATTAATGACTCTCTTTAATATGTATATGTCACAGGCTACTACCCTGTTTCACAATAGGAGCTATTGCTGTACATTTTAATCTTCTGATAATTGAACTATAGGCTTGTAAAAAAAAAACAACCCTGAAAATTCCAAAATAGAGGGGCATTCACTTATTTACCAATTTATCTCATGTAAAGATCTTAGCCCTTGATTCTATAGTAGGAAAGGAGAAAAGGTATAATGAAATATATAAAAACATTCCTACTAAAGAAAAATCAAAGTGCATACAAATTTTATTTTAAAAAATTAAAATATTCTGAAGTTTCTAAAATGTGGTCTTTTAGCAGAGCAATTATAAATTCAATATAGGTACATTTATTTAAAAAATGGGAAAGAATACAAATATTTTTCCCCAGTGATAAAGACAACTTTTTTTAAAAAAATCAGATAATTTCTATTAAAAAGCTATTTGTCCAGATATTTATTTATCATAGTTTGATATCCAAGGTATTTATAAAATATGTCATTTAAACATTTCATAATGACTATTTTATTATATGCTAGGCTACTAAAGTGTGAGTCTCATTATTCAATGTGAATCAGTATCAAGATGGAATAAAGACATTTGTACCAAAGACATTTGTTGGTTGGATTATTTCAAGCTTAACTCACTTTGTAAAACTTGGCTCATTTAGTTTATTCAAAATTCAGTGAATTATGCAACTAAGAAAACTGATTAATCCATATCCTATAATACAGGCAACTTTTCTGTGTGATTGCAGCAACATCTTTGGTGATTCACATAGGACATTTTGGTCTTAGTGCATGAATCAGGGGCAATAACCATTGTTCAGCCAGAACCGCATTTACTAAAACCAATAACCACAGATTTAACACATTTATTTGAAGACTTACTTTTTTAAAAATGAAAAAATATGCTATTGAAAAGCAAAAATATGAATGAATTTTGATGGTAAAATTCCAATAGGTGTGTGAATTGTCCCTCCATGACACATATACTCAGAAGATGCTCTACTTATTTTAAAGATCACAAATCCCTATTATTCCCTACCATGGTCCTATTATTTTATCTATTTTTGTTGTTAAAATAGCACTAATACTAGCAGTTAGAATTACATACCACTTCATGGTGCATTACAATCCTCTCGAAGAGGTTTACAGAGTCAGCATATTGTCCCCAATCTTTTGGGTCCTAATTTTGTTAATCTCAGAAGGATGGAAGGCTGAGTCAACCTTGAGCTAGTCAGGTTCAAACTGTAGGCAATCCACAGAATTAGCCTGAAATACTTCACTCTAACCACTGCGCTACTAGGGCTCATTGATAAAATGATATCAGAAAAAGAATGTCAAGAACTAACTCTCTATATTTGAGGAGGGAGGAACTCAATTACTCATCAAATAAAAAAATGGCTTTAAAATTAATAAATATGCACACACCCACATGCATGTGCACACACAGAATTACAAATATGTCCCAGATTAAAATTACATTACTGAATTCCCCAGGACTCTAAATTGTACTTTCTTGCCTATTTTTATTTTATTTTTATAGCTTCTTCCCTTCCCCCTGCTATGACTGATTTTCCATTGTCTAGCAATTACAATGTGCTTATATAGCCTCTTGAAATATAGGAGCTTGATGCTGTTTCCATTTGGAAAAATAGTTGTACAAGCCATTTATAAACCTTTACAAGTCGATGTGTGCCAACATCTCTCAAATTCCCAATTTATTGTGAGTAAGTCTAGCTGGCACTAATATTGAAATAGCTTAACTGTCATACACAAAATTCCAAAGTGCATACGACACACACACAGAGAGAAAGAACTAATACCTAAGAATAACATGTAAAACGAAGAGCCAGTTACTCTTCTCTTAAAATACAGAAACACAATTTACAGAGATTTATTGAATTTTTCAAACTATTCTTTTAAACAGGAAGTGTGATGGCAACCCAGTGGTGCTGCTGGAGAGGCAGTGCCAGAATTTTTCCAGTTTGGGGAGTCTTAAGCAGCAATAACAAAGTTTAAAGGTGCTATAAATCTAAGGGAGATGTAATGCACCTATTTATTCTTCTTTCTGAGAAAAGTTAGGAAATTGCCCTGCTATCACTTGGCGATTTGACCCCAGAGTTCATTGGTACAACCATGAAGTTTGTGGGAGCCATAAAAATGGTCTGGAACAGTCTGTATGTCACATTTCTGTCTGGAAGAGTTTCTCTAATGTATGCAGCAACTGTTTGAGATCATGACGAGGGAACATGCAAAGTTTATTGTCAATTTTCCCCCCAAACGTTTCCTAAAGTTATCAAGGGTAATCAGTTAAAGTTGAAATTTTTTTAAAAGTGTAGTGTTTTCATCCTTATATTTCATACCAATGACAGTAGAGGATTAATTTTAGCCCACAATACATACATGATTTATATGGATGTATCTGTGCGTATAGAAAGAGACGTTCTACAATACCCTTTATTTATTTGTGGAATAAGCATAAGTGGAATAAGCATTCCTTCTACCTCTTTATATAAATTATTATTGAAGAATACAGGATGAAATTCTGTGCTATCCCACTGAATGCTTCAGTCATGTATGAGAAAAAGGTGAAGAGCATTTTTATATGGGGTTTTACAGATCCATTTTACAGATATGTTATCCAGTTCATAATTCAAAATCTCATGACATAGATTATTTGTCAGACACTTTGCTGTCAAGAATTATTATCTCCGTGACATTATTGTTACCTGCTAAATGAAATAAGATTACAATGACTTTTTCTTGACAAATTCATACAGACTTCGAATAATCATTACCATTTTGTCAATTCTTATAGGCAGATCACTTTATTTCCTGCACTAAAATATTTCAAGATATCCATAATAGGTTGACTGATAGGAGTGATATGATAACCCTGGATCTTTTTTTCTCTCTGTTTTTTTCATGGGTGGGTTTGTTAGGAAGATGTTTCCTCTTCTATTCATCTTGCATTTCACCCTTTCTTCAGGATTTCTCAAATGTGTAGAGCTTTAGACAGTTTATCTATCTATCTATCTATCTATCTATCTATCTATCTATCTATCTATCTATCTATCTATCTATCAATCATCAAATTTGTATAGTTGCCCATCTCAACAGAAGTTACTCTGGGCAACACACAAGTTCCTTCAGAGTCTAAGAGAATGATCCATTGGCTTTTGAGTTTTGAACCCCTCAAGAATAACAAGTACTCTCTAACCCTTTTTGTCAGTGGTTTTTAGACAGTTTGACCCAATTACCCTTGTTTTCTCTTCCCACAACTTTTATTCACTCCACAACCAAATATGTTTTGAAATCTAACCTCAATGCTAATGCTCTATTTTGCGCTGCACTACAGTTTATTAATCTGTGCTATGTTGTGAAGAAGATATAATGGGTTTTTTTTAGGAACACAGAACACATTTAGTCTTACTAACATACTGGAGAATTATAGTTATAACATGCGGAAAAAGAATAAAATGATGGCAGTGATAAGGACAAAGCACTGGATTTAATTTAAAATTAAAAATCATATGCAATAAATATAATTATTCCAAATATATTTAAAGATTTTATTTTTCATATCACTTTAAAAAATTACATCATGGCAACAGCTTCTATTACCTGGAAAATAAAGCAATTTTTTTTTAAAAAGAAAAAAATGGGTGAAAGGCTCCAAAGTTCTAAAAATCATAGTATCGAATGCAGCAGCTAGAAAATAGAAAGAAAGGAAATTAGACCAGTTCTGTTGTTGGGTAATTTTGTATTATAGACTCAATTATCTTGATGATTCATTGGGGAACACTTTTATATAGAAATGATTTATTTTTAGAAAGAGGCCAATCATCATTTGGTGCTCATTTTTTAAAGTGAGACCCTGGACATTGTCTCACAGGTCTACCTTGATCACACCCCTGGATTAGAGAGGATGAAAACAGATGTTTTAAATGTTCAGCGTATTACAGGTGCCAGCCATAATAAAAAGAGAAATATTAAACTGGTTCTACTCGGTGCACCTGAGTGGGTCAAGTGTTTGTAAACTGAAAAAGAAAAGAATATATAAGATTTGGGAAAATGCAAACAGACATAAGGCTCTCACCTAAGAAGTCTAACAGCACTGAAATGAATAACGGCTTGGCACAAGTTTGAAATGAAAGCAAATATTTCAAGATTAGAAGTTCTTGAGAAACATTCTTATCACTGACTGTTTGATATGACAAGTATCTGGCATTCCTAGTAAGTTCTTTCCCATAACCAATTCAAACCCAACCTTCAGTGAAGGACTTTGCTTTTTTGGAGACATTTCTTATTAGCAATAAGAACTGATTCCAAGAGGATGTCAGACTGTAGAGCTGGAACTGTCAGGAATTACCAAATATGTAGTGAAAGTCCAGTGAATTGTGTCTTGATATCTTGGTTTTGAGTCAATCAAAGCTTAAAAGCGGGCAAGGAGCAATATTCCCTTCTCAGATGCCAGACTATTAGTCCAGCCCACTGAATTCTGATTTACTTATGACTACTTAGTTATAAGCCTGCAGTTTCTAGACGAACTCAACTATTTTACACTTCACCATACCCAACTGGCTTCTAGGGATTGCCAGAGAAGGGAGTGGATCTGGAAATAGAAATAGAAAGAGGCAATTGTGCGGCCATCCTTTGATCCTGTCATCCATGGCAACTACTGACCCATCTTCAACTTCCTTCAGGGTAGGGAGGTCATTGAAAGGGCAAATGGATTACCTGGATCACTAGTAGTCTGGGTTCAAGGACAGGCATGGGACAGCGATCATATTGACCACTATTTTAATTTAGTCTGTGGTGATCCTCTACTTTCTGCATTTACAAAGCCTACGGAATCTATACTTTTTCAGAGAGCTTTCAGAGTGGATATTGCAAGATGGTTGGTGGCAATTGTTTGAATAGGAAGTTGGAGTGTTTTGTGTCCTACTTTTTAATGTGTTTTTTTTAAAGTTTATATTTTATGTGGGCCAGTTCTAGGTTGTAAGGCACCTAGAATCTCTACTGTAGATCAGAGTGTATTCAAATACATAAAATCAAATGCCCGTGCAGTGGGCAAATATTAATCATTTGAGCTTGTTGAAGTTTCTGATCTATTGTTTTTCCATGGGTGATAGCCTATTTAAAGACTATATTAATATTTTTATTTATTTTTCTTTTGCCAGCAGGTGTTTGGTTTGAACTGCAATGTGTATTTATATCAATCAATCAAAAGGGGAGGGGTTGGTATTCTATCTGAATCACAGTTCATCCCTTGCAGCCTTTCATACCACAACATTTGCCTCCTGCATGGCAATATTAGAAAATATAATTTAGTTGTACTGTGCAAATCTGAGAATATTAGGAACAACCAGTATGCTGAAACCTCTTTTCCAGATGTGTTATGAAATGAAAACAATATAATTAATTTGCTTTCAACAAGTTGTCTTTTAAAATCACAGTATTTGGATGAGATTTTTGTACTGGCTGAAAATGATCAGCGTCCACTAACATCAAACTGTTGTACCACCCTGTTCTTCTCTTTCTTAAGGGGTAAAGTTACACTTAGAGCTCAACAGTGTTCAACAGCTCAACAGTTAGTATGAAAAATGCACACACACACACACTTTACCTCCCATTCCCCATCCCCAAAAACCAGCACTTGGGGGCATTTTCCTTGCATGAATGATACTTTCTGGCACTGAAAACAGGACTTCTGCTGGTAGAAATTAAATGTAAACAGCTGTTTTATGGAAAGGCAATTGGGGGGTGGGAGAAATAATCCAAAGAAAAGAACCAAAAGGTTGCCTTTTGCTTTGGGCCTGTGGAGAGCAGAGACCATAGCAAAAATCAATTGTAATTAATTCCTATTGAAAGTACTGATGCAGAAGTTAAGAAGCAAAATCTGGAGTTTCCTTTCATCTGTGTTACAAAGAAGATATGGAAAGATCTTCTTCCTGAAAGAGGTACATAGAATTAGCAAGTACTTCCTCTATGTCTTATGTTATTGAGACATTCAACAGGATTTTCCTCTCCTCCCATTTACCAGGTCACCAGGCTCCATAATGTACTCCCTCTACAACTTTCTGATTTCACCCCCACCCCAATAAACTACCACTTTGCCATTTACTCCCCCAGCAGTGCACAAAATCTGTTCAATGCCAACTGATAGTTAGAACCAATCAGATTTGATGTCAGCCTTGAAGCCATTTTTGGAGCATCTTCAGGGCTGTCACAGCAAGGTCGGTTGGAGCTGTGGGAACATGAGGGGGGAAATAGAGATAGCTGGGGGGATGTGTAACCAAAATAACATTCTTTCCCGTGGGAGCCAAGGACGGTCCACCAGGTGTTGGAAAGACATGGACTAAAGCTAGCCGGAGTTAGGACTGTGACCTGATTGGACCATGTGATGGATGTTGGATCTGAAGGCAAGCACTTTGAGTTTTGATTTGGGTGGGAAAAACCTCTCATCCTTTACAGTCGGGTTTTCCCCAGCTGTATATATAACATTCCTAATAATATAATATTCCTAATAAATTCATACTTTGAGGAAACTCCAGGCCTCAGAGTTTTGATTGCCTTAGGTCTGTTACTCAGAACCCTGACACTTGATTTACATTATGTTTATCATTTTTAATCTCTAGTTATACTGTTTTAGTTCTGGTTGCTACAGTTCAATCTGCTTTTTTAGATAGCACCATATACTATCCTGCTATATTGACCAGTGGTGGGATTCAATTTTTTTTACTACCGGTTCTGTGGGCGTGGCTTGGTGGGCATGGCAGGGGAAGGATACTGTAAAATCTCCAGTTAGAGGTAATATTTGCCGGTTCTCCGAACTACTCAAAATTTCCGCTACCGGTTCTCCAGAACTGGTCAGAACCTGCTGAATTTCACCTCTGATATTGACTCAATACTCGAATTACCTTTCTAATTCTAGTTCACCATATACTTTAAACAGATATTGGTTTTACAGGATACAAATAACTTTTACTTTTTCATCTTTTAACTCTACAATCATTGTCTGTATAATTTTTAGATCTAGAATGTTGGAGTTATTGTTAATTTTAGAGCCCAAAATATTGTATTGCAAAATTGAAGTCAAGTTTTTTTTACAACTAAGTATTTCTGAACTGTAAATTAATATCCATATTGGATATTACAGGATAGATACTAAGATTCTCATCCTAGGCTGCCTATCATAACAGTTTTTATTTTTAACTTTTTATTCTAATTTCTTAAGCACATTTTAACTTTTTATTTTATTGCAAGCTGTCCAGAGTCACTCTATTAGTGAGATGGGTGACATAGAATTTTAACAAATAAATAAATAGGAATATATGAAGTTCATATATAAATTAATATTTATCCTTTTCATTATTAGAGTAGAATTTCAAACTGTTTTTTTTTTAACAAAGTTCCATTAACAATTCATCCATTCTTATTTACAACTTTCCCTACTGTATGAAATGCAATTCCTCATAATATATATTGTGTAATTTTCTTTTAAAACCATTTTGTAGAAATATAAATTTCTCTAGACTTCTTTGAGATGTAAATTTCCTGACTAAGGGTTTTTAAATGTTAATTTTCCCAATGTAATCACTAACCTATACCTTGGGTACCCAACTTTCAGAAAGTTACATTATTTTTCCTATGCATTTCTTACAAACAAATATTTTATTGTGGGTTTTAGAATTACAAAACAAATGATGTTGCTGGTTACATTTAATAATGTAATCCTTTTTGACAGATCTCATAAATCCGCTTCCATAAATTTCTACAGAATATTCTTTTTATGTTCCTAACTTTTTTCTTAATTTTTGGGCAGAAAAATTAGGCCACTAGACTAGAGGAACTCTGGGCATTATCCATTGTCCAACATCACAGATATCTTTGTATTATATGATAATATAAGAAAACATAACTTATTTGGCACTGAGAATGTGATTCATATGCTTAGGCGTGCCAACTGCATATTCCGGACATGCTGTTCGTGGGCTCAGGAAAATAAAAAAATCCACACCACAAAAATGCAACTGTGATATTTGGGCAATGGATAATACACAACAACAAAGTCCATTTTTAAAGGAAGATATTAATTACTATTATAGTATTTTAATATTGTAAGTTCATTGCTAGAGTATTGATGCTACTTCATTATTTTCATAAAACTTTATCTAGCATTGGTTAGATGCTAGGATTTATGTATATATAAAAACTATATATTGGACAAAGTCCCAGTTCAAATTAAATCAATTGGCTTTTTTTAATGGTGCATAGATCACTAATGTCTCAGATTGGTTAAAGTCACATTTCTCAGAAACTGTGGACATTATAATGACACACAAGTGTATGTTAAATTCAGCAGCTGGCTCTATGGAAAAATGGCTCAGAAACTCATCTAAATCCAAACTCGCAAGTTCTTGAATCATTCATGTACAGCCCTTTCCCATTTTGCCTCAAATGAAATACTCACCATATAATCCCATTTTACTGAAGTGACATTAAGGTTATTGCAGAGCAAGAGTTCTTATAATGCTGACTGCATCAGGCATTGTTTGCTCTTCACACAAAGCTGATGTCTCCTTTGCTCCTAATGTTGCATTATCTTTCCCTTCTGACCACTAGTGGCCCAAAACTTTCTTAAACCATGAGAGTTCCTGATTAAAATGTCAATATCTTAGTTAAAATCTGCATATTTCTGCCTTTTTATTCTGCAATATATTATATATTCACCATCGTTTTACATTTCCAGGAGAAGATACAAGAATGCTATCTATAATATATCCAAGTTACCCAAAAGGAGGTTATGATCATTATTTGGAATGATATTCATGTATTGTATATGCAACTAAGACAATTTTGTCACACCCAGCAATCTACAGGCACAATGTAAGCAATTTCCCACCTGGAAATGATTCTCATGTGGAAAATCCATATTACGTCAGATCTTTTCAATTAAAAATTCTCATGTCTCTTACTATTATTAAGATTTAAATCACTCTTTGTTAACCTTGGAAGCTTTAAAATGTGTGGATTTCAACTCCTTGAATTCCCCAGAAACATGTGAAGACCAAATATTTCATAACAAATATTTCCCCCATTTTTGTTTTTATGTTTATTTTTTAAAGTTACTTTATCAACAACAGTGTACAGGTAGACCTTGATTTACAACTGTAATGGAGTCTTATGTTTGTAAGAGGATAGCCGTAAAATGAGCTCGTCACAAAGCTGTTGAACCTGACACAGCTTAAACTTCTAATTAGAACTGATCCTTGACTCCATTTGTTGAGAAATGTATAGTTTATTAGAGGTCAATTGTATTGCAGTAAAGCAGAGCCAAAACTGAAAATTGCATGCCAAAATCCCTAAGTTCTACTTTCTCTCCCTTAACTGTTTCTCATTGTCCATGCCAGTGTAACCAGACTCAATCCAGGCTCAGTTTGGTATGTGGCCCCCTCATTCTTTCAACTGGGTGACCTTGAGGCAGCATCTCAAGGAGATACAGCGTTTATTTTCATTTCCCAAAGCATTCCCCCCTTTGTTCCTCCATCCCACAGTTCATGGCAGTCTGTCACTCCATAATAGCGAAGGAAGAACACGCATAAGCATAAGATAGCAGCTGACATAAGCAAACCCATGATTTCCTATGGCCGCAGTTTTGCCGGAAACATGAAATAACTGCTGGTTTTTAGCAAACCATTGTAAAATGTGGTCAATGGTGCAAGTGGCCTGTAAGTGCAGCCTGGTTGCTGGACAGCCAAGCTTGGTTATATGATTGCATGGGGTGGAACCATCAGAATTTTGACTCTGGATTGTAAATAGCCTTTTGAGGTACCGTAGGTTCCATCATAACTTTCAGTGGTCATTATTGTAAGTCCCAACAATATTAGAATGCCTGTATAGAGACTATAGGTTTGTCTAACTTGTACTATTACTTGCTGCATTATGGTAGCATTTCACAGTAAATAATTGAGAAACTTAATTTCTTAGCTTCATTATTTGTAGGCTCCTCAATATGTTTTTAACAAACAGCCAAAAGCTACTGACTGTTATATTTAAAAAGATAAAGGTTCCCCTCACACATGCGTGCTAGTCGTTTCCGGCTCTAGGGGGCAGTGCTCATCTCCATTACAAAGCTGAAGAGCCAGCGCTGTCCAAAGATATCTCCATGGTCATGTGGCTGGCATGATTAAACACAGAAGGTACACAGAATGCTGTTACCTTCCCACCAAAGTGGTCCCAATTTTTCTACTTGCATTTTTACATGCTTTCAAACTGCTAGGTTGGTAGAAGCTGGGACAAGTAATGGGAGCTCACTCCATTACATGGTATTAGGGATTAAAACTAGGGATTCAAATTAGGGACTGTATATTAGATATTCATAAAAGGCCACTTAGCCTTTCCCAAACTTCCTCATTCCACATAAATAGAAAGGACAACTATAGGAATTTCTAGTAACCAAACTGACAGGAAATCCCAAGAATTTTTAATCCAACACATTTGGAAATAAAAGGTTATAAAATGCTGCCCAAACATGTCTGCCATTATGAACTTAGTGTTGCATGATTGAATACTTTTATCTTAAAAGTGAACAAGGAAGTGTATGGCATAAAAACAGTTCTTTATTTTACTTTGGATTGTTAAGAAGTTTTAGAATTCTGGTCTGTGATATACTTAGTCCTACTGATACTGAAACACCTCCTTTTTTCTATTCATACCAGTGGAAAATAAATGGGGCGAACAAGATGAAGAATTACGTTTCTTGCTCCATCACAGGATGGAAAGCCTTTTTCCCAGAGATATAAATAACCACTCAGTGCAAAGATTCTGTCTGATATTAAAACCAAAGCTGTCATGTAAAGTGTTGGATCTATGATATAACTCTGGACCTGGGTCACTAAAATCCTACTCCACACAAGATCTTCCCCTAGGTTTTCCAAAGAAAACTAAACCTTCAAAGACAAATATTATGGCACCCCAAATAAATGCAGTGATTTTTAACCTTTTCAGGGAAAGTAATTCCTTTATTGGCTGCAGCTCAAAATGTCCTACCTTTCTTTCCCTTTTGTTGTCTCGGTGAGTAATTTCTTCAGTCACATTGTTTATAAGAAGTGAAGTTATTCGTAATCATGCCTTTAAGAGTATGTACACAAAGTGGACATCCTAATAGAGCACCATGTATTAAATTTCTGATTGTTTGACATAAATTCTCCCTCTTCTTGTACTTAGACAGGAAGCTCCTCATTTATTTATGAATAGGTTAAGACCCCAAGTCATGTTCCTAACCATGTGTCTAAGTGCTAACATATATTAAGTAAATCTAGAGACTCTTCTGCGTAGGAAACATATTAAAATGGTTAAACATGGAGAAAGGCTCAATGTAATCTATCCTTTGTCATGTTTATGGTATCTGAACGCATCTTTTGCAACAGGTCCGATTTGGCTAGAGCCACAGATGTGCTGCTTCATGATAAACCACAACTGTGGAGGGAGAAAGAGATGTGATATAGCATAAACCATCAAGAAGATAAATAATGAAATTCTTTGAAATAACATTGGTTAAATATTTAGACATTCTGAGTTCGCTCGCTGCACACACCCACACACACACACACACGTACACACACACACACACAAACACACACTCTGAAAGCAGCTTTCATGCTTTGCAATAGAAAAAAAAAACAAATGGCTCAGTAATCATCAGATGGAGGACAGCTCAGTGAGAGATTCTCCAGAATTCAGATCATCAATTACACAATTTGCATATTCGGTTCTAAACAATGGATTGTAGCTTGGCCTGTCTGCCAGAAGTAGCCTTAGACTACTTCTTGTGCAGAAAGGATCTAAGCCAAGCATTTTTCCCCTCATGCTTCTTGCTCCGAACTAAGAAACACTCTCCTTGAATTTGCAATATAAGAGCAGACAAGTTTCTTCCATCATAAATGGTAGACTTTTAAACTATGTACATTTTTAATGGATATTTGGTGGAGGAGGGGTTATTTATTTGGTGGGGGTAGGAATTAATGGTCACTGTGATGGGGTAATGATATCATATCAGTGCTTTCAAGATTGATCAAGCTAGGAATCGAATATCTTATAGATCAGTATTATATCTATTGTACAGCTTTAGTAACAGAGTCTGGCAATTTGAATGGGCATCCCTCCCTTTGCCTCAGGAAGTGTCTTGTCTGAGACGTTTACTCAGGATACATTCTTGTCCCAGATTCAGACTTCTTTTATCTGACCATTGTCTCGGTTTAGCAGCTCTTCCTCCTCCGCGTAAAGGGCTGCCACAAAGAAGAGATGGTGATCACAACCTATTCTCCAAAGCAACTGAACGCAGGTTAGAAGCAATGGATGGAAACTAATCAATGAGCGAACCAACCTAAAACTAAGGAAAAATTCTGACAATTAGAATAATTAATGAACAGAACTTTTCTTGCCTCCAGAAGTTTGTGGGTGCTTCAACACTGAAATGTTTTTAATAAGAGATTGGATAACCATTTGACTAAAATGATATAGGCGTTTTTTGCTTGACCAGGGGATTGGACTAAAATAGCGGCCTCCAAGCTTTTGGGTGTCAGGGACCAGTTCCATGAAGAAAGGTATTTCTGCAGATTGGAAGATACATGTTTTTGCATTCTGCTTGCATCCTGCTTCAGTGCCATGGACTGGTGACAGCCCACAGACTAGGGGTTAGGGACCCCTGGACTAGAAGACCTACAAAGTCCTTTCCAACTTTGTTATTCTGTTATTCTACCTCAAGATTACTTCTTCCCTTTATACATGGGGAGTTTCCTGCAATGCTTTCTTTGATTGCTCCTATAGGGTCTCTCATGCTATTTCAGAGTGGTTCAGCCCTCTGGAGCTAATGTGGGATGACATTGAAAGAACTCCCGCCCCCGGCAAAAAAAAAAAAAAAGGTCTACCTAGTGAATCACAAAACTGCATTGAGAGGATTACAATTAAACGCAGCCTATTATTTATTACTAAACATGCAGAATCTAGAAACAGAATCACTTTTAACAACATTAATTGTCTCAAAAATGGCTCTAAGAATTAGCCCAAACCTAGCAAGGAATGATATCTGCTTACACATTTTAATTCACAAATTTTGTCCTGCTTTTTTTTCTTTTTCTTTTAAAGAAATGCCTTAGAATGGAAGAGACAGGATAATTAATAATGAAGTTGGTTCTTCATTAGAAGAAGTAGCAATCGGCAAACAAAAGCACACAAAGAGAGAGAGAGATTTTCAAGAAGTTCAAGAGGTAAACTTGTATTATGGCCAATTTTTTCACTGAACAGACATGTATCATTTTACAATGGCTGGATCTCTGCTTAAAAGAAATCAATTGTATGACTACAGCTGAGAAATCAGCCCCATAATAGATGTTTTAGTCCCTTGCTTCTGCTCCCTTCTGATAGCTCTTAAGGTGGTCAGAGGTACAAGTTAAAGATGTATTGTAGCCGGAGGGATGATAGAATGAAAAAAAGGGAGATGGAAGTAGAGCTATGCTGATAGACCAATTTCCCACCACTGCATGCCGGTGCGATTGATTGATGAATCCTTGCTCCATCAGGAGGCAGCCCTTCAAATCTGATCACATAAATACTCATTCAACTCAAATTCTGCTTGACAAGCCTGAGACAGCTTTGTTCTGTCACAGATATCACTGTAAGGAAAATGCTCCATTAATCATCCTTAATTAACTTTACATAGTCTGCTGGAACCAATATGTTCCCTGGCTAAATCCTCAAGATTTAGAGAGGATTCTGGAGTTATCCAAAGGAGAACCATTTTATAACGTTTTTTTTCCTGTTCTTTCTGTTAACTGCAGGGGATCTTTTTCTCTTCCTATTCCCCCTCACCCCATCCCATCCCTAGACCCCCATTTTTAGTTCCACTGCACTGAAAAGAATGGTAATTTTGTCTTTGGAGAGTTTTCTGTGAATTTTGCCTTCAGTGAATAGTCCAGCGTGGGAAAAACAACCTATTATGTAGGTTACTCTCACAACAAATGCGGAAATACACTGCAGGTTTTGGCAGCCATAGACAATCTGCATATTTCAATGTAGTTCTTTGGAATTGAGATGTTCCAGCTTTTTTTAAGATTAAATATTGTTCATAAAGATCATTAAGAACAACAAATACTTGAGTCAAAATCTTGCCATTATCAAATAGGATTTCCCCCCCTCAGAAACTATGGTTAAGGATAGAAAAGTTAATTTTCATATGTGATGGACAGGATAGTAAACAAGCATGATCAGAACAACCCTTTTAATTAATATTCCCATCATTACACAGCGATTTTCATATCCTAGATATTTTCAGTCAGTTATTCAGAAATCTCTGTCCATTCCTTCAAGGTAGCTTTTTCTGACATGCTGCTTTTGTATTCCCAGATAGTGTGATCTTCAAACATATCTAGTGGGAATTGCTGATTTAATTGGATTAAGTTACAGGAGAATAAATTTCATCTGAACTTCAGGATTCTGTTTTAATAGTAAGAGTAGTTTGACAATACAATCAGTAGAAGAGCTGTCTACACATGTTCACCATGTGCAGACAAGCAAGGAGAACTTTCAAAGCAGCTACATGAGCCTTCAGAAGGATGTGACTGCTTTCATTCTTCAAAAAAAGGTCACTGGACTGACTGCTTGATTGACTTGGGAGAAGGCCTTCTCTTCAGTTACTCCCAGTCTGTAGAATGCATTTCCTCAAGAGTTGTGTTTGGCCCGTGTCCCACAGCATTTTAGAAAATCTGTAAAAATCCATCTCTTTTGCAAACTATTTTTTTAAAGAAAGTAAAAGGTTAAAAACAATGATTATTTCACTAATAACAACAATTAAAAGCCTGACACAAAATGGATCTTTATAAGGTATCTACTAAGATGAAATTTTATTCTGCTCTAGAAGTTACAGAGTTTTTTTTAATCATTTAAAGTAGACAAACAACTTTAGCCAAAGAAATATAATTTAATTGTCTGCTTTCTTTTGTTTAATAATTTTCTTTCAATATTTCTGATAATCTACCTTTGTATTACCTTTGCATTCTAAGAATGCAATCTGTTAAAATGCATTTCACTTTTTTATTTATTATTCATTCCCTCTTTTTCTGCATCATTTGGCAACCTTTTCGTCTCACAATGTTACAAAACGTTGTGTGCTTCTTGTGGGCATTTCTTTGAGAATACACAATTTTCATTTGAATACATAATTATGTTGCAAACTTCATTGAAGAACTCAAAAGAGTGCTGATTTGGTCATATAAATATATATCATTTCAGGCATAAATGTGGAATATATGAACAGAATGAACTCATACTAAATAGAATACTGGAATAATTTCTTCTCAATTCCTATCCTGTCTATACAACTAAATCAACATTATAAGAACCAAATTAATTAATACAGTATGTTAAACTCTCCAAGGGCAATGTCTTTCATTTAGAAGTTTGCTAGGTGTCCTACATTTCTTTTGCTTTGTAGAAATATTCTTTGTGTGCTGCTTTCTTTTAACACATGTCTTACCATCAGTTTGGATCTGACTGATTCAAAGCTATTTCCTGATTTCCTGCTTTGCTGTAATAATTGACTAGGATAGACTTTGCAAAGGTTAGGGGGGAAAGAAAGAAGAATTCACTTGATATTATTTCAGTTAATAACTCACTTCTTAAAAACCAACATATAACAACTAATCTCTCAAAGCGTTCTTCTCTTCCATCTCTGTCAAAATCTATACTGTAGGTAATTTCAAATTATATGATAGATGTCTAAAATTGTTACTTTTTTTTTTTTTGCTTAATTGCTTTCAACTTCCTGGAAGACACAGCATGAAGGTTTGTCAAAAGATTGTGGGGCAGGAGGGAAAAAAGGAAGAATTAAGAACATCCTTTACAAAATACGCCAAAGATTAAGCAAATAGGGGAAAGCAGAATGCGGACACTCTCAAGGAGCAAAATTAAGTTGCAGCCCGAACATATGTGAGTAAAAGATAAATGGAATTTCACCTTCAGAAGGTATGGCCCTTCACTTACTTAAACCTAACCACAATATAAATATGCCCCGATAACATTTCTTTTGTAATTATATGTCCTTATGCCACTGCTTTTATTGCACAGAAGCTCATGTGCAATATAGTGTTAAGATGGCCCTAATTATCCTAGGTGCAATTCAAGGTGCTGGTCATCATCTCTGCAGATCTTCAGGGCTCAGAATCTGAATAGATAAGAAACTGCCTGCTCTTGATCTTTTCTGCTTGCCCAGTTAGACTAGGAGCAGCAGGTTCTCACCAATGCTTTCTCTCTCTCTTAAAGCATATCATTTGCAGAGATTGTTTTTTCATCACAAGGCATTTTAACCATGCAAGAAGATTATGATGATTAACCGCTTTGAGTACTGAGAGTCAGGCAGTTTATGTACTTTAATTTAATAATCTAACAAATTAATCATGAAAGCAAGACAGAACTGGAAGCAAAGCCTATTAATGCAGATAACTTTTATTTTTATATATAAGAAACTTTATTAAAATTTGTGCTAGGGCCGCTTTTGAATTTGTGTGCCAAAATTACTACTCACCATTTTTTAAGATGGTAGAGTATATGGCAGATTAACCGTGCTCTGTAATCTTTGGGGGATTCTGGGCACATTTGAATTTGTGGACAAAGTTGTGGACACTGTCACAAAATGGTTCCCAAGAAGAGCGGCCTTGTCTATTACATCTTTTTATTTTCAGGGAAAAAAATTATGAAGCTTGTATGGAGCCAAGAAACTTTATTGGATGTAAAGGTAATGGACAGAAAATGTCTACTGCACTAAACTATCCATTGCTGACCAAAAGCAACTTTTCCACAACACTTGGCAATTTTCTGGCCACAATTGGGAGAGAAAAACCTCACTTCAAGCAAACAGAAAATTACAGTCAAATAAAGTGAGTCTGTAATGTTTTGTGTAATTCAAGCAGATATATATTTGTGTGCACATATACACACCTTCTTTCTAAATGATTTATGTTGTTTTATTACAACCTAGACAGGGATTCTTCTTTGTATTTGGCAGAGAACAAATAAAAAAAAAAGTTAAAATATATACTTGGTCATTGGTAGAGAAACCAAAGTGTCTTGTGAAGAAAATCTGGCAATCTTTTCATTCTAAAATATTTTTTCACAAAGGGCCTGGAGTTTATTCATTGCCTGATTACTTTGGGTTTTTAAAATTAGTACTTAATTAGTTCTCCCTGCTTTGGGAATAAAGCTGTGATCTCTCACTTTCTCTCTCTCTCCTCCAGTCTTTTTTTCACTTCCGTTAATGTTTGTTTATCCAGTCAACACAAGCTTGTTTATTTACTGAGGGAAGGTTTATTCAATGGCCTGGGGAGTTTCCAAACTTTTATTGCAGAAAACAGGGAAGTGGAATCCAAGCTTCGGTAGTTAAACTTTTCTTCTTGATAATGACCTGATAATTACTTCTGTTGCCTAGCTATCTGTAAAGATCCCAACCGTATCTCTGTTTTTGTTTGCTCTTAAATTGGGCCAGAGAAAAACATCATTGGAAAATTCTACCTTGTGTTCATTTTTTTGGATAACAGAAATAGATAAATGAGACCGAAATGTCTGAATATCTTTTAAACATGGAAAGGTGCTAAAGTGAAGTGAAGGACATTTAAGAACAATTGTGATTCCCTGATAATGTCCTTGCAGGCTGCTCCCTTTGTGGAAATGAATTCAGTAGGAGAAACTTGACTTGGAGAAGAGGAAATATTTTGGCACCTCTTGCTTTTATATTTAGGATTAATGCATAGAAGATTCTTCCATCTCAACTCTTTCACTTGCATTTGAGAAACATTTATATTTTTCATCTATTTCAGAATGGTGTCTGTGCTACGAAGAACTCAGTTACCTTCAGGATGTATTTCAATTGTATAAGCAATTTCCCTTATGCAGTATCTTGTATTAAAGTCATGGATTTAGAATGTGAGAATACTGAGGTCAGTTTTTTATTTTGAATTCTGGAAGAAATCAGGGTTTCTAAATACAAATTGTATTGTCTAAAGCTTCCTTCCTCCCCTCCCCTCCTTATTTATTTATTTATTAATCAGATTTCTATACCGCTCCCTCTCCCAAAAAGGGACTCGGGGCGGTGTACAGCCTACTAAAAACACATAAAATAAATACAATTTAAATACAACTTAAAACTAGATTAAATAAGCAAATCCGGCTGCATCCCATCCAACTACAGATTAGACATTTAAAATCCGGGATTAATTAAAATTTAAAAAGTATAAAATTTAACAATTAAAACCCAAATTAAATTTAAAACTCATAGACCATTTACTGGGCCAGGCCGGCCTGCTTGAAAAATAGGGTCTTAACTGCACGCCGGAAGGTCAGGATGTCCGTCATGGCCCGTATCTCTGGGGGGAGATCATTCCACAGGGAGGGGGCTCCCACAGAGAAAGCCCGCACCCTTGGGGCCACCAGCCGACAACGATCCCTTCCCTCCCTCCCTCTCCCCCTCCCCCAGGGGTCAAGAAGAGAAAATAATTTTGTTATTATTCTTAAGACATTACTGAAACAAATCTGTAAGTGAGAAAGTGTAGATCAAGACAGTAAGAATATTTTTTTCCTATGGGAAATTAATCATCACTCCAGTAATGCAGAAATGTCATAGCAAAGATATGGGCCCTTATAGTTCAAATGAACTATTTATAAATGTAACAGGGTAAACACTGCATCTTCCACTAGAAATGAGTCCATTTTAAGTCAGTTCCTTTTTAGGGAAAGACCATACCTGATTTAATTATGATAAACTTGAATGATCTTCTAAAACTAAGAAGTCAGTCCTAGTTGGTACCGAACACAGGAAATCTCAGTTTTTATACCAGACTAGGAAATCAAAAACCATCTCAGGAGAAGACAGTGACATAGCCCAGGTGGCTCCATTAAATTATGAGAAACTCAGGTTGACCTGAAGAAGATTTTTGCTTTTTCTAACCCTCTGTATCTGGATGACAACCCATCCATTTGGTGTCATGTGCACTAGTGAGGACACCCAATTTCCTTGGCACTATGTCATATTTCATTTGAGGAAATCCAAGAGAATTAGCTGTTTGGTGTAGGAAAACTATCATATCAGACTCTGAAATATATCACTCTGCCTGTCCTCACTTTATGTCCTGGTGCCCACTGCAGTGGCCAACTTCTTTTTTTTTAATATTCCCTTGTTTGGAGATAGACACCCCTCCTTAAAACAGACCATATGGTCCCAGTACAGACTCTGGAGAGCTATACCAGTAATTTTTGTGGCTCTCTAGGGTATAAACTATACTCCATACATTAGATAAGTTCAGGTGATGTGCAAACTTCTGAAATTCATATTTACCTAATGCCTTGCCTGAGATTGGCTCAGAATTATCTGTTAGAGAAAATAGCCATTCCAGACTCCTCAAAGTCATATGTAGAGACAGCTGGCATTCCTCTTGAAAGAGTCATTTCCCCATTCTGACACAAATAAATTGCCTTGTACATTGGGGTGGCTGGTTGTCCGGGTCACAAGTTAGAGGTTGAGGGTTACAGAGTCTTGGGCCTTAATCCATTGTCTTTACCAACTGGGCCAAAATCATTAAATTCACAATGACTTATAAAAAAAGTTATTTACATACAGTCATCTAATTTAGCACCAAATTTATAAAGCAACTGTCTCTTTGAATCCCTATTGGGGCCTATATAAACAGTAACCTGAAGGAATATTCAGATTTATGGTATGGCTTGCTTAAAGATCAATGTTTAAAATGGATACATATTGTATAAATTGTAGCCCACATTATACGGTATGACCCATTTGCACAATAAATTTACTATTCATTGTGACACTTTTATTCTGTTTTGGTTTTCACAAAGAATCTTTTATGCTTTCTCACACACATTGGATTGCACTGTTAATTAGCTTAATTTATATACCTCTACCTGGCCCTGTAACATCCATTCAGTATATATTAATCCATAAAAAAGAGAGTTATATTAATTTTAAAGGAGGCTGATCAAATGAGATCAACTTATGCATAGAATTGAAACCTATCTTTAAAATTGCTTGATGCCGAATTAATGAAATACTAAGGAAATTATTCAAAAGAGGAAAAGCTAATCACTGCAACATTTTGAAAATAACAAGGAACACTTGTTTTAGTTGAGCGACTCTTTCACTTTTCTCTCTCTCCTTCAGGTCCCATTCCCCCAATTTTGCCTTGCAACTCAGTAGTCCCCCAAAAAGGAAAATATACAGAGGCATGAAAAAGATTTGAGCCATATTTCCAAAATGACTTGCATGAAGATCATGGGAGATAATTCTTCTGTTGTACCTGCCATTATTATCCCAAACGTGCTTGAAGTGAAGAAGCTACTTGGATGAGAAATGAAACATCTTCAAGGAAAAACAAAGTTCAATTGCCTTTTGAAAAAGCACTTTTGGGACAGCCATGACCTGGATGACTGAGAATTTCCACAGAATCTCCAACAATTCATGCCATTGTTAGACTGTGCTTGAAGTACTGTGCCTTGTACTCTTTAACAGAGACCTAGAAAAGCTAGACCAAGTACAGCAAATAGTTATCAGGTATCAAATGCTCACAGGTCTAAAGACAAAGCCCAATGAAGAATGTGGAGAGTTGCTATTCAGCTTGCAAAAAAGAATACTAAGACTAGTGGGCTACAGATAACAAAATTTGCTCTCCGTTGAAAGCAAAGACAGAAAAATGACCAATGAGTTGAAATGAAAAAAGATTCCAATTGATTATTGAACTGACTAACAGGATAGTCTGCCTAAAACAGTAGCAGATTCCTATTTGGGTCATGAATTTCAACTAATTTAAGGTAAATTCAATACTTGTAAGACAGCCACTGAAGTGATTCCTCCCCTTATGTCATTAGGCTTTCCATTTAATCCCAGTTATTACGCTAACTTCAGAGGTAGTTCAGAAATGTTTACAACTTTAGAATATTGAAGTTGAAACACTACCCCAAAAGTAGTCAGAACATTGAAGAAAATGGTTTCTCCAAAGCACTGACTGTGCAACTTTAATCTAATCTAAAACGTTCTGATTTAGAAGACCTTAAAAATTCAAAGCAGTAATGAGAATGCCAACAAAGCCATATTTTGTTTCGAGTATGTGGCTGTTTAATACCCTGTATTTTTTCCTTTTAAAGGTACTAATTTATTTTTTGTGAAATGTTCATTGCTTAGATTTCACATAGATTTCTGAAATGTATTCATGGTTCAATTCATATAGGCATGCCAATTTACACTTCTACAGAATGTGAAGAATACATATCCTAAACTGATTTATATGTTGTTTTTTACAAATAATAATAATAATAATAATAATAATAATAATAATAATAATAATAATAATAATAATAATAATAATAATAATAAATATTTATTTATATACCGCTTCTCTCCCGAAGGACTTGGAGCGGTGCACAGCCGTACAATTAAAACAATAAATATGTGAAAAATTAAAACTAAATTAAACTAAAACCCTGGCTGTAAACAATTAAAACCCTTCCCTAAAACCCTAAAATTTAATAAAAAGTAAAACACCCAAATCTAAATTCAGCCCAAGCCAGCCTGGTCAAAAAGCCAGGTTTTCAAGGCATGCCTGAAGGTCCCCAGGTCCGTGGCTGTATGTAACTGCGGGGCAACCCATTCCAGAGGGAAGACGCCCCCACAGAGAAGGCCCTATTCCTCGGGGTCACCAGCCGGCACATAGATGCCGACGGGACCCGCAGGAGACCCTCCCTATGGGAGCGCACCAGACGGTGAGAGGAAAATGGCAGAATGCGGTCTTGTAAATATCCTGGTCCGATGCCATGGAGCGCTTTAAAAGTTAACACTAAAATCTTAAAGCGCACCCGAGAGGCCACTGGCAACCAATGCAGCTCGTGCAGGAGGGGCGTCACATGTGAGAACCTTGACGCCCCCATAACCACCCACGCGGCCGCATTCTGAAGCCTCCGGATGCTCCCATTCAGGAGTCCCATGTAGAGGGCGTTACAGTAGTCCAGTCGGGAGGTGACCAGGGCATGAGTGACTGTGCATAAGGCATCCCGATCCAGAAAGGGCCGCATCTGGCGAATCAGGTGAACCTGATGAAACGCCCCCCTGGAGACGGCCGCAATATGGTCTTCCAAAGACAGCCGTACATCCAGGAGGACACCCAGATTGCGAGCCGTCTCTGAAGGGGGCAAAATCTCACCCCCAATAGCCAGCGATGGAACGATCTGGCTATATCGGGACACCGGAAACCACAGCCACTCAGTCTTGGAAGGGTTGAGTCGGAGCCTGTTCCCGCCCATCCAGTTCCGCACGGCCTCCAGACAACGGGACATGACTTCCATGGCATCGTTGGGGTGGCTTGGGGTGGAGATGTACAGCTGAGTTCATCAGCGTACAGATGACACCTCACCCCAAAGCCATGGATGATCTCCCCCAGCGGCTTCACATAAATGTTGAACAGGAGAGGAGAGAGGACCGGCCCCTGAGGCACCCCACAATTGAAGGGCCTAGAGGTGGATCTCTCCCCCCGCCAACATAAATTGCAGATGGTCGGAGAGGAAGGAGGCGAACCACCACAACACGGTGCCCCCAACCACCAACCCCCCCAACCGCCACAATAGGATACTATGGTTGATAGTATCAAAAGCCGCTGATAGGTCTAATAGGACCAGGACAGAGGAATAACCCCTGTCATGGGCCCTCCAGAGATCATCAGCCAACGCGATCAATGCCGTTTTGGTACTATGTCTGGGCCTGAAGCCCGATTGGAAGGGATCCAGGTACGTATCTTCATCCAGGTACTGGGGAAGCTCACCTGCCACCATACTCTCAACAGCCTTCGCCACGAAAGGAAGGTTGGAGACAGGACGATAGTTGTTCAAGAGAGTTGGGTCCAGGGAGGGCTTCTTAAGGAGGGGTCGCACCACCGCCATTTTCAAGGTGGTGGGCTGCGAGCCCTCCATCAAAGAAGTGTTAACAATTCCTTGGGGCCAACTCCGCATCACCTCTCTGGTGGTAGAAACCAACCAGGAGGGGCAAGGGTCCAATAAACATGTGGTGGCATTCAGCTGCCCCAGCAACCTGTCTATACCCTCGGCGGTCACAGGGTCAAACTCATCCCAGATAACCGTCTCAAGACTTGCCGCGGTCACCTCCCCCTGGACCTCCCAACTAGAGTCCAACCCGGCCTGAATCTGAGCGATTTTATTGTGCAGAAATCATGAAAACTCCTCCGCCCTTCCCTGCAAGAGATCCTCCCTCGCTCCCGGCCCAAGCAGGGAGCGGGTCACTCTAAACAGGGTGGCAGGTCGATTTTCTGCTGATGCAATAAGGGTGGAGAAGTGAGAACGCTTTGCCACCTCTATCGCCACTAGGTAGGTCCTAATATAGGACCTAACCTGTGTTCGGTCGGACTCGGCATGACTGGCCTCCAGACGCCCTCCAGACATCTTTTCCAGCATTTCATCTCCCTCAGCTCCTCCGTAAACCATGGAGCCAAGCGAGATCTCTGCCGGGTCAGAGGTCGCAAAGGCACATCTCAGTCCAGCCTATCCCAGGCGGCTACCAAGTCTGTGGCCGAGTTATGAGCCAGAGTTTCAGGTAATGGCCCAAGCTCCATCTGGAACCGTTCAGGATCCATCAGGCGTCTGAGGCGGAACCATCTCCTCGGCTCCACCTCCCTGCGGTGTGGATTGGTGGTACATAAGTCTAGTCTAAGGAGAGAATGATCAGACCATGACAAAGGTTTGACAACTATATCCCCTAACCGATCATTCAACCACTGTCCAGAGACGAAAATCAGGTCCAGTGTGTGTCCTCCCGTGTGAGTGAGTCCAGAAACTAATTGGGTCAGGTCCAAGGCCATCATGGAGGCCATGAACTCTCGGGCCATCCCAGAGGATTCACCGAGCGAAGGCAGGTTGAAGTCACCCATAACTAGCAGTCTGGGTGTCTCCACCGCCAGCTCAGCTATTACCCCGAGGAGCCCGGGCAGGGCCGATGATACGTAGCAGGGAGCCAGGTACATTATCAAAGACCCATCTGCCCACCCTGACCCCACTTCACAAAGAGGGACTCACAGCCAGCCATCTGAGGTACAGTGGCCTCCCTAGGACATAGATCCTCCCTAATAATTACCGCCACTCCACCACCCCTACCCTGAGCCCTCGGCCAATGAAATGCCTGGAAACCTGGTGGGCACATCGTTACCAGGGGGAGACCCCCCTCTGGGCCCAACCAGGTTTCGGTGACCCCTGCCAGGTCCACACCCTCATACTGTATCAGATCAAAAATCAGGGGGGCCTTATTCATAACGGACCTGGCATTGCATAACATCAGCCGGGTGCTCAGGGGCTGAGACTCTGCACAACCAGGCCTGCAAGACGGGTCGAGAGGGTCGGAGCGTGTTACCGCTTGGAGATAGCGGGCATGCGATCCCCTAACCTGATATGGCCCTCTACCCCCGCCATATCTGCCCCTCCCACTTACGGTGCCAATAAAGTCCACCCTCGGTTGTTCTGACCCTGGCTTCTTTCAAAAAGGATTTCCTCTGACACAGCACTAGAATTCCATCAGATATTAAAAGTACAGATATTATCCACTTGGTAAACCTTTGTTGCCAGGCAAGAAAGTTGAAGGTTTTAGCTAAAAACTAAAGTAGTTGGACATTGATCAAAATAACTATGCAAAAATAGACAGTAAGTACACTCACTGAAAATAAATAGGAGAACAATATTATTTTTCTTATCTTCTTCAGGGTGTCTACCTTCTTCATGCACAGGCAAGATACTTTGACTTAACCAGCACACATAGTGAAATAGATATCGCAAGTGCTTGTGATTTTGCTCTGTAATGCATCAAATTGTTGTAAAAATTCAGGAAAGAAAAAGTGTTACTGCCCCTGCAGGGCAGGGAATGTATATAGAGAAAAATAATTAATAGGGGTTGGCTATAATAATAAGTGAGAATGATCTTAGGAGACAGAGCTGAAAAGAGGAGATGTCAGGCACAAGAAATCAGGAACCAAGATTGTTCAAATGAGTACAAGTTTATTGCTCTCTCATTTCAAGAATCTGAACCACCAACAATCAAGGCCAATTGGTGGTAGATAAGAGTCAACTGAATCAAGGAGTGTTGGACTTAGATCTCTCGTGGACACAAAGGGACTCCGAATTGATGATGTGCTTGACTCCTTCCTTGGGCTCAGCCTGGTCATCTTCTCAAAAGAGCTGGAAACTAGACAAGGCAAAAGGTATCTTAGCCCACAAAAAGAAAAGGGACATTGAAAGTATCTCACAAGGGACCTTTTCAGGTTTTTTGGAAAGTAATGGTAAGACAAGGAGAAATGCTTTTTGCAAGATTCTGTTTCTATAACCTTACAACAAAGATAGTATTAATACTCATGGTTTGTGCTTTTTGTCTGGGCTATCCTGGAAGGCTGACACTGAATTTTGAAGAGTGAGGAACATCAGGAAAATAGAGGCAGGAAATAAATAGGAAAGTTGGGAAAGGAGACTTAAGCAATCCCAAGTATGTGTTGTTTCCCTCAGGGTATCTTCACCAAGAGTACTGTGCTCCTGGCAGCCACTAAACTTTGAGTAGGTCCAATACATAATCTTACATCTGATTTCTGAGGAGCTAAATAACCCTCCCCTAAATGTACACACCATTTACAGATTACAGTATGTGATGACAGCTTAAGAATCTGGACAATGAAACAGCCACTCTTCGCTTGATGAAGCAGAAATAAAATAACAATTAACTCTTGCTTATTCTCAATTATATTTGAAAAGAAACTTTAATTGGTGGACTGGAAGAAAAGTCAGGGATATATTTTGTCAACTGGAGGACCAATTTTACCGGGGGGGGGGGACGGGGGGGGACGGACCCTCAATACATTTCTGTTCCTGGCTGCAATGATAAATTTGATTTGAAATCATTTCCTCAGCCTATGTCTAGAGGGGCAAAGTGACTTGCTCTTATTTATCTTTCTTTTGGGAGTACAGGAAGTTTAGGCTCTTGAAAGTAGGAGACTGATAGCAGTTAAGCCAAGGAGAACATTGACAAGGGGCCTTCAGAGTTGATTCACAATTCATGAATCCAATGCATCATGGGACCCACAATTTGCCTGGAGTTCAGGAAACAGCAAGCTGTTCAGTAAGTTGGTGAGAATGCAAAGATCAGGAGGGTAGGGAGGGGTGTTTTACTCTAGCTAGCATCTCATTCTTGCTAGATGAGGATTGAGTAACATGGTGCAGCAAAGGTGAGCAAGCTTTTGATGATTGGGGACTCCTTACTGGGTATTTTTGGCAGGGCCAAGAGCCACAATGGACAGAGTGCAGCAGCACAATGTATGGAAATGCAATTTCTGGACTTCTATAAAATGTTTCATGTGTACCACTGCTTTCTCTACTGAACCAATGAGTTCTAGAACTAGATCTATATGTGAGTAAATCAAATTTATTATTCACCTCATTGTTATTTACAAGAGTGTGTTTGGAATACACTAGTACATATACATACCACACACACACACACACACACACACATCTCTTATAAGAATAATTTTTACCATATAACAGTAATTACCTAGTTGTGAGTGAAGATGTCTAAGTGGTAGCATGACACTTAGTATCTATAATATTCCTTGGTTGATCAGAGGTAATAAACTAATAATCTAGAGGTGGTTAGCCTACAACCCAACAGGCTGGGCTTATCAAATATGCTTAACCTGGTTATTTAATTTTCTTGATTTGCACAATGCATTGAATCATACCAGCCAAATAAAATGTGTACACATTAATGACTAAACCACAAAAAACTATGATGGCTAAAATTAGCTTGCTGTGCAAATGTCAGTTAGGTCAGAAGGAAATGGATTATAAAGAAACCCTAATCCTAACCCTATATGTAGGCCAGGTTTTTTTTTTGTTCCATTCTGTTACAGCTTAACCAAATCAAATATCACATTCAAAAACACTACTTTTATAACTCTAAATAAAAAATAACTTGTGTTCTGATTACCATCGCATCATGCCTCTTTAACACATTCTGGGGCTGCCTTTGGGGAAAGCAATAGCAATAGTACTTAGACTTATATAACAGAATAACAGAGTTGGAAAGGACCTTGGAGGTCTTCTAGTACAACCATTTCAGACAAATGATATCCAATCTCTTCTTAAAAACCACCAGTGATGCAGCATCCACAACTTCTGGAGGCAAATTGTTCCACTGATAAATTGTTCCAACTGTCAGAATTTCTCCTCCTTCTATGTATTGTTCCATAGTGCTTTACAGCACTTTCTGACCTGTTTACAAAGTCAGTATATTGCCCCCAACAATCTGGGTCCTCATTTCACCGATCTTGGAAAGATTGAAGGCTGAGTCAACCTTGAGCCCATCAGAATAAAACTCCAGGCTGTGGCCAGAGTCATACAGCAATACTGCATTCTAATCAGTGCACCATCAGAGATGGCTGGGAAGTCCCAACTGGTAGAAAATGAAGCAACTAGATTACTGATTGGCCACTGCTAACAACAGCAATCATAACAATTAACCATATAGACCAGGGGTGTCAAACTGGTGGCCTGCATGCCAGATGCGTCACGTGCAGGCAACGCCCACCCCACCTCCACAAATGGGAAAAACATTGTGAAACATCACATGATAGCAATGTGATGCGGTGAGTTTGACACCTGTGGTGTAGACCAAAAGTTGGCCCATATTTATTTATTTATTTATTATTCGGATTTTTATACCGTACTCTCTCCCAAAAGCGGGACTCAGGGCGGTGCACAGCCAGATAAAAATTGTACAAATTATAAAAGTTATAAAAGTTAAAAACAATTTAAAATAATTAAATTAGTGGCCAAAAAATAAAATCTTATAAAAACACATAAAACACATAAAACAAATAAAAATTAATACCAATTTAAAACCCCACAATTATTGCTAGGCCAGGCCGGCCTGTTGGAAAAAGTGGGTTTTGACTGCGTGCCGGAAGGTTAGAAAGTCTATATGTTCTTTAGCTGTCTTCCAAAGTGGAATTCCATACTGTTCAGTGATAGGATTCAAATTTTTTTACTACCGATTCTGTGGGCACGGCTTAGTGGGCGTGACAGAGGAAGGATACTGTAAAGTCTCCAGTCAGAGGTGGTATTTGCCAATTCTCCAAGCTATTCAAAATTTCTGCTACCGGTTCTCCTCTGATATTGTTACTGATTTCTCTTAGCTTGTTTCATTATAGAAGAATGACAGAGAAAAGTTACTATACATATCTTCTTTTTCCTCATGCTAATAATAATTTAAATCACATCCATCTTAAGCTAGAGAAAAGGCTCCTGCCTTTTATGCTTGGAAAACCACATCTAGTTCCAAACATCATGTCCTATATGAAAAACAAAATGATTTCAAAAATGATCAAATATTATGTAGGTAACACAAGTCCATGCCTTGTTTCCATGTAAATCTTAACAGAGCACTTCATTCAAGCATATTTTAATTGATTAACACAAGCACTCATTCTGTTGGTGTCATCTCAATGCACCTTAACTCAGAAGTAACTCCCAAAGTATTCACATAATTTTTCACAGGACCTTTGAATCTTTCTCCATTCCAACAGTCTTTCCGCATCTCCTAACATTGCTTCTACCAGAGATATTAAGGACTAAAAAATAAGTAAGGGGGAGGAATGAGGGAATGTACTCCTTATTTTCCAGAATCAGTTTACAATCATTATCCCACATTCAGTATAGAAAGCAGAATGAATTCTTGATTTTAACTATAACTTTGACATTAAAGGGCAAGCCTGCAGAATCTGCAAACCATAAAACTGAATCAGTGGTGGTATTCAATTTTTTTTACTACCGGTTCTATGGGCATGGCATGGTGGGCATTGCGTGGCTTGGTGGGCGTGGCAGGGGAAGCATACTGCAAAATGTCCATTCCCTCCCCGCCCCACTAACCTGTTTTCCAGCTCTGTTCTCCTGTGAAGGGCAACAAAAGAAGACCCAGCCGATCAGCTGGGACTCGGGAGGCAGCAAATACATGGGGGTGGGGCCAACCAGGGGTGGTATTTACTGGTTCTCCGAACTACTCAAAATTTCCTCTACCAGTTCTCCAGAACCTGTCAGAACTGGCTAAATACCACCTCTGAACTGAATATAACCAAAGTGTAACAATCCAGTAAGTATTTTCTTTCCTTGGACAACAACACGACACAAAAAATGGGAAACTGGAATTCTTCATTTCATCCAGCTTTTTTTGTTTATATTTATACAGCAAGTCTCTAGTGAGCAAACTGCACATCTTGGAATATTTATTTCTTTTCTTATTTATTAGAGTTTTAATCCTACCTTTATCCAAAAATGATTGTAGGGTAAAGGATTCTAAAGATATGTTTGTGGACCTAATAATATAGTTTTAAGAAAAGCATTGCTAATTGTTGTATTTGGTTTCTATTTGAAGTGCTGGGGATTCTGCACAGTTCCTCTATTGATTTGCATTGATTCATTTTTAAACAGCCCCAGGATGTAACCCTGAAAATTAAGAAATAAGCTGATGAATTTTCATAGTCCATTGCTGATTCACCAAAATCAGTACCTGCCATGGAAACAATGCTATGTTTTCCAATATTAAACACTGCACTATAATTAGCAGTTATGAAACACAATCATATATTTGGGGTGCTTATTTATTACTGTAGTCCTACTCTGGGCTCTTCAATTCAATTTCATTTCTTCAAGTCACACCAGACTTTGTTCTTTGCTAAAATTAAGGAACTGCAGTGGTAGTCATGTCAAATCATATTTGGTCAAATCAAGGGCTCATTTCTATCTTTTGTGAGGCCAAAATGGTTTCCTATCCAAACAATCCAAAAGCCAACAGTTAATATGGATTCACAAAAGAAGCTGTCATTACATCTTTGCACAGGAATTCATAGGAACATTCTTTTGGGTGTTCCAAAAATGAAAATATCTCTGTTCCAGAACTTCCTCAAGTCCTTTCTCTTAGGACAAAGATCACTGGCAGTCCTTCAGATTAGATCAGTCATCATTAAGTAAAGAAGCCAAGTCAAAAGTTATATTCATTATTAAATTGCCTCACGAAATGTGCCTGACAGCTAAATCTGATCCCTTTTATTTGCTGTTGTTGTTAACTGTTTCCCCACTTTTCCACAAAATTAATGTTTTCAAAGCTACAATACTAAAGAACAGTATTATTTTCCTTCACGGTAACTAAGCAGAATAACTAATATCTCCACTGTCCATTCTGTAGAAGACCTACTATTTTTCAATCTGCCAAATCAATTAAAAGAAACCACTTTGGAAGGGTTCCGGATGTGTTCCTTTTGATCAGGTCCAATGTGGCATTCTGCCCTTGTTGGCACTTCAACGTTCATTCTGGTTTCCAGCAATTTAACACCCTGCCATTTCTCTCAACACGAAATCCAAAGAGCAAATGTTTGCTTAATTCAGCTTTAAGCTTTCTGATTTGAGTGAACAAGACCTTTTGGCTAAAGAATGCAGAGCAGTGAATCCCATTTGTCCTTAGGAGGAACAAAACATGGGAAAGAAATCTAGAGCTTAACATTTTCACAGGTGCAGAAATAGCCTCCCATCACACTAAAAATTCTGGTGATGAATTTCAGCAGAATTCTTTAGAGTCAAACCAGAAGAACAGGTGGAAGTTTGGTCAGGAGAACTTTTGTCCACTTCTGCTGGTTGGGTGGCTATGATCTATCTGGATGAGGAAATCTTGGGGATAGTAAGACAGGCTCTTAGGAACGTACATCATAACTACTGCAATCTACTGTAGTTGCACTGCTTTGAAAAGTACTCAGAAGTAAGTACTGGTTATTATTATACTATAAAGCCCTATGCAGTACAGACCTCAGTTACATCAAGAACTGTTTCATCCAAAGTTGATTCTGCATCTTTTTTGTAAGAACATGGTTAGCTGGAAATGCCATCAAAAGCAGGTGGAAAAGGAAATATGGGCCAGTATGATGTTTTTTTCCTGTGGCTGTGCTGACACTGTGAGACATACCATCCCCAGAAATAAGCCTAGCCCTTTCATTTTTGGAAAGCTTTTAAAGCCCTACTTTTAAGTAGATATTTGTCTACTTAAATAATGGTGGCTAGGGAATACTCTTTTAGCTATGTTCCAAGACTTAAAGAAACTAAGCTTTCATTTATGAATTTTTCATTTTATGTTTTTATTCATATTGCTCACAGTTGATTGACTGGAGCAGTATAGAACACTATTAATCTTCTCATCACTCCTTATCACCCATACCCTCCCACTTGTGACTGTATGACTGTAACTTTGTCTTTTGTATCCTTACAATTTTTATTGACTGTTTCCTAGTATGATTTGATTGCTTATTGTACCTATGACTATCATTAAGTGTTGTACCTTATGATTATCGACTCCTGATGAATGTACCTTTCTTTTATGTATACTGAGAGTATTTATACCAAGACAAATTCCTTGTGTGTCCAATACTTGGCCAATAAAGTATTCTATCTATCTATCTATCTATCTATCTATCTATCTATCTATCTATCTATCTATCTATCTATCTATCTATCTATCTATCTATCTATCTATCTATCTAGCTAGCTAGCTAGCTATCTAGCTATCTAGCTATCTAGCTATCTAGTAAATAAACTAACAACTGTAGGACTTTTATGTGGTAGCATCATAGATATGAACATATTCATCAGTGCAACATACAGCCCTGATTTAAAAAAATGGTAACAATCAAAAAGTTTACATTAAATTAAACCTGAAATAGGAACTGGAATATTTTTTTTTACTAGAATCAGATATCTGTTTCTCGACTTTGTTTTACATGAAGAATTATACTGTTTTTCTAAGAATTTCATATAGTCAGTGTTGCCTCCAAACTTACTTTTGTCTATTTGTAACTGGTTGAATCTATTACAAGTTCAATTCAATTAATTATGTTTAGATACCCAGTCCCCTCCATCCCACCAAAAATTCAAATGGCTTTCAGCATGTAGAGAATTAGCACATCTGGGAGAAAGCTGGGCTAGAAACATTCTAAATGCATAACATCTCTTTAAATGTGACCATTCTGAGTTGGCATTCCTTGTTAAACTTGTACATTTTCTGAGAAGCAGCAAATACTGTAATATAGGCAGTACCAGTTGCAAGATAAATCCAAGGACTCTTTACAAAACAAAACAAACCAAGCCACTTTATCAGGTTTCTTTCTTGAAACTCACAATCATGTGATGGTGTTAATGTATACATTAGCAGTTGTTTTCCTGTTAAAAAAGCTGGTCAAAATCTATTTCTCAATACACAGCTGTGTTACACATGTGATAACGTCACTGAATACCTACAAGCAGACACCAGTGTCTAATCTAGAGACCTTAGTGATTTTTATTCTGTGAAAGATAAATGATCATCATTCCTGTTATTATGTTAAAATGTTGATATCAGATGAGAAAAATCCCCATTTGCAACTGCTCACAGGATAACAGTAAATTCTGCTGGTAACTTTCACTATAAAAGTCATGTTATACCAGTAGTTTTGAACACTTTTGTTCTCACAATACTGTTGCAAATATTAATATCATCCCCATTTTATGTACATGTGTAGTAATCTAAAGATCTAAAGTGCTTGTCACCCTCCAAATTATGTTTTTAGAATATTAAAGCATACCTTCCTATGCCTTAATAATATCATGTAAAATCAACCTAATGATATTAAATTAGAATTAAGCATCAAATAATACAATTGATATACAAAGTGCTAAGAAAAAAATCTTAGCAAATATTTGAACCTCAGTTTTGCTAGGTTCTCTCAATTTACTGCTGTTATTCTTGTTTCATCCTATATCGTGAATTTTTGGAAACATGCCTAAGCAATATGTTTTTGTACATTATTTTCAGCATCAATTTGTATTCACTTTCCCACAAGCATGTATTTCTGTTTGCATTTTTGCTATTTTTTTAAAAAAATCTGCATTACAAAATCTGAATGAATGCTCACTTTGCATGCAGGTGCAGGAAAAGAGAATCAAATACGTTTACATAAAATTCCAAGTGAAAAATAACTCTTGCACACTGATAGAGAAATTTAAATACCAGGACAAATAGAAACATATTTTGACACCTAAAAAGGTTACCCTATTGACATCAATTAATATTTCTTTGAGGAAATATGCCAGAATTGCAAATGTGGATATTCAAAAACTAAGATAGATTAGCCTACTTCACATTTAAACCAAAGTTCTTCTACTTGTTTTAAATTTTCTAGAATTTCGGGTATTTGGCTGGGCAAAGTTGTGTCAGGAGATAATTCTGAACCTTGAAATAAGATTGACTGTAGTTTTCAGTCCATTTTAGTAGAAATTTAACCATTTTAAATATTGATTGATTGTACTTATATTCCAATCTTACACGAAACTTCATCTAACCTTTTATATTGTTGGTCTTTTGTTGTAACAAACAAGCTTCCTACATATAAATTTACAGCATCAGACCTTGAATATTCCCTATGTTTAATACATTCAAAATGGAGAAAATGGCTGGATTTTCTAATTATGTGACATCCATATTACTCCTTCTTGATATATTTAACAATGAAAAACACCCTTTGTTAATCCAGATAATGCACATCAAAAACAATTTATGGAGCAAGGCCTGATAAAATCCTTATATTATAGTCCAGTTTTGTCTTGTTGGCTTACAGAAGATCACTACATATTTTTGTGACATTTTTTTTTTTTTAAATGGGAAATGAAATGATTGGGAAATGATTACAAAACCAAAAATCTGGGTTTTCTCTATAGGATAGCAGGTGCTAAGATAGCAAAGGTCAAGGAATATCATGTAAACCTGCAGAAACCATTCAATTGAAAACAAAATGGTGTGGATGATATGCAGTCTGATTGATTAATGCAATGTTGTGCTGATGTTTTCATCAGGATGCCTTGAGAAATGTGTCTTATCTTCAGAGATAAGATAGCTTAGGCTTGTCTCTTTCTTCAGAAAGAGTGGCAGATCTAAACAGACTTGTTTTCCTCACCCCATTTGATTAATTTCTGATTAGGATGTCAAAGGTAGTCTATGTTATCCTTGGATGTCTTCACCTTCTCTGTTTCAGTTAAAATGTTTTGGGAGTTAAAAAGAAAAAAAAGAGTGTTATCACACACACCAACAATACTGCAACTAAAATGGATAGCTCCTTTCAGATAGTCACAAGGGGCTACCAAAGAAGTGGTGACACATTAAGACAGAGGTGTCAAACTTGATTTCATTGAGGGCTGCATCAGGGTTGTGTTTGACCTCGGTGGGCCAGGGTGGATGTGGCCAGTTTGTATTCATATCAGGGTGCCTGTGGTGGCCTGAGTGCTCTGCCAGCAAAAACAGTCTCTCGAGCTGTGTTTTTGGCTGCAACAGCCTCCTAAAACTCTCTGCCAGTGAAACTGGAACTTGGGAGGGCCATCCGTGGCCCTCACAAACTCCATTTTTGTCTGCAATGGCTTTCTCGAATCTCTGCCAGCAAAAGCAGAACTCAGGAGAGCCACCTGCAGCCCTCCTGAGCTCCATTTTCACTGGCAGAGGCACCACAGGTCGGTCTTTCAATGTTTCCAAAGTGGCTCCATGGACCAGATCTGGGTCCCAGGTGCCTTTTAAGCCCCTTCAACTCACAAAGAATCTGTTTATTTCTGTTTATTATTTCTAATCTTTGAGGGCTGACAGAGGAATATCTTCCTACTACCTTCTATGACATGCCCTGTCTTTCAGAAAGCTCTAGAAAGCAGTTTTGAAATCAGTATAAAGAGATTCTCCCATAAGTTTTGCTTTCTGCTGCAGATAGCTTGAGTCTAGATAGCTTGGTTAGATTCATTCAGAATACTACAATCATGTGACAGTAATTTTAAAATTCTGCTTTCTAGCAACCCTTCCAATATTATTTTATCCCTTACATTTGAAAGACAGTTCTGAAAAGTATAATATCCCAGATATTATACAGTGGACCTGAAATGTTGGCTGGATGTTACTGGATTACAATGTCCTATCAGATAAACCAAGAAGTCTGCTAGTAGATGGTCAAGGTATCTTTCAGAGAAAATTGTCACATACTCACAGCCTTGTGAGGTCATCCAGGCAGGAAGAACTAGTTGTACTTTATTGCAGGGTTGCATTAACAGAATCTTGCAAGTCTCAAAATTCATTTCTGCCTCATCATCTTTACAGCAAAGAAACTAGGGAGGGTCACTTCTGAAATGTTTACTGTGCCCACATATACAGGTGAAACTCAAAAACTAGAATTTCGTGCAAAAGTTCATTTATTTCAATAACGCAACTTAAATGGTGAACCTAATATATGAGATAGACTCATTACATGCAAAGCAAGATAGTTCAAGCCATGATGTGTCATAATTGAAATGGTTTACAGCTCATGAAAACCCCAAATCCACAATCTCAGAAAATTAGAATATTGTGAAAAGGTTCAATATTCTAGGCTCAAAGTGTCCCACTCTAATCAGCTAATTAAGTCATAACACCTGCAAAGGTCCTGAGCTTTTTTCTCTCAGTCAGGTTCAGTAGGAATCACAATCATGGGAAAGACTGCTGACCTGACAGTTGTGCAGAAAACCATCATTGACACCTTCCATAAGGAGGAAAAGTGTCAAAAGGTAATTGCAAATGAAGTTGGATGTTCCCAAAGTGCTGTATCAAAGCACATTAATAGAAAGTTATATGGAAGGGAAAAGTGTGGAAGAAAAAGGTGCACAAGCAGCAGGGATGACCGCAGCCTGGAGAGGATTGTCAAGAAAAGGCCATTCAAAAGTGTTTCACAAGGAGTGGACTGAGGCTGGAATCAGTGCATCAAGAGCCACCACACACAGACGAATCTTGGACATGGGCTTCAAACATCATATTCCTCTTGTCAAGCTGCTCCTGAACAACAAACAACATCAGGAGCATCTTCCCTGGGCTAAAGAAAAACAGAACTGGTCTGTTGTTCAGTGGTCCAAAGTCCTCTTTTCTGATGAGAGCAACTTTTGCATCTCATTTGGAAATCAAGGACCCAGAGTCTGGAGGAAGAATGGAGAGGCACACACTGCAAGATGCTTGAAGTCCAGTGTGAAGTTTATTTATTTATTTATTTTATTTTATTTATTTATTTTTGTCAATTGCTTACAAGATAATAGGTATAAGTAAAAACATAGTTATGAATACATGGATACATATAAGAAAAATAAAAAAAATAAAAGAAACAATAGGACAGGGACAGTAGGCATGTTGGTGCGCTTATGCACATCCCCTACAGACCTCTTAGGAAAGGGGTGAGGTCAATAGTAGACAGTCTAAGGTTAAAGTTTTTGGGGTTTGGGGAAGAAACTACAGAGTCAGGTAGAGTATTCCAGACATTGACCACTCTGTTTCTGAAGTCGTATTTCCTGCAATCAAGTTTGGTGCGATTAACCTTGAGTTTGTATCTATTGTTTGCTCTTGTGCTGTTATGGTTGAACCTGAAGTATTCATTGACAGGTAGGACATTGCAATGTATGATTTTATATACTATACTTAGATCGGATCAAAGGTGGCGTAGTTCTAAGTTTTCTAGCTCTAGAATTTAGAGTCTGGTGGCATAAGGTATTCTACAACGAGTAGAGGAGTGGATTACTCTTCTTGTGAAATATTTCTGGACTTTCTCAACTGTGTTAATATCAGATATGCAATGTGGGTTCCAGACTGATGAGCTGTATTCGAGTATTGGTCTAGCAAATGTTTTGTATGCTCTAATTATTAATGTAATATTACCAGATAAAAAGCTACGTAAGATTAGGTTAACAACTCTTAACGCCTTTTTGGCTATGTAGTTACAGCGGGCTCTAGCACTTAGCTCGATAGAGATAAGTACTCCAAGATCCTTGACAGAGTTTGGATCATCAACAAGGTCTTGACTATTCAGCCTGTATTTTATTTTCTGATTTTTTTTGCCAATATGTAGAACAGAGCATTTATTTGTTGAGATTTGAAGTTGCCATTTGTTTGACCATTTTGATACATAGTTAAGGTCTTTTTGAAGGGTAGCAGTATTGTTTGTGGTGTTGAATAGCTTTACATCATCAGTGAAGATAACGCAATTGCTCTTGATATGATTACAGAGGTCATTTATGTAGAATATGAAAAGAGTTGGTTCCACAGTCTGCGTTGATTTGGAGAGCCATGTCATCTGCTGGTGTTGGTCCACTGTTCTTCATTAAGTCCAGGGTCAACGCAGCCGTCTACCAGGAGATTTTGGAGCACTTCATGCTTCCTTCTGTAGACGAGCTTTATGGGAATCCTGACTTTATTTTCCAGCAGGACTTAGCACCTGCCCACACTGCCAAAAGCACCCAAACCTGGTTCAATGACTATGGGATTACTGTGCTTGATTGGCCAGCAAACTCGCCTGACCTGAATCTCATAGAGAATCTATGGGCATTGCCAAGAGAAAGATGAGAGTCATGAGACTGAACAATGTAGAAGAGCTGAAGGCTGCTATTGAAGCTTCCTGGTCTTCTGTAATATCTCAGTGCCACAGGCTGATAGCTTCCATGCCACGCTACATTGAGGCAGTAATTGCTGCAAAAGGGGCCCAAACCAAGTACTGAGTACATATGCATGCTTATACTTTTCCGATATTGTTCTATGTACAATCCTTATTTTATTGATTGCATGTAATATTCTAATTTTCTGTGATTGTGGATTTGGGGTTTTCATGAGCTGTAAGCCATAATCATCACAATTATGACAAATCATGGCTTGTACTATCTTGCTTTGCATGTAATGAGTCTATCTCATATATTAGTTTCACATTTTAAGTTGCATTACTGAAATAAATCAACTTTTGCATGATATTCTAATTTTTCAAGTTTCACCTGTATGCTATGGGCTAAGCTGCCCCTTTTCTAACCATAGTCCTGGCTGAGACTCTTTCCGTGTCTCCCAAGTTAATTTGCATATACATTACATATATCCAGTGTTATTAAATGTCATCAAGACAGATGTTCTCCAGGTCCTTAACCTAGTCTTTCAGGTCTTCCAAATATATATTCACACACACTGTGACTGAGTCCATCCACCTTGATGCTGGACATCCCATTCTTCCCTTTCTTCCCACCTTTCCTAGCAAATGTGTCCAAAGTAGAATAATAATTGGAGCCTGCAATAAAAATACAATAATTTGTATTTTAAGTGACTGATTGTCTTATTAAGAAGTTCCCACTATATTTCTGGGGCCATGCACTCCTACTATATACCAATATCAATGGTTCTGTTAAGATTTTTCCTCCTTCATTGAAAGATGCCTTCATCATGAGTTTATTCACATGGCAATTTAGAGTCCTTCATTTAAATTAATTAGTGCCAATCTGTTTCACAAAAATAATATGATCCCGAGAACAGTATTTCTTCATTCTAACTCAGTTCTGTCTATTTTGTTTGCAATAGTTTGCCAGCACCTCTAGCAAAGTTCTCTCCCATCACTTGACATTTGATGTCTCTCCCTGGAGTTGCTGAGAATTGAAATTGACGCTTCTGTCATTCAAAGCATTTGTTCTACCTTTGAACTATAATAACTACCCTTGCAATGTTGAATGATATCTTGCATGCTGACCACCATGAGCTAAACTCAGCATGGATGGATTTATAGCACTCAGTCATAACTGAAAGTAAACCAAACAAAACCTCCTTTGATCAAAGAAAAGCTACATGCAGACAACTGGCTCAGACTGTAATAGTATGTCTATTAATTGATATAAACAGATTGAAGAATATAGCTATTGTTGGGTAAAAGTGCATAAAAATGTTTTTGCACTAATTTTTAAATAAAATGATCTAATTATGAAACTTCAGAAAACATTAATTTACCGGTTGGTTGAATGAGATGTAAAACACAAAAATATAGAATAGGGATCAAAAATCAACTTTAGCCAGATTTTACTTAAATATTGATTTATACTAAAAAGAGGGGGGGGGGAGGGAGGGAGGGAGGGAGGGAAGGAAGGAAGGAAGGAAGGAAGGAAGGAAGGAAGGAAGGAAGGAAGGAAGGAAGGAAGGAAGGTCATGTGAAATACTAATATAATTTTATACTTCATATTTTTATAGTATAGTACTGGTAAAACTACCCTTGAAATACTGTTTTGGTCACCATAGTTTTGGTCACTATAATACAATATAAATATTGAATATATTTTTAAATATATGTATTTAAAACAAAACTCTAGAAAATGTGCAGAGTAGAGCAACAAAGGATTAAACTGGAGAGTAAGCCACATAATGAATAGGGAACTAGGCATGTGTAGTCTAATGAAGAGAAGGACTAGGGGTGATATGATAGTAGTCTTCCAATATTTAAGAGACTCTTGCAGAGAAAAGGTGTTTGACCTGTTCTCCAAAGAATGGTATAGGATCACCTGCTTGAAGAGGGGATGGACTAGAAGATCTCAAGCATTTTTGAAAGAAAATTATATGAGTTAATACAATATGTTCATTTCTAATTCCTAAACACAAAACCCAATCCATTACTTAATAAGTTCAATTACACTGTTGCTGTTTCATATCTATTTATATAGATTGGGACACGGCTTGGCACTGACCAGACATTGCAGATTTTTACAAATTACCTTGCAATCATGAGAGTTTATGTCTATCCAAAATAGCCCTGCACATGACTCCATAAAACCCTCAGTTAGGAAAACTAATGGACAAACGGTATCATCCAAGATTTTGCTGCCATGTACATCTTCCATGCCAATTTCATAAGCCAAAGGAACTTATTCACTTGAACTGTTGAAGGCCCAGTGAAGCAACATCTTGAGGGATGCCAGGAATTCTGAGTCCAAGTATACGCAAGCTAAAAACAGGCCAACATGAATGACAAATTGGAGCATTTATAAAGATGCTGTGGCTGGTGCTGATGTTTGCTGAATTAGTGTGGGCGATGCAGAAGCCAACCCAAAAGGTAGTACACTAAAAACCAGATAGGGTTACTGAATTTATTATCACCCACCTGGCTTTCATCATGGACAAATTCCTTATTGAATGCAGGCTAAGAAAAACAGCAAATTGCTTCTGCATTATTTCCAAGACACCACCTGAACACATGCGTGAAGTCACCAGGTGATGAGATTGACTTGAAAGAAGTTTTTTATTTCTTTCTTCTCACAGCAAAGAATACCTTGGTGAAAAGAAGTCATGATATTTACGATGCAGGAAAAACAGACTACAGTATAGCAAACTTAAACTACAGTGGGGGAAACTGACCAGTTACAAACATTAGGAGTGTGTGAAATTTGTCAGTTTTCCAGAATACAGGTAGTCCTCAACTTACAAGAGTTTATTTACTGATCACTCAAAGTTATGATGACACTGAAAAAAGTGACTTATGACCATTTTTCACACTTACGACCATTGCAGCATCCCCCATGGTCATGTGATCAAAATTCAGATACTTGGCAATTGGCTCATAAATACAGCCAATTGCACTGCAGTACAGTTACAGCATCCTGGGATCATGTGATCATCTTTTGTGTCCTTCTGACAAGCAAAGTCAATGGGAAAGGCAGATTCACTTAACAATCGGGTTACCAACTTAACAACTGCAGTGATTCACTTAACAACTGTGGCAAGAAAACTCACTTAACAAATGTCTCACTTAACAATATAAATTTTGGGCTCAGTTGTGATTGTAAGTTGAGGACTACCTGTATTGTAGAAAACACGTAGAATCTCTTCCCGGATATGTCTCTTTTAACAAGCCACAGCAAAAAATAGATTGTATTGTCTCTCAATGTAAGGCAGGTGATTGATTTTTCTCTTTGTGTTAGCTGCTATCCCAGTTCTCGTGATACCAGACAAAGGGAAAACACTTGGGTACTGTAGCATGAATGGGTCTCCTGTCTATTTTGAAAATCTCCATTGATGGAGCACCCACAACTCCCGGAGGCAAGCTATTCCACTGATTAGTTGTTCTTACTCTCAGAAAATTTCTCCAGCCCCACCACTCATCTGATTCTTCAGATGATTTACCTAAGACTTTCCAAATGAATCAATTCACCAATATTTCCCAGAGAGAAACTGAAAAAGCTATTAAATATATTACAGGGGTTCTCAAAAAACATCAGTTCACTTGTTCATACTCATTCTTACTCAATACTGTTGGGAAAGCATTAAACTCTTCATTTAAAAATAGAGAGGGAAAGATCTCTCTCTCTTTCTCTCTCTCTAATGTCCCAAAGGTGCTTTTTCAAAAGGCAATTGGACATTAGTTTTTCCTTGAAGAAGACGTTTTGCTTCTCATCCAAGAAGCTTCTTCAGTTCTGACTGAAGGAACGGACTTGTTCTGCTCTGTTCTTCTCTTCTAAAGTCAGAACTGAAGAAACTTCTTGAATGAGAAGCAAAACTTCTCAACATCTTCAAGGAAACAGTTGGCCTTTTGAATAAGCACCTTTGAGACAATTATGGCCTGGATGACTGAGAATCTCGATAGACCCTCTCTCTGATTTTCCTTTGAAGTTGGGCAAACATCTATATAGGCCAATTAAATATATTCATTCTACATTGAATACTATTCAGTTGCTGGTTTATACAACAGGTTAAAAAAGGGGCTATGTACTTGTAGTTTAGCACAGGGGTCGCCAATCCTTAGGTTGTGGATAAGCTTCTGGAAGACTGAATATTTTTTTGGAGTCCCTTTTAGGGAAAGGCTATTGTTGCTAACTGGATATATGGTTTTCTGTTCCTAAGTGTGATAATTATTATTTGTTATTGTTAGGTATTGTGTTTTTAACTTAATATTATGTTTTTTTTCCTATTGTATGCTGTTGGGTGGGTAGAAGATTTGGCAGACTATAAAACACAATAAAAAAACAAGATTTACACAGATTTTCCTTAAAAAAACATAATTTTTATTACCAAGTATTAGGTATTAGAGCACATTATTTTGAGAACTGAGACAGCAGCTGTCTTTTGAGATCATTAAGGTAGGGCCTGTTTATAGCTTTTCTTAATGACTTCTCCCATCTGTTGATTGTTGCTACAGATACTCCTCCTTGCTGATGTCTATGCAGATTCTCAGTCATCCAGGTCATAGTTGTTCCAAAGGTGCTTTATCAAGATGCAACTGAACTTTCTGATTTTTCTTTCTCTTCTCATCCAAGAAGCAGAAGAATCTTCTTGGATGACAAGGGAAAGAAAAAACAGAAAGTCCAGTTGCCTCTTGAAAAAACACTGTTGGGTTCTCCTCACATAGTCTCAGCAAAATCTCTGAAACAATCATAGAAATGAGGAGCCACATGAATAATTTCTGAAATATGCAGAAAACCAGTTAACCAATCCTCAAAAGGTCCAACCTCCTTTTTAAAATTTTAAATAATCAAAAATACACAATACCCTCTCAAAACAGACTAGATGCCCTTCCTTACATTGAAATAAAACCCAGGTAAAACGTGAAATTAACCCATTATTTCTAGTCCTAATTTCTGTGGCAATAAAAAATAGTTCCTGATCAGTTTCTCTTTTCTCTATCTGAATATTCATTTTGTGTCTTCTATCTTCTTTTCTCTAGATTAAAAATCCCAACTTTTTTCCTGTCCTCACATGACATGGTTTCAAATCTTTACACCACTTTTGTTGCATTCTTGTGAACCTCACTTAACCTGTAAATATTTTCTGAAAATGTCATGCCCAAACCTGTACACATTACTTCCAGTATAGTTTCAACTAGCATACAGAAGAATAAGGATTTTATACCTCTTTGATACAAATGTCTTTTAATGCAGCCCAAGTCTGCATTAACCCTTCTAATGGATGTCCCACATTGTTCATTCACATTCATCTTGTGAATAAAAACATCCAAGTCCTTGCCCTGTGTTGTGTTTTCAAGCTATGAATCCTACATCTCATATGTGTATCCTACATTTTTACTTTCTAAATGTAATAGCTTAGATTTCTGCCAGTTGTATCCATTATAACCACCGTTCCTTGGTAGACTTTATCCTGCTATATTTCTATACTCTGCATTATATTTGACCCCGTTCACTTTATATTCATTCATAACTTTATGTTTGCATAGAAATATTTCAGATAATGACTTACATTACCTGTGTTCCAGCTCCTTTTTCCTTTATGCCTGAATTTCATTACTTTGTTTTACTGCTATATTTAATAAATATTTGTAATTTGATTACTCTCCAATGGTTTTATGACCCACCCCCCCAGTTCAAGTTTTCCTAACCAAATAAACAGATACCAAAACATGTTAAAAGAGGTCACAGCATAACAAACCAAGTTAGCTAGCCAATGTAACTACATTTTCCAATACAACTATATTTTCTTCAAACTCAAAGAGAAGATTTGAAGATCTATAATCTGAGTCATAAATGCACAAATAATTATTATGCTGAATAATAAAGTTGATCCCAAAACTTTTTAAATACTGAAATTATATTGCTGTTTCTGGATAGTTAATAAGCTTTATGTACAATATGTTTGTGGAAATTCTAACTTTATTCATCTGGCTTTTGGATTTTAACATTTTTGGGAATGTGATCTACTTATTTATTTAACAAATTTATATAGCTACCTAACTTACACACTGTGATTCTGTGATTACTGCACATTACTAGCCAGGTTATTGTAGTTATAATTGTTTTACAGGGTTATATGTGACCTAAGAATCTTATGACTGGAGTTATATTTAAAAAAGCAAAACTTACATAAATTTCCCCATATTTAGTTATATATTTCAGTTGGACATGCTAAGGCTGAAATACAACTCGTCAGCCTTCAAGATTTTCTTCCTTTGCTTTGCATCTTTCAGCTGTCATAAGTAATGGGGGGAGGAGGGGGAACATGGTTATGGGAAGCGAGCTGGAGGTTTTACAAAACAAAACTGTATAAGTTGGGGAGAAAGTTTCTTGCTTAGGGTTCTGTCCTATGCTATGCGCAACCGCAGCTCTTTATCAAAATATATCAAGGTCAACAGAGAGAGGCCTCATCACCACCTGGAGATGCCCACCTGATGTTATATACAACTTTTTATTGGATGAACAAATTGAACTATTGTGGGTGGGAACGTTGCCATCACTTTGTATATGTGATTTACGCCCTCATTTTCTCAGATTCAGAATTCTTTTATTGCTATCACTTGACTTCCAGTAAAAGATATCTTTTTTCTAATTAATGGAGTCTAAGTATTTCATTTTTGGATTTTGAATGGAGCATCAGCTGACACAACTGCTTGCTAAGGCCACCTTGGGATATATAGCTAAGGCAAGATTATATATAGATGCATCTCTTTGGATCTTTTACTAGGAAGGCTATACACAATCCCAACATCCATCATTCTCAGCCAAAACATGATGTATTTAGAGCTGTGGACATTGGCAGGCTCATGCAATGAAAGGATTGTGGAAAAGAAAGCAAAGAAAATCATTAGCAGCTTTCCAATTAATTAATGTAAAAGTTGCGCTCCCTCTTTCTCTCTCTGAGCAAATAATTGGAATCATGCTTAGCTCTTGAACTCTGTAACAGCCTGCCATTCCCACTATCAGGCAATGCCAAACCATAACCATATGGTTTTGACCAATCATATGATTTTTAATACCCGCACAATGGCACTAAAATGGCCTATTAGATTTACAATGTCGTTAACCTTCCAAAATAAACGGAGAATCTGCTCTGGTGCAAAGAAAAAAGAAAAAAAGGGAAAAAAATGCTTGACTGCTGTTGGGTTTCGGGTAACCAGAGTGTGAGGAAATGCTGACAGGGGTCACTGCAGTATAATCTTTCATTCGGGCCCAAAGCTGTCACGCCTTCCCCAGATGTCTAAAACACAGATATAAATTTTCATTACCCAGCAGAAAAGGGGCAGAGGTACACCAAATGAATTTTTTACCAATCAAATTAGAGCTCATTGCCACATTAAGAGGAAACACTAATTTTGTGAAGTTTTGTTGCAGTCATTTATCTATCTTGGTCTGTGTGTAGGAAGTAACACCACCAAAGCTGAAAAAGGTTCCTTCTAAATCAGATTACAGTTTGTATAATTGTATTCCAGTCACAATAAAATTGAATAAGAAGGGAAAAAAATCCTATTAGAAAAGGCCTTATCCTGGAACGCCATGGCCTCCAAAATTTTTGTTACTATACAGATGTAAATAATCTTTCAAATCATGAATGGTGAGCAAGAATATAAGCCCCAGTGTTTTAATTACTTAAAAGACAATTCTAGAAATTTACTTGCTTTTCATTCTGTAATCTTGTTTGACAACTAAGAGACCCCATTCCTTGCTTATTGTTTCAATCCCCATTGATTTCAGAAGGAAAATTTAAGCATGTCCTTTTTTGTTGTACTTTATGGGGCCTAGCCTTTTACTTTGGGTGGGTGGATTGGGAAATATTTCTCCTGAATTATTTATAGCTAAGATGCCCTTCCTTTGTAAAATTAAAAAAAAAAAAAATAAGAATTGTCTTGCTGGATCATACAGGCCAAACTCTTTTTAGGTCAGCATTTTGATTCCAGCAGAGAGCTATCTATATACAATTGAAAATCCCACAGGTAGGATATGATGGCTAAAGTTGTCTTGTGTTATCTCGCCCAATTGGCTATCAGAAGTATAATGTCTCTGAATACAGACATTTTATTCTCAGTCATAATAATTTGCTAACAGCCACAATAGGCTTAAAGCCCAAGAATGAATTTGCTTCTAAAGTTGTTAACTGAATCTTTCTGCAGTCCTTTGATAATTTTAACTCTTTCTCAGCCTTTAATTTAAGGAGTTACATTCCCAATTTATCTGCAGAATACCAGATTGAGGTATTTAAATGGGTGTGAGTGTGTGTGTGTGTGTGTGCGCGCGCATATACACAACCACCCTACTAATTAAACTGTAATCAAGTAATTTTTAACATTGGATTTGCTTTTGTTCAACTATCCTTGTTCACTGAACTAATTTTTCAACCAGATTGTGCTTCTAAGCTATTTCTATTAACATTTACCTTCTGCTCATTGCTAAAAGTACTCCACGAGCTAGATGCCTTCTTTGTTAGACATGTAAATTCATGGATTTTGCAAAAGTTCAAGATATATACACAACAGACATCAATTATGATAAAATGGATTATATTCCAGTTCCACATGCATTACTTGGAGTCATGGATATCTGAATCTTTAATATTATTTAATTAAATTTATATAAAGAATCCATAAGGACACCACAAATCAAGAATAGAAGTGTTCAATTCAGTACTCCATGACTATTTCAGGCCTAACATAATCCAGTCTAATTTGTTTTGTCTAATTAATTAATTAGTCTAATTAAATGAAGAAAACATTTGTATTGCATTTTTTGCAAGAATTGAAACTGCAATTATACTGGTTTTGTCCCATCTGAAGCACTCCCATTTGGGTGGAACAACTCCCAGAATTTTCAGTAATGGTAATGCTATGTAGGGGATTCTGGGAGTTCAAAATACATGCATTTGAAATGTGCTCAAGTTGAGAAAGAATTTATATCCTTTATATATGTTCAGGTCTAATTTGTCATGCTTCAATAACATGGATTTGCAAATATGGGTACCATAATTTGCATCAATTGTCTTTACCTAAATTTCCTTCAAATTTCTTCCTTCCCATCATAAGGTAGTCTATGTTGGGCTTGCTTCTAAACATATTTTGAAGTCTCTTGTCCAAAGGGAATAATGTTGCAGCTTGGCTTATCTGATTATTAAGAACTTTAGAAAAAAAAATATAACAAGGTACAGAGATCATGAACACCAATATATAATAATAAGCTTGAGAAAGGAAATCTTTAATAGCTCAATATACCGCAATATTAGGAGCTACTTCGATACAGGCAGCATACACATTTTAAGTGACTGAAATATGTCATATGATTGTTACATTCATAAGCCAAACTACAGATCAGTGACAGAAGAACCCAGAAGAAGACCAATTGATTTATTTCTGCATTTACAATAATTTGATTTCGATGTTGCTCAACTTTAGGACAACTGTGAAGTGGAAAAGAAGAAAGAGTGTCTAGAATATTAGTTCATTATCTAGTTTTGAAAAGTCTCTTCTGTGTTCTGAAAATGAGAAGATGATGCTATATGACCAAAATTTCAGAAAAGATTTGAGGACTGAAATAATTTTATATTGCTATTTATAGCTCCATATAGTTCTTTAATATGGCCCATTTGCTGTTTTCTTCTTCTTTTGTCTTGTTTGGTATAACATATGTAGGTTTTCTTTTGTAACATATGTAAGTTTTCTTTTGTCATAATTACAATGTGCTCTTTTTCTCTTACTGGCGAAGTGGGACATTTTTGTATTTCACTATTAACATTCAAAAATAGTGAGGTATTCTAGGAAACATAGTTGGAGGTTTCCCATCTCCGATGTAATTTCTACCATTGTGGAAGCTGATAATTAATGAATGGCTTTTAATGTGTTCTATATTTATTTCTTTAGATTTCACCAATCCTTATTCTATTACAAGATGAAGTGTGTTTTCCAATGGGACTAATCTATCAGGGCAACCTGGTCTACCCAATTATGGAACGGAGCATATTGCTTCCGCTTTATTTCTTTGTGGGTAAACATAAATTCTATTACAAGATGGTTCATATTTGCGAGACCGCCTCCTGCTATTATCGGCCTCCTGCCGACCGATACACTCCCATAGAGTCGGCCTCCTTGGGGTGCCGCCGACTGGACGGCTGGCGACCCCAAGGATGCGGGCCTTCTCATTGGGGGCACCCACTCTCTGGAACGAATTACCCCCGGAGATGAGGACCATCCCTGATCTCCTGACCTTCCGCCGTGCGTTGAAAACTCATTTATTTCAGCAAGCCGGTCTGGCCTAGGGGTTTTTAAAATTTTTAATCTGGTTTTAACTTTCTTAATTCCTTATTTTTAATCTTTTGAAAGGGCCAATATATTTAATTCTTTTAATTTTTAAATATTGTATATGTGTTTTATATGTGTATTTTATCCTGGCTGTTCACCGCCCCGAGTCCTTTAGGGAGAGGGGGGCGGTATATAAATTTAAATAAATAAATAAATAAATTTTAACAGATAACAGATAATCAGAGTTGGAAGGGACCTTGTAGGTCATCTAGTCCAATCCCCGCCCAAGCGGGAGACCCTACACCATTTCTGACAAATGGCAGTCCAATCTCTTCTTGAAAGTCTCAAGTGATGATGCTCTCATAACTTCCGAGGGCAAGCTGTTCCATTGGTTGATTGTTCTCACTGTCAGAAAGTTACTCCTTATTTCCAGGTTAAATCTCTCCTTGTTCAGTTTCTATTTTTTAATTGATAATGTTCCTTGACTTATGACCACTATTGAGCCCAAAATTTTCCATTGATAAATGAAACAGTTGTTAATAGAATTTTGCTTCATTTTAGAAACTTTCTTGGCACAGTTGGTAAGTGAGTGACTAAGTTGTTAAATTAGTAACACAGTTAAGTGAATCTAGTTTCCCCATTGACTTTGCTTGTCATAAAATTGCAAAAGGGTATTACATGACCCTGGGACATTGTAGCTGTCCTAACTGAGTCAATTACCAAGTGCCTAAATTTTGATCATGTGACTATGGGATGCTGCAAAAGTCAAAAGAGTGAAAAACTGTTATAATCACTTTTTTTTCATTCTGTACTTTCAACAGTCCCTAAATGAACTGTTGTATCTTATTCACTTTGTTATCTTGTTTATAGGGTGCAATCACTTTCAGAAATGAGGATGATCGCTTGTAAATTGCTTTGAAAGTTTCTTTTAACTAAGGAGCCATTCTTTCAATAAGCAAATAATCTGCCCATGATGTTTTTTCTTGTATTATTTCCTCTTACAATCTTCCTTATAGGACTTTCCTTTCCCAAGAATTTAGGTTCTTTTTTTAGCAGGCAGCAAAGATTTGTTTCAACAATCTTGTTGAGAACTGGTTGCTGATTGTAATCCTTGTTTTTTCATGGGATTTTGTGAACTGTTCCGAGTACTTTGCAGTCTATAAAATGTGAAATAAATAAATATCAACATTATCTAGTCCTGGTAATCAGAACATTCTGAGTAAAAGTGCCACTAAACCTGTTTTTCAATATAAGCTTTCTACAATATTTTATTAGAAGGAAAACATTTCACAGTAGTACTCAAATGGGCACCAACTTTCCCACTATAAATCCTGGGCAAGTATTTCAAGGTTTCATATTTTGTGAAATCTTTAAAGCCCGTGGTTGCTCGTGAATCTGAAGATGGAGACACTAGAGAATGGACAAGTTCAGATCATCTAGTTCCTTTGGTCATGGCACTCAACTATCCATTTAACTTGTATTGAGTTTAAAAAGAACTGCCCTTATCATATGCACTTCCTTCCCTTCATTCTGGCAGAAAATCAATATGCTAGTAGATAAGGTTACAACCTGTCTGTTACATTTTATTGTGACAGGTGTATAACTTTAAGAAGCTGAAATGTAAATGCTATTTTCCAGGTCAAAGGCTGTCATGACATTTTTTTTAACAGCCTGCATTTATGAAAGGATAAAGGATGCTTTGCTGTAACTATCAAACCTAACAGACACTAAAGGATTTTTTTTCCCACAAGAGTTTGAACAGATTAGAAAGTAAGGCTAAATGAACATTTTCCAAGCTGGTGCCCTTCTTAATGTATTGGAAAAATGTCTATAGAATTTCCACTCAAATTGGCAAAAGAGTCCAAGAGTTATAGTCAAATTCTAAAGTTACTCTCTCCCAGAAGCTGATTGGAAGCAAAATATACCACCACACATCAGATTTGAAGGACTTCTTTGTAGTATTGGAATAAGTATGAAGAGACAGATTTGTAGTCAACGAATGAATGGAAGAAAAAAACTGAAAACGTGTAATTTGAAGGATTCTATTTCAATAAAACGAGTAGGAAAATCTATGTCTACTTTTTTTTAATTATTCCCTTTCCTCCTAAAGTATTTCCCTTTATTTTCTTTTTCTTGTTGCAGAACAGTTGTGGATGGGTTATATCTTAGTGTGAATTTGCATGAATATATAAATGCATGTATATCTTTTAATAATGGAATATAAGCAACAGGAAAAAATATACAAAATAATTTATAATGAATTAATTTCATTCTTAAGTGTGTTTTCCATTTTCCATTTCCATTTTCACTGATTTTCCAAGTTGGGGTATTCTAACTGTTCACGCTACAAGTACTATATACTACAGAACTATGTAATTAATGCTAGCCTTCTTTTTTATTTTTAATTCCTTATGCAATGGATCACATACTGATTGATTTGCCTTTAAGCCTTCAACTGTTCAATATGAAAAAGTTTACACACATGCAATATATATATATATATATATATACACATACACACATACACATACACACATACATACATCACACACAGACACACAAACACACAAACACACACACCACATTAGACAAGACCCAAAGTACAAGCAATGCAGAGAGAAAGTTCAACCCAAAGTGTCAGGGTATAAAATGCAAGCAGGAGAAGCACGCATTGAATCGCACAATCAAATAGCTGGTATTGTGTGAAGGAATATCTGTACAGAATATGAGCTAGACCAGGAGTGTCAAACTCAATGCTTCAGGAGGCCGTCCAGGCTGAAAACAGGGCCCAGGGGGCGTATGTGGCCCTCCCGGGCTCCATTTTTGCTCGCAGAGGCCTAGCAAAAGAAACTAAAAGCAAAATAAAACAAAAGGAGAAATGTTTAATGAAGGGTCAGGAAAGGAGAAAGGGAAAGAGGAAAGACAAAGAAAAAGATGGGAAGAGAGCAAGGAAGGAAAAAGAAGGAAAGAGGAGAAGGAAGAAGGAAGGAGAATAAGGAAGGAAGGAAGGAAGGAAGGAAGGAAGGAAGGAAGGAAGGAAGGAAGGAAGGAAGGAAGGAAGGAAGGAAGGAAGGAAGGAAGGAAGGATGGAAAGTCTTGACTTAGTACTTGACCACTAGCAGACAGCAAGGCTCCTCGGAGGACAAGGGTTGGATGGTCTCCCTGGTCTCACCTTCTTTTGCTGGAGACAATGGATCCCCCCAGCCCCTTCTGGGCCACCACAGGTGCCTCCAACACGAGTGATGTTGAGCTGGCCATGCCTATCCAGGCCACACCCATCTGACACCACCCCCCTGAGGTCAAACACAATCCTGATTGGCCCTCAATGAAACTGAGTTTGATACTCCTGAGCTAGACCTTTCTAAGTCTAGATGGGAGATCCCACAAATGGGAGAATAAGAAAACCAAGATCATATGGGACTTCTAGATCCAGACAGATAGACAAGTACTTTAACTAACACTGCAAGTAGATTATGATTTTTTTTCCTTATTAGGACATCACCAGAAATGTATTTGTCTCCAGCATATTTTCGTTATATTGACAATATTGTAATGTTGTATGTAAATGCCACACTATTCTATACCCAGTTTTTCAAACTGGGTTCTATGGAATTCTAGAGTTGTGGAAGATATGAATGGGTTGTTGGAGATTGGAGTGGAGCAGCTATTTGTAAGGGACTTAGAGGAGGTGGAATCTCAAATGGATTTAGCTATCTTCCCCTGTATGTCATCAGCATTTGCATATGTGTTTTGCACAACCAGTTGCTTCCCTTTACCACATGCATACACTCAAAACCTAACTCCTTATCAACCTCCCCAATTCTGAAAAAAACATCTCTGCTTCTGCAAGAGGGATCAATCAGAGTGAATTCCTCTTTCCCTCTTGGCCATTTTGCAGAAATTATTTGTGTATATATTATGCATGCCTCCAAGAAGTCTGTTTAATATTCAAGGTAGCAGCCTACTTAGGAATCGCTGGGATATAAATGTGAAGAAGAAAAAAAAGAGGAAGAGGATGTCCCATTGAGCAGTGTTAAAATTAATAAAGAAACTTAGCATTGCACAGTTTGGCTGCAGTGTGCTCTGTCTCAAATTCCTTTGAAGTGGGACTTCTTCTGGAGTAATTATCCATGAAAATCAAGTTGGCAAAAGGAGACAGGCAGAAGGAAAGATGGATGCTTAAATTACTTCAGCCAAACATTCACAACGGGGGAAAAATAAACAAAAATAACATTGCTATCAACACTCATCCTAAGTATAGGACCACTATATGTATACTATTTTTATATTTTTAATTAGCCTAATAAATACTTGTAGAATGTGAATGCTTTTCCAGATATGCCTTCAAACTGGTACAAATGGTAAACAGTACATAAAAGGTGAAAACAGAATGAGGGAGAAAATCTAGTATTGCTGTTTATGGCACAGATTTTAAAAAATAAAAATTAGACTAATTTCACATTAACTCACATTTAAATTCAGATTAATTCACATTTCAAATTCAGTTTTAAATTTGTGCCTTTCCTCATGCACACATTTCTGAACCAAATTTGAATATCCTGAAATTGCAATTCAATCACTACTGAAACATCTTATGCTGTTTGCAGCAACATACAAATGAGAATTCCTCTTCTTTCTATGCAACAAGTATAAAAATAAATATCACAAATCATTTCCATTTACAAAAGTCTGAAAACCTTATTCTATATCATAAGAGAAAGACTGAATTTAAATGTTCAGATTCATAATGCTTTCCGTTTTGTTTGTTTTGTTCTCAAATTATTCCTCTGGATTTCTCTCCTGTACTTGTTTGATTCTACCTTCATTTAAGAAATGGAATGATTTGACCTGCCTGTATAACTCAGCCCAAGGTCAAAACTGATTTACTCCTTAGTGCTTTTTTCAACTACTACTGTATTATACATTTCAACCTGTTCACCATATGTGCCTAGCCCTATGTGGTTTTTTGCTGCTAATTGCTCCTTTTTGACAATGCCATCTATATATGCACACTATTATTGCTCCTTTTATCACTCCAAACGTATTAATGCCCAGACTTATGGTTCCCAATGGATTTAAAATTAACCAGCTCTCTAAATATTGTTCTGTCTTTCAGTGCCCTCTCTCTTTTCAGTCTCTAATTCAGGTTGAACCTAAATAAGTTGGTTGTATTTCATTTTTCTAGCTGTTTAAAATCAGTTTTAAATACTTTAAAATATAGAGCCATAACATTTATAAATGGGATATCTAGGAGAGTAAAGAGAAACTTAGAAGGAATGAACAGTTCTAAATAACCAGCTGTTTGCTTACCTAGAATCAAAATCTGCCTTCACATTGCAAGTACTTCCCCCATTAATTTCAGTATGCCTTCAACTGGATGTTTATTCTAAGAAAAGAATTTGGCTTTACATAATTTAAATGCTTTGTGAATCAAATTCCTTTAAATTAATATTACCTCTGCCATTTATCTTATATATCTGCTCTAGGAAAACATCATTACAAATAGATCCACATAAAATGCATAATTATGTATAATAACAAGAGCACTTTGCTTTGACATCTAATGTCCATTATCATTAATAATTATATGAATTATGCTAATTATATTCCAACTAAGAGAAAAAACATGACATATAGTGCAAAACCAAAGTTTTAAATGGCATCTATGGCTCTGTTCATAGATAGATTGAAAGGACTGATCCACAGTACCAAAGGATTGAAGTAAAGTAACAGTAACTAAAGTATTCACCTAGCTACATGAACATCCAAAGAACTTTCAGATGTGTCCTCATTTTTAATCAACACATACTATATAGAGAAGCATCTCAGATGTGTCTGAAACTTCACTCAGTAGTCAGGCACTTGGTATCTTGTTGCACAGTTTTATAAAATCATAAAGTTGGATGGAGTCTTGTAGAATATCTAACCAATCAATGTAGAAAACCAAAGCTAGAGATGAAGCTGCCCAGCCTCTTTTGAAACACACAATAAGAACTTTTTGCCTTTAGCAAGTGGTTTTAATATTTAGGTGTTTTTATTATCAAGAAATGTATTCCAATGTCCAATCACATTTATTTAAGCCCCTTAAATCTAGTCTTGAAAAAGGATTTGTGTAGAAAAGCCTTCAATTGCCCAAAACTTGGTATCATTTGTCCTTCCTTCCAGTTTTTTCAAACTTTAGCCATAACAGTTGTCTATTATGCTGACCATTTCCCACTCCATTGTCAAAACTGCACAATGATTTTTATATGTGGTTAAACTAGAAATTGAAACTACAATAATAGTTCTGGTGACTGAGACACAACAATTCCATTAAAGTAATAGTCCATGAAATGGACCTTATAGCTATGTATGTATGTATGTATGTATGTATGTATGTATATAAGTATGCATATATATTTGCAACTAAAATTACCTTCCAGGATAATATGTATTATAGGAAAGATTTTGGAAACTAATTAGACGTTTGTATCAAGAACAAAGAAAAAATTAAAATACAATAAACAAGCAATTTAAGAAATGATTTCTTAAAAGGACAAATATAAACCAAATACAATCTTCCAAGATAAAAGTTCACTATCCACATAATTAATTAATAATTAATTAATTGTGTTTGCTAAGGGTAAAGATACTCTTTAAAGAGAAGGCGACTTTTCATTTAACTTAACAACAGTAAAAAAAATACCAGCAATGTAGCTCAAACAATACCTGTCATCTTGCTCTTAACCTAGACCAAAGATCAAACTCACTTCTCCATTGGATGTAATGGCATTTGTTTCTAGGTTTGCAATCAGATCTGTGTTTTTAACATGATCTGCTTTTTAAACAAAATGAGGAAAAGTTAAGTCATTGGCAAGATCTTGCCCAGGTTAACTTTGTGTACATTATTGCTGCATGTGTGTGAGAGTTTGTGATTGCTTATCCTATTTGAAATGGACCGCAGCAAAGATTATCTTGGAGTTATATTGGAGTCCTAATATTGGTGCATCCCTTGTGACTCTGGTTATTGGAGACCCAGAGCTGGCGGCTTGGTAATGAATATTTTGGCATGAGGGCATTTAGCTGTGTGGTCTAGTCAATGTGCAGATTTCTTGCTTTCATCTGCCTTTAGCCTTTCACTTGACTCTTGACCTTTCTCTTGGCATTGTCCTATCATTTCCTTGATTTTGCAAATGTTAGTCTCTCACGTGACCTGTGAACTATAGCCTTTCACTTGGCCTTTGACCTCATAAATTCTGGAAGCTCATACACATAATCTCAGGACAAATAAGCAAAAGAAGTCAAAGAAAAAGCACTCCCAAATGACACCCCCAAGTGGAAAGCCAACAATGAAAGTGCCCCAGTGCTGGCAAAACAACTTAGCCTTGACAGGAATGTCCTTGTGCTCCCACCAAACCTGGGAAATAAACAGGAGGAAGTATTTATTCAGTAACCTCTGTATCTGTTAGTGCTCAAACTCCCTTCATGTGTAATAGCTTCATTGGCATGAATAAGTCAATCTTGGAATGCGTAATTTGAGAAACATACTATATGAGCACCATTCACTATGAAAGTCTCCTGAGAAGTGTTGTTTAAATAAATGAACTCTAAGGAAAGTTTCAATGGAAATTTTGCCAAAAAGGTTCTTCATAGCAATCCTATCAGTCTGTGTGAATTCCATAATAGAAATAAAATATACTGATCGGTTATTATTTCAGTGATTTATTAAATACAATGTCTACAGTTTATTAGTACTTAGGGCTGTGCAAATCTTTCAAAAAAAAGTTCTTCGCAACATGTGGGAGCAAGTATAGGCACATCGTGTTGCATCATTAAACAAACTGCATCATTTCCTAGGTTCTCACACCTGCCTAGAAACTGTCCTTATGAATATTTAGCAGCAATGTGGCTGTGCCCACAAACATGTTAAGAAACACACATGACTTGTTCCCCATTTCTAATTTCTAAATCAGATTCAACTAGACTTGGTCTTGAGTCACAAACACAATAAGAAACACAGCTCAAGTTTTTTTTTTTAAAAAAAGCAGGATTTCTGATATTTGCTCAAGTAAGTTTCTGTCATATGAAATGATAAGAAATTTCAAAGTATTACTGCGGTTTGTGACCGATTTCCACAGATAAATCACTAAAAATAAGGAAACAGACATATAAGCTTCTTACTTCTTATAGGTAACACTCAAGAGAAATTGTTTACATTTCTAACTGAAAATTAAATGAACTCCTTTAGTCAGCTATGCTGAGTGTTCAGTGGAATATACTGTCAATTAACTATACATATAATTACAATATTTCATCAGAAAGTTCAGGCTTTCAGTGTCTATCTTGTATAACATCATTTTTAATGAAGAAGACATTGGTATGGATTTTGAGATGGTCAAAAGTTCAGGCACTCCAGAACTGATTATGATACACCTTTTAGAAGTGTGGACAAAGTTGTGGAAATGCACATACAGAGTCTGAATAGAGATATGTAATATATTATGATTAATAGATAAAATAGGAGACAGAATGTTGCTATTGATGCTAATTTTCCATTGTAGCTTTACGCAGTTGGAACCTGAGTTTTGGACACAGGTTTACGTTTGCCTAATAATCTGTCCTTGTATTGAATTTCTAAAAAAATTATCTATTGAAACTCTATGATGGCTTCTTATCAGAATAAGAATGATTTTGGTCAACAGAATTATTCAAAATTGTTCTTTAATTTTTAGGCATCAATGGGTAAGTGTTTTGTTCTTCCATTTCCCCAGAATATGGGCAAATTCAGAATCTTCTCTACTGGTAGGAGTTGAGGGAAAGGATCGATTTTGGAAGAGATATCTAACCTGTATGTAACCTCTAAGGATATGGGAATACAGTTCAATAGGTACAAATAGAGAGATTTAAAGCTCCAGGCTAAACAAGAAGGCTTAAGCAGCTGTCATTAATTTGCCCCAGCTTTTCAGCTAGGAAGTATTTGGCTACCGTTCCGAGACACTGAACTCTATTTCCTGCTTCTAACTCTATAGGACCACTTTACTGATAATTTCCTGTCTGTATTTGATAAAGTTAAGAGCATGTTCAGTTTGTTTAACTCCTTGTTTCATAGAACAAAGAAACATCAGAATATCTAATGGTAATTAGACAAATTTCAACAAAACTAATGGAACATGACTAAGCCCTGAATGGAACATCCTTACTGTTCCAGAATGTATCACCCATGGTTTTTATGGTTGCCATGTTGAGCTAAGAAAACAGAGAAATTCTTTGGCTCACCCCTCTCCAATTAAAATTATAGAGTTTCATCACCAATGGTTTTTAATCTCTTCATTTAGTATCAATAATCCTTAGACTGGTCATTTAGTGGTGTAGGGTTTCCTGCCTAAGCAGGGGGTTGCACTAGAACACCTCCAAAGTGCCTCCCAACTCTGTTAATCTATTCTATACTTCTATCCTATTTATAATCCAAATGGACCACTTAAATTATCCATATGCCTGTTTTCCAACTCATTAAGACTTCAGAGACACATCACCATTCTACATTACAAATAACATCAGTATTCATGAACATTCATAGGAAGATGGAGCGTGGCAAGGTGGATTAGATAACATGTTTATTCTGTTATAAGGGACAAAGTTTGTATTCCAATGCAAAATATGTCATTTTGTCAAAATTTGGAGATTCAGCAACACCTGAATATGCCAAGGTTCCTCAAAGAACTTGCAAGTATTATATGTGCCAGTAAATTCTGCCGCCAAGATACTCTTGGTCTATATCTGAACCTCCGTCAGACAGATCATTAGGACAGGTGTGCCTGCCCTTATGACCAACCACCTGTGCAAGGTTTACCCATTATTTTAGATCGGCCATTAGAAGAGCTGAGTCCATGTATCCAATCAAGATTTATAATGGATGTGTCTGTAAAGGAATGTGGATATAACTTTGATGGAAGAATGGATAAGCCATTAAGGCAGCAAAAACAACAATGCATGAAGTGGGAAGCATGAGAAACCAAGACAAATTCCTTGTGTGTCCAATCATACTTGGCCAATAATCAATTCTATTCTATTCTATAAACTCAAAATAATCTCTCCTTGACTCTACTTGGTATAAGAGGAGACAGAGGGAAACTTTGACAGGCTTTCAAGATTCTGTTATTATATTCTTCAGCAGTAATACAACATCTGTGGAATCATTGCAGTGTCTATCTCAAAATAGCAATGTAAGGGAAAATTCAGACTATATATGATGTGTTTTCTTCCAATGTTATTTTTGTCTTTTCCCTTTAAAAAATGCTTCTCATTAAAACAAATATTTTCTATAGTGTTGAACTAAATCATATGTTTGAATGCGCTCAGTACTGCTGTATAATCACAACAGCACCATCCACTCATGAAAGAGTACAATACAGCCTTCTGGACAATCAGAAGAGGCTCAATCCTAAAGGAACAAACAAAAGAAATATCTCTTGTTCAGACATACTCAGTGTAAAGTTAGGGAAATGAAACAGAAAACATGGATGAAGGGAACAGAATGGAATATCTGCAAAAGGAGCATGACTGAATAATTGGATGTGGGTAATAATTCTGATGCTGAACAAGAATCAATTTCTGCAAACGTAAGTCCCTTCTTATTGGTCTTAGATTAAGCCAACAAGCATCTGGGTAGGATTAATAGTGTAGGAAATGTCAACCCAGAGTTTCCAAAGTAATCTCAGTATGTTCCATGGTGCAGAAACCTTGGAGGTATAGTTCAATAACTTCAGGAAAAACATAGATTCTTCACAAGCATTATTGGGTATGTAGTGCTTGGGGACAGCTAATCTGGAGCTATTTAATTCTTAATGATTCAGTGTTATATTACCATTTTAATATAAAGAAATGCAAAACAAACCAATAGTAACGTATTTCTGCTCTTCTGCTGCTGCTTTATGATCTCCTCTGCACTTAAGTCATACTCTGCCTTATAGTGAAGTTTAAATTGTAATCACAAGTAATTTAATGGAAGTAGATATAGATTTTTTTTCCTCTGCAGGGATTATTTCACCCACGAACCTAGAGAGCAGCTGTAGGTGTTGCACTAAATAAAATAATAGAAAATGTCTAACTAATAATAGTGGGAGCACTGTTTCAAACTTCTGGACTGTTTCTTTCAGCAGCCACAACAACATTTACCTTATTTTTTCAGGAAGACTATTTGCACAGGGAAAAGATCTACTTTGAAATGACTAGCAATGATTTGGTGTCTGCAGCCAGTCTGTAGCTGAATAGGCTTTCAATCTTCATGCAGAAGGGGAGAAGGTATGATTTGAAAGAGAGGAAACTAAAGGTTACAGAGGTTGGGAGGCCAAGTACTATGAAACTGCCCCCCTCCATCAAGTCAGAAATTTTGGCAGGATAACTAGAAACAGACTAACGCTTAAATCCTCCAGTTCATGAGCTAGGAGTAAGATAATTAGCTTGAATAAACCTAATATTTCAGTGTTCAGTTTCACTATGGTACAGAAGAAGATTTTTTTTAATGAAACCATTGGGTGAGAACATGGAGAAATCCCATTTCGCTTCTTTGGTTCACTGACAAGTATATTCACAAACTGATAAGAGGAGATAAGCATTGCAAGATGACATCTTTTCTTGGAAGTCCAAACAAAGAGCAGAAAACTAAAATATTTATCCTTGGGATAGAAAGCCACAATGGAATTCGGATGAGGGAAAGAGCCAGAAAATAAATAATCCAAATTGCATCACACATGGTCAGATTTTTTTTTTCATCAGCTATTTCTTGCACTTGGAAAAAGAATAGGTATCCTGACTAAGAATCTTTGTTCTCACTTACAAATTTTTTTCAAGGCTACTGTTAAACGGGAAGAAGAATTAATTGAGAGGACTGCTTTTAAAAATTGTTCTAACTTCATAGCTACATCATGAAGAAGCAGAAAACAGGCAAAGAGTAGGAATATGATGTACCTCCATAAAATGATGAAATTGTTCTTTCTGAACTTTAAAAAATGTTCAAACATTCAGTGACCAATAGCTCAGTGATATTATTTGCTGGCTTGGATATTCAGGGATTGAAATCCATAGATCTAGCATGTGCTACAGCTGGAGAAAGCTGAGCTGTAATAAAGATTTCTTTAGCTGGATAGCACACCAAATCTCATTTCTTCCTCTAACTAGTAAAGGAGCATAATATTTTAAAGAGAAAATACATGGGGATTTATCATACAAACTCACTCAGATAAGCAACATTAGTTACTCTACAATTGCTCTTCAGGAAATTCCATCCACTTGATGAGCTGTTGTCTTACTGGAAAGCATTTCACATGTCATCAGCTAACTCAACCGCTCTATTGTGTTGTTTTTACTAAATCCCTTTAAGAAAGCTTTCCTCTTTCACAAATAAACTGAATATAGTTTCAGTTTTGAAGGTCCCTAGAAGATGGTGGAAATATCCTGCAGCCAGTTTGTGAGGATACTTATACATGGGTGGATTCCAGGAGGCAAAAAAAGACTGGACTTCTTGGAGTGCAGTTGCCATTGGCAATAAGCATAAAGGACAGGAGAAAGGGGGAGGAGGAACAAGCTGTCTTTTAACACTTCAAACTAGGATGATTTAACAGAGTGTCTCAATTTTGTGAGTCTTCCTTCCCAGACTCTACCCAAACAAAGCTACTAATGTGTGGTCATTTTCTTGGCAACCCCACTTGGTGCTGATAACACCAACTGCCTGGTATTCTCCAAGGATCGGCTTGCTGGAAGACTGCTCCGTACCTCATCCCCTTGATGCTTCTGATGCGGGTGATCCTCCGACTGCACGGCGCCAACCACAACATGCTACCCACCGTGAGAGAGCAGGACGCAGGCTGCTCTAGTCAGGAGTTATCGTCTATCATACTGATTGACGAAACCAAGAGTGAGCAGAAAAAATAAACATGAACAGAGGCTGCAGTGTATGGGGCAGTCAGCTGGGAGTTTTAGCATTTGGCCTCAGTGATCCTACTCTCATGGTAGGTTATCTTTTCCTTGTGCTATCATTTATCATAACTTTGAGGGGCAGTGAAAAGAAGCCAACCCTATGATTTTCCTATTGGGGATATTCATTAAGCACTTCTTTCTTTTCTTTTTTTTAGAGCCACTTCCTTTCTTTCCTCCCATCCCCATTCCACCACCTCGGTCCCAATTCCCCAAAGAACCGTGAAACCCAATCTAACTCAGTCCGCTTCTTTTTCTAAAAGACTTTAATTACAGCGAGTGACCATTTCAAGCAATTAACCGCTTCTAACCAGATCCAGAAATTCACAGGCAGACAGCCCATCCAATCGCAAACTTTCACATTTCATCTGAGCAAATAAGCTTAAAAAGCACAGTGAGGCCCATCAAATGATCCAGGACTTGGATGTTGCTTTTATCATTAACAGCTCCTCTTGAAATAATGGTGGTTGACTTTTGCAGGCGCACAAACCAACTCCCGTATTGATCTTGACAGCCACCATAAAGTACTCCCCGAAGTGTCAAGAAACAAAGATGATTTGTACATGGCTTGCAGTCTTCCAGTGTCCTAATAGCTTTCTCATTCCAACACAGAAAATGCCAAGCATAAACCAGCTGGCTAAAGCTGATACAAGCATTTCTTCTCTCAGCAGGCCATTCTTGCATAACCATTTATTCTGCCGGATTTTAAAGTGCCTGAAGGATTTAATTATGTACATAGACAACCGCTATAAACTCTATTCTAGGTTTTTTTTATTGACTTTTGTGCTGGGTAGCTCATAGGCATTTCAATTAAGTGTTTTTATAAGAAAAGTTACACTATTGTAAATTCATGTGTGTGTGTGCCCGTGTGTGTAAAATCTTTGAGGATAGTTCTAAACACTTCTTTATGATTGAATAAACTTTTATTTAATTGACAAGGAGCTTTAGTATCTTAAAAAAAAACAGGTCAAAATTATGTTCAAAAGATACTGTATACTACCACGGAGTCAAGAGTAAACAAGTCTGCTTCTTATAACTGACTTTAATTTGTACAAAATTGTAGGCCAACATTGGTCAGTTTAATCAAATCTAATAGCCAAATATTTGGCAATAAAAGCAAGTCAGAAGTCACCAAACCTTAATTGCTGCTTAGTTTTTCTGTGCACAATATTTTGCATTGTAATAATTAAGTAAAATGATCAGTAGAAGTAAAATGGCAGAGTTGTTGCACAAAGAAATCACTTCAAACTGTTAGTGAGGAATCACAAGTATGAATTTTCCCAGATACAAAGTTCTCCTGCAATCAGAACTCTGTCATTCATATATAAGGTCACATTGTCCACATAAATATATAAAAATGTACTTTTGCTTTTAAATAATTGAGAATTTTAACCATTTCATTTTATTGGGCAACCCATCATGCCAAAAATATATATTTCCCCATTCTCCAGATGAGTTTTTCAAGTCTCATGGCTAGGACATGCTTTATACAGAACAGGTATAAATGCATTTGCATTGTGACTGTATTAAAAGTGCCAGAATATTTTAGAATCAAATTTCCAGACTTGTTTTTTTAAGCTTCCACTAAACAATTTTTTTTAAAAAAAATGGCTGCTACCAATTTACAATCCAAAACAAAATATTATATAGAAGAATTCAGACTCAGGGATGCATCAAGTATAGATGCAGTGAAAATAAGCCCAAATTTCCAGACTCATCCATGAAAAAGTCATATTTATTTATAAAAATAAATGTAATAAATAAAAAGTTCTTGAAATGTTTTGTGGACTTTATTGAAGCCTCATCAGCCTCCTTAATAACGTTAATAAATATCTCTAATGTATTTAGAATCAATAATGCTGGATTGATAAAAACTAAACACTCCAGTTCTTAAGGAGAAAAAAAAAACTATTTTCCTCAACCTCTTTCCAAAGTATATATAAGAGGGTTTTTTTTTAAAACAAAGCTTTATCATGAAGTATTTAAGTCCTAGCAGGTGGTCACTGTAGACCTGGCCTCCACCTCCCCCGCCAAAAAGAGTACTACGTCACCCATGGCTTCACCTAGAAATATGTGCCTTTTCCGTGTGCTTCCTAACTGTTCTCATTTCCCCTCTCCTCTTAATCTGTTCTGTGAGCCATGAGCATGCATTCAAATCCACTTTAAACATTTCACCCACAGGCAATGTAATTCCGAAACAAGCAAGCAGCATTTTCACAGCTCAGGAATAATAGATTAATTTGAACCTAATGTTGCAGTAGTTTACTGCTCCAAATGTTCTGGTCTAGACATAGCCTGAAGGCATGAGGTTGTGGCATGCACACCCTCTGGAACTGTGGCTCCCGTTGGCTTCACATCTGTGCATCACATTGGCCAAATGCCTCATTATTGAACTCCCCACTGTGCCTACCTGTCCCAGTCAGCCTTCTAACCACAGACAAACTTATTTTCTCCTTCTTGACTAAGAATCTTTGTTCTCAGTAACTAAATCTTTGTAAGCCTACTGACAACCAGGGAAGAAGGGGCTCTGTCCTTTCAATCCTTTCATAAGTTTTCATATGATTCCTAACTGAGAGGACTGGGATGTATGTGTGAAGAGAGAGGAATTATATTAACTTCCTGATATATCATAGGATAAATTGTGCTATTTGTAATATTTCTATAAGTGATACTAGAATTGATGTTTACTTGACATGCTGGGGAAAGTAGAGTCATTGATTAATTGTGGACCGTACAAGATAGGAGAAGTCTATTGTACATGTTTCCCAAAAATATCAAAGCATTTGCAGACACCTGTCACTCCAGCAGTCTCCATGCTGCATACAATTTTATATTTTTATTTATATTATATTAATTAAAAATAAATAAATGGGAAACTAAAAAGCAAAATTCCAGGTGGCAGCTGGAACAATTGATGCTGGGTTGTTATATTGTGCAACTCCTATACCTAAAATTTTTATTTATTTTTATCCCATCTTTATTATTTTTTATAAACAATTCGAGGTGACAAACATATCTTATACTCCTTCTTCTTTCTATTTACACAACAGCAGCCCTGTGAGGTGAGTCGGGATGAAAGAAAGTGAATGGCCCAAGGTCAGGCACCTGGCTTTCACCTTAAAATGGGACTAGAACTCAGTTTCCTGCTTTCTAACCTAGTACCTTAACTACTAGACTAAATGGTGGATGATATCTATATACCTAAAATTTACTTACAATGGTATTCTTTTTCAGTATATGCAACATTATGTAAATGATATAGCAAATAATAAAGCCAAATAAATTAAAGGCAAGAAGAGGGAAGAACATTGTTGTTTATACCAATATAATTCACTAAATCTTCCCACAGCTTTCTAATCTGGTGAATGATCCTTGTTTCACCGTGTCTGTCTCATATATTCAGTTTTATTCTCTAAATAGTATACCTTTTTTTGAAGATCTCAAGGAGGAAGAAGAGGAGAAAGGATAAAAGAAAGAAAAAATTAATAGCTCAAGTACTTTTCAGTATTATCTGCCCTGCATTCTCATTTAGGGCCTTTTTCTTGAAATACAACCTCCAGATGCTTAATAAGAAGAGGTCTTGTATTTTGATTTGATCTGTTTTGCCAGAATTTGTATGTAAGTGCATGTGCATAGAAACACACACGTATATTTGCACACTGAGGAGCAACTTCTTTTAAGTATGGAAACTACACTTGATTTGTAGATATATAGCAACAAATGCAGGCTTAAAATATAGGGTTGCTGTGTTTTTTTTAACAATCTTCTTCTGTTGCATAAGGGAAAAGGTTGAGTTTGATCAGTTAAAAAAAAAACAGGAAACTACTTATCTAAATCTTTTATCTTTGCTGAGAAGGAAAAAATTCAAGGCTTCTATGTTTTTCTTTTTCTTTAATAGCTCATGAAAATGATTTAAGGTATTGTTTCCGCTTCTTCAAAATAAATATTGTTACATCAATATAAAAAACTAGACAATAACAAAGTTGTCAGCAGCTTCTCACAAATGAAGGATGGGGAACTCATGGCTTCTTCCTCTTTCAGCACTCAGATTAGGCAGCCAGGCATGTGAGAGCCTAACTTCTTAACTTGCAGGACCACAGGATGTGGTGAGAAGTCTTCTGGTTAGAGGAACCGACCCTGGACCTGGATTTATTTATTTTATTTTAATTTTATTTATTTATTTGATTTGTCAATCGCTTACAAGATAATAGGTATAAGTATATACATAGTTATGAATACATGAAATGGGTACATATAAGAATAAAAGAAATAATAGGACAGGGACAGTAGGCACATTGGTGTGCTTATGCACACCCCCTACAGACCTCTTAGGAAAGGGGTGAGGTCAATAGTAGACAGTCTAAGGTTAAAGTTTTTGGGGTTTGGGGAAGAAACCACAGAGTCAGGTAGAGTATTCCAGACATTGACCACCCTGTTGCTGAAGTCGTATTTCCCGCAATCAAGTTTGGTGCGGTTAACCTTGAGTTTGTATCTATTGTGTGCTCTTGTGTTGTTATGGTTGAAGGTGAAGTATTCATTGACAGGTAAGTCATTGCAATGTATGATTTTATATACCATACTTAGATCAGACCGAAGACGGTATAATTCAAGGTTTTCTAGGTCTAGAATTTCAAGTCTGGTGGCATAAGGTATTCTACAACTAGTAGAGGAGTGGAGAACTCTTCCCGTGAAATAATTTTGGACTTTCTCAACTGTGCTAATATCAGATACATAATGTGGATTCCAGACTGATGAGCTGTATTCGAATATTGGTCTAGCAAATATTTTGTATGCTCTAGTTAGTAGTGTGATATTACCAGAAAAAAAGCTACGTAGGATTAGGTTAACAACTCTTAATGCCTTTTTGGCTGTAGTTACAGTGGGCTCTAGCACTTAGATCATTAGAGATGAGCATTCCAAGGTCCTTTACAGAGCTTGGATCATCAACAAAGTCTTGACTATTCAGCTTGTATTTTATTTTTCTGTTTTTTTGTCAATATGTAAGACAAAGCATTTATTTGTTGAGATTTGAAGTTGCCATTTGTTTGACCATTCTGATACATAGTCAAGATCTTTTTGAAAGGTAGCAGTATTGTCTGTGGTATTGAACAGCTTACATCATCAGCAAAGAGAATGCAGTTGCTCTTAATATGATCACAGAGGTCATTTACGTAGAAGATGAAGAGAGTTGGTCCTGGAACACTGCCTTGGGGGACACCACTATTGACAGGTACAGAATTTGATAGGACACTCCCAGTTTTGATCATTTGTTGTCTGTTTGACAGGAATGCTTCTATCCAATTATGCAGTTGTCCAGAGATACCATAAGATTTTAGTTTTAGAAGTAGTTTGTTGTATACCACTGAATCAAAGGCTTTACAGAAGTCTATGTAGATTGCATCTATTGTTTTGCCCAGATCGAATTGTGTAGTCCATATATTTTTGCAGTGTAAGAGCTGCAGATTGCTGGATAGTTTTTTTCTGAAACCAAATTGTTTATTAGAGAGTAGGTTGTTTGTCTCTAAGTGGTGGATAATGGATTGATTCCATGACTTTACAGGTGATGCAGCATAAGGAGATTGGTCTGTAATTTTCAACTAAGCTGGAGTCTCCTTTTTTGAAGATGGGGATGCCCATGGCTTGTGACCATAGGTTAGGCAAGGAGCTGGTCCTGAAAGATTTTTCAAAGATTATGCTTACAGATTCTGCTATGGCAGTGGACAGCTTTTTTAAGAAGTAGGCACATATTCCGTCCAGTCCAATAGATAGAGATGGTTTTAGATTGCATAGTGCTTTTCAACATTGTCTTCTGTAAAATCAATATGTATTAGATCATTTAAGACACTTAAAGTATGTTCCAAGCCATTTTGAAACTAGCAAGATGGCTCCTTGCAATAATGTGAGTCTTGGTATGCAGAAAATAGGCAGAGAACACCATAGCCCAATCTGTCAGGTACAAAGGATCGGGACCATACATTAAGTTGCAGCATAGAAAATTTATTTAAGCCTACACACAAGAATCCAGTCAGCACTAAATTGATGCTAGAATCAAAAGAATTCAAGGGATGGCTGGATCTGGATCATTTGTGTCATAAAGATTCTAAGCTGATGATATATTTAACTCCACCTTCTAGTTCTGCCTATTCTTCTCCTACACAAGCAATGCTCTTCCTTTTACGGATCAATAGAAGAATGTAAAAGACATTACTTCCCCATATCTCATCCCATATCATTACATATTCTTGAAGAACAAAACCCCATTTGAACTGTTCTCCCTGTGCAAAAAGCAGTAAGATATATTGGTGCATAATCCTGCACAATTTCCAGGAAAATTGTTTGCAATTGACCGATTATTTTTTAAAAAAATCCCTAAATATTATGAGCTTTATGAAATTCCCTATCTAGTTTGGATCATTTTTCTTTGGAACTGTGAAAGTTGCATTGTAACATATCCTCAATATTGTAACTATATCTTTATCCCAAATTCAAGCTATGGATTTAGTTTGTAGGTAATATGCCTTCAATACTACCAATGCAGTATTCTCTTATCTTTGGTATCATCTTTGGCATCAGTGTCACGCCATATGGATATCAACATCTGCTAGAGTGTACTCTTTTATGGAAGTTACAAGTAACATGTGTAGCTTTCAAAATGATGCCTTTATATATTAAGCAACTCTACATTTTTTTCAAATCAATGTCATTTCCCACTCCTTCCATAGTACATTTCCTTTCTTAGGAGAATATCTATTATCTAGAAATAGAAAATACATACAAACAACAGAAGAAAAGATAAAATGCTTCAGCAAGACAATGAAAGCAATCCTTCCTGGCCAAGATATTGCTGTCTACTAAACACTACTGAAAGGCTAACCAGGAAATATTGAGAGCTTCACTAGAGTTACATAGGATCACCATGGAAGCACAACAAAATATGCTACTAGAATCAGCACATTGAAACAGCCTTTGTACTGTAATTTCAGAAAAATTAGATTTAGAAGTATTGATGCACAGGTCAACAGTTTTACCTGTTTTAGTATCAGCCAACCCAGATGAGAAAGATAGTACCAAATCCATCTGCATTTAGCATATATAACAGAGAATCTTTTTATGTATATAATTTTAAAATATTCTGAATACGTTGCTCATTATTTTCAATAACAATAATGCAAATTCTGAAAATAAATAAGCACAGGTCTAAAGCATCTATTTTTCACAGTGCAATTAAATACCTGTATATGCGCCCAACAGGCTCAGAGACAACTATGTCTACATGATGTACAATTTCCAAGCACTTTATTTCTCTTCTCAGCGTTTCCTTTTATTTCTGTTGTGCTTTGCACTAAATTGTCTTGTTATACGAGAGACATTATGTCACTTTTCTGTTTATTAGTTGTGTTGGCTCTAGGCCCTAACATTAATACTGGGCCACAATAGCCATTTCTGGCAAACAGCCCAGTGATTAAAATGATTGTACTGAACTGAAAAACTAAAGGGGGAATTTAATCAACCCATCTAAACATTACATTTATTAAGGAGCTGGGTAATTTGATATAATGAGGTAGCGGGGTTCACATTTTATCTTTCAGACTTTTGCCTCAAGATTATTGCACTTATTCTGCTATAAAGTTATGGAAATTATCAGACAACCTCTGAGCGTACTGGAAAATATCAAATGGCTGTACTGGATATGGAAAAATTCAAAACCAAGGATATTTTTATCTCTTCATTTTTCAGTAACTACTGAAAAAATATAATTTAGGGACTATAAATGGTTGATTTTTTTTTTTTTTTGAAAAAAAGGTTCTTCTGCTTTCAATTCTGGTAGGAGTTCTGATTTCCAAAAAAAAAGAGAAAGTCAAAATCAGATGGCTAAATGAATAAGGATATATTTAAAAAGTCCTGGAAATATTGTGTGTATGGTCAATAGATCATCACACCAAAAGAAACAACAAAGAAAAAGAATTATATTGTGTGTGTTATATCTGAGAGTTGAAAATATGCTGCAAAACAAAGTGACCCAGTTGTACTGAAGGCCTCATATCCTCAAAACCTAGATCTATGCCTATGTTTCTAGGAGACAAATCTTTCAGGTTTCACATTAGTTACCCACTGTATTTTTACTTAGTGATTTTAATCAGTTGAATAATGTCTGGGGTTGTGTTAATGTCTCTGCAATTCTTTTTGTTGAGATTTCACTATAACATTGATTGGTTAAAACCACCACTTTGAAAATCCCATTGGGTAGATAAATGCTTTTAATGAATACAAATGATAATGTTCTCTTATAATCACAAACAGATTTCAAGAATTAGACTAGCAGTTGTGTTCATAGTTATTTAGCCATTTAGGTTTCTATTGCTATTGTAGTCAATATTTTACCAAATGCTTTTTGATTCTATATATTCAAATTCCATTTTGTCCATAAAGTCATAGATTGGGAGTGATTGGAATATGCCTACACATTCAAAAAATGTGGATATCTTAACACTATAGGCAAAGGGGTAGGCATTTTATAATGAAACATTTTAATTTTAATCATCTTATAATTTTAAAAGAAAATATGAATGCATAACAAATTTATGTCACATGTGTCTGATACAGCTATAAATTGCACACCTGGTATTTTTCTCTTATGTTATACACATTGCAGGAAGATATTATACATGTCCAGATATGTTTTCCAACCATGTTTGATTTAGAAGTACTTCTTTAGCCACTGCTGAGATGGATTATATATGTATTTTACTTATGAAAACATTAGTTACTTGCCCCAATGTAAATAATTCAGAGTTATTTTCAGTTTACTTGCTTATGTTTTACCCGCATCCTACAGTTCAGTAGAGAATTTCACTTTTGGTACCTTAGCCCAAAATGATGTAAATGATGATGAATATCATCCAACAAAGAGGAATTCTACTTTTTTCTTTCAGAAAACAGGAAAAGTGTCCTTTAAGAAGATGTCTATTAATATCTGGGTTAAGTGTACATTCTACTTTAGAGAGCCAACTTGGTGAAATATTTAAGGCACGAGTCTAGAAGCTGGAAACCATCAGTTCTTGTCCTGTCTGTGGCACAAAACCAGATAGACGACTTTGGACTTGTTCTTTTCTCTCTAGAAAGGAGGCAATTGTGAATTACTTCTAAAAAAAACCTGCAAGGACTTTCCAAGCAGTCTTGGTGTACAAGAAGAGTACACCATTGAATGAAAGGGGAGAAAACAGCTTTAAGATGACATCCTTCTATCTGAAAGTGTCCTTTATTTGGCACTTTTCATTTTATAGTGTTTGGTGACAAATTATACATAAACTGCATATACTGATCTAATCTGTTCTAACTAAATAGATTCCATGTGCATATATGGAGAATTGTCAACAGTGGTTCTTTACCATTCTAAGTGGGTGAGATGAGATGATAGTCATGTAGTGATAGAGGTTTTCTTCCCTTATAGTTTCCAATCTATCTTTCAAGCAACTATGCAGAAGAGTGATAACATCAAATGATACGGTAACCTTTCACAGTATTCCTAAGGCCCTGTTTTTCTCTCTATGGACTCTGAGATCAACAGAACCTATAAATCTGAAGAATAGGTACAAGTTGTTGCACCGATCATTCTGCTGTGAAAAATGTCCCATAAATACTGATGAAATTGCTGATGAAAATAGTTTCCAAATCTATCCAAGATCTGCTCTCTTGACCCCTCTTCCGGGGTGGGATTCTACCGGTTCTGTCCGGCTCTGTAGAACCGCTAGCTCTGAAGAGCAACAGACACAGAACCGGTTCTGTGTCTGTTGCTGGTTTGGCCCACCTGCCTGCCCGAGCTCTTACTTGTCCTTTATTTCCTGCTTTTTCAACCTCAGCTGCTTTGCATGGCACAGTTTGAGGTTGAAAAAGCAGGAAAAAAGTGCTTTTTAAAATGCTGTGCACCTGCATGCAGTGCTGCTCAGCTGTCCGGGTATCTCCGCAGTTCGTTAGTTGCACAAGTGTGCAGCATGCACCAGGCACACATGCACATGTAGCACGCATGCACTCGTGACACGTAGCCACCGAACCGGTAGTTATACCGGTTGGATTCCACCCCTGCCCTTCTTGTTTACAATCTGGGCAATCCATCAGAAAGTGCTCAATTGTGAATCATGTTCATTTCAAACAGGTTTACATACATGAAGCTATAAGTCGCTCTAGCTAAAGATCTCACTCACTTGAAGTGCCCTTTGGTCAGGATAACCAAAGAAGATGAACCAATGTGGAAAAAAAGTTCATAAGCTCATTAAAGCAAAGACCATCAATTATATATATTCACTTTCCATCACCAGTTCCTACTTCATAAGAAAGATTTGCTGAAGAGTTTTGTATTTTATTCCCTCCTCCAAATAACATTACAGTAACTGAGCAAACTTTTCATTCTTGTCAGCACATGCAGAAATTCATCACTCGGCTAACAAAAACCTTAGTACCTATTATCAGAATTGCAAGAATTCAAGCGTTTGGAAGGGAAATGGAGGTCCATTGACCTGGAGCCCACTCACTTGGGTCAGTGCATGCTGGGAGGGGAAATAAGCTACAGAGCAGATAATTTTCAGCTTGAATGGTTTTACTTTCTCTACCAGGCCTCGCAAAAACAAACTGACAAAACAAGAGACACAAAATTAATGACCCATGCCTTCTGTCAATTGACTCTTAACAACAGTGGCTAGTTCACCTTAAACATTTTCCCTCCTCTTCCCCTTACAACAAATCCTTGGCTGAGTAGTGATCAGCATAAGATTTGGACTTGTTATGAACATTCTATATATGGTAAATAAGATTTGCCTTTTATTCTGATCTAATCCTGACAAATGCACAAAGCAAAGAGTTATAAGATGAATTTCTTGGCATGCAGAAATTGCATACCAAGACATCTTTTTATCAAAGAGTTAGTTTGACTCAAATGATTCATATTTTTATAGTTTAATATCTATTAAGGCAACCTGGTTGGGATTTCACCCATTCAAGCATTAAACATTCAAGCATAAATACTGAAGGTACTCCTGAAAAGCAAGTGTTGAAAGATTCAAGTTTCATTCAGCAGCAAGCATGATGAAGTCCGGCCATAGCTTTTAGTATCCAGAAAACCCCGTTTTGTTAACCCTGGCTATGTGAAAAGGGTGGACCAGATAAATTTCAAGAGGTGCCCTTGTTCTCAAGCTATGAAACAATACCTTTTGAGAGATTCCCTTTCTCAGTGTCTACAAAAACTGCTTACTGAGTTTTTAATTGATACTTAATCAGCATTCATTTTAATACAGCTTTATTAATAGATTTTGTTTTTTGTTAAATATGGTGAGTTGTTGTATACCGAATTAAATAAACAAAAATGTGCAATAGGCAGAAAAATAATAGTTCCCTTCCCATCAACTACCAGTAACAAAGTCTGACTGTAGAATTTCTGCAACTTAATTCTGATACGGAAAAAGGTAAATTAGAAGATATGAAGTCAAAGTATCTTTTAGTACCAACTGTGACTCACAATATGAGTTCTACCAAGTTCCTGAGTTGGCATTATAGTTTGATATAATGAAGAAACAAATTCATCAAAGGGAGCAAATTAGGTTGAAGACCATTTGTTTTGATCCACCGTTGAATCAGCATTCTTTGCCTGTAAGGAGTGCAAAGAATAGCATAATATTCTGTTGACATCCTATTTTCTGATCCATTTCATCTCAATAGCATATTATGAGGAAGTGGCATGATGCTTGTCTACACAGGTAGCAAGTATCAATCCCCACAATTTGGGAATCATCAGTGGAATTGATGAGTGGGATTGGCCCATCCCAGTTATTCCAGAGGAAAAGGCCTACTTTGGATCCATCTGCCAAAGAACCTTAGTTTGCACGCTTTATTTAACCTTTTCTGATTTTTAATCATTATCATTTTGAACACACAGTGGGAATGGCAGATTGCTGACACCCAAATGCTCTTTATTCAGACTAGCAATTGATTTATATTTATTTGTTTATTTATCTATCAACCAATCAATCAACCAATCACCAAATCAAAATTTTTAACTGCCCAGGTTACCACAGGGTAACTCTGGTGTCTCAAGCATTTCTTAGTTCCCTGACCTGACATCACATTTTAAACTAAGATGCAAGGAATAAAAAACATGTCCCATTATTACAGTATGTCATAGGAAAAGCTTTGAAATAGCAAATATTCTGAATTCTATGATGTTGTTTGTGCCAGAGTAATAAAACAGCATCCTCCAGTTACAATCCAAAATGCTTCTATCCATGAAAAGGTGGATCACGTAATGGGTCATGTGACAGCTCTGTATATATTTTCTAATATTTATTTTAAAAGTAATTGGCTTATCATTTTATGAAGCCAACTCTTTCTTGACCAGCATAGGAGCTGCTGCTTCTCTCAGACAACCTCATAGTCTGTTTTTGTATGATTTGGCTTTATCATCTCTGTTATACAATTATTCATTTGTGCTGTGTAATTGAAAAATAAAGAAGTATTTAGCTAAAAAAATAACAGCACTGTGATCATATTGAAGACTATCCCAATGATACTAAAATTCTAAACCTAGTATAATGTTGCTAGGTCTTTTAATCAACCCAAACCAGAATAAATAATGGGTAAAATTACAAAGCTGCAGGCTATGTCACTGCAAATTTCCTGGCCTTTTCTATGTAACTGTGACTGGTCTATTTACTGAAAGCCATATATATTGTATAATGTTCACTGAAAACTCATGAAATGAATGCAATATGATAACCACTAGGGTGCTACAGTGACGTCAAGAATGGTACAGTTTTTTTATCCAATTCAAACAGGGAAAAAAATGGCTGTGATAGTTCTGCCCTCTAAACAAATACCTTGTCTGTTCAAGTGAAATTCAAGGTTAAAGCTAAGGCATTCAGCAATAAAAATAATGGAAGGAAATAAACAGCATTACACTTCTGCATGATAGGAGTCTTCAATCAAAACAGCTTTCAGAAAATGGGTTATGTGCTACTTTAGATTTGCTAAAATCTTAATGTTTCATTTGTGGCCTTTAGGGGTGACCTTCCCCCCCCCCCGACCTCTTTACAGATGTTGCTCTAGATGGCTTGGTTGACATACATGATTTTTATCCAGTGGCTGGAGTTAGTAAAAAGCAGACTTCTCAAACTTGATAGCTTTGCCTGCGGGAAGTTGATGCGAAGACTGCAATGAACAAGATTTCCTAAATATTATGAGCACCATCATCTGAAAGAAAATATATCCACTCTGGCTACTGCAAAAGTAAATTTGCAAATGTATTAGTTTTTTTTTTTTTTTAAACCTACCATTTTACACAGGAAAAAAAGATGTTGCATCAAAACCATAGATATAGAATGTTTCATCTTCCCCTAAGAACCAAGACCTTTGAAATTTTCCAGGAATTCTGAGAAGGAGCTGATAAACCCACTGGTTCAATTGTCTAGTAGCAATTACCATGTGCTTATATGCTAGTTGTCTTTGGCGGTTGTAGCAGAAAACAGCTATGCAACCAAACTGCACTAGAACTATGGTAATATCTTGTTCTACAGCAATATCAGATGCACTGGCATTTCATATTCAAAACACAGTGTCACATTTCTAAGGCTTTCAGGAATGGCTTGGGTGAAAGCATTTACATGGGCTCTTTTTAAAAAAAGAGTTCCTAGGGAATATTTAACAAGGGCCAATTAGTCCATTTTTCTTTAATTACATGCTCAAGGCACCATTCTTCCAGGACTGTTTTACTGAGCAACTAAACACTCTAATCTAATGAAATAAAAATGCCATTTGTAATATTTTTTTAAAAAATAGCAATGCTAGATCATGTATCTTTTACTTATAGCTCTTTTCCAGATCCACGGTATCTCTGCCTCATTTCATTTGCTAAACCGTACCCCCTTGTCCTAGACTGGAAATCAGATACAGTTTTTGCCTTCTGATCCTCAGATTACAACAGACACTGCTTACTGCAATTTAATCTTTCAAACATGTCTGAGTAGTGAAACTCTGTCTGCTTGCTCCTGCCAAAATATTCATTTGTCAGGGACTGGCAATATGTGACAGTTGAGTGCAGAAGAGCCAACCTCAAGAGACTGTGATGGCTTTGAGATGGTTTCTCCTTTTTTTTAATACTCAGTTTACATTTTGATAAACTCTTAACTTATTTTGTTCTGCAGTTCCACACTGTGGGCCAAGTAAACCTGGCAAAATATCCAAAGCCAGGGCCAGGAGCCAGAGGTGACTCCATTTAACAAAAATATGTCATCCCATAACAGCAGTCAAGGAGAACCTTAAGGTTAAATCAAATAGCATTGTTTGCAAAAGAAAAAGTAAAGCAAAGATGGATTCCGAAAATGTGCTGAATTTCACAGTCTCAGAAGTAGCTATAACATCTCTTGTAATGTAGAAGAAGGTTCTGGGGCAGGCCAAACATTTACACTCTGCATCATTCATGCTTTTAAAAATCATGCCATGAGAGGCAACTACTATCTATATTGGTATTTAGCTACATGATATATAATATTGTATCTTTGGATATCTTCTTCCAGCATGTCCAATACTTATGTTCTGTACGCTCAGATTTCATTCCAAAGCATTTTTAAATATTAGACCAAATCTAAAATCAGGCTAAATCCAAGGATTTCTAAATTTTCATTTTCTTTCTAAGAAACAAACTTTGATACACTGCCTAACAGACTCTGGTTCTCTTCGTTACAGAGAATGCCATTGTTCTTAGTGAAATGTGCAAATGCTAGATTTCATTGCTGGATATTTGGCTAATATAATGGCATAAAATTTCAATTCATTATAAGGTTCTATATGCTTTCTCAGCTTCAAGGTGATGCCTGGTTGAATAAAATATATGCTAAAACTCACAGCCATTCCCTTTCTATAAGCAAACACTAGACAATTTAAGTGTCTCCCCCAAAGATGTTAATTCCAGAATTCACATTTGAGTGACAAATAACCATGTTTAGGACATATTGTGTAAGATGTGGCTGTTTGGAGAAGTATATAATGTTGAGAAAAGTGGAAGAAGGAAAGAGAAGTGAGCAAACAGAAGCAAGATGGATTCAATTACATACCACAGATACATTGCTGGAAATGCTCAAGGACAAGAATGGGGACAGATCATCATGGGGGAAATCTATCTTAGTGTAGTCGCTAATAGTTGACATTGATTAAATGGCTCATAATCAGAAGAGCTTTGTTATGTTTTGGGGATTGTACAGCTGCTGAATTAAACATTTAAGAACTATAAGGTTTATTAAAAAACATTAGTGAATGATCATCTTTCTTCTAAAAGCTATAGCAGACCTCAAGATAAACTTGTTTTGTAACATTTTTAGGCCATATAAATTAAATGTCCAACCTGCATCAGATTACTATCCCATCAAAATAATTGTCTTTGTAGCAAGCAAACAACAATTCCAAAATCAAAGGAACAGCATAGACTACTTTATAGCTAACTCAGAAAATAAATATAAAAACTTTTGTATTAGTTACATTAAAGCTAACAGCAACAACAAAACAAAAAATAAAAAACCTAAAATATTATATATTAGCTACAGATTGACATGTTCTTTAGTAAAAGTGTCACAAAGGAGATGGTGATTCTATTCTGTTCTAAAGCCAAAATAATGCCAAGAACAAACCTAGAACATGGCTTAGAGTAGCAATCCCCAACCTTTTGGACAACAGGGACCAGTTCTGTGGAGGGCATTTTTTTTTCCATGGAGAGCGTGGTTTCACATGCTGCCTGGATCCTGTGTTTGCACTTTATTCAATTGTGCACATGGCTCACATGCCCACAGAGAGGGTTCTGCGTGCCACCTATGGCATGTGTGCCATAAGTTCACCATAGGCATCATCACGGGACTAGGCTGAAAGTGATGAATGCACTGAAATCAAATGTTTGATATCAGATTAAACTACCCTATACTTTTAGTTAAGACTTACAACATGGGACTTGAAGATATGATATCAGGGCAGTCAAACTCCCGGCCTGGGGGCAAGATGCATCTTAGGCTGGCCATGCCCAGTTTAGTGAAGAGGGGGGGAGTCCCGATAGATCATGTGATGCTGCTGTGACGATGTGAGTTTGACACTTCTGTATTATATCATACAAGTGATAAACATTTGAAACTGCAAACTTCTGTTAGGTGCACACAACACCATAATCTCTGACTTTATTAACAATGGTTTGTGGATTAGAGCATAGTCAACTGTCTTTGTATATCCCATTAAACCAGAGATGGTATTCAGCAGGTTCTTACCAGTTCTGGAGAATCAGTAACTGAAATTTTGAGTAGTTTGGAGAACTGGAAAATGCCACCTCTGACTGGCCCCACTCCATTTATTCTCTGCCTCCTGAGTCCCAGCTGATCAGCTGGGTCTTCTTTTGTTGCCCTGCACAGAAGAGCAGAGCTGGAAAGCAGGTTAGTGGGGTAGGAGGGAATGGGATTTTGCAGTAACCTTCCCCTGGAGTGGGGTGGGAAGGGAGATTTTACAGTATCCTTCCCCTGCCATGGCCACCAAGCCATATCCACCAAGCCACACCTACAGAACCAGTAGTAAAAATGTTTGAATCCCACCACTGTATTAAACCTCAAACTATGGTTTAACAACTGCATAACTTGTGGTCATACAATTTACTAATCCAATATACTGGTTCACATAGCAGGCTACAGTTTGGCATGATGAATGAAACCGTCGTATATCAGCCTTCCTCAACTAGGTGCCTTCCCAGTGTTAATGGATGTGAAATCCTCTGGTTTTGAAAGGTTTTCTTGCAAATTTGCAGGAACTGCTCAGAATTTCCAGAAAGCTATAGTGGGTTTAGAGTCAGACATGTCCACTGAATCATTGAAACAGGCTAGCAAAAATACATTAAAATAATAAAATATGGGCCTCCATTTGATGTGAAAGGAATGTCATGGGGCCCCATTGCTGAATAAAGAGCAGAAGAAATGTTATCCGTTCAGTATAATCTGAATTGATTTTATGTGAAACATATTTTAATATGTAATGAACACAGAGAACAATATGCATGAATAAATAATAATACAACCTGAAGTATTCAATATATATATTATTTTCTATAAAAATATTGGTGTACATATTGTAAGATATAACTAACGGATCCCTGGAGATAGGTTACTTCATGCTTCTGTGCAATCGGAACATTTTTGTGATTGCTACTGGAGGTGGAAAACAGAAATGGATTTTAAAAGGAAAACGTAATCCTCCTTTTGTGAAAATTTCTGGTTGTTGTAGTGGTTGCTTCTCCAAATGTTCACCCCCAAAAAAACATTGTTTTTAAGCTTGTCAATGATAGGAATCATTAAATTCAGTCCAAACATAGAAAGAAAAAGATATGTCATTGGAAATTTGAGAGCCCACAAGATGCTAAATTCTATGTCATAGAACAATATAAATTATTGAATTCCATATGCTGTTTCCTTTGGAGATTAAGGACCATCATGCAAAATGTAAAAAAAGAGCTAGAAATAGAAAACACATAACCAAAAAAATGAGACAAAGTACAACTAAATCTAGCATATATCCATACCAATGAATTTATTTTTCTCTCCTTGCAAACTATTCTTATTTCCATCATGTCTATATGCTATTTCATCTGCAAATAGTGACCAACTTATAACCACAATTGGGATCAGAATTTCCAGTTGTTAAGTATGTTGTGCCTGATTTTATGACCTGTTTTGTCATGATCATTAAGTGAGTCACCACAGACTTATGACTTGGCTTGTCACAAGCCAGTTGGGAAGGTTGCAAATGGCAGTCACATGATCCTGGGATTCTGGTTGCCAATTATTCAATTTCTGATCACATAATTGTGGAGATGCTCCAACGGCCATAAATATGAGGACCAGTTGCGAGTCACTTTTTTCAATGCCATTGTAACTTTGAACAGTGCTAAATGAATGGTTGTATCTTGAAGATTACCTGCATTTCTTTTCATTAAGCTTCTTACTCCTGTCTTTTTTAAAAAATATCTCTATTTTATCCAACTATAGTTTTCTGGATCCTCGCCTTTCTCTGAAGTCATACATGATTTCTCGAACTGTTTGCTTTACAGTGAGATCCTCATTCATTCTCTTATAGCCAAATCAAGCCTAAAAATGTCATGTCAGCATTCCAGCAAACCTCCATTTAAACCAATAACTCTGAGACAGACATCTCTCAAAAATTCCTTTTATTTGGATAATAACTGGCACAACTGTAGAATCCCAAATCTGAAAGTTCCGGGCTTCCCTGCGATAAGTAAAAACTACAAATCCATCCCCTATACCCATCACCACATCAGATGGCCCAATCACTGTCCGTCCCAGAGTAAGATTTCCTTTCACTATGTGCAACACGACCTAACCGTGAATCAGAAAAAGAATTTTGTTAACTAGATATACTCCAATGAATTCCCCACTCCCACTTTCCCAGTCTCAATTGTGGAGCATCAAATCTCAATATGGCTTCCAAAGCTGATATTTCTTATTGTACTGGATCAGTTCCAGGGATGAAATTCTACTGGTTCTGGCGAACTGGTAGTTCCGGTGAGCATTTGGTCCCTCCCACCTGCCCTGCTCTTTCCTGTGCTTTATTTCATTTTTTTAGAGCACAGCTGATCACACGGCAGAGTAGTTTGCTGCACCTGAGCTGTTTTATTCACAAGGGCTGCAGTAGAAAGTAAGCATTAGAGCTGAAAATGGTTTTTTTTAAATGCTGTGCATGTGTGCTCACCAAACTGGTTATTACACTAGTTGAATCACACCATTGGTCCCTTCTTTTTGTAGTCATCCTTGACTTTATCAAATGAAGTTCTTAGTAAATCCATTCAAACCATATTCAATTTACTTTTATGTTTCTCCTAACATATTCAGTTTCCCATTTTCTTATAACAATAGGCATATTCTTACATTGAGCCTTTTTTTGGCTTCTTTTGATAATCATTCATTCCTTAATATGGATCATATACTATCCACTTCCTTTCAATCACATTTTTTTTTATTTTTTATTTTATTAAATTTATATACCGCCCTTCTCCCAAAGGACTCAGGGCGGTGCACAGCCTACTAAAACAACACATATACAAAAGTTAAAATAGAATTAAATATGGGCTGCTACCAAATCTAAAATCCCAACATTAAAACCATAATTAAAACCCCATTAAAATCAATTTAAGATCAGCCCAGGCCGGCCTACTCAAAGAGTCAGGTCTTCAAATCACACCTGAACACCCTCAGGTCGGTGGTTGTTCTCAACTCAGGGGGGAGCCCATTCCAGAGAGCTGGTGCCCCCACAGAGAAGACCCTATTCCTCGGGGTCACCAGGTGGCACATAGAGGCCATCGGGACCCGAAGGAGGCACTCCCTATGGGAGCGCACAGTTGGTGGGAGACTACCGGCAGAACGCGGTCTTACAATTTGCACTCTTAACATTTTCCATTGAGTTTCCCATCTTTAGTAAGCACTCTACAAAGTGCCACAAACTCATTTATTTGTTAACAGTTTTCATTAATCAGCTAATTATCCGTTAACATTTAATTTTGTCATCCTCAACCCACCATGCAATCTAGCCTTACTTGCAAATCATGCAGGTTCTCAGGTTCACAGGAATATTCCCCTCTTTAATTAATATATCTAAAGTCAACATAAGTATGTCATAGACTTATGTTCGTAAGTATATTGAACAATGCAGGACTCATATCTTTCTCATACTTCCTGCTATTTTCAAGCCCACTTTACTTCCATCATTCAGTGTCTTTATCACATTCAACAACCAATCAATTCCATATTCACACATACCATTCCAAAAGGTAAACACAATCACTTTGTCATATGCTTCCTCTAAAACTACAAAATTTATAATTAATGTTCTTCACCACATTCGCACATATTTCAATTACCTGCCAAAAAAACAAGTATCTATTGTACAGATTCCTGCTTAACATAAAACTACATTCACTTCCCAAACCTCTCATATCCTTTCAATCACAATTCTGTCAAATAGTTTCCCAGGCACCCAATAGCTTCGGCATTCATTTCTTGGTAAGTGAGAGCAATAAAAGGATTCTTCCAATTGTTAGGCATATATGCGGTCTTTACAATATGAGACAAGTTGTACAGCTAGTCCAGAAGCAAACCACATTCATGTTTTAACATTTCTCCTGTTACAAAGCTTACACCTGCAGGCTTACCACTTCAACATTCTCACAGCATTTCCTCATTTTTTTCTTAGATACTCTTTGACATATCACTATCAGTTCTATACAAATTTCTAAAATACCTCTTCCAGCATTCTCTTACCTCAGTTTCTTCCCACATCATATAATCTCTTCACAGCATTCACTCAGTTGAATGCTTATTGTTTTAGACCTTTTCATTCACTACTCTGCAATTTTTCTCTTTTAATTTTAACCATTTCTTGACTACTTTTGTTAGCATTGTATTTTCATTTCTACACAGGTGATAACATGTGTTTGTATACCACTAGAATTCTCATTGTCATGATCTGAACAGGGTAAAATAGTGCATCATGTGGCAACAATATTTGCACCAAGGTATCTCAAATGAACTAATTTACAGAATATGTCGAAAATGTGAGAATCATGACTCACAAGGGAATAAAATTTGGAAAAGTTATTCTGCTTCAGTGCTGCTACTGCTGCAATTGTGTGATCTTCATTTTCAATGTTCTGTGACAGTTTTCCAGTCAGTCTCTCAATCCCTTATTCTCCATCCCTTGCTTACATGCCTTCAGGGAGGGGAAGGGGAAGGAAACTTCTGATGCTTCCTGTCCATTTTCAATAGAAATTCAGTAGGAAAGCCTAAAGGAAGTTCCACTGCTTTTTACCCAACTCGGTTGGGCAAAATTCTGATTCTCATTTTAGATAAGAAAATATCTCTGAAACACTGATCAACAGAGCATGGATTGTCTATGTTCATTTTAATTTTTCCGCAATCATTTTCTTACATGTGTTTTTTCTCATCCACAGCCTGTTTTATTTCATCATTGTACTAAAAGCATCCTTTCCATTACTGTGACTTAATACATCTCTGTAGCAGTATATGATATAGTTCTTTTTATTTTTCTGGAAACAGATTTCACACCCTACTGAAAAGCATATGAAAAATGTCTACTTGCAAGTTACATTTATTAGAATTAATATCTTCAACATAGTGCATATTAAAATTGTATTCTAATACTATGGTCAACTATCATGTTCCTGGCTTAATAAATATATGCCTTTCTGTATCCTCCAATACTAAAACTGCAACACTATCTTACATTTACCTTTTTTGCTGATATTTTTCATACACAAAATATTTTCTATGATGTTAGATAAGTGATCTAAGAATAAAATATCATTTCTTGGCCTAACATATTTTCATTTTGAGAGGGCAATAATTATTAGGCAAAAAAGACAAGATAATGAATTGGCAATGATCAATTTTGATGGTAGAATTTGGTTTAGGGAAATGGATCAACCAACCACCTAATTGCATTTTTATGTGGAGGAACAGATGGATTCCACATAGTCTTCATGAATTCTAATCTAGATTGTTCATGAAGTAAACTTTAACCATGTAGTTTTTTTAAAAAATATATCTCAAACTTTTACTGAAAATTAAAGCTGTATGGAATAAATGTTTGTGTGATAGAGCATAATTATGTTGTACAAAATTAAATGATAGTTTTCCAATTTAAGACTTTTTGGTTATATTGATTGGAAACATACATAGAACCTTCATGACATCAATTTTCTAGCATTTCCTAGCTTTTGGGATCTTCTTAAATCATTTATTTGAGGATGAAATACACCAAGTATTGAACTTGCTTGCTGGAGTTTTGAGGATTACCTTTGGGTATTACTTTTAAATTGCATGCTTTTTATATAGTGTTAAAGCAGACATTATAACGTTTTTCCAGTTTATGTATATACTTTATTATAATAAGCTTTCACTACATTTAGGAATTGGCTTGTCATTCTCTGTTGAATAGCATTTTCTGTTCTTCTTGCCAGTGTCTAATTAGTTTTGTATTTTAAATTGCCTCATTTTGTCTTTAAAAGCTGGAACTCAGGTGTGTCAATTCCTCAAACTTTACTTCAGAATTTTCTGTTCGTTCTGTTCATTCTGTTGTTACTGAAAATGCTCTCTCTGGAAAATGTGATGGAGATCTCAAAGTTGAGCTAAGTAGTGATGAGGTAGGGAAAGAAATGGTAGACAAACCAAACCTTCGCATCTCTTGAATTGCCTATTCCCATTCAAATTGCTCTGTTGTCAGCAGTCTTTTAACAATATCATAATCAGTCTGCAGCTATGCAAGTTTATTTCGCAGTATAAAAGTTTCTCTACGAAGATTTGTTAATTTACTCTCCAAGAGTGTTAACTTGTCTTTGAGCAGACATTATAACTTAATAGCTGGCAACCCTAGGCAACTTTGCCTGATTACAGAAGGTAAGCAGTGCTGACTCTGGTTAATACCTAAACAGGGAATTGCCACATGGCTATTGAAAGATGATGGTGATAAAATGAATCACTTGTGCCAAGCTCTTTAATAATGAATTTCTATTATTGTTTCTCAGGTAGGTTGCAGGACCTACTGATCATCAGCTGATCTCAAAAAGCCAGGAAATACTAGGTATGATGGCTTGGCTGGGAAGTTGGAAATAACATATCAGAAAGAAGTTCTGCAATGCTGCCAAGGAGACTGTATGATTTCTTGCAGATTTGCTATACTGCCAAGAACTGCAGTCCCCAGGAAGTTAAGCTTGACTTGAGGGCATCTTTATTTATTTTACCATTAAAATAAAACAAAGGAATAGTATGGGTATACCTGCTGTGATAGTGTCCTCACTGGCTAATTTATTATAGATCACCTTGAATTGAATTTTCCAGAAAGGTACAGTAAAAAAAAAACACACAAAGATTGAAGCATATAAATAATTATAAACTTCCAGAGAAGGGAAAAGACAGGAGGAAATCAATCCAGCCAAAATTTTTAAGAGTTATAAAACACATCTATTAATGTGATATTTTCTCCACTTCAAAATATAAACCATGTCTCTTAACATAATATTTTCCACTTTTGGACATTCTTCAATGCATCTCATTGTCACTTACTGTTTTTAAATTACTTGTTTGTCCCATCTGAACAAGTCATAGGCATCAACTAAGGAAAGTCAGGTAAAGATGTCTGTAGAGATTCTCTATGAAGACGTTTCGCTTCTCATCCAAGAAGCTTCTTCAGCTCTGATAGGAATGGAAGGATTTATATTCCTTGCAGACACCTGATCATTTGCATCCTTTTAGAGGGTTGTTTATTTATTTATTTATTTATTTATTTAGATTTATATACCGCCCCCTCTCCCAAAGGGACTCGGGGAGGTGAACAGCCAGAATAAAAGCACATATAAACACATACAATATTTAAAAATTAAAATAATTAAATATGTTGGTTTTACAAAGATTAAAACATGGGAATTAAGAAAAATTAAAACCAAATTAAAATTTTAAAAACCCCTAGGCCAGACCGGCTTGCTGAAATAAATAAGTTTTCAACGCACGATGGAAGGTCATGAGATCAGGGATGGTCCTCATCTCTGGGTGTAATTCGTTCCAGAGAGGGGGTGCTCCCAATGAGAAGGCCCGCATCCTCGGGGTCGCCAGCCATCCAGCCGGCGGCATCCCGAGGAGGCTGACTCTATGGGAGCATATCGGTCGGCAAGAGGCCGATAATGGCAGGAGGCGGACTCGCAGATATCCTGGTCCCGAGCCATGGAGCGCTTTAAAGATGGTAACTAAGACCTTGAAGCGCACCCGGAGGGCCACCGGGAGCCAATGCAGCTCGTGCAGAAGTGGTGTAACATGGGAGCCCCGAGGAGCCCCCAACACCACCCGCGCAGCCGCATTCTGCACCAGCTGGGGCCTCCGGATGCTCTTCAAAGGCAGCCCCATGTAGAGAGCATTGGCATAGTCTAGGCGGGAGGTCACCAGGGAGGAGGTGACCATGCAAAGTGCACCCCGATCCAGAAAGGGCCGCAACTGGTAGATCCTTCGGACCTGGACAAAAGCCCCCCTGGCGACGGCTGCCACGTGGTCTTCCAATGACAGCCGCATATCCAGGAGGACACCCAGATTGCGGGCCCTCTCTGTGGGGGCAAGAGTTTCCCCCCCCCCACAGCCAGCGATGGAACCAGCTGGCCGGGAAGCACAGCCACTCAGTCTTACATGGGTTGAGCTGAAGCCTGTTCCACCCCATCCAACACCGCACGGCCTCCAGGCACCGGGTCATCACTTTGACGGCTTCATTGGGGCGATGTACAGCTGAGTATCATCAGTGTACTGATGGAACTCTACCCCAAAGCCACGGATGATCTCACCCAGCGGCTTCATATAAATGTTGAACAGAAGGGGCGAGAGCACCGACCCCTGAGGCACCCCGCAAACCAGGGGCCTCGGGGCCTACCTCTGCCCCCAGGCCAACATGAATTGCGAACAGTCAGAGAGGAAGGAGGAGAACCACCGCATAACAGTGCCTCCACCCCCAACCCCCCCAGCCACCGCCAAAAGGTACTGTGGTCGACAGTATCGAAAGCCGCCGAGAGATCTAAGAGGACCAGGTCAGAGGAATAACCCTCTGTCACGGGCCCTCCAGAGATCATCCACCAATGCAACCAATGCCGTCTCCGTGCTGTGTCTGGGCCTGAAGCCCGATTGGCGTGGATCCAAATAGACAGCTTCATCCAGGTGCTGGGGAAGGTGTCGTGCCACCACACTCTCAACAACCTTCACCACAAAACGAAGGTTGGAGACGGGACGATAATTAGATAACAAAGTTGGGTCCAGGGGCAGTTTCTTGAGGAGAGGTCTCACCACGCCTCTTTCAAGGCGGCGGGCAGATATCCCTCACTCAAAGAAGCATTAATAATACCCTGAAACCAACCTGGTGTCCCCTCCCGAGTGGCCAACACCAGCCAGGAGGGACACGGGTCCAATAAACATGTGGTAGCATTCAGCCCCCACAGCAATCTGTCCACGTCTTCGGGGGTCACAGGATCAAACTCCTCCCAAATGACTGCCTCAATTTCCGCCCCTGACCCCCCACCCAGAATTGCCCATTTAGAGTCCAACCCATCCTGGATCTGAGTGATTTTATCTACCAGGAAATTCGAAAAGTCCTCAGCCCATCCCTGCAAGGGGTCTTCCCTCGCTCCCCCTTCCAGGAGGGAGCAGGTCACTCTAAACAGGACGGCCGGGCGGTTTCCTGCAGATGCAATAAGGGTGGAAAAGTAAGAACGCTTTGCCATCCTTATCGCCACTAAATAGGTCTTAATATAAGACTGTAGTAGTGTTCGGTCGGGTCCGGAGCGAGTAGTCCTCCAAATACTCTCCAGGTGTCTTTTCCGGTGCTTCATCTCCCTTAGCTCCCCAGAAAAACAAGGGGCCGAGTGAGAGCGGCTCCAGGTCAGAGGCCGCAAGGGCACGACCCGGTCCAGAGCCCCAGCCGCCACCCTATCCCAGGTGGCGACCAGGTCCTCAACCGAGTCGTGTGTTCAAATGTCAGGACATGGCCCAAGCTCCATCAGGAACCTATCTGGGTCCATCAGGCGCCTGGGGCGGTACCAACGTATTTGGTCCGCCTCCCTGTGATGGGGAGGAGCGGCCTGGAAGTCCAGCCTAAGGAGCGAATGATCTGACCATGACAAGGGCTCAATAAAAACGTCCCCAACACCAAGATCATCCTGCCACTGTCCAGAGACAAAAACCAGATCCAGGATGTGACCCCCGATGTGAGTGGGTTCCCTAATTAATTGGGTCAGGCCCAAGGTTGTCATGGAAGCCAAGAACTCCTGAGCAATCACCGAGGCCCCACCAGCCGAAGGCAGGTTGAAATCCCCCATGACCATCAGCCTGGGGGTCTCAACCGCCACGCCGGCTATGACCTCGAGGAACTCAGGCAGAGCCAGTGTCACATAGCAGGGAGCCAGGTATGTGATCAATAGGCCCATCTGAACCCCGGAACCACACTTTACAAAAAGGGATTCACATCCGGTCGTCTGAGGAACAGTGGAGGTTGGAGGTTTATCTATGTCCTCAGGAACTAGGAGCACTACAGGAACTAGTAGCACTACTCAGGTAACCCTGAGGAATCAGATAAACTTCCAAGTGCTTCAATGACCCTCTAAAAGGATGCAAATGATCAGCTGTCTGTAAGGAATATAAATCCTTCCATTCCCCATCATCCAGTCAGAGCTGAAGAAGCTTGTTGGTTTAGAAGCAGATTGTCTTAAAAAACAATAAAACAAGAAAATCAGTTGCTTCCTGAAAAAGCATCTTTGGATTAGGTAAAGATGGTTGCAGTAAAACAGATAGTCCTTGACTTATGACCACAATTGGGACCAGAATTCCTGTTATTAAGCAAGGTGATTGCTAAGTGAGTCACACTGAATTTTATGACCTCTTGCCATGGTTGTACAGTTGTTAGGTGAATTGTGGTCATAAAGGGAATCCAGCTTTCCCCATTGGCTTTGTTTGTCGGTGGGGCAGATTGCAAATGGTAATTACAAGATCCCGGGATGATCAACTGTCATAAAAAAAATGCCTGTTGCCACGTATCCAAATTTGATCATGTGATCGTGGGGATACTGTGAGTCGTAAGGGCAATGACCAGTTGTAAGTCACTTTTTTCAGTGCCACTGTAAATTTGAATGGTAATGAAAGGAATAGTTGTTAGTTAAGGACTCCCTGTACTCATTCTTTAGAGAATAACATAACTCTGATCAGGGGTGAGATGCATATTTTTTAACTACCGGTTCTGTGGGCATGGCTAGGTGGGTGTGGCTAGGTGGGTGTGGTCAGGTAGTCATGTGATAGTTGGGTTGTTGATTTTTGCCTACTGAGCCTCAGGGAAGCTTCCAGGGCTAAGCAGTAACAGTGAGGGGGGATCAGCTGTGCTGCGCAATTTAGATTAGAAATTGCATGATTTCCTGCTTTCTAGCTAATCTAAATTGTGCGGCACAGCTGATCTTCAGAAAACAGCTGATTGGTGGGGGAGGAAAAAGGAAATATCTTGATCTTTGGAGCAAACTGGCTTTCCCCAGTTGATCTTCGAAGCTACCAGTTCGCCCGAAACAGGCCGAACCGGTAGATCCCACTCTTGACTCTGATACTGATGGGGTAATGGCAAATCAGTTCTGATTACTATCCTAACTTTGGTTTACTAAACAAATTATACCACTTTATACAAAAATACCACTTTATAGTGCTTTACAGCCCTCTCTAAGTGGTTTACAGAGTCAGCATATTGTCCCTAACAATTTAGGTGCTCGTTTTACCCACCTCAGAAGGATGAAAGGCTGAGTCAACCTTGAGCCTATTAAGATTCCAACTGCCAAATTGCAGGCAACTGGCTGCAGCAGAAGTAGCTTGCAGTACTGCACTCTAACCACTGCACCACCAAGGGTCTATAATGGTCAAATCAAATTGATTCTGGCTAGAACAACCTTTCAGGAATTTATCCAGCCCACTTTTCCCACATGCCCAAATTGTTCCCTTGATTTGCATAAAGGTTTCAACTTAAACTATTTTGTTCTATCATTTTTTTTATATAAGAAGTAGAACTACTCAGTGGTGGTTCTCAACCCTCTGGGGGCCCATAATGTCATCACAGGCAGTCCGCGAAGGTTTGAAGAAATGTTATGATTTAAATCTTCAGTTAAGTTAAGGCTTGGTGGTTTGTGGCCATGGCCACAAAAAGTATTTTAAGAGGATACATGGGCAGAAAAGGTTGAGAACCACTAAACTACTGTGCATCATTCAGTGAATAATTTAGCTTGGGTTGCCCATCTTGAAAAAGAATAAATGAAAATAAAAATCCAAATGAATTTCCATTTCAGCTAGCTTTTCTTGAAATGAGAGATTTTCCAAATGCCTGCTTTGGGGCCTAGTTATCTTCCTTAAAAAATGTTGTACATGTTCTTAACTTTTGTTTCCTGGTAAACCAACTTGGGCATTCAAAGTTAATATAAAAATGTATATAATACATTTTATCACATTATAATTTGTTGTTGTCTTTACTGTACCTGAAAAGCATGTCCTAGAGAAAAGGCTATGACAAGAGTGACCACAATTGAGCCCAAAATTTCTGTCTCTAAGCGAGACATTTGTTAAGTGAGTTTTGCCCCATTTTATTATCTTTCTTGCCACAATTGTTAAGGGAATCATTGCAGTTGTTCAGTTAGTAACATGGTTGTTGAGCGAATCTGGCTTCTCCATTGACTTTGCTTATCAGGAGGTCGTAAAAGGGAAACGTGAGACAGTTGCCAAGCATCTGAATTTTGATCACGTGTCCATGGGGATGCTGCAATGGTCGTACATGTGAAAAACAGTCATAAGTAATTTTTTCAGTGCTGTTGTAACTTTGAATGGTCACTCAATGAACTATTGTAAGTGGAGGCCTAGCTATACAACAGGGTTTTTTTTTACATATAGGCCACCTTTCAGCTCTGGCAAAAACTCATACGACAAGTTTCAGATTCTCATTTTTAAAAGAATGCAGACCCAAATTAACCTGACTGGAGCTGGAAATCAGAGGAACTTTTTCTTAGCCATCTACCTAATAGTCTAGTATCCAATGTTGAGTAAGGTTTTCAATACTGCTCTGATTTAATGCTTTGACTTTAGCACTACTGTGGACATATATGAAAATCTTCCTTTTGTATAATGTACCTTTCTATGACACTGGAGTAATACACATAGTGAGCAATGTTCTTTTGCATTGTCCATGCTTGCAGTTTCCATTTTCCTCTGTCCAAACCCTATCTCGGCCCAACTTAACCCTATATCGGTCTAACCACTCTATGTATCTGATGAGTTGTGATAGACCCCAAAAAGACTTAAGCCTTTTAATAAAATGTGTTAGGCAAGATGCCACCACACTCCTGATTTTTCTCACCATAGACTAATAGGACCTTTCTCCTACAATATCATTCCACCCTTGATGGGTTTATTTGTTTGTATGTTTGTTTGTTTGTTTGTTTAATGAGCATATCAGGCAGGGCAGTCAAATTTTACAATCTATCTGATCAACCTCCAGAAATTTTTAGTACAACAGTCACATTCAGCATCACAGCAACGGATGAAACTTAACTTGCTTGGGTAAATGTCAAAGACAGTCAATATCAACAAAATCTTGAAGGTATAGGTAGGATAACAAGATGTTTTTGTACAAACAGGTATTTCAGGAAATATGTATGTTGAATCTTCTATGTTTTGTCTAGATCTCTTTTTCATAATCTAATAAAATAAACATACTACCTAGCAAAATATCCAAGGGTTAGCAAGTTATTGTTTCGCCAAGGCAGAAAATCCTGCAGGAACTCACCCTGACAGCAACATTAGAACTAATCCTTTGTTGCCTATTACAAAATCACTCTGCCTCATGGCAGGAAGATTCAATTCTGAATACCCTTCACAATGGCCACGATGCTGCTATAATGTTTATTGGCAAGAAATGTCCAGCACCCATACCAGGTTTATTTTTAGCCTGTCGGCTATACCAGTTGTAAATTGAAGCTTTCATACATCTGAAAGGCAACAGAAAAAGCTGTATTAGGGACAGAGTGGTACAATTAATAACACTACTCAACAGAGGCCCTTGTGTGTTCCAGCTCAACTGTGTACTGATTTTGCCATCCACAATAGGATATATTTAGCTTTGCAAAATACACAAGCAGATAATCACTTGCCAAGATGAAAATCAAAGTCACCTATGAATTCTGAGCGCACAACCTTTGATATGCCTTGGACTTCCCTTCTGCTGAAAAAGCTACTACTCTCTCTTTATAAAGAACTTATAAAGACAAACAGTCTTATTATCTCTATCCTTTTTTAATATTTAACTAATCTAAACACTTGGGAAAACCTTATCTGAATAGCTCCTTCTCTAAATGCATTAACTTTGTCTTCCTTGGACTTTTAAGATATCTCTCCTGACTAATACACCTGAAAAAGCTGTTTGGCTATCCTTCTTAAAGTGGCAACACAAATATTCAGAGGACATTCTTTACTGGGTCTTTCCTATTAGTTGTCCAGTTATATTATCTTTTTGTACTTTCCTTAATGAGAAAATAAATAAAAGTTGTGACATAGGCCTCAGTGCTTTTCTTCCTGAAAGGAATGTAAACTCTCTCTCTCTCTCTCTCTCTCTCTCTCTCTCTCACACACACACACACACACACACACACACACACACACACACACACACACACACACCATGTGCAAGCACATATATAAGAGAGAGAGAGAGAGTCAAGAATCAAACTAATTTCAGGTCAATAGATTCCACCTACAGAAAGTTTGCTTCTAAAAGATTAAAGCTCACTAATGGAGCTTACCTTTGCTCCACAGATTTATGTATAATCAAAGGTACTTCAGGGAAAAAGGCATAATCTTAGAACATTACCTATGAAGCAAATGTCAATAACGGACATACATCCTCCCTGGTTACTAAGCAGCCATGTTTTCTATCACATTATTCAATGTACTTTACTGATTAATCGGTATTTTAAAAACATTTATTAGGATTCTTAAATCGATCCAGCTTAATTCTTTAAAAACAATCCAATTGGCTGCTTCAACTTTCAGGCAATTACTGAAGACTCTACTTATTATAACTGCTGAATGAATTAGTTAAATAAATCATTATATAGTGGATTGGGCCTAGAATGGAGGGAGGCAATGGTGATCTGTCTCCAGGAAAATTGCAGTTTAAACTTAATAAAAGAAAGTACAAATAATATGTGAATGTAACCACAAGTTTTGGAATCAATTTTTAAAATTAAGTTTTGAAAAATCATATGGAATATGGTGTTTTTCTACTTTAATTCAAAAATTTTCCTACCTCTGAACATGTTCTGAGAAAATGTATTTTTAATCAATGTTTAGTTTTTGGTAAAAAGACAAGATGTCTATATATATTTTCATATATGTTATCCACACCTTGAAAGTATGCAAGACTTGCAGTCTTTCTTGACGATAAAAAAAATAAAGTATTTTCCACTAGGTTGCCTGTTTTACACTTTCTCATTACAAATTTAAATTATAAATTCAGAACTTACCAAACAAAGGCACTGTGTGTCTCAACTAAGAATGGCAATAATCCAAACATGAGCTGGATTTATTCTTTTCAAAAATGAGGAAAGCAATTGTTTTCCTGCATACTTTCATAGGTAGAAACCAAAACTGAGAGTGATTATTTAAATCTCTGCAGCCAACTCTACATTTCAAGGTTATAATCGGAATGTAGATTATATGCCAGCTACTCTTTTGTTAAACCTACTCACCCCTCTCTGGGTTTTTTGCTTACTTGCTCTCTTGCCTGACAAGGATTTCTGCAGAAATCAAAACTTCGTACATATTGTTAACTGTGATCCAATGAAATAAAGCGATTACTTTAATATAGATATTCAAGCTACTCACATATTTATCTTTTACACCAAATGCAATCATAACTTCAGAACAGCACAAAATTGCAAAAGGGACCATTGTGTACCTAAAGTAGGGTTGGGCTGCAATTTCATGGATTTAAGCAAAGACTACACAATAAACAAGATAAACGGTCATAAACCTGAGAGCAGCATAGCATAAACATAGACATTTGCAGAGGTCAGAAGTGGGGCAAATGATGTCATATGTATTTGAAACTAACTGGTATCAGCTGACCCAAATAATACAACTGTTCAAATTTGTGTCATTTACATCAATGTTTAGTGACACACTCCACAACATTATGGCTTCTATTAAATGCCTATGCAAGAAGAAGTTTCTGACTTGATGCCTTCACCACTACAACTAACTGGCTTTCTTCACATTATGATGGCCTTGGCATTATGGCTTGCATGAGATACCTAAGTCAATGAGAAGAACAATCCAAAATGCAACAAATATTTCCCTCAACAAGATATCATGCTTACTTGAAAGGAATCCTGAATCAAGTTGTTCTCGTACCCCAAAGGAAATTTGAAAGAAAGAACAACAGAATTATGAACCTCAACAGAGTTCATTACTCACATGCTGTAAAATCGTGTTTCTTTCAGGCATTTTACCATAACATGAAAATCATGAAAATGAACCATTTCTACTTTGACAATAAATGTAGAAGCTATGCTAATTTAACAGTGTCAACCAACTATCAAATCATACCTAGCACAAAAAAACCTTTACACCAGAGGTGGTATTCAGCAGGTTCTGACCAGTTCTGGAGAACCAGTAGTGGAAATTTTGAGTACTTCAGAGAACTAGCAAATACCACCTCTGACTGGAGATTTTACAGTATTCTTCCTCTGCCACGCCCACCAAGCCACACCCACAGAACAGATAGTAAAAAAAATTGAATCCCACCACTGCTTTACACATATATCTGAAGGCTATAAAATTTGAGCCTGGTGATGTCCTCTGGACCAGCCTTTCTCAACCAGGGTTCTGTACAAACCAAGAGTTATATGAGAAATCATGATTTTTTTTAAAAAAACCTTATTTTCTGAATTTTGCATGGTGCACAGTTTTGAAGTGGTGGGAATTTTTGCCATGACTCAGCTACTGGCCTGCCAGCTGATTGTTATAAATGTTATAAAACTTGGTTGTATCAGTTAGTAGTGACTTTATTGTGAATGTTTGTATTTTATTCAGAGATTCCCTCAGACGTGAAAATAATTCCTGGATATAAAGATTGAGAAAGGCTGTTTTAGAGGAAAGCATTGAAAGGTCTGTAATTAAAATCCAGTATCCAAAAACACCCCATCTTTGTCAGACTTTAAACTTTGGACATAGACCAAAATGTTCAACTAGAATATAGAATAAAGATTGGGATTTATCAGGACTTAATTAAATCAGATATTTCTCATTTGATTTGATATAGTAAAACTTTATTTCAAAAGGCCCAATCATTTGATATGATTATTTGATATGTACTCGCCAAACAAAAAGCACATTTTAAGCTATGATTGAATAGAATTGTTTTAGGGCCAAACACTTATTTGGACAGCAAAAATTACAAGGATTGATCCTCAATATGAACTTCAACCCTATTATTTTGAACAGCTTTATTGTATTGTGTCATGTCACTTGAGAACAAGGCAAAAGCATGAACTATTATTACTACACCAAACATCTGGAAACTCATGTGCATTAGAGATAATTCAATCAGGAAATGCAAATGCCACTACAGTAAATCATTTCTTAATTGCAACGTGCAATTATACAATGGAAAAAGACCCCTCAGTTTTCCCAGACGAGCATCTTCTGGGTTCAGTTGAATGAAGTCCTTTGACATACGGGTTGTTATCCGTGTCTCAGATATTTTTCCTTCATAACAGGTGACATAACAATATTTAATGATACATATTATCTTAAACCAATAATTCCCAGGCATGTACCAGAGCACTCTAGTGTGCCATAAGAAAACTGTTAGTTTATCACAAGAAGTACACCAATTAAATATTTTTGTAAGCTAAAGTATTTATTTGTGGAGAATCAAACCATGATTTCATACTCTTCCTTATTAGTACAGAATTGCTAGATTTGATTCATTCCAATCAACCTCTTCAAGATATTATTCCAGATTTTTTCCAGATTTGTTCATATTTACAGTATAGAAATTTGCATTTCTGCATGATTCATTTATCTCCTATGTGTTAAGGATAATCCTAGAATATTGACTCACAATATTACGTATAAAATTCTGTGGAAAAGAATCATTCATGTTAGAAACATATGACAATGTGTCTTTGTAAATGTGTGGGAAAACTGATTCCAATTTTAATTCAAAATGAAAAAAGTGTTCCCTCTTCTAACCAGAAGTATATGTAACTTCATATCTTGTTCCTATAGGCAAGTCTTGACTTTGAACATCCAACTTAATCATTCCAAACAATGAATTTGTTAACTTGTTAACTCCACAAGAAGTGGAGTTTTATTCAAAGGAATATGCTTTTGTGAGTACAGTTCCATTGCATCTGATGAAGTGAGCTCACCAAAATGTATATCTTTTAATAAAATGTGTTGGTCATAAAAAAAATGCTATCAGCCAGTTTTCTCCCTACAATGTTAAACTTAATTCCTTTCTCTGAAGGCAAGAGTTTAAGGGAACAGCAAAATGTACTAGTATATGTTTAGGATTATTTGTTATCTGATGATAATGTTATCAGGCATGACTGAAAGAGGATAAATTGGTGAAGGACACCTTGGAACAACTTGATTGAGATAACCACAGGTCTCACAAGCTGAACCCAAGAAATCTTACATATATACATACATACTTCCTTACTTATTTTAGGACTATGTTAATTCTACCCAGGATATGGATTGCAGAAGGCAAGAGAAGGTTGTTTTCACATATATGAAATGGATGGAAAATAAAGGGGGGAGACAAGAAAGAAAAAAGAATAAAGATGGATGAACAGATGGATGGATGAATAGATGGATGGATGGATGGATGGAAAGAAGGAAAGAGATGCCCATGGATACAAACATCTAAGCATACAATTCTATGACAATATTGCGTCCAATATGCCTATTTAGCCTGATGAGTCTTCTTCGTTTACTGATTTAGATCACAAAGGTCTCTAAAAGGAGAGAGGAAGGATTAAAAGGAGGGAGGACTTAAATAAAATTCTGTTTTCTAACAGCCCTTAAAACAGGACTAACCTTTTCTCCTTCTCTCTTTCTCTCTCTCTTTCTCCCCTTCCCTCCCCCCCACCCAACTTATTTCTGAACTTCAGCAAGCTTAATAGCTCAGGATTCTTTATTCTTCCATTAGCCAAAGAAAGCAACAAGAAAGCAAAAAGGTACATTGTATTATTTTTAGATATGCTAGCCTTATCTGAATAGATTATGTTTGTCTTAGCTTGGGAACTTTCATTATAATGCATAGAAAATCAGCATGTTTGCTGACTGATACAAGGAGCAAGCAGGAGTCAGAAGCAAAGAGTTCCTAATATAGTACTGATATTTTTCTGTTTCCTTCAGTGGTATTTCCTTATGTGGAATTATACCAAATGCAATGGTCAAAGGAATTTTTCATAAATTGGGAAGCTGCAAAATAGTAGGAATATGAGGAACTGAGCAATGCCTTTAAGAAGCCTCACAATTGAACACAATATTGACTTGTGCCTTCGCTTTGGAGTCTTTTACATGACTAAGTCTATGACTTAAGACCACAATTGAACTCAACATTTTTGTTGCTAAACAAGTGAGTTGTTAAGTAAATTGTGCCAGATTTTACAAGTTTTCTTGCCACCATAAAGTAAATCACTGCTGTTTAGTAACACAGTTGTAAACTGAATTTGATTCTTCATTGACTTTGTCAGAAGGCCACAAAAAGTGATCACATGACTCTGGGAAATTGCAACCATCATATGAGTTAGTTGCCAAGCTTCCAAATTTTGATCATGTGACCGTGGGGATGCTGCTATGGTTGTAAGTGTGAAAAAAGTAGGACACTTTTTTTCAGTGCCATTGTAATTCAATCACTAAATGAACAATTGTAAGTCAAGGCTATCTGTATATCACTGCAAAAGAATTAAGTGACCTGAATTATTTAAAATGAAATCATTCTTCATGTAGGCCCACTTTTTGCATTTGAACTGGTTACATTTTTTATTTTACAATAGATTTATTTATTTGAGCAGTTATCTGTCCTCCAGAATTGTTGTCTAGTTCAAATCTAGTTCCAAACTATATATAGTTGCGAATAAGCTTGTCCTTTATTAACCTCTCATTCACCATCAAAATGGTTTCAGAATATATTCTTCTGCCCAACTTCCAAAGTATGTGCTTTCCATTTTATGTTGTCTCAATATCCATTTGAAGCTAAAGTTCTTGCAAGCTAATCTTCTTCAATTGTCAACCCTCCTATGGCATTTTGAAAAGTCCCTCTTTTCGTTTTCTACAATGGCTCAGAAACATACAGTTATAAAAGTACCACTCAATACCTCTCATGAAGTGGAGGTATTGAACAGATATGACTTCCATAGACATTCAGCCAGTCTCTGAAAACATTATAATATAGTTCTGGTTGAGAAAAATATCATAAGTAAAACAAACACACCTTTAGCAAAATAAAATAAAATAAGTCCATTGCATTTTTTCCCATTCATTAAAATTATACTCATTTTCTACAGGGAGGAATAAAGCAATCTGATTTTATATATTTTATCTTCATGGAATCATAGTTGAGTGGTACTTTTATATCTGCATATATCATTCTTATCTGTGATATCATCCAATAAAATGAATTGTCTTTAGTTGTGTTTATAACTGTGTGTTTCTGAGTCACTGTAGAAAATGAAAAGTGAACCTCTTTAAAATGCCATAGGACAGTTGATAATTTTGGGTTGCTTGAGTGTAAGTCAATAAAAAGTATATTTTTCAGGTTCCACATAAAATCTGCCAGAACTTGCAATATATTTCTGATCAAACCATGAGATTTTTTTTCTCTAATCTTAATTTACTTAATTTATTGCCCTATTCAGTATAAATTATTCAACTAACTATGGATATGGCTGATATTTCTTCTAATTCTACCCCTTTATTCATAAAGAAACAAATAACTCATTTATAATCTCTAAATCGTTTGAAACAGCCCAACAGAGCAGGCATTTTGAGATGCCCTTCAACTACAATATAACTTTGGCTCAGCAATTCCCCCTTCCTGAATTTCCCTGAGATTGCCTTTTGAAAGAACTAATAAAGAATTGCAGGTATCCCACAGACACCAACACATCACACCAAGCCTCATACCAATCACAGAGACTTATGTTGTGCTTCAAAAGAACAATAGAATAATGTGCATTTCCCAGAAACCACTTATTTCCATGCAGTTTCTTGCTCAAGGAAAATACTAGAATTCTGAAACATGTTTTTTAACATGTTAGCCTGCTGTTCTTACAGTTCTTTTTTTTAGTTAAAAAGCATATCAATGTAAAAACAAAATAATATGAAATCCATGAAATAGATTATAGCTGCACATTGTACAAAAGTCTGAACTTCAGATATAAAATTTTGAATATACAGAGGATTTATGAAAGAAAAGGTAGCAGTATATATATGTGTGTGTATGTGTGTGTGTACATCTAGAATGTATATGTAGAATGTATATATAGAATGTAGATGATACAGTATATCATCTATATCACCTATGGTATATTGTAATATGCGTGCATTATTTTATAGATATACATCATATACATATACATATATATATTATCATGCCCTTTCTTGAAAAGTTCAGCAACTTTCTACCAACAAGGAATATGATGATATTATCCATGGATGAGGTGGCCAGTGAAGGAAGAAATATTTTTGTTTGTCTTCATTGCTGATGGCTATAAGAAGATGTATTTTGCTAAGTCAAGTGATCCATGAAATACTTTTCAGATCATCTTCTCACAGGCATTCTTATTTGAGAATTGTTTCATTACAAGGTCAACTGCTACAATTTAAAAAGTCATATTTTGTACCATTGTAACAAAACACCACCTTATATCTTCAAAACGTTGGTGTCTTTCACAAAAACCCAGTGGGGACAATAGGAATGCCCAGGCTGCTGGGGGTTTGCAGGGGTTCGGGAGAGCCCCTAACTAAGATATTGTGCAGTTCGGAGAATCCCCAAATGCCACTCCTGGCTGGTCCTGCCCACCTCACCCCATCCCTCCAGAAGTCCCCACGCAGCCCATTTTGGATGCAGATAAATACAGGGCCCATGCGGAGATGCAGGAAGGGCAAAAAACGGGCCTCCTGGATGTTCAGGAAGGCCAGAAATGGGCCCGTTTCCAATTTCCAGAATGCCTCAGAAGCCTGGGGAGGCCATTTTCGCTCTCCCGGAGGCTCAAGAAAAGCCTCTGAAGCCCGGGGAGGGCAAAAATGCCTCCCCCCGCTGTGGTACAGAGGGCAAGTAGGCCATGTCCATCATGGCCACACCCACCCAGCAACCAGGTAGAGAACCCATTGTTAAAATTTTTGAAGCCCATCCCTGGGAATGCCCTGTGTAGCATAGTACTATGTTGCTCAGAGACCAACCAAATGCCTATATGGTTATGAGTTCCAGAGAATCCTTTAAATCTCCTTGATAAACTCTGTCAAATAATCTTGACCAGCACACAGCTTCAGATTCTATAATAACATTTAGATGCCATGATCTATAGCCCTTGGTGATAATAACCCTTGATGATAATCCGAATATCTATTCAATTTCCTTTTTAAATTTCCTTCCTCTGCTTGGTAGGCATTACTCCTTCTATCAGTTGCAAATTTCATCCTTTAAATTCATGCATCAGATTAAAGAGCTATAAATTTAGACTCAGATTTTAAAGCTATTGTTCCAGTGCTTCTGTGTAGGTTGTAGATGTCAAAATTCATGAAGCGTGGAACCTATTTGAAGAAAGAATTGTTCATACATTTTTCCAGTTAAAAGCTTAAGCAGAAGCACATTTTCTTCAGCCCTACTGACTGATTTCTTTGTGCATTAATATATTTTTAAAAAAGGTTTTATTAAACTTAAGTAACAATTCTTTCTTTGCACCATTCATTTGGCATTCACTTTGATGAGATTCCAAACAAAATGTTACAAGAGAGGTTACATTTGTCTGCGCTTTCAGCTCTGTCAAGAAATATGGGATATGACCAATTCCCATAAACTTTTGAAAATATCATTGTTGCAAAATATTTGGACTGAAACAATTCTGTCTGGTACCAAATCAGAATATAAACAAAGTGATATGACTCAGTGTTTAAATTTGATGTTGTAAGTGTGAACAGAAGAAATAATTCAGTATGACACTCATTTTCTGCATCACTTCATGGCCTGGCTGAAATATATACTTAAAGGAAATATTAAGAAATGGTTATGAACAATAATAGCATTAGAAATGATGATGATATCCAGGTATGAAAAATATCTTTTACTTATTTATTTGGTGTATGGCATTCATACACGGACTAGCAATATATATTAATATTTTACTATGATGTTTTACTAAAATGATCTTTTTAAAAAAATTACTAAAAAGATTCATGGCAGCATAGTATTATACATTCTTGCAGCTAGGCCAAACTCTAGTTCAGAACAAAAAGGATTTTACTTTTGGAAACAGGACACAAACAATCATCAGTCAGTCTGGATCTAGATTCATTAGATATGATTCTATATGTGAAAACTGGAATATGAATAAGTGAGATTCTATTTTCATAAATAAACAATAGCAATCTTTTAGGACCTGTTTCAGGTCCTTTTGTTAATTTGGAAGTCTGACGTTCTCCCATTTGCAGTTGGCCACTAGACATGACATCCATCTATTTGGGGAGAATAGAGCATTTGAGGAATGCTCTTTATACAAATTCCAGAGCTTCCTTGTCACTTAGGATAGGAGGATTCTGCTCCAGTGACGAGGAAAATCAAAGAATAGCAAGAGAAAGCAAAGAACAGTACACAAAAAGCTAAAAACAGAAAAGGACACAGACAGGAAATAAAAAGAGAACAAATAGCCAAACCTGATAATATTTGGAGTCAAAACAAGCAAAGCAGTGGTCGGATTCAATTTTTTTTACTACCGGTTCTGTGGGCATGGCTTGGTGGGCATGGCAGGGGAAGGATATTGTAAAATCTCCAGTCAGAGGTGGTATTTGCCAGTTCTCCAAACTATTCAAAATTTCCACTACCAGTTCTCCAGAACTAGTCAGAACCTGCTGAATACCACCTATGAAGCAAAAGAACTTTGAATCTGGGGTGTGCATTATCTCTGTATCTGTTAGAAACTCTGAAGTAGCAGCACCTTACCTTGATCTCACATTGTAGCAAGGCAAGCTCATGACAATATTTTATTATCTATCTGTCTATCTAGCTATCCATCTATCATTTATCATCTATCTTATCTGTCTATCTATCTCTCTATTTATCATCTATCTCTGTCTTTCATCTACCTACCTACCTATCATCTATCTGTCTATCTACCTAACTACTTAACTACCTACCTATCTTATTTTATATGGCCTCTAAATTCACACACAGACATTTTGAAGGTAGCAGAGGAGTAGGACCTCTTGTTTGCAAAGTTCTTAAAAGTAAATCTGTGTTGGCAGACTTTTGAACATTACAGATACTCCTGTGGGGTGTTATGCACACACACCCAGGCACATTCCTAGTTACATTCTGCTTTTTTAATCTGAATCACTACCAGGACAGTCATACCTTGATACAATTTCTATTATTATTACTTCTTGTATTGCCATCATCCTGGTCAACCCAATACCTAACTTAGAACTTGAATCAGTAAAAATGACTAGAAGCTATAAGAATCTGGACAAGAATTAGATGATAGCAAACAGAAATGGAAAACTCTAATGATTTTCTGCCATCCAGTGGTCACCTCAAGTTCTGTACCCCACATATGGTACCCTTACTCAAATAGTCACATACAACTAAGTCCTCAACTTATGACCACAACTGGGATAAAAATTTCCATTGCTATGAGCCACAGTGGCACAGTGGTTAGAATGCAGTACTGCAGGCTACTGCTGCTGACTGCCAACTGCCTGCAATTTGGTGGTTTGAATCGCACCAGGCTCAAGGCTGACTCATCCTTCCATCCTTCCAAGGTGGGTAAAATGAGGACCCAGATTGTTGGGAGCAAATATGCTGACTCTGTAAACCACTTAGAGAGGCCTGTAAAGCACTGTGAAGTGGAATGTAAGTCTAAGTGCTATTGCTATTGCTAAGCAATGGAATCTAATTTTACAACCCTTTTTGCCATAGTTGTTAAGTGAATCACTGCAGTTGTTAAGTGATCACAGGTTGTTAGGTGAATAATGCGTTTTCCATTAACTTTGCTTGACTGAGATGGTTGCAAATAGCAATCACATAACCTCAGGACACTGCAACTATAGTAAATACATGCTGGTTGCCAAGCACCCAAATTTTAGTCATGTGGCTATGATGCTGCTGTGATGGTCGTAAGAGTGAGGACCGGTCATAAGTCACTTTTTTCTGTGCTGTTGTAACTTCAAATGAACATTTTCCTGTTTTGGATAGATGTATCCCGAACGCCTGTCACAGTACGAAAACTGTCCTGGCAAATTCAGGATATCTGGTCACTTTATACCAACGTCAAAATTTATAGCATGAAACATGGCATTTGATTGCTGCGATCACCCATTACATTTCTGCTTCCTATAGCAATTATTGCTGCCATTTAATTTTATTAAAAACAAATGTATGTATGAAACTTGTGACAGTGCTTTAAAAGAATTTGTTGCATGCAGTTGAATGGCTTTAAAAAAAAGAAAGAAAGAAAAGCTGACATAACCACTGCTTCCGTTCTTTGCCCTTCTTGCTACAACCCCACACATTACTTGAATTCTTAATCATCAGCCATTAAGGAAACAAGATGCGTAGACATTGGGAGAAAACGTCCTATGCCAATTACTTTATTCCTTCCAAGAATGCAGCACAATATACCTCACAACCTTTGCTTGGTAGGGAACATGATGGCAATTTCCCAAGCTTGATGCAGCAGCTGGAGTCCTGTTTCCCAGTTTTGCAGAAGATAGAAAATATCACATTTCTCCTTTAGTCAACCCTTTCAATACCTTCGTCATGCTTCATTACTTTTACAAGTTGCCATTCTGCTCTTGGAATCTTAACAGGTAAAGGCCTCAAGCCAACATAAAAACCGAGTTGGCCCCAACCGAGAGCACAAACCCTTCATGTCTTATCTACTTCATATCTTGGCATGTCTAACCACAAGGCCTACCTTACTGACGGGCCCTGCTGTCCTGAGGCTACGAATCTGTAATAAGATACACAACAAATAATAAACTTTCCCCTAACACACACACACTTACACATGCTCCGCACACACATTTTGCAGAAAATATATATGATGTGGTAATTAAACTGTTAACATGATGGATGGACTTATTTCGTATGTGAATTCAAAGTGACTTTTTAGATCATAACAACCTGGAATGACTTCATTCTAAAAATACAATGTCATGTCTCATAAGAAAACTCAAGAAGAACCTGACAATATTTGGAAATCAGACATTTCTACTTTCTTTTTAAACAAATATTTTTAGAGCATGCTCGCCCTCGTATAAGAAGTAGGCAAAATAAACATTAATATTAGCTTTTCTGATTGTTTAAATGAATAAGTATTATCCACACCTAGGGAGCATAATTAGAAATTAGAATAAAATAGGCAGGCTTGCCTCAATCAATGCAAAGTACTTTACTTTCCAGAACAACACAATAGAGTATTTTTGTTTTAAATAATTTTATCTGTCCATTACAAAATTTCATATCGTAACCTTGTAATGTATTATGAAAAGAGTTTCACTTGCAAATTTGTATGATCCCCTCCAAAGCTTTTTTACAAAAATAATAAAAAGGGGCATATGAACACAGGATTTTTTTAACAGAAAAACAGGTCAATTTAACTTCATAGTGTCAGTTTAATTCTCTATAGATAGAATTAAACTTTTATCTTCCTACTATATTTCCAGCAAAATATTTTTATCTAATTCACTACCAGGTTTCCAGGACTCCACCTATATTCCAATCATGAACTTATAGGTAGTTTCATCTCCAATATCCTATCTTTTCTGTTCATATTATACGTAAAAGTACAGGAAACTCATCATTGAAGGATCTTCTCAACTGAGACAATAAGAACTATCGGTTCTAAGCAGAGAAGAAGAGAAGGAGGAACAAAATAAGGAAACATCTGTCACAAATGTAATTCTAAGGACTACTAGCAACTAGACTGCCAATGATTTCTTCACCCCAAAAATGCCACTGTATTGTCAAAAGCAAATATATATAGTGCTTTTATTATAGCGACGTTTCGGCAGAATCTCATCTGCCATCCTCAGGCTTGTGTATTGGGTTCTTTTTAATCGTGTGTGTCAGGCTTGGCAGCCGCTTTTTGTTTGAATTTGGTGCTGGCTTTCTGCTTTATTTGAATGGTTTTTTCCTCATCCTGATTTTCCACATACATACATACATACATACATATATATATGTTTTTGTAGATTTTCACGGGGACAGGTATGCAGGTCTTGATGTGTTCGGGAAAAGACCCGAACATGCCAAGACTGTATATGTATATATACAGTATATATATATATAAAACACAAAGTATATATATATATATATATATATATATATATATATATATATATATATGTTTTCTGAGGTTTTCGCGGGTATTTGTATGTGAATCTTTGGTTCTCTGGGTTTTCTCCCACGTAGAATTGGAAATATCTAGGCGACGTTTCGATGAAGTCTCATTCATCATCTTCAGGCTTGTGTCTTCGGCCTTGTGCAACTTGATTGGGGGCTTGGCTGTGTTCTGATTGGGTGGGGGGGTGTTCTCATTGGTTGGGGGTTTGGCTGTGTTCTGATTGGCACAGCCAACCCCCCACCCAATCAAGTCACACCCCCAGTAGCAGTTAAAAGGAAGAAGCAGCTGCAAGCTCACATTACTCTGAGAAGCACAAGGCCGAAGACACAAGCCTGAAGATGATGAATGAGACTTCATCGAAACATCGCCTAGATATTTCCAATTCTACGTGGGAGAAAACCCGAAGAACCAAAGATCCACACACATATATATATATATCAAGGTAAATCGCACTAAACTTGATTGCAGGAAATACGACTTCAGCAATAGAGTGGTCAATGTCTGGAATACTCTACCTGACTCTGTGGTTTCTTCCTCAAACCCCAAAAACTTTAACCTTAGACTGTCTACTATTGACCTCACCCCTTTCCTAAGAGGTCTGTAGGGGGCGTGCATAAGCGCACCAACATGCCTACCATCCCTGTCCTATTGTTTCTTTTATATTTTATTTTTCTTATATGTATCCATGTATTCATAACTATGTTATACTTATACCTATTATCTTGTAAGCAATTGACAAATAAAATTATAAATATATATATATATATATTTATAAAGCAAAACAAGTGGCCATTCTAATGAAATATTTGAGACAAAATTTAAATAAAGGGAACATTAAGAGAGAGAGAATGGATCTTTTAGAGAGTTTGAAATATTAATATTGCAACTCTTTGAAAAAAATATCTTCCCATTATCATATGGACTTTACATATGGTTTGTGTTCTCACTCAAACCTTGTTCAAATTAAATAAACACAAACTGTGTAGAAAAGCAAACCTTTTTCAATGTGACATTGGGAATTCAATGCATTCCCAGCCAAGAGACATTTAAACCTAATTGTCCAATATCAAAAGCAAGCCCTTGCAAAGTTGCAAAAGGCTGCCAAGAACAGAAGACTAATTACTGATTAAATGTCCACCGACAGAAGTTTCAAATACAAACTGGAGTAAGCAAGGCTTCAGTGAGGAGTCTAAAGAACTTCTTTGCTTCCTGCAAAGAACACATCCCCGATGGCTGGTTTTTATCCCTTATGGGAGGGGCCATCACGTTCCAGCCTTACTCCCGAGTCGCCCTTGCTGCTTCAGCTGCTATTTCCTTCATGCAGCCCTGTGTGCATGCGTACTGGGCACAGGCTCCCTGGGGTCCTCTATATCACTGCTGCCAGACTCCACGAGCTCCAAAGGCAGCACCACACTGTCTGATAGTCCTGGCCCCATCCCTGCCTCAAACGCAGGCCCCTCATTCGAGTCCTCACTATCAGAAACCTCTACTATCCACACCTGCTGCCGGCGAACCACAACAGATTTGGTTTTATCAAAAGGGTCACAAAAATTTAAATTTCTCCTTTATTAAGTTGGTTTTATAAGATCTTGCTAGGGCTAACTTCAGATAAACTAAACAACAAATAACAACACTGTATTTTGCAAAACTTGAGTTGCTGGACCAAAAGAGGACTTCTTACTTAAGTGAGGAAGTGCTTATAAAACTAAAAATGCAAATCTGTGAAGAATTTATAGGCATGGTTATAAAGACTAAAATCTCTTTTGTGGAAAAACACTGCAAAATGTTTGCAGTGTATACGCTGCAAATGTAGTAAATTAGTAGTTGAATGAAACAAAGTGCCCAATGTATTGGTGTTATTTTCTAATTAATTTGCTTAGGAATTATCCAGCAGTAGACTGACTGGTACATTATATCCTTAGGGAAAGCTATATATTGAGTTAGCTAAATAGGACTCTTGAGAATTAGATCTCTGAGATAATGAAGGTAGAATGATCAAGAATAATCAGACAAGATTGTGAAGAATAGGACATAAGAGGATCAAATGAGTTAGATTTAAGGAGCAACATTCTAAAATTATAGAGATGTCAAAGCGGCAAATACCTTCCATCTCAAATTATGCAAAACTCTGAGGATCAGCTATTCATTGCATTCCTCATAAAGACAAGAGAACGAGCTGACAAGGCTCTTTCATGTCACATTCTGGCAAGGCACTACCAAATATAGCATCCAGAATCCTGTTTATAGAGAATGATTAACAACAATAAATTAGGAAATTATCTTAACTCATCCAAGAAACAGAGTGGTCCAAATATATTTGAATATAGTGCATGTAATGTGATTTTTTAAAATCAAGACAAGACCTTAATTTTACATGTGCTACATTCTCATTGGTGAAACCAGTGGCTAGCTATTTAATTAAGACTTAATTTGTTTGCTAGGATATTTCCAGTTTATGAAATGTTATTTGAAGTGTCTCTAGAATACTTGCCTAAGTAAAATTGGGTTACAAGAAAAAATAATATGGATCCAATATATTTAATTGTATAGTTTTTAAAAGGAGGATAAATAAAGAGCTGTGACCATTAAAAATTATTGTTAACATCTGTTCCTCATTTCCCTGTGTGGCCACACATTAAATAAATTCATTTATTCATAGCTACACAATAGTGGACTAACATCAACAACGACAAGAAACAAGGGGCTCCTAGAATTAGTTTGTTGGTCATACTCATAATTAGGTTTTCATAATAAGAAATCTTAAAAATGACAAAAGTTACAAATATAATAAGTAATCTTTCTTGATTCATAAATGATGATTCTGGTAAGTAAGTGAGTAAATAAACCCCAAGTTAATTAAAAAAAATAAAGAAATAATGTCCCATGCTGACTAACAAGTCCCAAGAATTAACAGAATATCATAATGGATCCAGTTAACAAACCCGTAATTAGACTGTCAGTGACATTAACTTCATCTCCCACTAATAGGGTACCTTCAAGTGGAAACAGCCAATGCTGTTAAGCAGGTTATTTATTTTATGTCCTAATTAATCAGTACTGACATTGAGCCACATCCTTCCTCCTTCCTCATTATTTAAATTACCCATTTATATGGATGAGCCTCTTTGCTTTGTGCATTTCATTACTGCATTAAGAGGCTTTCCTGAACAAGAAACACTGCTAGCACTTCAACATGTGCCTCTAACAAATTATATACTTTGGTTTCTCGACTAAACAACGATACACTGACCTTCAGAGTGAGGAACTATCCAATGGCATCAAATGCAACAGGAGGACCTCATCAGAGACTTTGGCAAAATCATTCAGGAAAAAAACAATTCAGGCAACTTTATGGAAATAAATCAGCACTGTCCAGCAACAAATGTTTAAAAGACTTGGCTATCATTGCATTGAAAGGCCAATGGTGCATCTTGATGATTTTTTTCCACCTTGGACTTTTCCATTGCATTATATTACTTTAGTTGTGAAAAAAATAATTATGTTCTCTCCCAACCTTATAGCATCCTCTGCAACAGTTTTTACCCAGACACACAAAGTTAAAGCTACTACATGCAGTTTTCCATCCCTTGAGAAATTTTGAAAATTATATCCTTCCTGTGCTAAATTCAGGAAAACCATCCAGCCAAATTTTACTGCTTACAAATTTAGTGCCAATTTTATAAGATTGTTGTATCTAGAATTCTGGTGTCTGTTGCACATTTGGGCAAAGTACATAATTTTAAAATAAATCCAGGGATGCTGTTGGAATTTAACAAAACAAAAGAATAAAAAAGAATGGAAAAGTTACTAATATTAAAGAAAAATCCAAGAAAACAAAGATGAGGTTAGTACAGATAGTACAACAAAAAACTATAAATCTAAGAAATTGTTCAATAGTTCCACATACATAACAGTTTGACTCACTTTTTATGTATGTTGTTTCACTCAGACACAGTCTTTGTGGATCCTATAATCAGGCTACACCAGACATTTTTGAACAAGTAACCATTTGACAAATTCTTCCCCCAAAAGTAAGAGAAAGATCCTTTCAGAAAATACAATGAATAGTTACAGGCACCACTAAGATTGATACATTTGCAAAGATATAAGTTTTCAGGTCATGTACATACAAGGCTTACTGAAATAGCAAAGACCATTACCACATAAAGATGGTTAACTGACGTTTTTCTAAGACTGGGTTCACATATGATTTTTTGGGGTAATAGTTTAGCAAGCAGTATGATCTCAACTATTGATTTTGTTCATATTATAATGTAATAATCTACCTTGTTCAGCATCTTGTATGAACCCATTCAAGTGTGGTTTGCTCAGTAAACTGTGATTAACTGTAACAACTCTTAGTACTATGTGTGAACCAAGTATTCAATTATCAGAATCTCTGGGAGAAAATAAATGGCATTTTTTGTGTGAATCAATCCCTGTAGTGATCAGCAAAGTCATGGTATATGCTGTTATCAAACTTCTACTAGTAAAAACAAAACATATTTAATGTGAAGGCTGGAGTATCATAAAGAGGCAATAAAATAATTACAAGTCCTGTTGTAAAGAGCATTACACTTGGATGATTTCCTGTGATAAGGTTTTTACACTATTTTTTTTTTATCCTGGAAAAGGAGAAAAAAAATCTTGCCCAAATACTGTAAATAGCATATTTACAGTTGTCAGATAGCAGTGTCTTTGGAATATACCATACTTAATTTGCAAATTAATATTTTTGGCAAATAATGCATGGATCCTGAAGTTCTAAGAGAGCCTAGAAATCTGTTTTCTTCTTTATTATTGGATTCAATTTCTTCAAGATCTAAAAAAATTCTGTTGTAATCTCAGAAGCTAAAACTACTTCTGAATTCTACATGGCATTTTATTTGTCTGTGACTGAAACAAGCAAAATAAATATTTCAAAATGAGTATATTCTGTAAATGTCAAATATACTGTATTTGTGTGTTTATGTGTATGTATGTATGTATGTATACATGCACATACACACATATGTCATGTATATGTGTGTTGTGATTAAGTGGAAATCTAACTGGAAGCTTTTCTTTGGACAGAATTTGGATTTCTTTGGCAGACCGGTTTTACTTTATGTTAGTCAGTCACTAGCGCACCAGACAAAAATGCACTAGTCACTAATTTTAATACTTGGCTTATTTTTAAGCTGAAAAAAAGATTGTCCTTTAACAAGAAGGGGCACACAGTAAAATTACAAAATAGTGATCCAATTTTTCCAGGTAATTGTGACTTAAAAATTCATTCTGCAATGTTGAGCATAATCTCCATTTTAAGTACGAATGAAGTTTACATTATCAGAACCAAGGAATATCAATGTGGCAATAATTGTTTCAGCAAGGATGGCTTGCACCAAGCATACAGCTCACAAGTCGACAATGGTGTAGGGTCTCCTGCTTGGGGAGGGGGAGAGTTGGACTAGATGACCTACAAGGTCCCTTCCAGCTCTGTTAATCTGTTTCTTTCATCATGATTTGTTGAATGAAGCAGACTGAGTTCACATCAATGGTTAAGCCACAAGCTGTGGTTTACAAACAACCAACAGTATGCTAAGCCCAAACTAAACAAATTACAGCATGGATCGGCACAATGAATGTATTTGTTTTTATATACTGTTATCCTATCTCAAATGTGGCTAACGTTTCTATAGGTGGCCAAATCCACCCAAAGAAAGGTTCCAATTGCTCTTGTCTATTGCTTTTCTCTGTCATTCTTTGTCCCATGTTTAATTTAGCACCAGTTTTTAAAGGATAAAAAAAGGAAAATCAAAAGAAAATTATTAAGCACTCCAGGATGATTATTGGAAAGTGGGGGAGGGAGCTGTAGGAAAATAGCAGTGACAGACCCATTCCATATTGTTGCCAGAAAAATTAAATGGGCATTTATGTGAAATCACCAAGAACTGACCCATTCCATATTTAGCTTGAGAGTTTACTTAGTGGGCTAATTGATCAGGCTTTCCAATCCTTCACTAGTAACTACCACACAGTCATTCTTGTGACAGATTCATAAGGATCATTTCCATGGAGCAACACATCAAAGGGGAAGACTAGAGAGAGAAAATGTATCAATCCATGACAAGAGAAATAAATATTGGCTGAAATAATCATAAGCGTTTGTTCGCTTCTCCGGAATTTGACTCATCATTATCGAGCACTGATAAGACCTACAGCTGTGAGCAAACAGCCTCACAAAATTATCCATTCCATTTGTGAAGAAATATGTTACAAAATATGTTACATCTCTTCAGATTTCTTTGGAGACACAAACACATTGCCAAGAGATTCTCAGAGTTTGTTGTGTGATTAAGATTTTTTTTTCTAGCTTTCTGTGTGTCTGTGTCTTGGAATCAGTGTTAATTCCTGACAGCTGCCTGGGCAAGACCCAACACCTTTCATTTATACTTAATATTTTGCATTCCCCCTCAAAGGTCCCACTTTTTACAATAAAAGTGATGGAAATTCAAAGACAAATCTTACATTCACATGGGACTTTTGATATGGGAAATGGAAAAGAAACATCTTGGATATTTTTTAAGAAAAAAAATTGTTTTGAGACATTTGGGGTAAAACCCTTGTCTTGATATTCTCATAATTTTCATTCTTCTTCTGCATGATCTCTTCCAGGACTTAACCCTTCTTTGCTACGTTAGTTTCTATATTTAGTTACTTTGATGTCATATCCCATTTTGTTACCTCAGTCCCAATTGCCCTCACTTCAGAAGTCCAGTATATGAGCTAACAATGTCAGGAAAGCCAAGAGAATTTCTCACTTCATGTATCTGCAACTGAAGTGAGAAGATGAGAGCTTATCACCTCACAATGGATATGGATGCAAGAAAGAAAAACAATCTGTGGCAATTGTGTGGTTAAGGAAGACCACTTATTTGTGGTAAAATTCCTTCCTTTCTTGTCAATAAAATGATTATGCTCATGAATGAAGCTGAAATCAAAACCTTTAATATCATCAAAACCTGAAATACGGCTTGACAGTCCTGTGATTAAAGTCTAAGGGGACACAAAAGAAACTTTCCAGAACATTCCAGCACTGAAGGTTCAGAGTCATATTTCTGCTGGATGACGCTGACATGTATTAATGGCTCTTTCTATCCAGAGATAGCACAATGGCACTTAAGATTTCTATTGAATCCCCATTTAGTTGCAAACACTTTTTTTAAGGAAGGAGTGACTCATGGTAACATAACCTATGATGGGAAATAATATGGAAATAATGTAGATAACTTAGTGACGGTGAAACACAACCTTCTTCTGTTATTTGCCACACACCCTTCCTGTCAGGTGTAGAAAATGTAAATAGGCACCACGTACAATGAATCACCATCTAGATTCTCATCTCTTTACCCTGATTTCTAAAGAATCCTTTGTCACTGACAATAAAAGTAATGTTGTTATAACATCTTTTTTCCCCTTGAACTGCCATCTTTCATCAAGATAACTTTGGCATCTATATTCAGCTATATCATGGTATCTTTCTTTAAATCCTGAATGCCAAGTATTTGTACCAGGTTATAAAAGCCACTGAAACTCACTCAGTGATTAGTTCAATCACTGTCTCTCCCAATCTACCTTGAAAGACTGCTATTGTGAAGAAGACATGAGAGAGGTAGTATCCTGTATATCCCCTTGACTGCAATAAGAAAATCTGCAGACAAGGATAGAACTATCCTAAATATTTGATCCTTCAGCTTTCAGTCAGATAATACCTATGAGATTGCTAATTCAAGAATGGACTTTGCCATCCTATTGCAACCTCAAAATCTTGGAACAATGATCACATAGGATGAGCAGGTTAGAAGTTGAAAGGTCAAAAGTTTGGCAGGCTAGCTCTAGAAGAAATCCACAAAGGATTTCTAGATCCCAGGATCACATATAGTTTCCAAATTCTTTGGGTTCAGCTTCATAATAAAAGGAGAATGGGGAAAATTATTATTAAATACCAGCAATGCACACCTGTTAGGATCAAGGTTTATGAAAGGTTTACAGGCTGCACATCAGCTGCAGAGGCACCTGCAAAACCCTGGGAAAATACACAATCATTTTAAGATGTTCCTGACAGGTGCAACACGCATGCCCATTTTCCCTTTTAATAACATTTTGCCCTTCATATCTGGATCACTCAGACACTTGAAATACATAAGGAAAGAATAATCATATTCATTATATTCAATATGAATGAAGTGGAAAGTTAATTTGTGCTCTGGTACCTCCCAAGATTCTTGGCATGGTACCTAATGGTTGAGTACAGTCCTTGCTTTATTGTTTTATGGTCCTGTATCTATGTATGTTTCTTTTAAACAGTTATTTAGAAGACTATCTGTCATGCTGGCATAAATAAGGAAGAATAAAAAGATCATTGTTCAGTCTGGAAACTTGCTGTCATGGTCATGGCAAAGAAAAGCTTGGTTTATACTTCCTTGCCACACCTAGTAAGAAGAGGTCATCCTTTCAGTCATCAGACAACTGTAGAGCAATGTGTACACAGAAGGATTCATACCTTATCTTTTCAAGCTTCCACCTTTTTTTTATGGTGTCTTTGTTCTCGCTTCAAGTTAACTGTCACAAGGCTGCTTTTTTTTCGCTTCCTTTTTAAAAATAATAATGATGTAACTCATTCAACTTTGAAAATCCTCAAAGACTATTTGAGAGAGAGGGCGGGGGGGGGGGGCGGAGAATCATGAAAAGACACAGCACGAATCTTCCTGTGTACTCAAAGCTATAAAACTGCTCGATGACTAAAGATACAATCTTTTCTAACAAGGTGTGTCAAGGAAGTAAGAAGCCAGAGACAAATAATCAACTGTTTAGAATGACAACTGTTTCCAAAGAAAGGGACAAATGAATGATCTCTTAGTCTGGCTTTGTCATAGGTTGCATGCTGTCTCAAGATTTGGCAAGGACAAAACACTAGGGGGGACAACCAGGAACATATTTACCTATAAAGGGAGAGAATCCTCTTATCCTCTTTTGACATAAAAAGAACTCAGGAAAGGACAAAATACAATTCTATTTCCTCCATTTTCTTACCGTCTTGATTCCATAGCTGTAGCAATTTTTCCCCTTCACCTATTTCAAGTATGAGATGCAGACAGAGAAAAGTTATTTAAACAGAGGAGAGTACAGAAACACAAAAAATCTAGCTATTTCACCCCCTTTCTGTATATGCTTCTTTTTTTTTCATCAGAGTACCCTCCTTCTCTGACTTTGTAGGCAAATAGGGCAACTGCTGAAGCTACACATATTTTCCTGCACAGCTAGTTTACCATCCAGATGGCTGTCAAACTAGTAATAGCCAGACATTGGAAAAACAAAGTCTCATGCCTATTAAGAATCAATGGGCTGTCACAGTCTGACATATTTTAGTGATGGAGAAAGCTAACTCCACAGCTTAAACTCGGCACAAAGATGAATTGGTTGATTTCTTGAAGTTCTGGTGAACTTTTTTGGAAATGACCTTGCATGGGTATCTTGGCTCAATAATTATGCTTATTATGATGATGAGCCCTAAGCATCTATACATTCTTTAACCACTTTTAAAAACCTCAATAGATAGGGTAAAGTCATTTAATGATTTAATTAAGGGTGGGTTTTTTTCATTTCTAATGTATACTTGTTTGCTGAACATGTTACCTTTCTCCTTTGTATTCTGATTTCTTAATTGGAAAAAATGTTTATTTGAAATAAGGAAACAAGAGGCATCAACAGTTAGTTGTATTAGTTATTCAAGATTGTGAATAACTAATACTTTTAGGCTATAGGTTTAACTAATATCTTAAACTTATATAACTATAGGTTAAACCATATTTAACACTGCAGATATTGATATTGGCATTTTCCCCATGCATGACACAATCCCACTCATCATCAATCTCTTTCAAAAAATTAAGTGAGACCTACTTTCACCAAAAATTGTGCACCTGTTGGCACAAACTCGTAGTTTAACATGGAGCAGGTTTCTTGCTCTCTGCTTCCTTTCTGTAAAAGTAAGGGCTCACCTTTATCTTGTGTACTTAAAGTTTTGATAAAGCAGTAAATAATTAACCACTTTGTATAGATGCACATTTATCACTTGTTGATTGCAATTGCAATAGCAATTAAGTGAGAGGAAGAGAGAAAACAATGGCTGTCTTCTGTATTAATCACTTGATTAGCTTTCCTTGAATGATCTAATAGTAAAACATTGACCAAACCGATGCTAGCTTCTCTTTAGCACCTGAACTAGATCATGTATCTTTAGGAGACACTACAGTATGAACTTGAATGCATCAAAGTCCTATTTCAGAACACACATCACAAGCTAAAATTTCCTGTCACCTCAGATAATAATCTTTTCAAATGGAAGTAGTTCTGTTCAAACGCAAATCATTAAGCAAATACTAAAGATGCATGGGGAATTAATCTTGGGGACCACTGGATATGAAAATTCTGGATTCAAATTTCATGAGCCTTAAAGTTTGCAGTAGCAACATCTTTATTTTAAATTGTATGAAAAAAAAACTTAACAGTACATAAAACACGTTTATGCAATGAAGCAAAAAACAACAGACATTTTTAAGACTGTTCTCTGCACGTGCTATACTTTCTTCTTAAAAGTTCATAACTACATTATAAAAAGGGTTTAAAATGAGCAACAGGTCTTCATTTTAAGTGGCTGCAGTGTAAGGGAAGAAACCTCCAGACATTTCCCTTTCAGATCACAAAAGGAAGCATTAATCAAGAAAAGATGGGAACTTATGACACTCAGCCACAAATGTTCAACCCAAATGGCCAGGTTTCAGTGGATCACAGAGTACAGTGACTATTCATCAAATGACCTATCATAATACACATTAAAATGTCTGGTTTAATCAGGATGGTAGCCAAAACCAATATTTTTCAGAATACACGGTACAAAAGCAATTCCCCAAAAACATTACACTGTTAAGTATTAAAAAAAATCTCCAATTAAGTAAAAAGGAATTCTAAAAACTTGGTATTAACAAGAACTATGCTGCTTTCTTATCATGAAAAAATATTTAAGATACAGACTGGTTTCTCAGTGAAATAGATCTGCAGAGTTTCAAGCATGTCATGATAAATACAACATAGTCTTTAAAGCTTTCTGCATGTGGTTACCATAATTATAAGGTTGCACCCAAACGATAAATGAGAATAGAGGTAATACATACGTAGATGATCTCGACACTTGTTTATTACAAAGTTGGCCTTTGTTCTTGGTAATGACTGTGAAACAGGTCAATTTTAAAAAAACATTTTATCAAAATTACTATGGCATCTGTCAACTAGGATTGCTCCTGAAATTCAATATCATACCAGTTTCATCACCTAAATTTGGAGAGGGTTGAAAATACTGAAAGCTATCTAAAATGATTTCTCAAAATCATGGATTTAGATTATTTTTCAGTGAAACTAATTCTGACTGCAAATCAGGGAGATACACACAAATCAGGGAGACACACACACATACATTTTCTCAAGAATGCATTTTTAGATTTAATTGAGATGTTCTATCTAACCAATATCTATTTAAAGATAGATAGATAGATAATAGATAGATAATAGATAGATAAATGATAGATAAATGATAGACTGACAAACAGTCAGACTGTATTATTTTGTAACTTTATAATGCTCTTTTTTTAACTTACCAAAAATATCACATTCAAGTTGTTAGAATAGTAAAGAAACATAGCAAATTCAAAAAATAACGCCATAGAAATGGGTCTGCTCCTTTGAAGTTTAATTATTTTAATTTTTCAGGAAGCTTCCCCTACCTTTCAAAAATTAGATATTAAAGACCTTCATCCATAGAAATATGCATACTCCTCAAGTATAGAATTTATAGCAAGTTATTTTCCAAGTGATGGGACAGCCTTCATGGTAAAATAGCGCATTAGCATCTTCAAATGTGAACTTGGTCATTTTGCATTAAATACGTCTTGATGGCAGGTTTTTCAGAAGCCTTCTGCAGGCTTCCCTCAGGACAGCTTTTCTTAGAAAGATTGCCTAAGAGCCCACTCTCTATACTGCTGTTGCATTTCTCTCTTAGTTCCAGGTACTGCTCCCTTCCTCCATCAGCCCTCTTGCTTAAAAAGAGTAATAACTATTTGGCTAGAACAAAGAAGAAAGCAATCATAACAAAGAGCCTCTGAGGAGACATAGACCTTGGCAGCTACCCAAGGATGCCAAACCTTGATTTTGTACCACTTCATAGGCAAATAAGTCTCTGCACGTGAAACAGAAGTTAGAAGTTACATGATGGTTTATCTTGTCTCAAACATAAAGGGCCTGATTGAGATGATCCCAGTCTCGTAAACTACATGCGAATATAGGATTAAATGTCAGGCTATATGTTATTCATCAATCAATCAATCAATCCTAGCCAAACACTCAAGAAAAAAAGAAACAACACAACTTCCTTGGAAATAATGGGACAGGTGGTATCTTTGTTAGGCAGAGTTATTTAGATTTAAACTTGAAGAATTAAAACTGACACTTTTAATTAAGCATAGGAAACAGCTTACAAAGAAATCAGGTTTTCATTACTCTTATACTATGATCTGAACTAGCTGCCCAGTTGTCTCTAATTGAAATTTTTATTCTTCAAAAATATTCTGTGTAGAGTACGTTTGTATAAATGCTCTGTTGGATTGCAATGGTGTATAATCTGAGACTCTGAAGCCCCTTTAAAAGTGGTCATCAGACTGTAAAGTTGAATGTGTAAAAAAGAAAAATTAGGAAATATATGGGCAATACATTGATAAATAATAATGCATTAATTTAACTTCAAGGCAATTTAATGTAAATTAAATCACATTTACTTCATATTTCACATGTTTCATTTTTAAAAAATAAATAATTACCTTCCAATTTTATATATATATATATATATATATATATATATATATATATATATATATATATACTTTGTATTACAACACCCTGTTAAGCCCCAATTAAGGGAGAAAGCATACTGCTTTCTTTTCTGTCTTTCGGCTCATCACCAGAGACCATACTGACAGAAAGCTATTTGTTTCGTTGCCTTTTGTTTACATGTGTGTAAGGTTTTTTAAGCTGATAATTTTAAATAATAAATAAGGGAGACTAGTATAGATCTATTTCGAGCTAGTTAGCTCTCTTCAGCTAGCCATACCCTTAAGGGTATGGCTAGCTGAAGAGAGCTAACTAGCTCGAAATAGATCTATACTAGTCTCCCTTATTTATTATTTAAAATTATCAGCTTAAAAAACCTTACACATATATATATATATATATATATATATATATATATATACACATTTCATTTGGCAGCAGCAAATTTCTAACTTTGCTAGAACAAAGATATACTTTGGCCCCTTTTAAAAAAAAGGTTATTGCAAGCTGATTCACAAGTAGTTCTACTTCTGTCTATAAGGATTTAATCTGGTCCTACTCCAGATCTAATGTCAACATTGTGAGATCCATCCTTGAGAGATGTCATCACCAAGTCATGTACATTTAAAAAAAAATTGAGTGACAGTTGCAAGAAGTAAGCATTTCGGGTATAAAATTATCAGGGAGAAAAAAAACTTATAGAATTAGCTTACATCAGTGAACATAAGTGGTGTCTCAACTTTGTTTCTGTGAAATACAAATATTTTAACATGCATAATTTATGGATTTTGGATTGTAGAATTAATGAAGGAAAAGCTTGGCAAACACATGCAAAACCCAAATAATTTATAAGCTCATTGAAGAATTTCTGAATGAAGGAACAAGCTAACAAATTGTAATACATTGTAACAAATTGTAATGCAACATCAAATTCTCTTAGAAACCTATTTGAGATGGCTTGTTTCACTTAAATTACAAAATGCTGGTGATGGATGAAGCATTTCAGAAAAGAAAATAACATAGCTGTTCTCTAAAAAGGACTTAAACTGCTCCCAACATTGCACATGCTTATGAATTAGTCCCCAATTAAGATGCATAAGATATGTAAATGTTCACATTATTATTTGTGGGATTTGATTGTATTTTTATTTTTCACTTTATGGATGACATTATATAATGCATATAATGCCATATACAACTATTCCAGGAGTTTTAAATTTTGGGCAAAAAACAGACACAAATGGACAAATTACATTGCACTGTTATTTGATATATGATAAATTAAAAGATAAATTAAAATCCAACCCTGATTTCTAAAACACATTTCATAGGCTTAAACTGATTAACTATCATTAATGGCAGCACTTGCTTGCTATTCAGTTAACTACATGAAGTAGAAAGGACTAATGAAATTGGAAGAAGAGGATTTAATGCCTGACATAATGCCCAGCGATGCCATTAATACATTACAGACTTTTAGTTTATACAGTGAAAAAGTGTTTTCTCAGGGCCCATTGAAAATCCTGGAGCATTAAGCCAACTCTCTGCCTTTTAATTCAGAAATGTATACAAACTATGACAACTTATTCTGATCTAGACATCCTATCCTCCAAAATTAAATCTTACAGGACAACTGTGAGATTTTTAAAAACAGTGTTTTGCAGTTTTGCAATTTAATGAGACTTCTGTGAAAAAAAAAAAACACCTCATGGACCACATAAAATAAAACCAGTGATATTTGTGGACATTGTGTTCTGAATTGTAGTCTGATATTGGACAAAGGCAATCTAACCTAAACTGACTTACTATTCTGTTAACTTACTTAGTGAAGCAGGGAAGCTCTCTGGGATAGAAAGAAAACCTTCAGACATTGTGCTGTGCAGATCCCTGAATGGCAGCTGTTTGAAATAAGTATGAAATTGTTTCAGGAACATTGAAAAATTAGCAGATTAAGGATGGAAATAGAATCAGAAACAGAATAGAACACCTTAGAGGTCTTCTAATCCAGCAGCCTGCTCAAGCAGCAGATCCTATAACTAGGTACCAAAGTTATGGACAGAAGAGAGCAACACCTTCAAAAGGAAATACTGAAATAAAAAAAATAAATCACTATGTTGCTACCTTAGAGAAAAGCAAAACAATAACATACAAGTGGTAAATAAATCACTGTGGAAATAACTGTGAGGAAAAGATAAAATTTAGTGTATTTGTTTCCCCCTTAAGCATAATTTTACGCACCATTTTTGCTAATGAGGTGTAATTTTGTTTTTAATTCTTTTCATGGTATTGAAGAAAAATATTTAAAAAGGCTATAATGCTGATGAACAAAGAATGAAACATGGTTCTTAGACCTCACTATCAGTTGCTATCAGAAAATAGCATACATTTTTGCTTTTGTTTTGTTTAAAACAGACTACTTGTTATAAAATAGAGTACATGGGATACTTAACAGGAACAACAACCAAAAATGTTTAAATACAGAAATGTTAACACTTCTGTAATCCATAATAATTGTCAAGAATCAGCCAGAAAAAGGAAAAACATTTGACAGCATCTGGGCTTGCTGCCATGAAATGGGTCCACTATTCGGGGTTGTGCAATTTACAAACTTCTGTTCTTTCAACAACTATTCAGAAAACAGAATCGATAAGTAAATATATAAAGGGGGAAATACAGAGGAATATAAACAGGTTCCTTGGATCATCTAAAAGGTGCTGGCTGCTTAAAAAGGAAAATGATTCTCTAAGATTTGCCAAAGGGAAGAGAACATTAAACAAATTGCATAGCATGAAAGCTATGAATAAAATGTTCATGATATTTTTAATGAACAGAGAAAAGCTCTTTCAGATGCTACACTGATTGGAGATAAGTTCTTACATGCTCATTATATACCATTTGATTAAATCAATTTGGGATCTCCAGTCTATGAAAACTGATTTTTAAAGAGTCTGGGAAAATAAAAATAAAAAGGTGTGCTGAGATATTGGACAGTTTATGCTCTGTACTGTGTTAGCTTAATGAAAACCAAATAACAAGATTAACTGAAGGAAGTAAGGAATCATACTTATGTTCCGTGGCTGGAAAATCCTTGGCCACAGTTCTCTTGACAGTAGACTGTTTTAAGCTAAGGGCATTCCTGAAAATAAAGATGATAGCTTTGACAGCTTCCTTTTATTTTTCTTTAAAATTGAAATAATCTTTTTAAAAAATGTAAGGAGGAAAACGGCAGAGGGCTCTCTGGAAAACAAGGGCACATTGTTTCCCTTAGGCATTCAGTTGTGAAACAACACACTTTCCTTCATAATTCTCTCCCTCCCCATCCAAAACACTCTCTAACTTGCAACTATATAAACATACAATTGCAGACTTCATTACACTGCCTTATTCTTTGCACTTTCCTCTCACACTGCATTTGGTAAACCATGGTACTTGGAAGGTCTTTCAGTACAGCTAGAAGTACATGCAGGTAGTCCTCTACTTACAACTATTTGTTTAGTGAAAGTTTGAAGTTACAACAGCACTGAAAAAAGGTAACCTGTGACTGGTTTTTTTTTTTTTACATTTATCACTGTTGAAGCATCCCCATGATCATGTGATCAAAATTCAGCACCGGGTATGTGGTATGTATTTATAACAGGTGGCTTGTCCTGGGGTCACATGATCACCATTTGTAATCTTTCAAACAGGTTTCCAAAAAGCAAAGTCAATCGGGGGGAACCAGATTTGCTTAATAACTAAACCAGCATGCAATAAACTTCCCATGTCCTTATATTTATCAATGATGTACAGAAGTGCAAAAATTTGGAAAATGTGTTTTGGTTTTATTCTGGACATGGAGTGTGCAGGAAACCCACTCCATGGCCTGGATAAAACCACAACACACTTTCCAAATTTCCCTCACCATCACTTCTCATACCCTCTTAATATGCAAAGGAATTATGAATGGGCCAAAAGGAGGGGAAAGGCACGCACATTGTGATTTAATGATGACAATCTCAAAAGAAGAGAGGTGAAAGTGGATGAAGAAGTGTATGAGTGTACTGGAAGCAAGCAAAGTTTGCAAAAAGACAAAGGTACAGTAAGGTTCAGTAAATTATGTTGATATAAGCCAATTTTTTATATGTTTCAGGATTTTTTTTTAAATTTCATGCCTTTAAATGCCTTTCTTACTATAGTATTTGTTTTTTCTTTTACTGTGCTCTGCATACATTTGGCTTCAGAAAGGAAATAGTATAATAAGTATGTATAAAAGTGGCCTCCATTTTGAGACTCTAATTATGAACTGTCCCTAGATTTTCCTGCTAGGTGACAAAGAGCTATTTTTCTGTCGGGTTTTTAATTAATTCTTTGCTCAATGGTGCAAAAGATTCTGCACAAACAGTTGAGCTGAACATTTTTGGGCACAGACCTTCCCTCTTGTCCCTTCACTGCATCCCAGACATCATACTGGAAGCCAAATTAAAACATCCCAGACAAATTTTCCTCTGTAAATCACCATGAAATTAACATGGGGCTGATAAAAGGTCTGCTTGAGTCTGGAGTATGTTTGCAGGTGATCTGGCAGTCCTTCTGAATGGACTCCATGATCCATCATAGAGTCTTATCACAAGGAGATGCCAAAGTGACTGCTAACACTCTCACAGGTCTGAGAAGGCCTGTTAACAGTTATGTTCTAATTATGGCACAGGCAGCAATAAACTAGAGAAGATAGGGGGTGGACCAAAGAAAGAACAGGATGGACTTCCCAACAAACCTTTGGAGGCTCCCATTAAAGGCTCCCAGTCTGTAAGTTGTCCATTCATTATGGCGATGGTTATCTCTGTTATCTATGCCAAATAGTCATGATCCAATGCCAGCGCTCATTTCCAAGAAAAAGAACATTTTTAATGGATTGCATCCAAAAGCAAGTGGAAGGGGAAAGTGTATGCAGATCTATAAAATATTTTAAGACTGCCAGGAGAATCGTAATCTGATTCTTTTGGTCACATTATTGTATCAGAAAGGGAAGTTGCAAATGTAAGCTTTTGCAAGATGGATTAAGCTTTCACTGTTCTAGCTGCTGAGTAAAAACAGGATGCATGAGGCACATGGGCATCTTAGATGGCTGCACAAGGAATACAGCTGAAGCCGCTTTCACCTTGCACAAATGAAGATGGAAAGTTGCCAAATGCTTCCTGACCTACCAAGGTACATATGGAGTAGAAAAAGGAAAGCTGTAGTACCTTCGTCTGCAGTTTCCTGTACAGAGTCCCTTAAAATATGACATGCAAGAACATCTCCTCCACTCTAAATACATGAACACTTTACAACACCAAGGCTCACTGGTCCATCTCAACTCATTTCAAAGTATTTCATACAGATTTTAAATGATCACCAAATGCCTCATTTTGTGAAGTCTCTGGATGATTCAAAAAGAAAATAAAACCAACCACCAACAATTTTAAGTCTTCTTGATGGAGGCAGGCTGTATATTTTCCAAATACTCTTGATTCCGGTGGTCATACAGTTGAAGTTTAAGTCAATAATACCAGTAAGAACACCTGAACAGCTTTAGAGGAATGCATTACCTTTCCCACAGTTACAACTGTGGGGACTGAGAAATTGTTTCTTTATTAAACATATTAGCGTCTCAGTACTATTTACTTACTGATATCCTTGAAGGAACGGAATACAAAGATGAGGGTGTGAACACTATCTTCTGTATCACCCCTTCCAGGCAGCTGAGACATCACTTTATTTGCTTTATAGTAACTCATTGCCAAGTACATACATAAAAGTTAAGCAAGCTTCTTTTAAAAAAATGATAACGCTGAAAAGACAGTTTTGAAAAAAAAAATATCCCAATACAAAAACAACTTCAAACTCACAGCTTAAAAGGGGTGAGGCCAAGGTTATTGAAGAGGGTTCCAGCAGTATGTCCTCTGTGCTATTCCAGTAAAAGTTAAGAGGGTGAACAGAGTGCAGAACACAATGGCCTGAAGTGGAGACAGATCTCCAAGAAAGTAATGGGAGGAGTCTATATCTAAAGAACAACAATCTTCCCCTGGCACTGCCAGCAGTCTAAAGGAAGGAATGTCACCCACTGGTGACTGGTTTTTATGCAACTCCTCTCAATTCTTTTGAACACTGCTAACTCCCTGATAACTCCTTGAAAAATAAAGTGGAAGAATTGTTGTCTTGAATAGCAGTGTCTAAGTCCTACATTCACGAGGTCTATGATCTCTCTCCATTAGAAAGTTAGTAGAAAGTCTTTGCTTATCAAAACAGGTGAAAAAAAGATGCTGCCCAACCACTGATAGTCCTCAACTTAGAACAGTTCATTTAGTGACCATTCAAAGTTACAACAGCACAGAAAAAAAAGTGTCTTATGACCGGTGTTTCACACTTAGGGCCGTTGCAGCATCCCCATGATCAGGTAATCAAAATTCTGACCCTAGGCAATTGACTCATATTTGTGACAGTTGCAGTGTCATGGGACCTGGGTCATTGCAACCTTCTGACAAGCAAAATTAAAGGGGAAATCAGATTCATTTAACAACCATGTGACTAACTTAACAACTGCAGTGGTTTATACCAAGAAAGGTCATAAAATTAATTTAACAGGGCAAAATTTAAAGGGGCAAAATTAATTTAACAATTAGTAACAGAAATTTAGTAACAGAAATTTTGGGCTCAATTGTGGTCATAAATCAAAGACTACCCAGAGACCACATGGGGAGGACAGGTTATTAATCAGAACCCACTGTAAGATAATTCCCTTTACTTGTATACCTGTATTAGGTTCCTACGACCTAATCGAAATTCATTGCTAAACTTCAGCCTCCAAATATATAAAGGGTCTCAAGTATGTATTTCAGCAAGTCTGAAACCCACCCAAAGAATTATTACAAAAGAATAATTCTTCAGTTTGTCAAAGTAAAGTAACAAGGTAACCACTTCGGTCTACTGATTAAGGCATCAGACTAGAAAGTGGGAGAATGTGAGTTCTATTTCCACCTTAGCCAAGAAAGCCAGCTGAGTGACCTTGGGCCAATCACTTTCTCTCAGCCTAATTCACATCACAGTGTTGTTGCTGTGGGAGAAATAGGAGAAGTGTGTTGGATATGTTTGCTGCCTTGAATTATTAGTTTAAAAAAATAATAAAGGTGGAATATAAGTCAATAAACAAACAAATATTGGATGCATCAGAATAAGCTCTCCAAAGTTTTCTTCAAGAACATATTTATGGGGTTTAAGATTATCAGTCTACTGTTGTACATTTAGAATGTCTTTGGAACATTGTTCCAGCAGCCATAGGATTGGTCAAATTTCTTCCTTAAAAAAGGGTCCAATTTTGTGTTTGGAAATCCAATATTCGATTCTCCCTCCCACTTTGATGCCAGACTCTGCTGCTGATTTTTTTAGTGTTATAAATATCCTCTATAGTTCAACCAAAATAGCTCTTGTCTATCTCTCTTTATTGTTATGGTCTGCACCAAATCCTAACACTTTCTGGGCATTATGTTCCAACTGTGGCAAATTGATGATTAGTAGTAATAAAATGTAAATGATGGAACTGCCTGATTTGAGAAGCCAAGCTATCCATATAACATGGTTGTTCTGGGAACCACCAGGAATTGTATATATAAGTACTTCAGACTTGTCAAATAGTAAGAAAAAGAAGGAACCTCTCAATAGTCACATTAGGTTTCTATATTCCTCATGACAGATTTGTCTGCAGAAAGAATACTATTCAGGATCTACTAGCAACTTCAGTATTTAAAGCTTACTTTAGAAGTTTGGAAATCCCATTCATTCATTTTAGAGTTTTAAATATGATTAAGTTTTCCACCTTCATATTCTCTGAACTAATCTGAGCACTGTAGAGAAACCTATTTTTGCTTGGAGGAGCAAAAGTTCCATTTTGATTAGACTAAAACAAATGAAATCATTTCTTCTTAAACTTATCAGCTAAGAATATTACCAATATTTAAAGAATATGTCTATATTGTTTAATCTATTAAATAGTATATAAAATTCTTATGTCAAGTGCAGAAGATTTCCTTGAAAGTCTATAAAAGGATGTCTATGGAAATTTGCAGTCATCCAGGTCATGATTGTCACAGAGGTGGGTTTTTTTTTCCAAAAGCCATCTGGACTTTGAAAACATTTCTCTTCTTATCCAGTAAGCTTCTTCAGTTCTAAAATAGTCCAGTTAGAACTGAAGAAGCTTCTTAGATGAGAAGTGAAACATTTTCAAAGAAAAAAAAACAAGAAACAGTTGCCTTTGGGGGAAAAAGCACTTTTGGGTCTTTTAAAAGGATGCAAAGAATACTTGAATTTGAATCTGAATAAGCTTGGAGGTGTTTATGACATAAAATTACTTTTAAATATTTCAGTGTGTTTGTTAAAAAGCAAATATAAAATGAATCATAGCTGGTATTAATCTCCTTAAAGTTGCATTGTTGGAGAAGTTGTAATAAAATTGGTACTTGAGGTCACTTCTGGTGGCAAAGCCCATTTAGTTAGTTAGGTTTGTTGAAGAACTCATAGGTATCATTTGATATCTTTAATAAAAAATGCTAGTGTAACTTTATTGTCCATTTTCTACAAGACATAAAATAATCTTATCAGAAAAATTAATTGACCTTTTGTTATTAAGTACCATATTTAATATAGCAAAACACTGGAACAGTGTCCCACATCTTTCTTTAAAGTGTGGGAAATAGCAGGGGTTGAAAAATTACCACAGCAGCAAAAAATTTTAAAGAATCCATTCGTTAAAGTTGTTTATTTCACACTGGATCTTTTTTCTATTTATGGCATCCTTTCACCGTATTCCATCAACAAGCCAATTTCAAACAGATTACTTCTATGCAAATGTCTTTTTGGACAGAACACTGAATAGGGATATTAAACATTTTATATCTCCCCATACAAAGGTATATTTTTATATATGCTCCCGAATTATGTTTGTGTGTGGTTTTCCTTCTGTGATGGTTTCTGGTTTTCATTTCCTTTATGTTCTTATGATGATTAATATCTGTTGACCATAAATATGCTTAAGAGGAATTAATTCCAACTAGCATCTATATTCCTTGGAGGACAGCCAGTTTCATTTCCACTAGGATATTCTGGACAGAACTTGACTTAATCTGTAATTGTGAGCAATGGGAAAGATATATTTAAATTATTTTTTCTTTTAAAAGAAGCAGCTGTGAACATTATTCCTTCTTCATTTCTCTCTTGCTGGTCTACTGCCGGCAGCCTTTGAGCTTATCAGATTACCCAAATGACAGAGTACTCTGATATAGCAATTGGATTGCTGTTTTAGAATATTTATTTGATACTGCTCTGTTGGGATTAAACAAAGTCAACCTATTGGTGGAAGAGCTGCATATTTAAGTACTAGCCTCTGTGTAAACTTCTCCATATCCATTTATATTACATATTTGGATAGCCATTTTAAGCAAATGCCATTTTTGGAGGGGTTACTTAAATCAGGAAAAATGGTAGAAAATAGGGTTACACCCAGAAATTCCCCATCCTTCTTAAAACAGCTTCTTCTATTTAAAAAGGATAATCAGGCTGACGAAACATCTATTCATATGTAACATTTAGTTTGTCTTTTAGAATATAAGGAAAAAAAATCCTAATGACAGATTTCTCTTGTAAGTAGTTTTTCCTAAATGGGACTTCATACTATTCTCTCTTTGCCGAAGAGAGCATTCAAGCAAGAACCTCTGTCCGCCCCTCCAACTTCTGAATGGGACATTCTGTGCAACACTGTTATTTAGAACCTGTTGCTTTGGTTCTTCACATCAAGGTGAAAATGTGGGGAATAGAACCTGCCAGGAGCAAGTAGGACATTTTATGTATGTTGAACACAAATTATCACATTTGCCTGTTCTGCAATCTTTTAAATTTGCTACAAGCACACATGGGAATCAGGAAAAGGAATGTGTATGGCTTATAACAAATACATAGTATAGATCAGTCCTTCCATGCTTCTTACATGTTTCTCAGGTCCACTGAGAAACTTAAATCAACCCCTAAGTTTATTTTCCCTAGCTGGAAAATTTAAAAGAAAAGAGGGAGGATTTAAAATGAAACTGTGACTCTGTTGGCCATTGGTTCAGAAGTTCTCTGTGGTTTTACAAATCATGGCCATTTCTAATCATCTCCTTATTGCCCTTTCCCTCACCAGAGACAAATTAATTTGATAAAAAAATCCCAGTTTGTTTTAATTCAAATGCAGAAATGGGCTCTTTTTCTAACGTCATCCAACTTTAAGATGTGAATGCTGGAAAAGATAAGCCATATCAAAAGGTTATTCATTTCTGGAACTGCTAATAGGAAACGCTATTCAAAAACAGAACGATAATCAAGGATGTGTTAAAATAGAGCGTTAATGTGATCGTTAACTGAATTGAAATTAAATCATAATGTAGAAAGGCATCTTCTTATGGGCCACGGGAGAACATTTTTGAATTGTAAGAATATATAGTAGGTACTTCCGTAACTTTTATGGTGAACATGGATGGTCTTAAAACATCAATTTTTAGAAGGCCAAGATCCCTGTTATATTTTCTGCAGTCTCAAGGGAACAGATATTCGGGGAGGAGGAGGATTTCAAAATAATTGCCGCAATTCAAAATGTTTATTCATTTATTTATTCATTCATTTTGCTTCTTCCAAAATACATGAATCATAATGATTAAGGAAATTATCATGACGTCTTCAGAATGAATGGAGAATTATTGTGACCAGACCTCACATTTAAGATTGGTCATTAAGCAAAAGAAAGCTGAAGTAAGATCATAAGCACCATCTCACATAGTGACCACCTTGCTTAACAACTGAATTGCCTGTCCCAATTTTGGCTGCTAAATAAGAACAACCCATTCTTGCTTTGAAAATTTGTTGTTGAGTTTTTCATTTGTTCTTACACTTGCCATTTTTCTTTGCTGTTTTAAAAATAGTTAAATTTAGTTAACTTTAAATAGTTAATAGCTAATTATTTTTTTTAAAAAAAACTAAAATAGTTAGTTTCCAATAGTTCAGCTGAGTATTTTTAAATAGTATGTATACATGTTAAAAATATTACATAATTTAATTATTGATTTCTATATTATCTCAGTTCATTTCTTTCTGACTGTTCAATACATTTTTATCTGATATCAGTCAAATGCTATTGATTTTCCCATTTGCTTACTTAAATCCCATCCTCTCCATTTCAACTGATTGGACATCCAACTAGTCACTCAAAATAAAAATGGGTTCATCCAATTTAAGATTTCAATTCAAGATAAAATTATCAATGTAATTCTTCAGGAAAAGTCCTCATGGGAGGATTATAACCAGCCTTCACAATTAGGATTTTAGCAGTGGTTTTACCTAAGCATGAATCGCAGAATCTGATACTACTGAAAGAGCCTTTCAGTGTCCAGATCTTTGGATGTCCAGAGTGCTCAGCAGAATTGGAGAAGGAAACCAATGATTGCTTAACCTTTGAAGGAATGATGACAAGCATTGATTAGGAACTAATTTGACACGGAATGCTATGGTCTCTATATTATCATTATCAACTCCCTGAGAATTTTTCATCATCTGTGAATATTCACATAAAATCATGTGTCCTTAGAGAGCTGTTGCAAATATGTGTAACATATGCATAAAAGCAACAACTAGTATGCAGAGAGTCATTTGGTTTATTCTACTGAAGAAAGCGTATGGTCTGTAGGTACATATGTGCTTAAACAATAAAACTTCAGAAAGATCTACAGCTTATAATGAAATGATTTCTACGAGGTTAAAATCTGTCCAAGGAAGCTGCTCTTTAAAAAAAAATGCACCAGGGTGGAGCGCATAAATTGTCTTATGCCCAATAAAAGCTCAAAAGCCTTTCCAGTTTCATCTTTGGGGTTTAATCTTTTAAAAGCATGTTCTAATATTATTCATTTGATTTGGGTGAGATTACTCCTCTGAAAGGAATAGCCTGTGTGTGTGTATAGACACACTCGCACATGTGGAATTCCTTTTCAGTAATCCTCAAAGAGCCTTTTGATTTTTTACTTCTGATTCACCAAAAAAAAAAAAAAAAGTGTGAGTGAGCCACAGAGATGTATCCTGGGATTTGGATGGCTCCGAGGTCACCATGTACATTTGTAGAGAAAACATATGGTTCTCAGAAACCTTTCAGTCGTACACTTAAATGGATTTTGGAAGCGGGCTCTTACTCTCAAGTGGATAAAAATTGTATGAATTCAAGGTGAAAAGTGGGAAATCCATACTTTATAAGGTATCCTATCAATTATTTCACCATATAATATCAGGGAAAGTTTAAGTGTTATTAATGGCCCCATGATTTTATCATTAAAGGGTTTGCTTCCCTTTATTGGTTTCAAGAATTTAAAAATTCTATGGTAAACACTGTTGCCCTTCAATTATTATTAATTTTTCTGACTAGGCTAACAAATTGGAAGTCACTTTATTTCTTTGTTTTAAATAAGGGCTTATTTTGTTTGCAAAAATCTGTTTTTCTTAGACACGGTTTTTTAAAAAGTGTGGAGATTCAAGAGCTTTATTTTGAAATGTCACATTTTAATCATCTATATTACCATATTTTTAGCCAAAATAATAATATGAACTTCCATGAAATGTGTTTGTGTCAGCTGAACATTTTTTTCCATCCTGCTTAGTTTCAAAGCATGATCATATTAGGCTAACGGTTAAGGAACATGTGCAAAGCAGTTTTAATCCAATAACACCTATTTTCATGGATTATTTTTATTAGTTTACTATTTATTCATTCATTCATTTATGTGTAATTTTAAAAATTTTGGAAAATACAGGCTCATTATCTTTTCAACCCTTTTTCCATATACCTATCTGTTCTTCAGGACCTGCTAATTCTGAAATTGTTTGCTGTTTTCAGCTCTTTCTGAAAAAAAGAAACATTGTAAATTGTAAATAATTTGCAAGGGCAAAACTGATGGGGTGTGTGTGGTTTTTGTGTGTGTGTGTGTGTGTTTAGTGTGTGTGTGAAACCCTTCTAAGTATTACAAGTATTGCAATTAACATAATAGTAACTTTAGTGGCCATTTTTACAAAAAGACCTGAACAATATATTAATATGGGTTCTCATTATAACAATTTAATTGGAAATGCACAAGATTAAAGATATGTTTTGCCCATTTTGTCAGGCTGATATACAGACTTAATTCATGTAACCCTCTATGTTTTTCATGCATGCCTGCAATCACATATAGAAGGGTTAATTTGCTGAAAAGAGACCTATTGTATTGAACCAGGCATATATGTTAATGATGAGCATTATTGACTGCTTATTCTGGTTCTCGTGGAACTACCTCAGTAAAGTTCCTTTCATGAAGACCAAAAGGTAAAGCAAAAGTCAGCAATCAGCAGTCATATTCATGGGATCTAGGAAGTGCCTGCTATTTACCAAGTCACGGCTCACATTCATCTTTTTATTTTTATTTCCTAGAATTGTTCCTGGTTCTAGTTTAGGCCAGTCTGAGCTACATTTTTCTTTCCCTGTTAATTTAATTTGCAGACGCCACTGTACTTACCCAGCCTTATGTTAAAATAAAGCAATTCCTTTGTTGATCCAGTTTTTCCTGGATTCATATGTTTAGTTCGCTAAAGGATGAGTCCACGTTTCAGGTGAATAACTATTCACCCAGCAGCGGCAATTGTATAACCATGCCACTCTGGCAGATTGTCAAGTGCTCTTTGTCATTAGGATGTTGCTCAACCTGTTTCAATGGGGAAGAGCATTTGGGGGCATTAGTAGATTAAAATCAGAACAAGAATCCTAACAGAATGAATAGCGTTTTTCTGGGCAAAATTCCCAGCAGTTGTAATCGGTCTGTTTCACCAGAGATGGAGTTTGAGATCATCTGTTTATGTTCCAGCCAGATTAAGACACCTGGTGAGACCTCTGTGTAACTAAAAACTTGAAAACCAACAGTTTTACATAAAAAAATCCAGTCGATCTTGGCAGAGTGGAAGTGAACAAAACTAAGCTAAAACTAAAACTATCAGAATGAATGTCAATAGATAAATTCAATGCCTTGAATAGGCATATTTACAGGATGGTAAATACCTAGCTTGGAGAAGATAAAGTGGGAAAAGGTTGATGGAACTGTACTCTGTTACTAAATGAACATAAAATACTAGTATGATTGACTGCAAACAAAGGTGAATAAGGTTTTAGGCTATATTAAAAAGGCTGTCAGGGGAGAATAACGGATAAACCAAATATTGTAAACAAAGTTAGAAGATATTTAACTTAGTTCTATGAATGGAATAATATTCAAGTATCAGAAAACAGATAGAATAAGAGAGTAAACTCTTCTTTTCTTCTAGGTTATGGTCACCTAATACTTTCTGAAAGCATCTTAATAGGTTAAAGTATGAGAAACTAGTGAGCAGAGAAATAATACAGCATTCTATAGTGCATGAGTGACTTCTGGGGGACAAAAGCGGGAAGAAATTGTCCTCACCCACTTTCTAAAATATGATGGAACCAATTTCTGGAGCAACAATTGTGGTTGTCTTAATTTATATTTGTTTTTATCTTTGCATTTCTACATTTTTTTTTTAAATTGGGAGAACTGTAGGAAGTTGCATTAAAGAATATGGGTAGAAAATTTACTCTAATTAAAGTACCCTTATTTCTTTGATACATTTACATTTTTAGTGTAGAAGATAATTTTCATCATTTATTGTTGTAAGCTCCTTTTACATTCTCTTCTTCATTTTATTTTTTGCTTACCTGCTTTTCAGTTATCCTCACTAATCATATCTGATTATCTTCCTTCATCATTCTAAAATAACATTTAGTATAACTTCAGTTGATCTTTACTCATCTTCCAAACTGTGGAAACTTAATTCTATCACATCTGACAATTATTTGTCATCCTAAATTCCTCACACTGACTTTTTAGTGAAGTCACTAGGACTATTCCAGATATTTTCTGAAGAAAGTTGTTTGAAGATTGCAATTTTGGGCCATATTCTTGAGAAAGTCAAATGTATTTAAATTTCATCTGAATACATAGCTTCTCATCATAAATCTGAAGCATATTTACATGGGAGTAAGTCTCCTTAATGTCACTGGAATTCATTTTATAGTTAGAACTGCTGTTCAGCTATAAATATATATTTGCATAACTGTATCTCAACCACTCCTTTGTTACCAATTATTTTTCCTCAGGATCCTCATTCAGCTGCAACTCTGATTAATAAAAAATACAAATCTCAATGTTTCTGTTAAATTACATTCTTTTACATTCAAGCCCAAATTCATTCCATCTAGAAACGAAGTAAAACAATGGAAAAAATCCACTATTTGATATTATAATAACATGCTTAATGTCAGTTATGATGATAAGGCCAGAGAGAAGGAAGCGCAAATCTGGTTTTTCCTGTTTCTCCCAGCTCTGAAACTGATCTTATATTTTCCCCAAGAGAAATCAATAATAATATTTTGAGTGAGATAGAAAAGTTCCAAAAAGAGGAAGCCCAAATCAATTATACTTGCTGTTTCTGTGGCACAGGAAATAGATCTGACTGATAGGTAACTAATCTTGGGTAACTAAGTTGCATTTCATGATAAGCTGTGTATGCCTGCACACATGGACATAGACATACATATCACACACAGACAACTTAATCACAAGAATATCCAAGAATATTGGTTTTATTATGAATCACAAAGATATCACTGCTATTTTCAGTAGTACAAAGCACTGAGATCATAAGAAGTCACCTTATATCATTAACTAATTGCTGTCTGTAGCCCAGCACTCAGTGATTCAATTCCAGAATCCCATCCTCATGCCTGAATCTAATAGAGGTCTAAGTCTTTCTCTTCCTTTTGAAATACACTTTTGTGTGTGTATATAGTACAGACAGACAGATTCTCACAATTGGAAGGGCCAAATATCAACTGCAAATTGCTTGCTTTGTTTCAGCAAAACAGTGAACAGTAAAAAGGAGACCATCAACTGTATGAAGACTATGCTTTTTAGAATGTTATTTATTCAAATCCCATATAAGCTCCCCTGCCAACTTTTTGTTGCATTAGACATTTATGTGGCAAAATAGCTATGATGTCTGACCCCTTGACCTCTTCCATGGGGAAGTTAAAATTCCAGTGAAATACCCCACTGTTCCATGCCATTCAAAGGAAACCATCTTTTCAAGAAATATGACAGAAAGTCTTGTAATAACATTTCCTGAGTACAATCTAGAGACCATTTGGGGAAAGGAGTATGAAGTCATAGAAGCAAGGTTATTACCTATGAAATGTGTAAAATATTAATAAGGGCAATATTTCTTTATCGGCAAAGAAACAAGAAACCCACAAAGGGCTCCATTATATTATTTGCCTGATTAAGGCTAGCTTACACTTCAGAAACCTAGAGCCCATTTTTCTGAATGACACATTTAAGAATATGAATAGCACAGGTAAGCAAAAGATCAGCTTTCACCAACAGCAAAAGTAAATAGAGACCTTATCTTCATCTTTTCCTGTTATATAGAGACAAACTAGAAATGGTTCTGTGCACTTTCGATTTTTTAATAAATAACTACCATTTTTGTTCCCTAGAAATGTTGCTAATTGCTGCCAATGTTGATTGTTTAAAATGAGCTAATCATTTAAATATATTGTTTTCATTTCTATCAGCTCCAGTGTTATTTTTTTCCCCTTTTGCTACTAAGTCATTGAGATATCAACACTAAACTTCCAGAACATGTCTTGTTTCTTCAGTTGAAAGCTCTGGAGTACTATTGACTGGACCATTAACCCAAGCCAATGTTTCATTTAGAACAAAAACACTTAAAAGACCCTGATGTTACCCAAACACCGAAAGACCTGCTCTACCTGCCAACTATTTCCCAAGCTGAATTCAGGATGTTAGTTTTAAACTTTAAAGCTGTAAAATGCTTTGGGCCTAACTATCTTAGGCTCATAACAAAAACGGTGGTCCCTCTCTTGTTGTTAACAAACTATACAAACTGTCCTTTTGAGGGTTGTGCCATTCCCAAAGACCCACCTGTGGATTTATTAACAAAACTATAAGTAACCAATTACTTGCTTTAACAGAACAACTAATAAAAAGAATTCCCCCCAAAATGGCTAAAGATTTAGTGATTTCTCCAATGAAATTATTATCACTGGCACAATTTATGTGACCTCCCATGGTCAAATTAAAAGAAAAAGGATAGCCCTGCCATAAAAGTATTGCCCTCCTAGTTTGAAGATCTGTTGGATGCTGAATTTTGTAAGAGTCTAAAAATCAACACTTTCTGAAGGTAAGTTTGTATGTTCCTTGTTCCATAGCTGTCAAAGCAACATCTCATCCATTTAGACTAGAGGTCTGCAATCTGTGGCTTTGGAGCCACATGCGGCTCTTTCTAGGCCCTCTGATGTGGCTCCCTGTTGTCTGATCCCACCACTGGCTGACCCTTCCCCTCTCCATCACTCCTTGCCTGGCCTAAAAAGGTAAGGGTGATGGTGGGGGATGGAGACTCACTCCATATTCCAGAACAGGAGGTGACTGGGTGGGAGTGAGTGACATCAAGTTGGCCATGCCCACCCAGTCACACCGGTTGTTAAATTATTGGCTCTCGGTGTTTACTTTTCTGCGGGAAATGGGTCCAAATGGCTCTGAGTGTTTAAGGTTGCAGACCCCCAATTTAGACACAATTATTCTCTTAGCATGGACGGGTGCGCCCTAACAAACACATAAACAAACACCTTCTTTCCTGTTGTTTCTCAGAATTATTAAAAGAGAAAGCAGAATTTTGATTAATGAAATTAAATAAAGTCAGCACAACTTTCGTTAGGAACATCAGTGCTTTGAATAACTCTATACAAATAAACACAGCAATGAATACTACTGATATCAATTTAAACCATTAGAGTTGTCTTGTGTAAGAATGTGCATATATTCCAATATGTATTTTAATTGCATTCTGGCTCTAGCACTATTTGATGCTCCATCAAAATGCATCACTTACTTCCTGAAAGGATGACTTCATTTTCAGTACATGTCCAACTTAAAATGATAAATTGTACCAACCACTGAGCAGGTTATCTTCTTTCAGACATTGCTAAGGTATAAGAATGAACTTTGATCCTTTTAAATGAGGTTTAATACTTATTAGTACTAACTTGGAGATAGTCTCCAACGTGTTAAAGTTAACAAATGTAATCATATAAAAGTTAAGTAGCAACTTATATACAGTATCAGGAGTGTTTAATGTACAAAGATTCTTTTCATAGTATTTGTTAATATCAGACACTCCGAGGAAAGCTTTAAAAATTTAAACTTAATAGATAATTATTCTTAAATTGTTAATTATAATTATTCTTAAGATTTATTTTTATATCAAATCATCTATTGCCTGCTATATGTTACAGCACTGAGATGCAAAGTTTAAAATTTCATTTATTTATGACAATATACTATAATATAATGTAAAACATCAATTTGTGAATTTTTTTTTTAAAAGAGGGATAGATAGATAGATAGATAGATAGATAGACAGACAGACAGACAGACAGACAGACAGACAATTATGGCTTTATAATCCCAGTTTTTTATACCTGGGATCAAGTTTAAGCAATATTCTGCCACCTTTTTTTGGCTCTCCATTGATGAATATCCTCCTTCTTCAACAAGTTTCAACAAAAACGTGTTGTACTGTTTTGCTTTGTTGCATTATTTCTGCTTTGTTTCCAAACTGGAATTGTAAGTTGGGAGCAGGTAAGTAAGTAATAACACTAGAGATTCTTAAAATGAATCTCTCATATTCAGGAAACAATGGGCAACTCCAGAAACCTCTGTGACCTTCAAGAACCTCTAAAGCACCTCCCAGATCCTTAATGGAAACATGCCTGGCGTGTGGTTCTCATATGGTGTTTGTTCCATGTCTGCCAGTTCTTCTCTACGAGAGATTGATCCAACATTTCAGATCAATGGCAAGTTATTTCCTAGACTAATCACTTGTCAGTTCTGATCTCTTGCAACATGCAATGAAGAGGGCACATAATAAATGATAAATAAATGCACATTAACTCAGGAGCAAATTCTTCGCCATGTACAAGGAACATAGATGAGTTTGCCCTACTTGTCTGGCTGGATAGCTATGATGGAAATCTGATTTGCCCTGACTAATCATTTTTTTTAATCTCAGCACTCGGTTAATTTAGTGCCCTGCTTCACAGATCTTTATTTTGGGCTCTGTACCTTAGGCATATAAAATGCCAAGTCCACTGGCCGACTGAAGAGATGATTATTGTCAAAACTGAGTCCAAGCAGGTTAGGTAGGTAAAATAGATGATGGATGGTAGGTAGGTAGATGATAGGTGGATGGACAGATAGACCATCAAACGATTACCTGAACAGCTATCTCAGTGTTTTGTTCTAAACTCCAAAACAATTATATGATAATACCAGAACAATCAATTCTCGTTTAAGACATAATGCTGAACAGGTAATATACTATTTTTCATCTTGTTTAAAAAAAAACTTTCTTCAAATTACTATCTATTTGCAATCTCGTCATGAAAATCAGTCACATGAAATATGCAGATACATGATTTACTAATACCGCCATGTATTTACAAGTATTATACCTGAGTAACATCAAATTATTTAATTCACCTGCCTGGGCTTAGCAGCAAGATAGTTGCTTCCATACTTTCTTTCAATATGAAAATCATGATTTGGCTAATAATAAATACCCTGGCCATGAAATTGTGATATCATTTTCAGAATGTGCCTTTGTGGCTCAAGGCTAGACTTCAATAATACATGGAACTGAATGACAACTTGAAATATACAGCAAGTACACTGACTCTGTGGACTGTCTCATCATAGGGATGCCTTTCTAGAAGATTTCTATGCATTTGCGGATAGCTGCACACCTTCCAATGGCAAACCATGCATCAAGAAAGGTTTTATTTTAGTGAGGCTTACATACATACATACATACATACATACATACACATGCACGTGTGTGTATGTATGTATGTATGTATGTATGTATGTATGTATGTATGTATGTAAGACTCACTAAGATAAAACCTTTCTTGGTGCATGGTTTGCCATATAGACAAATGGTTATCCAACATCTTTTTAAAAACTTCCAGTGTTGAAGCATTCACAACTTCTGGAGGCAAGTTGTTCCACTGATTAATTGTTTTAACTGTCAGGAAATTTCTCTTTAGTTCTAGGTTGCTTCACTCCTTGATTAGTTTCCATCCATTACTTCTTGTCCTACCTTCAGGTGCTTTGGAGAATAGCTTCACTCCCTCTTCTTTGTGGCAGCCCCTGAGATATTGGAACACTGCTATCATTTCACCCCCTAGTCCTTTCATTAGACTAGACATACCCAGTTCCTGCAACTGTTCTTTATATGTTTTATCCTCCAGTCCCCTAATCATCTTTGTTGCTCTTCTCTGCATTCTTTCTAGAGTCTCAACATCTTTTTTACATCGTGGCGACCAAAACTGAATGCAGTATTCCAAGTATGGCCTAACCAAGGCATTATAAAGTGCACTGATAACTTTTGTTCTCTACTCACTCAAGTCATATTGTATCCAAAGCTAGTCTAATTATTTAGAACCATGATGTACAGTATAAAATTCCACCATGACCCTTCTCCCTTGCTGGTGCTAAACATTTGTTAACAACAAATAATAGAATATATTGTTTAAATTTATATTGATCCATTCAGTCAAGGAACTCCAGCTGGTGGAGTGCAGAAGAAGAGCCTTCTTCATCATGGCTCCTGCCCTTTGGAACTTCTTAATCCCCAGAGATAAGATCTGCTGCTCCCACCCTTCTGACTTTCCATAAGGGTCTGAAGACTTGGCTCTGCCAGCTGGTTTGTGGCCCCAATGGGGCAGTACCACCATAGAGATTGTTGATGGATTAAAAGAAACCCCCCCCCGCGCATCCTACTTCCTTTCTCCCTCCCCATCTTTTAACTGTAATTTTACCTTTGATTGTATTTGTGTTTTACTGTTTTTAGAAATATTTATGTTTTATAGCTTTTAGTGTTATAAGCCACCCAGAGTCACCTTGTGGCAAATAAATCTAACAAAATAAATAAATACATACATACAGTAGTGTGTCTACTGTCCACTGGTGGTATTCAAAAACTTTTACTACCGGTTCTGTGAGTGTGGCTTGGTGGGCATGGCCATGTGATTGTGCGGGCGTGGCTTTTCTTTTTTGCAGTCCCCACCCATTTTTGGGAGCTTCTTAGCCACAGAGGAGCTTCTGGGGGGGCGTTTTTGCTTCCCTAAGGGCTCAGGAAAGAAAAAAAACAGCATGGGAGGGGCATGCAGCACTCCTCCAAGCTCTGTTTTGGGAGCTTCCTAGCCTCAGAGAAGCCTCTGGAGGGGGGGTTAGGGTTAGGGTTAGGGTTAGGGTTTTTGCTCCGCTGAGGCTCCCTGAGGCTCAGGAAGAAAAAAAAAACAGAGCATGGGAGGGGCATGCAGCAGAATTGCCCCTTAAGCTCTTCTGAGGCTCAGGAAGGAAAAAAACAGAGCATGGGAGGGGCATGCAGCACTCCTCCAAGGTCCATTTTGGAAGCTTCCTAGCCTCAGAGAAGCCTCAGGGGAGGGCATTTTTGCTCCCCTGAAGCTCCCCCGAGGCTCAGGAAGAAAAAAAACAGAGTATGGGAGGGGCATGCAGCACTTCTCCAAGCTCCGTTTTGGGAGCTTTCTAGCCTCAGAGAAGGCTCTAGGGGGGCGTTTTTGCTCCCCTAAGGCTCCTCTGGGGCTCTGGAAGGCAAAAAATGGAGGGGGGCTGAGTTCCTCTCTACATTTTTTGCCTTCCCTGGCCTCAGCAAGGGAAGCTGATCTTTTCTACAGCTGATTGTCGGGAGGGAAAAAAAAGAAATACCTTAGATGAATGTTAGGCAGGCGGGCGGGGTGAGCGAGCATCAGGCAGGTGGGCGGGCGACCCAGTGGGGGGGGTGGCCAGCCAAAATTTACTACCAGTTCAACAACCCATGCCAAATTCTTGCTACCGGTTCACCCGATCCGTTGTGAACCGGCTGAATACCTCCACTGTTACTGTCCCTGTCTTACTGTCCCCATTTATCTGTATTTACTCCCTTTGTTCTTGTTTATGTTCATACTTATACTTGTTATCTTGTACACATTTGACAAACAAACACACACATAAACACACACACACAGACTTTCAAGGCAGTACATTGTAAATCGGACTGCTATTTATTGCTCACATGTAGAATTCCATATTGTCCACTGTCCATTGATGATCACAAGCTTATGCAAATACAGGGGGGGAAATTTCACAAGAGCCAAGGTGGTATAGTGGTTAGAATGCAATACTGCAGGCTACTTTTGCTGCCTGCAATTTGGCAGTTCAAATCTCAGCAGGCTGAAGGTTGACTCAGCCTTCCATCCTTCCAAGGTCAGTAAAAATGAGGAGCCAGATTGTTGGGGGCAATATGCTGACTCTGTATGCTGCTTAGAGAGGTCTGTAAAAGCACTGTGAAGTGGTATATGAGTCCAAGTGCTATTGCAATAAAATATTAGTTTAGAACTTCTCTATGAGACACTTCAAACATAAAGGATACAAGTATGCTATACAGAAGGCCATGCTAATTTTCAAAAATCTGGGAACTTAAGTCAGGGAAATTTTATTTTATTTTCTTTTGGGCCTTTGAATCAGGTTTTCTTTTACTTAATTTTTATTGAAGAGTAAAGACAATATAAGCTTAGAGAAAAACATTAAAAAATATAGTTGAATAAGAAATAAAAATAAAAAAGGATATTTAAAACAATAGATGTTTATTTATTTAAAACATTTATATAGCTGCCCATCTTAATCCACCCTGGGAGGCTTACAACAATTATAACATCAATCAATAAATCATAAACACAATATGACAAAATAATATCATTGCAATGTATTCATTCATGCCCCCTGGGATGCCACACAGGAGGTTCAGCTACATTCCTCCCATGCTTCCACCCATAATCCCAAAGCCTCAATAAAAAGCCAGGTCATAATGGCCTTCCAAAAGGCTAGAAGGGAGGGCCCTATTGAATTTCTAGTAGCAGGTAGGGTCAATCATGGATAAGACATGCTTCTGAGGTCCCACTAAATGATCTCGGGGAAAGGATCTACCTGATTGATCTAAATGAGATGGGAGAATATTGTTAGGGAAAGGTAGTCCCACAAATAACCAGAGCCTGTTCCGTTTAAGACTTGGAACTGGACCCTGAATTCATCTGGGAGAAAACGGGAAGCCAATGCAGTTTGTGAAACAAAAGTATAATAGGGATAACCTATTGGCACTGATTACTGTGCATGCCACTGTCTTCTGGACCAGTTGTAACTTCCAAGTGCTCTTCAAGGACAATCCCAGGTGAAGCACATTGTAATAATCCACCTAGGAGATACGAGTGATTGTGAGCATGTGTCCAGAAAAGGGTACAGTGGACATACAACACAAATCTGTGCAACCCCATTGAGAGAGAAATCACCAACAAATCACCAAATCCTGGAGAACCAAAACCTAAAGCCATTTTGTCTTGCCATGTTGAGCCAAAGTTGGCTCATCCCCCACTCAGACTCCAGCACTTAGATAATACTGTAGCATCACTTACCTGGCCTAGAGTAGCACACAGGTAGTCCTTGACTTATGAGCGCAACTGAGCCCACAAGTTTCCGGTGCTAAGCAAGATGGTTGTTAAGTTTTTGCCTCATTTTACAACCGTTATTGCCACCATTATTAAGTGAATCATGTGGCCTTTAAGTGAATCTGGCTTCCCTTCTTTACTTGCCGGAAGCAAGCTGGGAATTTATAAATAGTGATGACATGATCCTAGCTGGCACAATGCAAGTGTCATAAATACATGCCAGTTGGCAAGTGCCTGAATTTTGATCTTGTGACCATAGGGATGCTGCAATGGTTGTAAGTATGAGCGCTGGTCATAAATCACTTTTTTCAGCTCCTGTTATAATTACAAATAGTGACTAAACAAACATTGCAGTCTAGACCTTGACTTCTCCTCTCCCATCCTCACAACTGCAAAACAATGCTTCCCACTCGCAAACCCCAGAGTGAGTCCAGCAGGATACCATGATTAATGGTATTGAAAGCTACGAAAGATCCGGGACAGTCACACCACCTCCATTCTGGGGCCTCCAAAGGTCATTATCAGTCTCATAATATGTCCAGAATGGTTGGAGAAATTCCTTTCAACCTTTGAAAATATTTTCAGTCAAAAAATCAACAAAGATAAAGAAGCTGAAAGATTGTTCAGGGGAGAAGGAAGGAAATTTCTGCTACTAAATTTAAAGAGAAAATCATTTTTTAATTTTATTTTTACAAAGCACTGTAATTTAATTCCAAACATTTAATTTAAATGGGAGAGGTTCAGATGTTGCATCTTAGGCTTCCCCAGACAGGGGCACACAATCGTAGTACCCCATAAAATAACATGTTCTTTTCATTGCTGTTTGAGGATTAAAAGAGCTATAATCTAATACATCTAAAATTAATCAGGTTGGGGAAGTTAGTAATAACACATTCTAATTCTTGAGTATTTTAAGATAATGTCAAAGCTCAGTGCATGGTTTCTGTGTTAGAAATGCCTGCATTCAACCATTACCTTTCCTTTTGTTTTCAGGAATCTATTTCATTGTCTTAATTAATCCAATCAAAAATCTAATCTAAGAAAATTTAGGAAGGTGCTACACTCATGTATGCTCACTAAGAAAACGTCTTACGTTGCTCAACTTTCATATTCCTGTTTTCTGTCAGAATTCACTAATTCAACAGCTTTGAATTTCAACAGCTTTTTATTTTATGTAAAATAAAGTATTCCTTATTCTGATTCTGATTTTTAATTTTGCTGATTCTGATTTTTAATTCTGTTAAGAACAATACAGGAATTTTTCTACATATTTAACCAGATAAAACTCTTAATAGCATCTATTTGCTATTGATTCTTCTTTAACAACAAAATGCATCACAAACAAGAAATGAATGAAGCTGTCAGAGAGAAGGTTCTATGGGGGTTTTACTGTCAACGCTTGCCATAAATTACTATGACATCATATGAGTCTTATCTACGGGTTGCTGTTACTGATCGATGGGATCACTCCAGTAGTGTAAATAGCTTCTAATGTCCCATCTTCCACCTTCAAATAGGTTCTGATTATTTATGATAGCTGTTAGGTTACAAGTCTGAGCTGTGGCCTGGATTTATTTTCTAGTTATGGCTGATGTGGATTTCAAGTTAGATAGGATTATTTTTTAGTTAAGATGATGAACTGGGATAAAACTGTCACGAAGCCTAGAAAACCCGTGTCTCATATGCTCTCTGTAACAATTTGACTGTGAAATCCAAAAGCACCTTGAAGGCTTTTTTTTCCCCTCATTAAATCACACGGCACATTATTATTTAAAAAAGAAGAAAAAAGAAGACATCCAGCCAAAGATTGTAACCAGTTGATATCAATCAAGCATGATAGGCCCACCAGAATCTATTTGCAGTACACATACAGAAATGGAATGAGAAGCACATTGTTCCGTTTTGCTATTAAACCCTGAACTACAACCCCACTATCCCTTGATAAAATTGGCAGGAGCCTTTCAAATGCCCTCATTTTTCCCCCCAAAAAATGATAATTGAAATGCAAATTAAAAAAAAAAATCCATTCCATCTAAAACAACAGAAAGGATATATCCACTTTGGATCAGCAGAAATTTGTACAAGAAGTCGCCTGATTACTCTTTGGAATGGTAGGTCACGAGCTCATAGCAGGGACTTTATGGCATTTTTAAAAAAGTCCACAGCATTCTCCGCCACACATAAACACGCACATACACAAACTGTTCTTTTTTGAAAGAGAGCTTTAGCCATTATGTCTACATAATAAAAACGGATCTGGAAGCAGATGTTGCTACTGATTTTAACTTACCATTCTGCTGGAAAACAGAATAGTGGAGACAGACCCACTTTAACAAATTCATTATTTATATTTCCACAGTCACTCAAAGTTCTTCCCTTATCTTCTATATAGGAAGTGCACTCAGTCAGGAGATATTCGAAAAAGAACAGTCATCTCACCACTGCCAGCATCAACAAGAATTATATATGGTTAGCATTCTGTGGCTGATTTGTCTAAAAGGAACACCCTTAATGGCTGAGAAACTTGGGTGGGGGGAAATATATCCAACCCAAACGACATAGTGATGGACACGCAGATGTTTGCATCACTCTATTCCCATTCTAGTTATTCGGTTTTAAAGACATATTTCACTACATCAACCTGTTGTTTTTTTTCACTCCTTCATAGAACACTACCATCACAATAAACACATTTTAAAAAATCATGCTCAAAATGGCTTGCCTAATGAAGTGGTTTTCCTGAAGTCAACATTAACCTTAATTTTATCATATACAAGCAATCCAAACCTCAAATCCTGGCCTCTTACCTAATACAGGTAGTCCTTGAGTTACAACAGTTCATTTAGTGACCGTTCAAAGTTAGAATGACAAAAGTGACTTACGACCGCTTTTCACACTTACAACTGTTGCAGCATCCCCATGGTCACATGATCAAAATTCAGTTGCTTAGCAACTGGTTCATATTTATGGTGGTTGCAGTGTCCTGGGGTCATGTGATCAGTTTGTGACCTTCTGATAAGCAAAGTCGATGGGGAAGCTAGATTCACTTAAAAACCACGTTACTAACGTAACAAGGCAATGATTCGCTTAACAACAGTGGCAAGAAAAGTTGTAAAATGAGGCAAAACTCACTTAACAAATGTTTCACTTGGCAACATAAATTTTGAGCTCCTCCATTGTGGTCGTAACTCGGGAATTACCTGTTCCATGCTAAGTGAGGTCATAGTTCAGGAGCCTCCAACGCCCGGTCCAATGCAAACAAGCAAAACCCCATCCACGGGATGTAAGCAGCATACGAAACCATGACCTCTCTGGTCGGTGGAAAAGCCTCTCTCCATAGAACTGGTTCCTGGTACCCAAAAGATTGAGGGCTGCTGCCATAGTTCACTGAGCATAGTATGCTAATCATAAACCATGACTGAGGAACCACAGTGTCTGGATAATATATTAGCTACAAATCATGGTTTATAAATCAGTGTCTGGATTCCTACAATATAGGCTGCTGGATAACATGATCTCTGAATCCAGTTATTATTTCTTTCAGCTGCAATTTGTGCCTGTGGTAATGTACATATTGTATGTTGAGTGGCCTTGCAACACCAGAGAACTGAATATCAATGAAAGTAATCAGTGAGCTCCAAGATAGAAGCAAAGAATGTTACCTCCACTTGAACATATCCTAAGAAATGTGAATATTTTTTTCTGAAGGAATGAAAACTATAAATAATGAACAATATGCAAGCCCAGGCACAGCAATGAGAAAGTTTATACTTCCTCTCCTCATCCTTCTAGGCAGGATAGTCTGCAGAATATGGTCTAAAAATGAAGATGATAGCTACAATGGCATCAATTAATGTTCTGCCTAGTTTTTATCTGCATACATTTGGTTGTGCTGCTTCTAAATGATGTGCAAAATGAAGAAATGCATATTTCTCTTTTGATTACACACATAAGTCCGTCAAGGGCCTTGGAGTACTCATCACTAATGATCTAAGTGCTAGAGCCCACTGTAACTTCATAGCCAAAAAGGCATTAAGAGTTGTTAATCCTGCATAGCTTTTTCTCTGGTAATATCACACTACTAACTAGAGCATACAAAACATTTGCTAGACCAATACTTGAATACAGCTCATCAGTCTGGAACCCGCATTACACATCTGATATTAACACAGTTGAGAAAATCCAGAAATATTTCACAAGAAGAGTTCTCCACTCCTCTACTCGTTATAGAATACCTTATGCCACCAGACTTGAAATTCTAGACCTAGAAAATCTAGAACTATGCTGCCTTCAGTCTGATCTAAGTATAGTACATAAAATGTCCTACCTGTCAATGAATACTTCAGCTTCAACCATAACAATACAAGAGCACACAATAGATACAAACTCAAGGTAAACTGCACCAAACTTGATTGCAGAAAATGCGACTTCAGCAACAGAGTGGTCAATGTCTGGAATACTCTACTGACTCTGTGGTTTCTTCCCCAAACCCCAAAAACTTTAACCTTAGACTGTCTACTACTGACCACATCCCTTTCCTAAGAGGCCTGTAAGGGGTGTGCATAAGTGCACCAACGTGCCTACCGTCCCTGTCCTATTGGTTTTTAAATTTTCTTATATGTATCTATTTCATGTATTCATAACTATGTTTATACTTATACCTATTATCTTGTAAGCAATTGACAAATCAAATAAATAAAAATAAATAAATAAGAATCTGCTTTTACTTTTTGAGACTGGAGCAATGGCAAAGGGATCAAAAAAAGTCAAACAGTGGCCATGGCTACATAACTATAGCCCCAGTTATTTTTTGTGTGGTGTGAACTGTGCCACCCCCCCCCCCAAAAAAAGGAGCAAGGCTGCAATCCCATCCCATCCAACATTGATTTTTTACACATAAGTACAGAGCATAGGAAATGGCCTTGAAGGCAGGAGGAAGAACCATTACCAAGGCAATGGTCTGATAAGTGGGGATTAAACCTGAGTCAAGACAAGAAGTTAAGAAAGTATCTCATGAGCCTCTTCCTAGTTCACATGGGGATAAAGTGAGGGGGGAGAAAGCACTTTCAGATTTGCAAGATTCTGTTACCGTAGCTGTTACAATAAATTGAATCCTGGCCTATACACCATTGAATCCTTAGTCTAGTTTACCTTGTAGGATTGAATAATACCTCTGCACCACAGATACCATCCTCCACATGAGAATTTTATTCCTCCTTGTCCCTTTTGGCAACATTCATAAATATAGCAAGAGAAGGTATAACTAATGAAACTACTTTGATACTTTTATACAATGCTATAATTTATTTATTTCATTCATTTATTTATTTAAACTACCAAGTAGCCAAAGGTTTCTGGATGGTTTATAATAAAAGACATCTTAGGAATACAATGTGAATAAAAACACATACAATGAAAATGCAAAATAAAAACACCATATAAACTAGGAAGCTACAAGGTGTTCACTGAAAATCTAAACAGTCTAAATTAAAATACAATTGAAAGTCAACTAAAAACCTTGGGAAAACAGATCTTCTTCTGAAATGAAGCTAATCTAGCCCCAATTGAGCGAAGTAAAGAAAAAAGAAATTCATAAAATGAAGAGCTATCACAGAAAAATCTCCGTCTCTAAGAGTGGCACATTTCCTTTCCTTTAGTGAGGGGCTCTTTCAAGTAGCCTGGTCCTTTGCCATTTGCATCTTTAAAGGTCAAAATCAGCCCTGTGAATAATGTCCAGGAATAGTGGCAGCCAGAATTGACATAATATGTTTCTATCAGTTAAATCCCAGGGATCAATCTAACAATTCTAATTTGAACTCACTGAAATGTCTGCATTGTTTTCAAAGGCAGACTCATGTCCAGTGCATTGCCACCCAAGACAAACAGCCCCAAACCATGACCCTGTTATTTAAAGATGGACATGGATCCCATCAGGATAGGTCAGGTACTTCTCAGCTCAAAAAGATGCACCAACACAATCAGTATCTCTAACTTGTCTAAATTAAAACACTCTTTTATTGATCTAAGAAAGAACTTCTAGCAGTGGTGGGATTCAATTTTTTTTACTACTGGTTCTGTGGGAGTGACTTATTTGGTGGGTGTGGCTTAGAGTCACATGACTGTGTGGGTGTGGCTTGGTGTTCATGTGACTGGGTGGGTGTGGTCAACTCAATGTCACTCACATCAAGGGGTGCCTCACCTAGCCCCTCCCCTCACAGACATTCCTTGTCACACCCAGCCTCAACATATCTATAGTTCTGTAAAAATGTTGTTCACCTTTTGTTGACTTTATTATCTACGTACTATAGATGTACTTTCATGGACCACTGAAAGGAGGAAATGGCTCACATACTTTGCCCAAGTGGGTGATAGGCAACAGGCTTTTTTCTATTATTTCTTATTATATTATATTATTATATTATATTATATTCTTATTCTATTTTAGGGAGCTGCCAGAAAGAGGGGGGGCAATGTATTTTCCAAAGCACTAGAAGGCAAACAATGTATTTTCCAAAGCAGGATGGAAACTGAACAGAGAGAGAAGCAACCTAAAAGTAAGGAGAAACTTCCTGACAGTGAGAACAATTAACCAGCGGAATTGCTTGCCACCAGATGTTCTGAATGCTCTAACACTAGAAATTTTTAACAAAAGACTGGACAGCCATTTCTCTGAAATGGTATAGAGTCCCCCCCCCCCAAAGTCCCTTCTAAGTGCTATTCTGTTATTCTGACACCTTTCCCAGGACCTCTATTCAGAATTTGGCACCCTCTGTTTTCCTGCCTGAACAGGAGGTTGGACTAGAAGACCTCCTAGTCCCTTTCAACTCTGTTAAATGCACCTGTATTTATGCTCTGGACTATTGACATGTAAACCCTGAAAAATACCTGGGCAAAAGAAAGGCAATAAAATCACTCTAAATGTAGGGATAGTGTAAAATATTAATATATGGTAAATAATGGAACAATTAAAAATAATAGCACTGTTTTCTCTCTTCCCCTCTTCCTTCTTTTTTTTTCTTTCTCTCTCTCTCTTTCTTTCTCCCCTTTCCTGTTTCTTTCTCTCTTTCTCTCCCTTCCTCTTTCATTCTTGCTCTTTCTTTCTCTTTCTTTCTCTCTCTCTCTTTTTTTCTTTCTCTCTTTCTTTCTCTCCCTTCCTCTTCCTTTCTTGCTCATTCCTTCTTGCCCTTCCTCCCTTTCTTCCTCCCTTTCCTTCCTTGACTCTCTCACACACCCACACACATCTTTTCTGGGAAGAACTTATTGGGCAAACTCCAGAGCAGCAAGCAGCAGGACAATGAAGAAAGCAGCAGCCCCGAAACATCCATTGCCCTCCCTTTTGAAGCACATGGGCGGCGGCGGTAGTGGTGGTGGATGCCCCGAAAGGCAGGGAGAACTTTCTCTGCTGTGTTGGGGTTGGGACTGAGGGGGCAGCAGTGGAGGCGGGGGCAGGTGGGGGTGTCCCGAAAGGCAGGAAGAGCTTTCTCTGCTGCACTGGGGCTGGGGCTGAGGGGACAGCAGAGGCAGCAGTGGGTGCGCCCCGAAAGGCAGGGAGAAAGTGAACGGAAAGCCTTTCTGTTCACTTTCTCTGCTGCGCTGGGGCTGAGGATGAGAGGGGTGGCAGTGGTGGGTGGGGGTGCCCCAAAAGGGAGGCCAGGAACACTTGGGGCTGCTTCCCATAGCCACGCTGCAGCCGCTGCTGTCCCCCCTGCCCTCTGGAAGTCATCAAAAAAGATGACTCACCTTGGCCTCCTCCCACCCAGAAAGTCCCAGGCATTGGGGGGAGGCCCAGAAAGGCCCTGGACAGTGGGGGGAGGCTTGGAAAGGCCTCAGGGGGGTGGGCGAGGACCTAGTGTGATGCAGATTTACCTCTGAGCAGGGCAGGCAGATCAGTCTGCTCAGTTGGAGTACAGGCACCATGTGGGGAAGTCAGGTTAGGCAAGCCACGAGGGCCCAGCGTGCCACATAGGAAGGGAGGAGTGACTGGGTGGGGCAAGCAGCAGGTGGGTGAGCTGCGCAAGTGAGCAAGCATCAGGCGGGTGGGGCAACTGAGCGACCTGGGACTGACAACTGGTTCGGGGGCATGGCCAGCCAGAAGTTGCTACCAGTTCTGCGACCTACGCCAGAACCACTGCGAACCGGCTGAATACCACCTCTGACTTCTAGGCCTCAGAATGTTATAAAAGAGAGAACTGTAAGCATTGGTGGGATTCAGCCAGTTCGCACCACTTTGGGAGAACTGGTTGTTAACTTCCTGAGCAGTTTGGTGAACTGGTTGTTGGAACTGGCAGAGAACTGGTTGTTAAATTATTTGAATCCCACCACTGACTGTAAGTGTGTGTGTGTGTGTGTGTGTGTGACAATCACAATCTTTCCGTTTTAAAAACCTGCCCTCACTGTAGCCAAAATATAGCCTTATGAGAACAGTCTGGGATGTGAGGCTCGCCAAAATATTGTATTTTAACTACATATAATTCTTCTGTGCTAACTTCCAGAAAAGTAATAAGCAATTTAACAAACATTTGTCTTTGATAGATTTCTAAATTTCATACTGTTCATCTTCAGGAAGCACTTTTAACAGTCACATAGAGCTTACACTTATTAAAGTTGTTAAAGTTTAAAAAAATAGTTATTGTCCAGGTCAACAGGTATAGAGGATAAAAAGCAAACAAGGAAATTTTATTCATATTTTTTTTTTAAAAAAGATATATATTCTAACTCCGGCAGTACTTAAGTGACAATTAAGTAACAATTTTTCAATTAGAGAAATTGTTTACTCACCAAACCACCATTTAACATTTATTTTATTTATTTTATGATCCACTATTAGCTTTTTTTTTTTCATGAGTAAGTATATCTTTACTTAACTTTGAAACCCGGTGCTGAGAATTTAGGAATCACAGCAAGGAACAATGGCAGTTCTGTCACTTCTTGGCCCTGATAGCCACACAGGAAGTGGGGATGAATCCAGCTACCCAATGCTTGGGGTAAGGGGGCGGGGGGATGATTTATTGCCAAATGTCCACAGTGGCAATGGCCCCCCTTCCTGCTGTCACTCAGGCCTTGCAAAGTTTCTGTGTGCCCGAAAGAAGAGGTTCCCCCCTGGTTTGAAGAAGTTACAATGCTTGTCATAAAGTGTCTTTTAGAAGAGGGGAACGGGTATGAAAACGCCCGAAGAAAGGAAACAATCAGAAGAGACCAGAAGATGGATGTTCTGTAACCTTTTCTCAGAGACCTGTTTCTTCTATTTTTTTTTTCTCCCTGTCTTTAGTAAGGGTTTGTTTTGGCTGATGACAATGCTTAATAGCCTGATAAATTGATTTTGTGAGTCCCCTTTCTTGTCCCTTGAGAAGACACTAACTCTCTGGGACTTCAGAGAGTTCTCAGAAGCAGAAGACAACAATTAGTTTGTTGAAGATGTTAGAAAGGGGGCTTCAAAGTTTTGGGCCAGGAAAAAAAATCCTTTCTGATAGATCAAGACTGACAATGTTGGCAGCTGCTGGAAGAGTGAATTCAAATCTAGCTAAAACTTGGAAAGTATTGGGAGAAATGCAGCATGTTAACGCTATGTGACTTTCTGTGCAAACTCATAGACCAAGAGACAGACATTGTACACAAGAACACAACCACACTAGCATGTACACAGTAGGATCTGCTCATTCGCCAAAGATTCTGTAAAAATCAATAGCATATGAAATAAATCGTTGCTGTTGTTTTCATTATCATGATCATCACAAAAATGTGCCTGGTCAAATCCTTCTACATAGCCTTCATAGACTTTTCACTTTTAAAATATTTATAACACAATAATACAAATAATGCCAAAATATTATCTCCCCTCCCCCCCAAAAAAGTTTCAAAGGTTGTAGGAGTATGCAATGAACAATATGCTAAGGCAAAATGTTGATTAATTCATTTATTTCTTTTTTTTTGTTCAATATTTTGCAACATATTCTGCAATTTCAAATGAAAGTCTCCTTAAAGTAAGTATACAGCTAGCATATATTAGCATCTTTATGTTTGATTAACACTGGTTATCCAAAACTCCAGGTTTTATTGAAGTTTCTTCCCCCTTAATTCAAATAGGAACCAGCCAAACCTGGTTCTTTTCCTAGAAGCAACCATATATGTTTGCTTCATAATACAAAACATAAATCACTGTAAAACACAACCCTTCATGTGTTTCATAAGAAACAGCCCCTACTAAGTAATTAGGTTGCATGGTAAGAATATATTAAATTGTAACCTTAATTTATAAATATGAAATTGTTGTCTCTGATTCATTCTTAAACTAGTCTATTAGTAGAATTATAAGTACATCAATGTAAATATGACTACCAGGAGAAAAAAAAAATCCCAAAAGTTAATTAACCCAGTTTGCTTTATTTAAAATTTGTGTTAGTTTCATAACAAGACTTCAGGGCAAATATATAAATATACATTGCAAAACTGGGTATACAAAAATAAAATAGCTATGAATTTTTATATATTATTAAAATATTCTATGCTTAGACATTTGTTTCAAAAATGTATTAATATCATTTATTATAGACTGAGTAAACATGGTCAGAATGTACATTAACTTCTACTAAATATTCAGAGAGACTTATTTGAATTTATGTGAGAATTGTGAAAACTCCATTGATCATGCTTATTAACAGTTTATCTTAGCACAATCTATTAGCCTTTCCATATGTCTAACTAACAGAAGATTCTACATGCAATCAATAATGCCTAATATGTCTATTTCCGTGATTAATTGCCATTTTCTAATTAGCTTTAGACAATAACTGACATGTAACTGATGGTACATTTACAAAATCAGGTTTTAATTGAAAGATGGTCTTTAAAAACAACACTGGTATTTAAATGAATTGAAATAGGAAAAGTTCCTTTCACCTTAGAGGAAGAAGAAAGAATTTTGTTAGTATATAAATTTGCAAAACTCCTAAATGCATGAAGATGTGAATACTATACATTATGCCAATAACTACCCAACTGAACTATTAACATCAATCTAAATAACAGTCACTAAAAAGCTTCCCTCCTGATTTTGCATACAAATATTAAATTACTATGTGGATTAATATAAAGAGACTGGACATTAGATAACTGTAACCCTAGATAGATAACCCTAGTCCAATTTAGTTTAAAAATTACTTTTAAAAATGTAACAGAAAACTTGAGGTTCTCTTTGTATTCATGCAACCCTTTCATTAGTTTGAGATACTTTTTTTTTCAATATCCTTTCAATTCATACTCAAAAAATTTTGGAGCCACCATTTATTTACTATGATTAAATACCCAGAACTTCATTATGTAATTAATCAAAGAGATACAATTATTCTTCCCTTCATTTACTGAGATTAAGTCAGTTCCATTGAGTTCCAGAAACTCTTCAGCACCATGGGAGACTTTGAAAATGCAAACTCTCTAAAATTTAGCAGCACCCCTGAGGGCCACAAATTGAGAAAGATTAATTCTGTGCTCCTGCATCCCTCATTACCAAGAGACCTCAAGTAGGTCAAATACAAGTTAATCTGTTAAATTCCACTTTAATGCATGGATGTTAAGGCAGCCAGCAGATTGGCAAATGTCTGTAGGTGGAACTGCAAAACTTAATAAATGCATTCCAGGTTGGCACAGAACAACATTCCAATTAATTTAAAAACCAGAAACTTAAAAATACCTTTAATTAGGCATATTTATATTTGTTCATATATAAGTAGGCATAAATTGTGTGGTGACAGAACAATCTGTAATCAATAATGCATCTTTTGTATGTAAATAATGACTGAAAAGATGATGATGATGTTGATAATCATGTGGATGTTTCATATTATGAAATAAAGCTTATTTGATTTGCAAAGATTCTAGCAATGTGGTAGAAATAAAATTGTAATATTTATTTTGTTACAAAGATTTGCATGTCCCTCATAGAAACATAATTTGTGTAGATTTGTCTATTCTTTTTTCTGTCTTAGAATAGAATTGAGATTCAGCTCCATTGGTAAGGTGGGTTTCAGAACTGGACCTATCTTTATCCTGGGTGGTGTTTTCAAGCTTAGCAACTTTAAGGCGTGTGGGCTTCAACTGTCAGAATTCCCCAGCCAGCATGGAACTATGGAAATGAAGTTCACATGTCTTAACACTACCAAGCTTGAGAAACACTGCAGTGAAGTTTTCCGTGGAATATTAATTTACAGTAGTCCCAGACAAATATTCTCAGACTAGAATGGTGATGGATCTGCTGGATCTAGAACCATTTGATTTTTCTGAGGGGCTCTCAACTTGGAAATAAAGAGAAACTTTCTGACAGTGAGAACAATCAACCAATGAAACAGCTTGTCCTCGGAAGTTATGGGAGTGCCATCACTTGAGACTTTCAAGAAGAGATTGGACTCCCATCTGTCAGAAATGGTGTAGGGTCTCCTGCTTGGGCAGGGGGTTGAACTAGATGACCTACAAGGTCCCTTCCAACTCTGATTATCTGTTATCTGTAAATTAATGTCTATGGAAAGTGTGAGTCATGCAGGTCATGATTGTTCCAAAGTGTTTTTTCCAAAAGGCAACTGGACTTTGAAAACATTTAACTTCTCAAAAGTTTTAGTTCTGAGTCCAGTTCTTCAGTCAGAATGGATGAGAAGTGAAACATCTTCAAAGAAAAAAATAGTCCAGTTGCCTTTTGAAAAAATACCTTTGGGTATTTAATATAGTGCTATATTAAATTAATATAGTGCTATAATAAATTAATATAGTGCTATAATAGTTGTTATCCCAGACACACTACTCTTAAAGAGACAAAGATCTCTCAAGCTGCAAACCATGGCCAATTGTCGCCATATCTTGTTCCAGTTGGTGAAATCCAACAGAAATCATCAGAAAAAGCTATATTCACCCCAATACCTCTTACAATTGCACTGTTGGGTAATTGTATATTTTTTATGGTGGTCAGTTTTCCAACTAAGTTGATGTTAAAAACTAGGATGATTTATTTGTTTATAAAATTTATGAACGTGGCTGGATCAGGCTAATATGTGGATGACTATATTCTAAATAAATGACCATAAATAAAAAACAAGACTTCCACATCATTATCAAAAAGTGCACTGATGTGTCTGTGTAGTCACAAGAACAGAGTTAAGCTCAAGAGAGTTTACCTTTACCTTTCTAATCCAAATACTTAATATCATTAAAAGAATATAGCATTAGCTTATGATTTAGCATCCATATCAGGTTCTGCTTTGCTCACTGTTCATATGCAAAGGAATCCTTTACATCATTATAAAGTCTCCTTCTTTCTTCCCACAAAGATTATACCATTATGTCTATTGAGGGTTACAAATGTCAAAGAAATCTACCCTAGCTTTCTGTTTATAAGAAAAGACAGCAGCAACAGAGTATGTTGCCATCCACTCTTTGATGGAAAACTTAGAAAGTAATAAACAGCACTTATTTCAGAATGTTGCATAAAAAAACAGTATGCACTTATGAAAATTTATATTTGTAAAAGATATATTAAAACCATATGTACTATATGGGCTGTATTAAGTAGTTATTAGGAACAGTTAATGTAGGGAAAAATTAAACTACAGATTATTCCATTAATTCTATGCTTAACATAACTCAAATGCTGAGAAAAGATGCCTCCAAAATCTGAACAAGAGCACTGTGCAGAGGTGGTATTCAGCAGGTTCTGACCAGTACTGGAGAACCAGTAGAGGAAATTTTGAGAAGTTTGGAGAACTGGCAAATACCACCTCTGACTGGCCTACCCCCATCTATTCTCTGCCTCCCGAGTCCCTGCTGGGTCTTCTTTTGTTGACCTGCACTGGAGAATGGAGCTGGAAAGCAGGTTAGTGGGGTGGGGAGAGAATGGGATTTTGCAGTAACCTTCCCCCAGGAGTGGGGAAGGAATGAAGATTTGGCAGTATCTTTCCCCTGCCATGCCCACCAAGCCACGCGCACAGAACCGGTAGAAAAAAAAATTGAATCCCACCACTGGCACTGTGGTTTTAGTTATTCATTTTAGCACTTGTATTGGTTTTGAAACATGCAAGTATTGATGGCAATGACGAGTCAGATATACCTCAAATCTAACTTTAGCATATGCACTGCACATTGTTAATGTGATACTAAACATGGATATCTGCAGGGGATTAATCTGAAGGGTATGGGATGCTGTGTGTGAACTGACATCATTAAACAAATGAAAATTATGAATCTGTCCTGTAACGCAGGTGCATCCTTTATAGTATATATGTTGGTGGGGATGCCCAATGGCTCAGCAATTAAAGACACAATTTGGCAGCTGGAAAGCTTGACATCCTGAGTTCAAAACCCAAGTGCTGCATGATGCAGTGAGCTCCCATTATTTGCGTCAGCTCCTGCCAACCTAGCAGTTTGAAAGTATGTGAATGCAAGTAGATAAATAGGTACCACTTTGGTGGAAGAAAGCAATGTTCTGTGTGCCTCAGTGTATAGTCATGCAGGCTACGTGAACATGGAAGGATCTTCAGACAATGCTAGTTTCCTCAATTAAGAAATAGAGATGGGCACCACCCCCCTAGAGTCAGACATGACTGGCCAGGGGAAACCTTTACTTTTACCTTTATGATGTCAGCATGCATGTAACATGATTTGGACATCATTATGGTTTTTATTGGACCCTTATGATTCCAAGGGCTTTCATAGGCATGTCACATTTATAGGGAATCTTTGTTGCTGAGCATGGTATTCTTTTCACACTATTTCTGAAATTTAGAGTATAAATTTCTTAGAAGCCAAATTCTATATTTGTGTTTATGCTAAACTACTAAATCTGGGGAGTGGGGTGCTGATTTTTTTATCTTAGATATAATAATTTCCAAGCAGTCTCCTTTGTTCCAGATTTATTTTATACAACAACATTGCACAAGGCCTTATCTTCCTCTTTTCTGTGTCAGAATCTACTACTGGTCCATTACATAGCACAAAAATGTGGGTGGTTATTGGCCATATGCTTCTTTTCATATCTTGCTCTGAAGTCAACAACTTGCATACTTTGACTGCAAGCATTTCATTTCCTGCAGTGCCGTCTTGATCATCCATTTCATCTGTGGATGACATTTCTATGGATGGTAGTAATTTTCACAAAAAGGAAAATATGATAAATGCTAAAAACTACTGCAGAGCCACATAATTGTGTGTCAAGGTGATTCCCTAGCATGAGTTTGCTTTTTCATATTTCTTACTTGCTCCTAATGCATCTTCAGTAGGCATGCAAACTGTCAGCCATTTTAGTTAACGATCTCAATTTTGTATGTCAACCTGAATTCAGCTGGTTCTTTCCAGAGCAGTAATATTATCAGTCTTGTCTTGAGGAGGGGGGGAGGGGGAAGTCTCATAAAATCATTCTTAAGCAACTGTAAAAGGGGACAGATTTCCACACCTGATGAAGAATAGAAATACCTCAAATTTATTTGTATAATTCTGTTTCATAAGTTTACAAAATATGCCATTAAAAATGCAAACAAGTTACTCTTTCCAATTTGTTCTTGTATGTGTGTACAGACGTGTCAGGAAATAAAATATTTATTTCAGCTTTCCCCAAAATTATTTCATCCAGACTGTCTATTGATTATTTTAGTGGTTTATTACTATAATATTGTACAACCACATAAATGTTCCAAAGGTGCTTTTACAAGAGGCAATTGGATTTTGTTTTTCTTCGAAGACATTTTGTTTCTCATCCAAGAAGCTTCTTCAGCTCTGACTGGATGGTGGGGAATTTATGTTCCTTACAAACAATTGGTTATTTGCATTCTTTTATAGAGTTGTTGAAGCCACTTGGAGGTTTATTTGTATCCTCAGGATCACCTGAATATGGAGCCTTCTTGGAACTGCTGAAGGGAAACATCTTCAAAGAAAAAAAGCCAGTTGCCTCTTGAAAAAGCACCTTTGGGACATGACCTGGATATCTGAGAATCTCCATAGATGTTTTATTTGTAAGAGAACAATTCACCATAAAAAAATTCAAATTAGTGAAAAGAAGGAAATATTCAAAAAAGGGTCAATGTCCTGGGTGCTGATCTTGAACAGACTTCTCCAACAATGCATTATCTGGTAGAAGTGAAGCTACTGCTTCTGGATTTCTCAGCCAATAGTAAATGTACCTAACCAGGATTTTTGAGAATTAGTCGCAAACTGTCTTTGGATGATGCCAAAGTAGGAATCTTTAATTTTAAGGGGCTTTTCTAGATGTTTTCTTTGGCTTATGTCATAAGACCATAACAAATTGTATTTTCCTCTATAAACAAGCACAACCACTATTCTTCTCAAATCGTTTTGATGCTTTCCCATCTATTTCTATCCTGATTATGGCCTTTTTAAAATGTTCAGAGCAGTGGAATGTTTAATGTGGGCTCATCCCATTTGAGAAGTTAATGCTGTGATTTCTTGCTAACCATCTCTGTGAAACTGTTTTTCCCCCGTTCTTCAGGACCAAAATATAATGATATTTTGCCAAGGCATTGTAACTTCATCCTTTTCCTGTGACTATTAACATGTTCTTGCCTCCTATCTTTACATCAACCCCTCTACACCTCCCCAGCTTCTGATATGCATTTGGTAACAATCAAGTTCTTATTTTAAGGAGCCTGAAGATAAGGTATCTGTGAGTTCCACACTTGGGGTAATTGATCACATTTGTTTCCTGTGCATAGGTTAGAGTCCTCTGCCTCATTCTCCTTGGAATGTTTCTCATTATCCTTTGCCTTGTTAGTCTGGTAGAAATGATCTACCGTAGTGAGTGAAAACAGGACGATACTATTACAAACCGCATCTAATCACCAATGGCAGCCTGTCTCTTTCCCTGGGAACTTTAGTACACTTAAATGTCTTTTTGTGAAGCCTCCTATGGTTTGATGCATGTGATTCAGAGGAGGGGGGAGAATAACTTTATTCTGAGATTGTATATGTGCAGGGATTCCAACTTTTCTTAATAGTCTTAGTTAAAGTGAACAACCTATCAATCTATCTAAATAAAAGTTTGCCTGAAGAGAGTTCCTTTGTTTGTCTTTAATTTCTCCTGTCTCTTCCATTCTGGAAGAGTAGTCCTTGGAGAAGTTGAGAATTTTGCATATATATATACAGAAGTAACAAATGGCATAATTTGCAAACTGTATTATGGAATAAAATTCCTGTATCACTCTGAAGAATGTACTTAGCATGGAAAGATGAATCCTTCTGCTATCCTTCAATCACAACTTGAGGGTAGGACAAAACTTTGTGGGAATAATTAATCTCTTTTAAATACTGATACTGAAAATGCATCCCAAACCTGTCTGGTTTTTTCAGCATCATGCTGTACAGGAAAATTGGCTCAGATTAGGAAACAATGCTATTTAAAAAGCAGTTTGAAAACATGTCTCATTTTGTTTACAATTATAAATGACAGCAATTTATGGCAAATGCTTTAGAAATGGAAAAAACATACACTGAGAAGTGTATTATAATGTCCAGTTTTTGAAAGTGTCTGGTTTATACCCGGATCTTTGCCATTGGAATTTAAATTCAGATTGTCTCAACTTCACAGACATGTCAATTTTAAGACATATGTGCCATTATCATCTTATTTGAAAACAGACTGCTTATTTTCCATGTATTTTTTTTATAAAAATGTATTTTAAAGTTTTCTAAAAGTGTGGGAAATATGTTGAATATGTTGATGCAGTTTGAATTAGCACAACTTTCATAGCGAAACTTTGCTTTAACAGATCTTCATTTAACAGACTTTAGATGTAATATAATGCAAATTTGTGGTCAGATTTACCCCCCTGAAATAATAGGCCAGTTGATCCTGAAGTCATTGCAGACAATTGCTGTTATTTATGTAATCTGAGTAATTTATGGAATGAAGTAGTTGGTGTTTACATGTTGTTTACATCAATTTATATCCCTTGTGCCAATTTTCACTGTTCACAAAATGGCTTTTTTATATTGTTTCCATTCCATTTACAACAATCGTGCAAAAGATTTCAATTGCTCTAAAAGACATAAAAACATAAATTATCTCCACAAATCATTTACATTTGGATTTAGCAGACATTTGGATTTAATGCTTAATTCTACAAAGAATCTACTAAATTGAGCTTTACTTCATGTACATATTTCAATCTCCCATTATCATCTAGATTTTAAGGGTCACAACTCTTGCCAGATTCTATTATTTCACCTAAATGTTGATAGCTAGGGCATGCAATGCTATATGTTGCCCTAGTTTTGATGTTTATATGAAGAATTTATCTGCATAATTAGTCCCAGTTGTATATAGCTTGGATAAATCTAAATAGATAAATGGAGAGCCTTATAGATCTCATAGATATTAAATGTGGGATATATTTTAACAATCCCTAAGAAATGGTCCCAACAAGGATTTGACCAACAATTTTCATGAAACGATAGTCAGATTCATCGTATCCCTTCCTGTCCCTTTCTGATCTTAAGAAGCCTCAATGACACAAACCCAAAAATGATTTCCATTTATTTCATTGCCTAATCCAAATAAACATTTAAACTAGGCAAAGAGCTGGCTTCAGAATATTCTTTGCTACTCTATGTCCTGGGTATTTAACTAAGGAGACTACAGAGATATACAACATCTCTTTGCACACACACAACATAGAATTGCACTGGTCAGGTTTTTCCATATAACGCCTTTTTTCATCTTAACGCTCAAACAATCACATCAAGCCACAATTTTACATCTATGGGTTGTAGAATAAATCATTTTTTGTTGGTTTAGCATCAGGCACTTAGTCATAAACCAGGGCTTACAAAGCATAATGCCTGGGTTCCTTTGCCACACTGTGACACAGCCAAACCAACTATTTCGTAACTTATTGGAACATGTGAATGCAGAGAGAAAATATACTGTAGTATAGCACAGTGTAGGTGAGATTTGACTCCTATCTCCAAATGGGAAAAAAGCCCTTGAAAAAGAGAGAAAGGGGTAGAGTTGACAGTCTCTAATTAAGTAAACCGAGAAGTTAGGATTTTAGTGGATTGTTTCCTGGATTCCACCTTAGCTAAAGTCTCTGAGAGGTTTGCAAGCCAGAGCCAAATCAAATCAAATAATTTCTCCCTCTCATAATCTGGGTGTGGTTTGGAGATTTGGGTCTTAAGAAAAAACTGTATCCATAGTTGTAGACTCTGATTCAGGCCCTGTTAGCTTTCATTCATTGTTTGAATACTTTTGTTAATTTGTATTAGGACATAAGTGTTTTGAAAACAGTAAGTGTGCTTCAGCCCCCTGCTGTATTAGCAACAACATGAGTGCAATTTTTATTCTTCGTACATTTTTATTTTTACTTATTAACTAAATGCTTGTGGACAAGTGTGTGTGTGTGTCCCCTCAAAAAAATTGGATTTTTATTTGTAGTTTGCTGGAAGTTGGGTTCTTTGATAGTGTGTTTGATGGGACTTCAGATTAAAAAAAAACAAAAAAACAATCTCTCAGACATTTGTATGACACCAATTCTATTGAAATTTTAAAAGGTGCACATTCTTTTGGCTATTTTCCCAGACTCAGGGCAAGATGAGTCTTGTAAAATGTTCATATTATTTCTTGTGGTAGGGCTTTTTTAATGTATATATATTATCTATATATCTATTATATACTCTAGCTGGAGGATTTTGCAATTTTGAAGTTCACATATGTTAAAGTTGCTGAGGTTAAAAAGTGCCCAGAATCAGTTGGAATCAGGCATTTATTAAGTCTATCTAGTAAGTAAACCAACAAATAAGTTAAGAAATATTGTTGTAGTATACTGAATTTTTTGCCTTATTTTTAAGGAATCAGCTATATCTCCCATGCAGTTTCCCCAATGTCATTTCTTTTCTTTCATTTCTTGTGTGACAAAGTAGAAATCAAAATAATCACTGATTGATAGCCTTTCCCAGATAAAAACTTCTGAAGAGTTACCACATTTTTCTTGGGCTTAATAAGGTCAGTAACATGAAAAGTTCCTCCATTTCCTCCCTTATCATTAGCTTGAATTGACTTTTTTTAAAACTTTCTCTTCCATTAGATTTTGCCTAATTAGGAAGCTAATTTCCTCCCCTCTGCTGGGAATCTTTTCATAGCAGAAAAATCCCACCCATTGAAGAGTAAAATAAAATTGCTATGATTTCCTGGTCAGTGTTCTTTATCTTAGTTGTTGTCATTATTCATCTCAGTGTCAACTTGTTCCACATTTGAAGAGATGGATTAGAATTAATCTTCCCCCAATCTGATGTCTTCCAAAAATGGCCTGTAATTTGGAAAAATGAAACAACCTTCCAAATATTTCAGGACTGAAACAGTGCTGGTTTTCTTTCAGTTTGAAGGAAACAAATACATTGTCAACAGAAAGTAGTCTATTGATTCTGGCCATTTATATCTACTTTAATTTAGTCAACAGTACAGGAGATTTTTTTTTCAGATCTGTCAGCAACATCTCTCAAAATCTCATATTGAAAGCATTTTAAGTTTCCCTTCCAATTAAGCCTACATTTTGTTGAGGTCATGGGCATGCCCATGTCTTTCTCTTTTTCCAAAACCGCTGTCTTCTAGGAATCCCCCCCCCACACACAACTTTCCAGTTTATTCAATAAATTGCAAGGTTGGGATTTCTTATCCAAATTCCAACCAAACCAAATTTACTTGTCTTCCAAGCCTACCCACGGTTAGCCCTATTCTTCCATCTGTTTCTTTTACTAGTTAAACATTGCTGTATATACTACATTTAATGTTACCTGGTTTATAAAATGTCTGCAACAAAACAACCAAGCTCAGAGAGTACCAAGTTCAACCCTGATCTATGAATATTCTCTTTTTATCAGTAGATTGCATACTTTTAAATTATTAAAGCACAGTTTTTAGCCATTAAGACTTCTTACTTTTGACCTTTCAGAGTACAAAATCAAGAAGCTGTCTGTGGGAACTATTCACTGTAGCATAGCAAGTGAATACACTTATATTAAACTGCATATACATTAAACTGCATATGTGTGTGTGTGTGTGTGTGTGTGCATGTGTGATTTGTGTTTTTATTATAGCGACATTTCACATGTCCTGCCACATACATAGGACAAACCAACAGAAGGATAAGTACCCGCCTTGAAGAACACAAGAATGCAATAAAAAAGCTGGAACACACTTCCTCACTAGTCCAACATATGAAGGCCACAGGTCACAGCATCAACATCAATGGCACCAAAACCCTAACTGCTATAGAAAACCCTGGCTACAGAATCATCAGAGAAGCCATAGAAAATGATAAAAGACCTAATAGTATGAACAAAAGAGATGACTCCACCAGACTATCAATCATCTGGAAGCCTGCACTCACCAACAAAAAAATCTCTATACCACAATCCAGGCAAAAACCTGGACACAAACAGATCTCCCCTAATACCTCTAGCCCAAACATGCCCCAGCCAGCTATCCAAATAAAACCTAACTTCCTAATAAATAATTATCGGCCATTTACAAGAAACCAAGCTGCACTAAGAAACCCCAATGCACAAAACACAATGTTGCCAATCAATCAAAAACACAGCAACTTGAAGACCAATGAAAGCAGACCTAGACTCCCAGCCAATCAAGATGAGGAAAAAAACATTCAAATACAACAGAAAGCCAGCACCAAATTCAAACAAAAATGACTGCCTAGCCTGGCACACAAAATTAAAAATTAAAAAGCCTGAAGATGGCAGATGAGATTCTGCTGAAACGTCGCTATAATAAAAACACAAATATTACGTGGGAAAATACCCGAAGAAACCTAAATATCACACATATAAATACCCGCAAAAACATAAGAAAACATATATATATATATATATATATATACTTTGTATACACATACACACACACATTTGAATTGCCTTTCTAGTCCATCTGCAGGCTCAGACACTGGTTTGCCATTAATTCTAGTTTGAAATTCTGCAAACAAGACACAGGAGTCAAATAATTACACTCCCCTGGAGTCTCACCCCTTAGTGTGTCCACCTGTAGCCAGACTGAGATTGCATCCCAGTGAAATGAATTAACACTTTAAGCTGATTAGAACAGCTTGGCACAACTCTATTTTATTGACACAATGAAGAGGGGACAGAAAAGCGTCTGAAATGAGAAAATCATTTCCATGCTGACTGAATTAAAAGGATAAAAGTTCTCTTTGCATTTCTAGTGTTCAGTTGTGGGGGGGGGAGAGGGGGAGGAGGAAGCCACTTAAGAGATCACAATAGATCTGAGCAGACAGATGAAATACAAAACTTTAGAATGAGTGTGACAAGCAACTAAACATATTTTAAATCATTTTGTCGCATAATTTCAGTCATTGTTTAGCTCCAGCCTTTTGGTAAAACAAATCAATAATAATGTATTATTTTTATTTGCTTAGATTACTTACATTACCTCTTTTTTAAAGAACATAGTATATTGTTCTATAATAGGCTTGGCAGCAAACCTAAATTGGACTTAAACAAATGCTTCTTGTGTTTCTTGGTTCACAGAAGTGAATTAATGTAGTTTTAATATATGGATAGCAATAATATAAAAACATCTATTCCCAAGAAGGCTTAAATAGATTCTAAATCATGAACACTAGAAATGCAAAGAGACATTAGCTGACATTATTTAACAGAAAATAAACTAACTGAAACACACTGTGTTTCAGGGAAATGTATGAGCCTGTGTCATTACGAAGAGTTATCTTATTAAATTTCAGTTTACTCTAACAATAATAGGAAAAGAAATATAGACAGTGAGGGATTCCTGTGCCTAATTTGTAATTATTTTCAAAGCAAATGTGCAATTTCATTCATGAGCTTCAAACTCAAAGCTATTCATCTCACCTTTTTGTTATGTAACTTTTTTTAAAAAAGTAATCCATTAAACATTTCACTTTTATCAATAAAACCATAATTATTTTGCAGTTATTTTAAATGTAACATTGTCCAATAAAATTATCTTTTCCAGACAACATTATTATGATGCATATTTACTTGGAAAAAATTACTCAGTATTGTTCTTCTAAGAACTAACCAACAATTTAAAGTTATAAGTAGTTGTATATTGTTTGTCCGGATTTTTCTCAATGGGAAAAACCCTAAAATATATTAAAATTAAATTAATAAGTAATAAATTAAATGTCTATTGACAAATCTATACAAAATAAAAAGCAGGAAAATTATTCCAAATGTTTCCCTGATTTCTCTAAAACTTTATGGCAATAATCAGTCTGAGTCTAATTATTATCTAATTACAATTTTATCTTTAGCATAAATGTTATTTTAATTTGGGTTTCCCCTTTTCTTCATGTTAGTTTTTCTTTGGTCCTAATTGACCAGATGTGCTATTAATAGAGTCAGAACTGTCTTTATATAAAACAAAACAGCAAAAGCTATAGAGAATTGTTGCAATAATATACAAAAGAAAAATATATAGAATCTTAATGGTTTGAATAATAGTTGTATTAATATATTCATAAAGCATCTTAATTAAACAAAGAATGCTTATCTAAAGCATTCTTAAAGCCAAGCCTATGGTAAGAAATGTTAAAATGTGTAACATTTATAAATGAACTTATATTTATAAAAGTGCACAATTTTTGTCAAAAGAGGCTGGAAAGAGCAATTTTAGTTTTTTTAAAAAAATATTTCCCATTTTTATTATAAGAAATAAATTTTGCATTAGCACCCATGTGTTTCAAAATCAAAGGCTGAACTAATTTGGAGAAGCCATTTTTCATTCCACTTAAATATAACCAGTTTTCCCTTTTTTTGAGACCTGGCTCCAATATGTCCCATGTTTTAAAAATGTTAATGTGGAAATCCCAGTAAAGATTTCACTTTCTGAAAGGTTGGCTGACAGAGCATTTGGTTAACAGTCACACCGTGAAACCTTGAACTAGATTCCCATTGTAGAAACATTACTGATAGCCGCATCACCCTCGAGATGGAGAAAATGCAAGGTTAAGTGTTCAAGATCATACAGTCGGTGACAAAATAGAAATTATTCCAAAAGGTTATTTCTCCCTTCTTTCCCACCTCTGATGGACTGGGTTAAGCAGTAAAGATATAAAAAGCATGAATAGAAAGCATTGGGATATTTTAACAAATTCAACGTAGTGTAACTTTGCTGACAGCTTGTCACATTTCACTGAGTTTTGATCTGGAATCCTGTGATAACATCTGTATTCACTCAGGGTGAAAAGCTTGGCTCACAAGGGAGGGAGAGGGAGGGAGAGGGAGGGAGAGGGGGGAGAAGGGGAAGAGAGAGAGAAAGGGAGGGAGGAAGGAAGGAAGGAAGGAAGGAAGGAAGGAAGGAAGGAAGGAAGGAAGGAAGGAAGGAAAAGACTTTATGCCAACAGGAAGGAAGGAAGGAAGGAAGGAAGGAAGGAAGGAAGGAAGGAAGGAAGGAAGGAAGGAAGGAAGGAAGGAAAAGACTTTATGCCAACAGGAAGGAAGGAAGGAAGGAAGGAAGGAAGGAAGGAAGGAAGGAAGGAAGGAAGACTTTATGCCAAAAGGAAGGAAGTAAGGAAGGAAAAAGAAAGAAAGAAAGAAAGAAAGAAAGAAAGAAAGAAAGAAAGAAAGAAAGAAAGAAAGAAAGAAAGAAAGAAAGAAAGAAAGAAAGAAAGAAGAGACCTGCCACACAAAGTTTTAGTATTCTGACATGTCTCCTGAATTTTTTTGAATCACTAAACACTTTTGGAACTCTGGTTCCTATTATCATCTCTTCATTTCTATAGTCAGCAATGCTGGAAAAAAAAACCCTTAAAATCTGAAGACAAGGTACTGGCTGGCAGCTTTCTTCTTGTTGTCTAATCCTCAAGCCTTCATTCATGCTCACTGTTAATCTCTTAAGGCATTATAAAACTGTTAGACAAAGAAATGTGAATACCTCTGCTCTCTGCAAGAATGGGAGGAAACCAAAGAGAATCTGGATCATGCTAAGCTTTTCTTTGCTGCTCAGAAACGATAAACTTAAATCGATTGCATCACATTTTTTATAATTCTCAGACACTGTTGGAACACAGGGGAACAGTAAGCATCAGCAAGACTGGAGAGAGGAAAGACTATTTCAGCATTTTTAGCCAGATCTCTGCCATGCAAAATCACAGTCGGTGCATTTGAGTTTTAATCCACTCATTAATGACTCAACATTATTGTTTAATTTTGATGGCTCTGCAAATCGTCATGTCTTGTTATAAATTCTTGCCATGCGAGGGCTTAAGGAAAAATGTCTTAGCCTTAAACAATGATAAAGTTGGCCATCAGCAAATGGATACAGGTAGTCCTTGCTTACCATCCGCTCATTCAGCGACCATTCAATGTCGTGACATTGATGACTGGCCCTTGAACCTGTGACTGTCACATCACCCCTGCATTGATGTGATTGTGATCTGAGCTGTACAACAGTAGCAGCACCTCCTGTTCACATAATTCTCAACTTCAACCTTCAAAGCCAGCTTCCAACAAACACAGCCAATAAGAACTCACAAGTCACCATCACATGACATCAAACCTAATGACTCCATGCTGAGTGGAACAAAAGCTTTGCCATTCTTGCTAGTGATGGTGGTTGATATTTCATGTGTAGTGCATTAGTTCAGAGCTATTGGATTGACGCGCAAGCAGGCTCATGCAAAACAAAAACCCACACAACCTGACTCTTTAAGTTTTGGTAGCATAGCTGTCATCACACATGTCTCAAAAACCTGCCTGGCAATGGCAGAGCCCTCAGGAACAGCATAAAAAGAACAACCTTGGCACAACCATCAGCCAAGAGGGTCTCCTTTCAGCTGAATGTGATGGAATAAAACATTAATGAGTGGTAAATGCTGTATTTTGTGCTTCTGAACTTTCAAAGCAGAGATGAGAAATTTGCAGACAGCTCTCAAGCCCCCTAAAAATTCATCACTGAAATTACCCACTAAGACCAATGCAATTTTTTTTGAGAGCAAAAAAAGTCATGTAGAGATGTCCTAAAGGTGCTTTTTAAAGAGACAACTGGACTTTCTGGTTTTTCTTTGATGATGTTTCACTTCTCATCCTAGAAGCTTCTTCAGTTTCACTTCTTGAATGAGAAGTAAAACATCTTCAAAGAAAAAACAGCAAGTCCAGTCGCCTCTTGAAAAAAGCACTTTGGGACAACCATGATCTGGATGACTGAGAATCTCCACAGATATCAAGTAGAGATGCTGTGCTAAACTTCAATAGGCAACACACATTTTTAACACATAATGAAAAGACTATAATGCTACATTTCCTTTAGGAAACACATATTGCCTATGTAAAAGAAACACAAATGATTTGACAAGAACTGAAAACTCCACTTCTGTCATATTTGGTGGCCATGCCTTTGCTGCTTCAAACCATCCAGAAAGATGGTTTTCAAAGAAAGAGACACTCCTAAGCCTCTCCCACCTCAAAGATACCCACTTCTTGTTTAAATTGTTGGGATCACCATGGGCATCTGCAAGGAACAAGGGAGCAAATGACAAAAATAAATGCTACAGTGAGCCACGGTGGCACACTGGTTACAGTGCAGCACTGCAGACTACTTCTGCTGACTGCTGTCTGCCTACAATTTGGCAGTTCAAATCTCACCAGGCTCAAGGTTGACTCAGCCTTCCATCCTTTCATGGTGGGTAAAATGAGGATCCAAATTGTTAGGGTCAAGATGCTAATTCTGTAAACCAGGACTGTAAAGCACTGTAAAGTGGTATAGAAGTCTAAGTGCTATTGCTACAATTAATACCATTTTATCAGTAATTGGCATGAAAGTATGTAAGGTTGATCTTTGCTCAATGACACTGTCATGAGTCAATTTATCAGCATCCCAGGTTCTTGAATATATTGCTGCTAATCACTGCACACAAAAATAGACATGGTGTTCTTATAAATGGAGCTTACAACTTTAAATTAATGAACACCTATTCTTATTCACATGCACTGCCATACTATGGAGGTTATGAGAACTCCATCAGGAAAGCCTATTTTTGGTTGTGAGATGGAAAAATTATAGCATTGTGCTAGATCAGGGGTGTCAAACTTTCAGGGTCACAGTGGGGTCATGTGATATATCATGACCTTCCCCCCCTTTGCTAAACGAGGCATGGGCGTGGCCAGCGTGTCACGCATCCAGCCTGCAGGCCACATGTTTGACAGCCCTATGCTAGATGGCATCACAAAGGTCCATGTGCTACAACATATAGTGCACAAGAGTTGCTGCAGCAAAGGAAAATAATACCAATTCTTCAGAGCTTTCTACGGAACCAAAATGCCAAGGCCAAACTCCAGCTGAAAAAAGTAATGACCAAAGCCACTGTTAGTGAGTCATTGCTAACTGACTAAACAAGAGGTCCAGATTTGCCTCTCCTAAAGAATGTCACACTTTCCCAGTACGTATTTGTGCTCTGTCTCTTCACTGTTTGTTGAGCCATCAAAACACACCTTTGTTTCATTTTGCATTCAGTTTTCACCTCTGACCTAAGGAGCTAGTGGTAGTCTTCCTGAACTTTATTGCCTGTTAATAGACTGCGGACTCTCTTTTCACGGTTACAGAAATCCAAAGAAAAGACATTTAATTAAAGGTTCACAAAGCCCACATCTGAAAAGCAAAGTCAGTGTGCTATTTAAAAAAAAAGAAAGGAAGGGAAAAAGAATATTATCTTTGAGGTGCTTTTGATATCCTACAAGTTTGTGCCACCCTTTCAAAAATAAGAAAGACAGCACTGATTTAATTATCTTCCTAGAGAACAATAGCATAACAAGCTGAATAGCACTAAATGATTGATCTGAATCATTCATCTTCTCTTCCCATCTATCTATACATTTTGTTTCTTTTAAGGTGTCAGGCTGATGTCCATGTCACAGAGCAGTTACAGGGCTTTCATCAAACACATGATCTTTCCTGCCCACCATTTTATGAGGCACGGTTATATATACTTTTTCATATTTGTTTATAAATGCTAATAACCACACTAATTCAGTTCCCACCTTCTTTCTCATTTAGATACAGATTGTGGGTTTTGTTGTTGTTGTTGTTTAATCAAAGGTAGCCAGAGTATTTATTCTTTTTCTTATTGTTTTGAGAGCTGAACTAATATTTATTTAATTCTCCCAAAGATTCTGTTTCACTTAGGGAACGACTTTATCATTACCATATGTTCTTGCAGATATTATTTTATATTAAAAGGCATTATTTGAGAGGGGCTAGCAGCAACCTTGGGGGAAAAATCCACAAATGCTTTAAATTTTATTTTATAAAGAACTTCATAATCATTTTGAACACCTTCTTTTCTTTCCCTCTTTTGACATGAGCAATAAACTCTGCTTAGTACAGACAGGCATTGAATATTCCAAGTCAACTACGTTGCTTAAGGAAACATGCTCAAACAATCAGCTTTTGACAGCTGCATCTCCTGTTATTTACAATGGCCATCACAGTAATAACTCACTATTTCTATATTAATAAGGCAGTGAAATTTATTATGATGGTATTGAAAAGTTATTAAGTACTGCATCCCAAGTGACAAAGTGCCACAGCACTGTCACTATCCAAAAGCAGTTGCCCATCCATCACCAGCCATTCCAGATGGTCTTGCATCTTTATCGCTCCCAGGTTGGTGACATCACCTGTTCACCCCCTCAAAATTGATGATGAAAGCAAACAGATCTATCTTACTTACATTTACCAAATCAATTTAATTTTACAGGCTATGGCTTAGTGACATATTGACTGTTTTCCTTAATGGCATCTACTGTACTTAAAGCAAGGAACTCATCTTTGGATCCTGGCTTGCAATGTGTCATTTCATAATAATTTTTTTTATCATGCATTTATTTAATGGGAAAAATTATGTCTTGGTATTACTGTTCTTTTAATTTAGTTTTTCCTTCCTTCCTTCCTTCCTTCCTTCCTTCCTTCCTTCCTTCCTTCCTTCCTTCCTTCCTTCCTTCCTTCCTTCCTTCCTTTCCTTCCTTTTCAAATGTTGTATCTTCCTAAATGATAGCTAAACAATATTAACTTTTTTTAAAAAAGAAAAATAAATTAGATCTTCTGCCATCTTTTCATTGACTGTATCTTTTTCTTTCCTGTTACCTTGAGAATCCACTTTAAAAATAGGCTTAAACTTAGCTACGCACTTAAAAACAAGATCATTCATAAAGGCATAACAATTGTACTAACCTCACCCCCCTTGGCAGATTATAAATGGAATTTAACCCCATCCATTGCTGTTATTTATCCACAAAACAGCATCTTGTAGAACAGATAACAATTCTCACAATTCAGTGTGAAAGGTATTGCAGCTATCCATCATATCATAATAAATTTTTGTAATAGCAAAAGCAACAATAATACTTAGACTTATATACCGCTCCATAGTGCTTTACAGCATTCTCTAAGTCTAAGCAGTTTACAGAGTTAGCATATTGTCCCCAACAATCTGGGTCCTCATTTTATGACCTCAGAAGGATGGAAGGTTCAATCAACCTTGAGCAGGTGATAACTGAACTGCTGGCAATCTGCAGAATTAGCTCAATACTATATTCTACATGCACCAGTGGTTCTAGTTCATCTAATGAAACTGAATGGAGGGAAATATATATAAGGAAATACTATCTTATCCAGGATATGGTGAAGCTATAGGATTCAGTCTACTGCAGGAGTCCTACACTGTCCTGCAATTTGCATGGGGAGGAAGATAAATTCTTGGATGATAAGTCCTAGTCCTGATTGTCCATATGGAACAGAATGCTGACCTAAAATGCCATTGGACTCATCCTATCTTCAATTATCTGCCTGCTTGCTTATCAACCAACTCCAATCTTGTTTCACATCTTGAAACAACACAGCATGAGAAGCATGAAGTTGGAAAGAAACGAGAACCCAAGGAAAGGAGAAATAGCTGCCTATCTCAGTCTGCATCATACCTGTCAACCTCTAAGGCCATGATAGAAAACACCTTCCTCTTCTCCATTACTAATGCTAAGGGGAGGGGGGGGGAGGACTGGGAAAAATGTTTTGTGTGCACCACTCCCTGAAATAAATTTATTTATTTATTTATTTATTTATTTATTTATTTATTTATTTATTTATTTGTGTTATTTATATACCGCCCTTCTCCCGAAGGACTCAGGGTGGTGCACAGCCAATCACAAACCCCATTACAATATACAAAAGTTAAAAATAGATTAAATAATTTAGGCTGTCTAAAAATTATACCCTCTCCCAATAATTTAATTAAAACCCAAATATTAAAACCCAATTAAAACGCAAGTAGTAAATTAAATTAAAAATCCTATGTCAGCCTAGGCCGGCCTGCTCAAAGAGCCAGGTTTTTAATGCACGGCTGAAAGCTCTCAGATCCGTATTAGTGCGTATTTCTGGAGGCAGACCATTCCAGAGGGCGGGGGCCCCACAGAGAAGGCCCTACTCCTAGGGGCCGCCAGATGACACATAGAAGCCGACGGCACCCGGAGAAGACCCTCCCTGTGGGAACGCACAGGTCTGTGGGAGATTACCGGCAGAACGTGGTCCTGCAAATAACCTGGTCTAATGCCATGGATCGCTTTAAAGGTCAGAACCAGAACCTTAAAGCGAACCCGGAAAACCACCGGCAACCAATGCAGCTCGCGCAGGAGCGGCGTCACATGGGAGCTTCGTGACGCCCCCATAACCATCCGTGAGGCCGCATTTTGTATCAGTTGGAGTCTCCGGGTGCTCCCCGCAGGGAGCCCCATGTAGAGAGCATTACAGTAATCCAGGTGAGAGGTGACAAGGGCATGAGTGACCGTACGCAAGGCATCCCGATCCAGAAAGGGCCGCAACTGGTGAATCAGGCGAACCTGATAAAAAGCCCCCCTGGAGACGGCCGTAATATGGTCTTCTAAAGACAGCCGTGCATCCAGGAGGACACCCAAATTGCGAGCCCTCTCTGTGGGGGGTAAGATCTCTCCCCCAATAGCCAGTGACAGAGTCAGCTGACTATATCGGGGCACCGGAAACCACAGCCACTCAGTCTTGGAAGGGTTGAGCCGGAGCCTGTTCCCGCCCATCCAAATCCGCACGGCCTCCAGGCACCAGGACATAGCCTCCACAGCATCATTGGGGTGGCTTGGGGTGGAGATGTAAAGCTGGGTGTCATCCGCATACAGATGACACTGCACCCCAAAATCACGGATGATCTCCCCTAGCGGCTTCACATAAATGTTGAACAGAAGAGGGGAAAGGACCGACCCCTGAGGCACCCCACAAATGAGGGGCCTAGAGGTGGACCTCTCTCCCCCCCACCAACACAAATTGCGAGCGGTTGGAGAGGAAGGAGGAGAACCATCGCAAGACAGTTCCTCCAATCCCCAACCCCTTCATTCCCCATTTTCCTTAGGATCTTTTTTGAGAAAGGAAAATTCTAGCTGTGACTGTGGATTGCCTTGCTGCATATCAAAAGCTAAGAGAAAAAGGTGTGGGAATAAAAGAAGAGCAAGTTGTGAGTTGCAAATGCAAAGCAGGAGAAAGGGAAAATGATGAAGGTGCTTGGTGTCATTTCCCTTCAGCAACCATTGCTTTATTTTGTTTTCATGCATGTAATGTGTTTGACTGCATTTGGGGGCCTCCAGAGCCTCTCTTCTCCAAGAACAGCTTAGTTTTCCCTAGAGTGTGCAGCAGAAAAGACGATGTGCATTTTCCTGGAATGGTTCTCTTAGTTTAACCCCAATTTCTCTTTCTTCCATAATTCTCCAAAGGCAACAAGGAAGCTTTCCCATGAATTCTGTATTCTAGCCAAGCTCTCCCCAAACCAGTGCTTAAGTACTGAGAAAAGGAGGAATATTTGGGAGCTTGATTAGCTGGAAGGACAGTAAAAAACTAGCTCTTCGATCCCATTAGGAGTACCATATTTCCTGTAATCTGTGTAATCAGAGACAAAATATTTAGTCCAACTCTTTCACTGAAAAATAAAAGATCTAAATCATACATCAGGGAACATAGTTCAATATGTCAGTATGACCCAGGGGGTTTCAATTAGCCTTTGAACGTGTACATACATATTATGTTTTGCTTCTGCTGTTTACACATCACTATAATTTATAATTTGAGGGTTGGCTGTGAGAAGGGCTCGATGTTTTGCCTTAGTCTAGAAAACTAGTAGCAAGGCAAAACATATTACAATCCAACTGTAATATATAATAATTAGGATAGGAAAGAAAGTTACAAGTCATCAAACAGATGATAGATCCCATTCTTTCATACAATTTTTTCTCATTCCAGTGGTTCCTGCCAAAGTTTTAAGTTTTCAGTAGACTCTCATTAGGAATAGCAAACATGATAAATACCACTAGCAATCTGAGTTGGTTATTTCAAATGATTCATCCTTACTCATTTTTAATGTGATGTACTAATCTCAATATTCATTAGTAAATTAAATATATTATTTACACCTCCACCAAATGCTATAATAATTCTAAGTAATTCTATTCTCACATTTACTAAAGTGACAGAAGATCAATTTTGTCTAATCATACCCACTAGAGGCATGAATTATTCTTGGAAATTCCATCCTATTCTTTATTTTTATGCATTCAGTTACCACTTTATACATGACTTTTATTATAACAGGCATTTGAAAATACAACCAAGAACAAAGAGGAAACATTAGATAAGCACTGTATATAACAATGACTTTGTATCAATTTAGCATTGTAAAACAATTATTAAAATTGAATCAATATTCAATAATTAGCAAAGATAGATAATATGGTAAGAATTCTACTTAGAATATACAATTTATAATGCTTAGAATATACAATTGTATATTCTACTTAGAATATACAATTTATATTTAATAGCAATAGCACTTAGACTTATATATCACTTCATAGTGCTTTACAGCACTCTCTAAGCGGTTACAGAATCAGCATATTGGTCCCAACAATCTAGGTCCTCATTTTACCTATCTTGGAAGAATGGAAATCTGAGTCAACTTTGAACCCATCGGGATTGAACTCCTAGCAGTGAGCAGAATCAGCATGCAATACTGATTTTAACCACTATGCCACCACAGGTAATGAATGCATAACATAAAAACAGAGGGCAGGAAGTCTGTATTGTATGTATTCATTTTATGATGAATTATCTTCCAGAATTGTTGAGTGTTACAAAATTGTGTTTATATTTAAAAAAAACCCAAACAATTCTGATTATTGTATTTTTGTATTCTCAGCACATTCTTTTTTTGTATGAATTATCTATTTTGCTAATTTGTTATAGTATAGTATAATATAGTATAGTATAGTATAGCAATTTTCTCTTAGTGTAATATTTGCAATAAATGTAATATTTATCTTCCATAATTTTTCCCATTGTTCTATAACAATTATCTGGTCTGTATTCTATGTCCATTTGATAACCATCTATTTAATAATAAAATATTTGACTTGTTCAGTTTCTGAGTCATACTTCATTAGCAAGTGATAAATAAACATAATATTTTAGATCAGGAGTCTTTAAACTTGGCCGCTTTAAGACTTGTGGACTTCAACTCCCAGAATTCCTCCTCCAGTCATGTTAGCTCAGGAATTCTGGGAGTTGAAGTCCACAAGTCTTAAACTTGCCAAATGTGAAGAAGACCTTTGTTTTAGATACATAGAATAAACAAGTGATACATTAGTGGACTTAATTCAAACACATATAGAATATCGGTATACCATTATCCCAAAGTCAAAATAATGGAGATATTTCTAATAAATAGGTGACAGGCTTCAAAGTAGCATTTGCAAATACATATATGATATAAGGGAAGCCAACTGGGATTCTCAATTGCCTAGGCTTCCCTGTTGACAGGACACTGGGTGACAAGCTACAAACTTAGGACTTGAAAATAATATTTTCAATATGCAATAATATTTATATTAGTCAAAGATTAGGGTTCTACTTTATAATATATCTGAATTAGATTTTTTAAAATATTCAGATACCCATAAATATTTAAATTCATTTCTGATCCTTGGCTTAGGTGGGGGAGGGAGGGAATCATATGTGGACATCCATGGCAAGATTCACTTAAAAACTGAACATTATTATTCTCTTTAAACTGTAGCAGTTCTTATTAGATTGTTAAGCAGATGGAGCCACCTAGCAGGCAATCCAACTGTGCTTAACCTCTCTGTGGCCTTGTCATCAAGGTCTGTAAATAACCAAAGAACAGATATTCCTAAATATGATTTCTGCAGTAAGAATAGTGCATTATCTGTCAGTCTGCCTCCCTACTCTACTCTGAAATACGGATCAAACTGGATGCCAGTTGGCTATTCCTGGATTAGCAAATTGACAGAACACAAATTATATTTTTTTCCAAGCATGCATTCAGACAGATTAACAAAGTAAAAAAAAACATTCTAGTAGAAATGCTCTATATCTATCTTAATAGCCTGGGTACATTATCAAATTTTATTCATATCATTTAACTAAATAATTAAATGCAATTGTCTCTATTAAAACATATTTCATTTTTGCTAGAGTATTTTTAGTTTTGCGTTTCTTCTGTTTTCACTTTCCTAATTTCCAGCCCAAGCAGTCACATCCTCATGTTAATCCTAAACCACTGGAGATAACCAGGAATCCATAAACACGGCTGAGAAACCACAGAATGGGAGAAATCAAAATTTTGAACAAGCTGAGCAAATCCTTATGTCTATGTGTATACAAATATAGGCAAATTATATGAATACTAGGGAAATATCTGCCAGTTTATGCATTTCCTAAAAGGTTGTTCCCACGTTATAGAATTTTGAAATGGAATTGTATTTATGAATAATTAGTTGTTTTCATTTTGAAAAAAAATAGCTAGCATTTGTTTACAATCTGATTTCTTTCTTGATTAGAAAACAGGCAGCTCTCTTTTTCCCATGCTTGATTCAGTGGACATTTGGCTTGCTGGCAAAATACTAAACCATAATGACAAACTGCAAAAAAGCTTGACCTCTGACTTTGTCCAATAACCTTTTGCTCGATTTGTGCTTTAGTCAACCAATATCTGATTAGATGATGCTTGGCTTTGGACTCAGGAACTAAGATAAAATTCAGATTTATAGCTTTTCATTCAAGTTCCTTCACAGCACTTTAATTATGACCAGAGCATAAGTATGTCACAACTTTTTATTTTAACCCATAACCCAGTTTAAATAGCTGAATCTTACGAGAAAAGTACATTGCCTTGCTTTTGCAAATACATATTGGCCAAATCTACCCAAAATCACAACTGATTTATTATGCAGATAGAATATTGCCCTATGTAAAAACTTTGGCACAATGGCTTATTATTTTCAATGTACAGCCCCTGCAATTTTTTAAACCACTTTTTCCCCACCAAACATTTTGGTGAAACACCATTTTATTTTCATTACCTACCAGTTTTAAGAAGAATCCTTCAAATAATCAATATTCTATGTATTACTCTCTATTTACAATTTGTAAAACAAGGTTCATTCTCCTGCAAACTCTAGATCCTGCTGTAATGTGCACTACAAATATGATTACACCGTTTATACTGTATATGTCAAGCATGGATCTCAATTAGTTTCAGTATCCCATTTTTACCTCAGAGGGTCATATCTCTCGTCCCATCAACCTTATGCTTTGCCTCCAGGAAATAAACCAGTTCATATGAAACACTCCTTGTGAACTAAGAGGTGATATGCTTGAGAAGTCATGACCTTCCTGACTCTCACTGAAGCACAAAAAATAAAGTGATAAAGAGCCACCTTGTGGCTTTTCTGCAAATACAAAAGAGGTAGGAGGGGAGAGGTTTAAGAATAGTTTTCTCTCTTTTACAACTCTATTTTAAAAGTGACTCAGAGGAATTAATGGATGGCCCTGATGAGTAGGAGGCTTCACTGTTTTATCAGTGAAGCAATTAGATATAGAAAATTAGATATAGAAACAATTAGATATAGAAAAACAATTAGATATAGAAAAATACTTAAGGAAGCCTTCCTTCCTTCCCAGGCTGATCATCCCAGTACCTCTGGGTGCTTTAAGAGAGCTTTTGTGAGGCTCTTTTGAGGCTCTTAAATGTTGCTCAGTATATAAAGAAAATAGATTGTCTGATATCAAAAGTGAAAGGTAAGCCTGGTTGTTACATTTGAAGACCTGGCATGATGGTAGCTGGGGCCAATTCATGATAAGGAGAAAAGATGAATCAACTCAGGGTATGCTGTTGTAGCTTGACAAGCCATTGGACCAGGAAGAAAGAATTACTAAATCTTTATTTGCATAAGGACAAGGATATCATTTTAACGGATGGCTTTTCTTTCACAAAATACTATGGTCAGAAAATAGTATAATACTTTTGTTGCTGTTCATAGTTGCTAGAAAGGTTCGCCAACCCTGAGGAAATATAGCAGGGATGACTATTTTGTCATGCTAAAAGATTCTGAATAATTTCTGAAAGTAAAGGAATCTATATATTTTCTCCTTGTGAGCTATGGATAAGCTTACTATCTTTTCCCCATCATATTCACTTTTTTAAAAAAGACTTTTCAAAAATATTTAGTTGACCACATTCTATAAATTACATTACCAAAATCTTCACTCGGTTAATTCAAATTTTCAAATAACAACTCATTCTTTTCCTGTGAAAAATTCAAAACATCACCAGCAGAAAACAGCAAAAAAGAAAAAGAACCCATCAAAGCAAATTATGTAATGATCATTTTTCCCTGTATTCTGATATTCAGTCCTACAGAGATATTTGAGTCTGTAACCCAGAAGTTGTTTTTTCTTTTCCAAAAGGTTGTATTTATCAGTAAAGAATTCTGCTGTTTGATTCAAAGTAAACAGAGTTCCCTCTGGTAAGACAGGCAGAAGAGAAATAGAATAAATAGTAAAAATAACATTAATAACCGATAGTTAACTGATAATAAACTACAATGACAGATATTTTCCTACCTCCCATCCATTATTGATGTCTTTAAGACTTTGTTGATGTTCTCCTACATATGGTCCAAATCTTTCACCTACTTCAATCTTCTGTTTTGTCCATATCCCTAATCCGGCTCCAGGTATATTTGACTCTCGAAGCTCAAACTCTGATGGAATTGGGATATCATCAGGAATATATATTGGAGCTTTATAAGGAGATCCCTCCTTTGGTGTGAAGGCTTCACTTGATGTTGCTGGCGAAGACCGTTCACAGATACTGAGTGACAAAGTGCTTGGCTCTCCATCATTTTCAAGAGTTTCTTCTACTGGAATTTCAGGGAAACTCTGATAGAAACATTCATCTGAAAAGGATTCAAAACATCAAGAGCAAGATGACAAGATGCACTGGAAAAGTGATTTTAGTGTTACCCCCCTAAATTGTATAATACTCCAAGATTTTGTTTATATAATTGTTCATAATTATTTTTACATAGGTATGTGTGGGTCTCAAAGATATTACTGGGTCCCATTATCCATCAACAGAGTCAGCATAGCCAACGGTGATGGATAAGAACATTTATAATCCAACAAAATTAGGAAGGCCACATCTTGGCCATTCCTGTGTTAACAGAAAGCATTCTATTCCTGAGAGTTAGCCAATTATTGGTGTCAGTGATTCAGATGGGACATTTATGATTGGCTGACTCTCAGGAACAGCGTGAATATGCAGCAGATGTTATAAGGAGAATCAAATCCCACCATAGCACAGCATTTGACAATATATAGCCTGAAAAATTTACCCTTGGAATTCATTCAATATAATTCCCCTGTAATGTAAATCTCTTGGAAGCTGATACTTCCCAGCATATACTTCTATTTAAGAGAGTGTCTTATAATAGAGTTGCTATTTGTTTTACATTCATGTAATGATCTAACTCATAAATAACTATAAGACAAATTTAAAAAATTAGCAGGAAAAGGATGTGTAAATAAATAAATATGCAAATGTTTTAGCAAAAATGCCTGCTAGCAGCACTCTTTAAAGCATAGTCAAGGGGTTCAGACAAACCTGTTTTGACAAGCTAGTCTTTAGCTGGGAACTGCAATTAAAATACCCTCTCTGTCTTGCCCACTAATTGCACTTCTATTGATGAAAAGATTTCAGAAACTGAGCGTAGATTTGTAGTCCTCTGTAGCAGAACCCACTTCTCCAAATGTCATCATTTTAAAGACAAAAGAGGTTCAGGAAACAAAAGACAAACCAGTTGACCAGAAGAAAAAATTAGACTAAAATAGTCCGTCCCACCAACTACAGACATAGATCTCTGTATAAAGTCCATTATTCATTAATCCAACTGGAAGTGAATTAACTGTAAGAGACCAGTTAAAGACAAATAAACTATAGCTTAATCCAGAGAACTTGAAGTGTTTCTTATATGTTGAAAGATAGATGGAGTGATGAAATAATGGGGTTTCAACTGTCTTGGATTGGATTGTGTTCTTTGTTAGATCGACAACCATGTTCAGACCCTTAACCTGGATAGTCAAGCTTTCTGAATGAAAAGGAATGAATTTAGGACCAGAAATTAGAGTGTTTGGTGTAGTGGTTAAGGTGTTGGCCTAGAAACCAGGAGACTGGGAGTTTTAGTCCTTCCTTAGGCATGAAAGCCAGCTGGGTGACATTGGGTCAGTTACTCTCTCTTAATCCAATGTACCTCACAGGTTTGTTGTTGTGGGGAAAGCAGGAGAAAGAAGGAATATGTATGTTCCACATCTCAAGTTACTTATAAAATCTTAAGTCATTTATAAAATGATGAAGGTAGAATAAAAATTTAATGAATACATAAATTCATCCCAGCTCAGAAAGCACCAAGGACACCTCATTTCAACTCTGAGCTATAAATATTCTCCTACAGTCTTAAGAAATTACAGGATAATTAATATACAAAGAAGAAGGTTGGGTTTCTAGATACATGTCACACATCACACTCCATATTGTTTCCTCGATGGATTTCCTTGGGCCTGGTATCATTTATCACTAAATATTAAAGTAGCTGATAAAAGATTTGAGAACACAAATCTCCCTGCCTACAATATACAAAAATAAGTTATTTAGTTAAGTGAAAAAATCTCATTGATATCTTTTTGCTAAAACAAGATATTCGAGTTACAGGGGATAATGAGAAAACATTAAGAGTGTTTCCCAGACAATAATTTTCAATGTTTAATTTGATTATAACTTCATTTCTAAATATGTTCCAAATAGTCCAGGTGCCACAGGGTCAGACGAGAGTGTTCTTTCAAACTCTCTGTTAATGAGAAGTTTTCTTTGTTATTCAAAGCATCCTGCTATGTTTTGTAAAAGGGGCAAATCCTCATGGGTGCTAAAGGTATTTTGTGTCTTGATCTTCTAATCTTTATGAAAACAGATGTTGGGAGGAAAGCACCCTTAATTTCCTCACCCAGCATAATTTATCTCTGTATGAATCAAACCCCACAAAAACCGCAGTATGGGAAGCTGTACACACACAATTGTTGTTCTGAATTCCAGATAATAAAATTGTCCCTGTTCGGAACTGAATAATATAATTGCTATGTCTGAGTTGGGGAACAGATTAGGGAACGGGGAAGTTTAGACATTTCCCTTCATTAAAAAAAAGAATAGTAATATAAATCCTCATTGCTATTTTGCAGCAAAAACACCAGCGAGCTTCAAAGGAAGCCCTGGAGGAAAGGTTAATTGCTACTAAAAGGCCAGGGTGGACACTGTTGTGTGAGCATTCGGCACAAACGTGTTGCGTTGGCAGGCAAAAATGCATGGGGTGAGCACGGGGATGTTCCTGATGAAGATGATAGAGCAGCCGTGTGCCAAGGGTAATGCCAGGGTTTTAACCTCGCGGAGCCTGGGATCAGTTTAAACAGTAACCTGGACTTCTGTGTGGAATGTAAGGAGGAGGGAGACTTCCTTCCTTCCTTCCACTTGGGGAAACACTTCACTGTTTAGCATCCTTTTCCATTCCTAAAGCCATAAAAGTTTGCATCAGATTATTTGAGTGTGAGTGTGGGTGGGTGGGGTAAGGGGAGAAAGAGAGAGAGAGAGAGAGAGAGAATCAGAGAGAGAGAAAGAGCGGAAGAGAGAGAGAGTTGGAGAATTTAAAGCAGCCAGTGCCCCCTTCACCTTTGGCTGCAGGAGCTAATAAGCTAAATAGAGAAATATGCTTGTGGTTAACAGCTAAGTGCCATTGGAGGGAAAGTTCAAGGTTGTCTTTTTCTAACCCTTCAATAAGCATGCTGAGCTAAGTGCAAAATTCAGCTGCAGTGCAACACCCAGCATTTTGAGTGTAAGTTTTTCTCCTTCTTGCTCTGCTTTTAAAGCAATGTTTCATCTTATCTTTTAAGATTCTAACTTTCCTATCCAATATGCAAACTGTAACCTGAGTCTTATGCGGGCTCAGTTTTTTAAAAAAAAGATCTCTTCGGGTCCTTCGTGTTTGTTTGTTTGTTTTTATTGATATTAGACTTAGAATGCCACCTAATTGCAAAATGACTGGGTGGCTCAAATTGTTAAAAAGAAAAAGGATGATTAAAAGAGACATGAATGTTACCCATGCTACCCTAGAGGGATCTCTAGATTATATCTTTGCAACCTCTCTCAGATGTGTGAATTTCATTTTGCAGAATTCTGGGCAATGTTTATAGCAGCTTGCAGTGTTTCTCAACCTCAGCAACTTTAGAGATGGATGGACTTCAATTCCCAGAATGCCCCAGTCAGCATTCACCCATTTTAAAATTGGTGAGGATAAGTAACACTGAAACAACAAGGGCCCCTTTCAAATAGCATGTGGTCAAATGCCTTGTGAAATCTTGATAGAATCTCCAGACCTGGGGATCTGTAGTAATACGGGTAGTCCTTGACTTACAATAGTTCATTTAGTGACCATTCGATGTTACAACAGCACTGAAAAAAGCGACTTATGGCTGTTTTTCACACTTACGACCATTGCAACATCCCCATAGTCACATGATCCAAATTTGGATGTTTGGCAACTGGTTCATATTTGTAATGGTTGCAGTATCCCAGGATCATGTGATCATCTTTTGTAACCCTGACACTGACAAGCAAAGTCAATGGAAAATCCAGATTCCCTTAACAACTGTGTTACTAATTTAACAAGCGTGGTGATTCACTTACAATTTTGGTAAGAAAGGTCGTAAAATGGGACAAAACTCACTTAACAAATATCTTACTTAGCAACAGTTGTGGTTGTAACTTGAGGACTACCTGTATTTTGTATGCCCCTTCTCATACCTTGTAGAAATAAAACAAATTATACATAATATACCAAATTTGTTTTCCTTCTTTTCTTTCTTGCTACAGCAACCAGAATGAATAGATAAAAATAGCTTGTCACTCTAAAATAATTCTAAAAACTATCATTAATTCAAGGTTTTCCCTAAACCTTTTGAATTTGCAGGAATAAACTGTAACTCCAAATGGCTGACTCAAGAAGGAATAATTTCCGCACAGCCTACTGAAATTTTTAAAACTGTCTATTTTACCATTTAAGAAGTTTTAATGCCAGCAAAGTGCCTGTTGAAGGGGAAAAACATTTTTTACCTCAGAAATCTATACTTCTTTAAATAAACTGTTACTTCCTACTCAGAATCATACTGGCATAGCAGGATTTGTTTCAATACCAGTTAAGCTTGAAGGTGATTATGAGGTTGAAAAATTTACTCTTAAAAGGAAGAGGAATTCTGGGTAAAATATATTTTCCAGTCAGTAGCTTGATGTCAGGAGTCCTGTCAGCCTTCAGAGTCAGAGCCAATCCTGATGTTTTAAAAAATCCAAATGTTTTGCTACTCTAAAAAGACACTCTCATTTAAAACAAATCTGGAAACTTGCAAGCTACAAAATAAGATGGTGATTACAAATTCATTTAACATGCATAATAATAAAAGTGAAGGGTATGAGTAGAGTAGAAACATATATTTTCAAGATATTTTGATCCAGGAAAATAATGGATTTTTCTGGTGGACTTCTCAAGTAAATTATTGAATTCTTTCAAGTTCAAGTTGGTAGCACCATTTTTTGTCAATATTAATAATACTACTTTTGAATTTTGGATCTAGGAGATTAAAAGCAGTGTAAATTGCTAATAACATTATTCAAAGCATTCTCATTTTAGATGAGCGAAACATTATTTAAATACATTCTAAAACTTTCATTCCACAAATGAATTCTCCACACAATCAAAGATCAAGGCAGAAAAATAAACTGGAATAACATGTTGAAGATATAAGTTAAAATGAAAGGAAAAAGTTAAATAAACCAAAAACAGAGGTGCAAAATATGCTACAGTGAACCTAAGATCAAATCCTGAGGGATACTCATAGATAACTGAAAGGATTGAGGATAGACATTTGTTCAGTTAATCAAAAATGTATGATGAGAAATATAAGAGAGAAACTAATGGACAACTGTATCACAGAGGCCAATGACTCAAAAAAGAAAATAGGACTTTACTATCAAGGATGTCAAGAGCCGTAAACAAATCCATAGCACCGATTTCTAGAAGAAAGAAAAAAAATCTTCCATAGAATATTTGGTATATTTTTTCCCCTTAACCTGTATATGTTAATGACTGTCATACTAAGTGCATACTCATAACAATTTCTCATTTCTTTTTCTATAGTCAAAAATTCTGCATAAATTCTAGAGTCTATTCAGCATAAGTAGAAGCTGTAATAAGTGCACTTTGAATCTAGGAGCAACTGGATTCCTTACTTTGGAAAATGCAGTTGAAGCTAGTTAATGTACAATAAGATTGGCTGAATGATATCACTTGACACATAAATGTTGGGGCATTCATAGAAAAACAAAGCACTCTTTACTGTTATATTTTATTTTTATTATTTTATTAATCAAATTTATATACCGCCCTTCTCCCAGGGGACTCAGGGCGGTGTACAGCCTATCTAAAAACCCACAAATATACAAAAATTAAAAAAGTATTAAACCAATTTGGCTGATAAATAAAAACTAAACAGGTCCCATCCCCCCACCTTAAAACCCCAATTTAAAATTTAAATACCATGGAGACCAAAATTAAAACCATTATCTCAGCCCAGGCCGGCCAGCTCAAAGAGCCAGGTCTTCAACGCGCGCCTGAAGGCCCTCAGGTCCGTGTCAGTACGAAGCTCCGGTGGCAGAGTATTCCAGAGGGCGGGGGCACCCACAGAGAAGGCCCTACCCCTCGGCGCCACCAGACGACACATAGCGGCCGACGGCACCCGGAGCAGACCCTCTCTGTGGGAACGCAGTGGCCTGTTGGAGATCACTGGCAGAATGCGGTCCTGAAGATAACCTGGTCCTATGCCATGGGTCGCCCTAAAGGTCAAAACTAGAACCTTAAAGCGAACCCGGAGAGCCACCGGCAACCAATGCAGCTCGCGCAGAAGTGGCGTCACATGGGCGCTATGCGACGCCCCCATAATCATCCGCATGGCTGCATTTTGCACCAGCTGGAGTCTCCGGATGCTCCCCGCGGGGAGCCCCATGTAGAGGGCATTACAATAGTCCAGGCGAGAGGTGACAAGGGCCTGAGTGACCGTGCGCAAGGCGTCCCGATCCAGGAAGGGCCGCAACCGGTAGATCCGACGGATCTGATGAAACGCCCCCCTGGAGACGGCCGCGATGTGATGTTCAAGCGACAGCCGTACATCCAGGAGGACACCCAGGTTGCGAGCCCTCTCTGAGGGGGGCAAAACTTCCCCCCCGATAGCCAGCAAAGGTGTCAGCTGGCTATATCGGGGCGCCGGAAACCACAGCCATTCGGTCTTGGATGGGTTGAGCCGAAGCCTGTTCCTGCCCATCCAATCCCGCACGGCCTCCAAGCACCTGGACATAGCCCCCACAGCATCGTTGGGGTGGTCTGGAGTAGAGATGTATAACTGGGTGTCATCTGCATATAGATGACACCTTACTCCAAGACCACGGATGATCTCGCCCAGCGGCTTCATATAAATGTTGAACAAGAGGGGAGAGAGGACCGACCCCTGAGGCACCCCACAAAGCAGGAGCCTAGGTGGATCTCTCCCCCCCCCCGCCAACACAAATTGCGAACGGTCGGAGAGGAAGGAGGAGAACCATCAAAGGACGGTTCCACCCATCCCTAACCCCTCCAACCATCGCAACAAGATACTATGGTCGATAGTATCGAAAGCCGCCGAGAGGTCTAATAGGACCAGGACAGAGGAGAACCCTCTGTCACGAGCCCTCCAGAGATCATCGACCAACGCGACCAATGCCGTCTCAGTGCTATGTCCAGGCCTGAAGCCCGATTGGGACGGATCGAGGTAAATATCTTCCTCCAGGTACCGGGGGAGCTGACGTGCCACCACACTCTCAACAACCTTCGCCACAAAGGGAAGGTTGGGGACCGGACGATAGTTGTTTAAAATAGCCGGGTCCAGGGAAGGCTTCTTGAGGAGGGGGCGCACCACTGCCGCCTTCAGGGCGGCCGGGAGCACCCCCTCTCTCAAAGAAGCATTGACAATCCCCTGGAGCCAGCCTCGTGTCGTCTCCCTGGCGGCCGAAACCAGCCAGGAAGGGCACGGGTCCAATAAACAGGTGGTGGCATTCAGACCCCCCAGCAACCTGTCCACACCCTCGGCGGTCACAGGATCGAACTCCCCCCAGATAACACTCACAAGACCTGCCCCGGACACCTCCCCCCGGGACCACCCAATTGGAGTCGAGCCCTTCCCGAATCTGAGCGATTTTATCATGCAGAAATCGGGAAAACTCCTCTGCCCTACCCTGCAAGAGGTCATCCCGCGCTCTCGGTTCAAGAAGAGAGCGGGTCACTCTAAACAGGGCGGCAGGGCGATTTTCTGCTGACGCAATAAGGGCGGAGACATACGAATATTTCGCCGCCCCTATCGCCACAAGGTAAGTCTTAATATGAGATCTCACCTGTGTTCGGTCAGACTCAGAACGACTCGCCCTCCAAATGCCCTCTAGACGTCTTTTCCGGCACTTCATCTCCCGCAGCTCCTCCGTATACCACGGAACCAAACGGGATCTGTGCCGGGTCAGAGGTCGCAGGGGCACAACTCGATCTAGAGCCCCGGTGGCCAACCCATCCCAGGTGGCCACCAGGTCTCCAGGCGAGCTGTGTGCCAGAGACTCAGGAAATGGCCCAAGCTCCCTCTGGAACCGTTCCGGGTCCATCAGGCGCCTGGGGCGGAACAATCTAAGTGGCTCCGCCTCCCTGCGGTGGGGGGTGGCGGAACGGAAGTCCAACCTGAGGAGGGAATGATCTGTCCATGACAAGGGTGTGATGACTAAATCCCCAAAAATACAGTCATTCAACCACTGCCCAGAGACAAAAATCAGGTCCAGCATGTGTCCTCCAATGTGAGTGGGGGCAGAAACTAACTGGGTCAGGTCCATGGCCGTCATGGAAGCCAAGAACTCCCGAACCAACCCCGAGGTTTCACCGGATGATGGCAGGTTGAAATCCCCCCATGACCAAAAGCCTAGGGGTCTCAACCGCCAGCCCGGCTATCACCTCGAGGAGTCCGGGCAGGGCCGATGAGACGTGGCAGGGAGCCAGGTACGCCATCAAAAGACCCATCTGAACCCCTTGCCCCCACTTCACAAATAGAGATTCACAGCCAGCCGTCTGAGGGACAGTGGCCTCCCTAGGATAAAGGGCCTCCTTTATAAGCACCGCCACCCCTCCACCCCTTCCCTGAGCCCTAGGCTGGTGAAATGCAAGGAAACCTGGTGGGCACATCTCGACCAGAGGGACACCGCCCTCTGGGCCCAACCAGGTTTCGGTAACACCTACCAGGTCCGCGGCCTCCTCCTGAGCCAAATCATGTATCAGGGGAGCCTTATTAACCACGGACCTGGCATTGCACAACAGCAGCCGGGTATTCAGGGCCTGAGAATCCAGACAACCAGGGCTGCAGGATGGGTATGGAGGGTCGGAGCGCGCTACCGCTTGCAAACATCGGGAGCGCGATCCCCTTACTGGATATGGCCCTCTACCCCCAGCATACCTGCCTCTCCCAGTCACCGTGCTAATAAAATTTGCCCCCGGCAGCCCACCCTCATGATATATTAATATCATGGAAGAAAATAACCTAGAAATGTATTTATTCACTTATTTTCTAGTATGTAGAACTGAAGGTGGCATACATAGGAAAACCCAGCATGTTTCCCATCAAAAATTGTTTTCCCCCATAGAACCATCCCATAATATATCTACAAGGTCCCTTTTTCTCATTCTAAACTACTTCTTCATATCCTGCAATAGAATCATGAGCTGAAAAGAGTATAACGATAGAAAAAAATATTGAAAAGGTGCTTTGTAAAGAGGCAACTGGACTTTCTATTTTTTTCTTTGAAGGCATTTCAAAGTGAAACATCTTCAAAGGAAAACCAGAAAGTCCAGTTGCTTCTTGAAAAAGCACCTTTGGGACAACCATGACGTGGATGACTGAGAATCTCCGTAGACATTGATCTTCTTAACTATTTATTCATTTTTTCTCTGGAAAGGCTAACATGTTGAAACCAATGGATGCCAGATTTCAATAACCCTCCGCCATGCCTGCTCAGCTCCTTTTTCAGATTTACAGCAGGCCTGGCTGGCAATCTAAATAGAATGGTGGGCTTCCAATTCCATAAGCTGAAAAAACAGTGATCACAAGCAAACAACAAGAAAGTAAAGAAGTTGATTTAGAATGTGAGCAGAAGAGTAAGAAGAACAAGTTCTACCTTTCTCGTTATCTCTATATGTGAGCAATAGAAATCATATCAGTTTCTAAAGGCATGAAGCAAAAACCTACATTTAAGAGGTCGTCAATTGAGGTCTGTTTTCCCTGCAATGTTCAGACTAGGTTTGCCTAATATGCTAGCTACAGGTAAAATCCATATAGAATACAATGGTCAGGAAGAGTTATGTTCAAATTAAATCATCTGAATGGCTTTGGGGTTCAACTTTGCCTACCTCATAGGTTTATAGTGAAAATAAATGAGATCATAGCCCTCTGGGCTCCTTGAACAGTATAGAAGCTAAACTAAAAATTTCCTTTGAACTGAACTTATCTTTCTGTATATCCCAGGTTAATCTAACCATAAAAATATTGACCCCAAAACATACATTCTGCTTTCCCCTCAAACAAAGAAAGGAACGGACCTTCTGAAACAGCATAATGAACTACAGATAAAGCATAAATAAAAGCTACAGATATTTAAAATGGAATAACCCTCCCCCCCTTGCAAACTGAAGACCAATTCTATATGAGTAAGTGGTTGTTCCCAACTAGCAGTTAATACCATGTAATAATATGCTAACTGCACTAGAACGCCACATTGTTTCTGGAACATGTCAATATCAGCTCATGCAATAACTAGCAACATTTGGGACTCTGGATAGTGTCAATTGTGTCTAATTGAGTAACGCTGTCTAAGGCAATTGACGTGCACCAGACTTCATCTCTTAATTAGGGGCCAATATTGAAAGACTCTGGGTCAAATTCTGCTTTACAATTACACGGATGCTGTTCTTCTTGATGTCAGCAAGAGCTGCACCTGTGTAACTCTATATGGAATTAAGCATTCTGCATTTTATAAAACTAGTGGTAATCCCTGCAAAGCACAACTCTGAATTTATTTGCAGTTTTTTAACCTCATTTTTACTCATGGTATAGTCCAATCAACTTTGATTAGTATATTTATTACTTTCCTCTACTAGAACTCAACTGCAATCGTAAACATTGTTGAAAGATTATATGCAGTTAACTGGTAGTGAACTGCCCCATTAGTTTTAGTAAAAGTATCAGCAAAGTTTTGCCCTGGTTGATAAAGTTTGCTCAAAAATATTTATGCTTCTGATTTTTCAGATGACATTCTATATAACATCTGGAAATATATCGCATGTAGAAAATAACAGTTCTTAAATTTTATATATCAGAGTTAAATCACTATAAAGAAATCAGAACAGCTACAATGAAAAAGAGAGTAACTGATCAACGCTGATTTTATAAGTTTCCATAATATATCTAGAATAGATTTCCTTACCATGAAACCCTCCAAAGGTTTGGTGCTACAAATCCTGGAATTCCCAGCATGTCAATTTTTGAAAGAATAAGAAAAGTTGATGATTATTAGAGTTGGTTGCATAAACAGCCAGATGTTTACACTGGGTGTGACATTTTAATCCACCTATCGAGTCCTTCCCATGGATCTGGGAGAGGCAATTGTTTGATTGTGTTCAATGGGGCTGAAATTGTCTCATGGTGATTTTTATCAATGCCAACGGTGTTCAGGTAGTACTCCAAATATTTTGAGATTACACTCATGGGGCATACTACTATTGGTATTATCTTTGCTTTCTTTTGCTAACTTTTATAATAACTCTTTACTCTTTCTTTGCACATTTTTACCTCTATTGCAAGTCTTTGCATTTTGTGATTTTCTTCTTCTTATTTAAACTTAAATTTAAACTTGTATGCTACCTGAAGAAATAAATTCAGCAAAGGGAATGCTTAAAGAGTAACATATTAGTAAATATTAATCTAGTGATATATTAGTAGATATTAAAATGCGTTGCATGAGACTACAAGAAAGAAAAGATCTATATACTACAGCCTTACTGTTACTTACATAGATGTAACTATGTTACTATCATTTCATTTAACATTTTTACACCACAAAAATTTTTCCTTTTTCTTTTTGGTTTCAAATCATTCTAAATGCATCCACAAATACCCTTGGAAAAAATATTATCTGGGGGGAAGGAGTGTGTTATGTCCATATAGATAAGATAGCTCCAAAAATCTAAGATACACCTCTGATTAATTCATCAATGTTGCAGCCTGACCTGCTCTGACATAAAGCAAATTCAATCGATATCCAAAAATAACAGCCAAAGCCACATAGACAGTCTAAAAAACAAAACAAAATATAATTGTACCAATAATGATGAAAGGTAATTAGCTTCATTTCTACTATTTTGACTAACTCAGTTGTAGAATATTATATTGTAAATTAAACTTTATTATACAGTATTGTTTTTAATCAGCATATATTAAAATAAATCATTACCAGTTTCCAGTTACTTTAAACTAGAATTTCTGAAAGTAATACTGAGAATGTTACAAAAGTAATGTGTTATTTTCCTGTTTAAACAAAAGTTGCAGTCAAAAACATTGATTTTTCCCAAAAGACAGTAAAGTCTAACAGAATAACTTAACTAAAGTCAAAAGAATAAAACAGCGCATTGTAGCAGCAACTAATTTTAATTGGATTCAGTTTATCATGTTTTCTAGGGTATCACAGAAGCAGAAGAAAGGATTAGAATTATTTCCACATTTTATCATTTGACATAATGAGGAAACAGAAGGAGGTCTTCATCCTTGATGAGCAAGGCAAACCACAGGAGATGTTTCACATGCCATATAAAATAGTGTCAAAAAAACAAGTGTTGCACTGCAATATAGCAAAGTGCACTTAGCCAGGAATGAAATGGCTAAATCACTCACTTTTCGTAAAGAAGAAAACAGTTTCTAAAAGGGTGAAGATATACAAGTTGGAGAATGAGAAAAGGGACAGAAAGGTTGCAATATACCCACTCTGTTTCACTAAATTACATGAACATTTGTTACAGGGCTTTTGAGTAAATAATTTGTGCTTGTTCCTAATAGAATACGTGACTCTCTTAGCATAATCAACTGTAAAGACATTTCTATATGGAAGACATTTTTGGTTACTTAACTATCTTCCTGATTCACACAGGTGTGCCTTATCCCATCTTTCATATGCTTACTTGGTTAGAAACCTTCAACACTTTCATTTATCAGGCATGGTTTTATAAAGAGGGGGAAACGTGTCTTTTCCAAGCTTCTTAAAATTTAAGCAGAAATTATACTTGCATAGATTGTCTTCCATTGCAATCTCTTCTTTAAGATCTCCAGTAGTGGAAAATCCACAACTTCTGAAGGCAAACTATTCCACTGTTCTAACTGTCAGGAAATTATTCTTTATTTTTAGGGTGGATCTCTCCTTGATTAGCTTCCATCCATTGCTTCTTGTCCTGCCTTCAGGTGCTTTGGAGAATATGCTGACCCCCTCTTCTTTGTGGCAGCCCCTTAGATATTGGAAAATTGTGATCATGTCACCCCCTAGTCCTTCTTTTCTTTTCATTAGACTAGACCAGGGATCAGCACTCTTAAACACTCAAAGAGCCACAAAGGTCCTAACCAGAAGCCCCGGTTCAATTCTGGACCCGACTGGAAGTCCGGTTCCCCCACTATAGAATTTCTTCCTAGTGTGGTGTCCTTTTTCCTCTACCTGTCCTAACCGAAAACCCTATGAATTGTGGAGCCGACTGAAAAACCCGTCCCTTGCCATAGTCTCCTCTTGGAGCACCATGCTTCCTCTCCCCACAAACTGGAAGCTCCTCTCAAAATTGTGGTGCCGACTGGCAATAGGGAGCTGCAGCAGAGGGATGAAAGAGCCACATGTGGCTCCAGAGCCGTGGGTTGCCAGCTCCTGAACTAGACATATCCAATTCCTGTAACCATTCTTCATATAGAACAATGCCAAAACACTAATAAATTAGAGAAACATGCTTGTATGAATCTATATATTTCTTAAGGATCAATGAATGAATAGAAACAAATTTCTTATTTTTCTCCCAACCCATCTTTTTGTAACAGGAGCATGTTTGGTCTAGTGGTTAAGGAACCAGGTTAAAAAGAAAGCTGGTCAGTCCGCCCCCCCCCCCTCCTCAGTCCAACCTACCTCATGAATGGGGGGGTTGCTGTGGGAAAAATAGGAGAAGGAAGGTATGTTGGATATGTTATTTGTAAGAAAAATAAAAGCAGAGTGCAAATAAATAAATAAAAATAAGATGAAACTTTTTGCCTGTGGTAGATATTGGGGAACACGGAAAATTGTTACTCAGGTTTCGAATGTTCTGTTTAGTCTTGATATACGGTAAGTATAGGAGTGTTACTAACACATTTGTAACTACCTTTCAGAAATTCTAGATCATTCTAAGTGCCTGTTATCATAAATTTTAAAATGTCACAATTTTCATTGGTGGGGGTCAAACAGCCCTTATTTTGGGGATTGATCAATGTCTTTTCCTTTCAACTGCAGCACAGTAGCTCCAGGCATAGTATAACATTAGCCTGCATAAGCCAGATCACATTTTATTTAGAAAGAAATACCACTGAATTCAATTACTGTATAAACAGTAGCTTACTTACTTATATTTTTATTTGCCTAGCTAAGCCACAATGTATTTTGTTTGTGTGTGCTTACCATATTGTGTAAAGCCTGCCAATATTGGTTTGTTCAATACAATGTGTTAGCTTAAATGATATTGAACTCTGCCAAAGTATCTCTGATAATTACCTTACTATCCAAGAAAACTTGGAACTAATGCAGTATTACAACAAAGTCTTCAAAACTGTTCAGAAGTTTATAAATCTGACTGCTTTTGAACCACTTCACTGGAACAGGAAGAAAATACTATCAGAAAGATAAATGAGAAAGAAAATGGATCATCTGTTTCTTTTCACAAGGAAGAGCAGTTACAAAAACCATCTAAGGGAGCATTCACTGGAGTTTTGTATCTGGAATTTATTTTCATTTTGCAGAGTCCAAATCCACTACCCTTTCTTAAAAAAACTAAATGTAGTATCACAGTGAAAAACAAATAATGTACCAAAATATGTTAAATCAAAATGTCTCTTCCCGTACTTGATAGGATAAACAAGTCTTAAGCGCCCTCTTGAAAGAAGGGAAAGAATAAAACAGATTTTCATAAAGCAGGAGTTTAGGAGTGACCCTTGCATATGGCTACTCCAGAGGGCCTTCAGATATATCTATAGTATAATCCAATATGTATATTGATTTTTCGTTTTCCTAACGTGACCTGCAGAATAGGAATAGGGAAAGTTCTAAAATGAGATGATAGTACTGCTATCAGAAAATGATAGAATACCTCCTTGAATCTATTTTTTAAAAAGTCAGTTGCTGACCTTGTGCTAAAAGTGACATCAAATGTAGTAGCCTGAAATTGATAAACAGCACAAAAGTCCAGCATCAGGTTGAAATGCTTTTCAATAATGAATAATGGAATGACAATTCAGAATAAGGATCTCCAACATTCATTTGCTCTCTTTGGTTTGATTTGATTATTTGATTTTGATTTAGGAGTCATCCAACTTCAGAATGACACTGGGTGGCTTAGTTAAAATACTAACCACTAAAAAGAACCTGAGCATTCATCAATATCCCACCCCAGGCCTGGGAGAACAGCCAAATTTTTAAAATCTTTGGAGCAATATCAAGATGGAAGTTAAACAGATCTCTAAATATAATATTGGGCATCATGGATGTTAGGTTGGGGGGTCACTATATAAATAGAAATCTGAATGCTTCAATGTGTACTTATATATCATAATCTGTGCTTTTTTAAAAATCCTTAAAAAATAGGATTTTTCAGTATGTAATTTCAAAATCATCAAATCCTTTTATGTAGATTTCATCATGCATAATTGCAGTTACAATAAGAAATTATCATATAAAATGCAAGAGATAGCATCCCTTACTACAGATAGTTCTCAACTTACAACAGTTTGTTTAATGACTGTTCAAACAACTGCAGTTATTCACTTAACAACAAGAAGCAAGAAAGCAAGAAAGGTTGTAAAATGCCACAGATATTGAGTATAATTAGAAAAACTCACTTAACCAATGTTTCATTTAGCAACAGATATTTTGGCCTCAGTTGTGGTTCATTAGTCAAAAATTATCTATACAAGCAAATATTTCAATTAGCCATACAAATATTGTAGTGTGAATAATAACAGTAGAATAAAAAAGTACATAGAAAATGATAATTAATTGATGCAGGGAAGTTTCAATGTTGTTATATAAGCCCTCCAATTTTCAGCAAACCTTTAATTTTTGCCTAAATACCGTAACGAAGAATTGGGTCCTGGTTGCTTTAGAAATGCTGCCATATTTTGAAGAAAAAGCATCATATGCATCCAAATACTAACATAGTCATGGATGGAGATACTCAGTTAAATACATGTTTGTCTAGAAGAGTCATCATCTGGCTAGCATCTCTGTTGAATGTTTCTAAGCAGCTAACTGATGTATACTAAACAAATTTGGTTTGGCTGCAGCTAAAGCCGCCCTGTGGAAATTCTCAACATACATTTGTTTGATTGAGCTGTCATTTTCAGTTGATCTGCTGATGATCTGTGTCACTTTGTTTAAATGTCCTTGCATTTTTTTCTTTATAGAGAGAGAAAAAAAAAACCAAAAAGAAAAGAGAAAAGAAAGCCATGGTTTCTGTGATGGATTAAATGGAGGTGAAATTTGAGAGTCACTCCTGTTTTTGATTTCTGTGTTCCCGTACAGGTGGGCTTGGAAAGACAAAGAACTTCATATGCCAACACTTGAAAAAACAGAACAGTGTAGATGGCCTTATGATTTAAAACATCTACAGATGTGTTAGCTTCCAAATGCTCCTGTTCTAAGCAGTCACTAGAATCAGTAACTGGAACAACAGATATTGTTTATGTATGCAGGGGTAGATGAAGCTTCTAACCTTATGGCCGCACATCAAAATTTTCATATGAAGGAAAGTCACCACACATGTCTACACACGTATAGGTTTATGGTACCACATCTTTCTGTACCACAAAGGCTTCTGTGTTTACATTTCATTCTACTTTATTTCTCCCAGATCAATATTTTTGCAACCATGTTTTAATGTTTACATTATTGGAGCAGTATTTGAATTGCTTGGGTTTGTATATGATCCTTTATAAAGACCACCTGTAAATATTTTTTTGTTCTCTGCTTGTTCCTTCCATTGCATACCATTTCCCCTAATATAGGCAACTGTTAAAGTAAATTATTCCTAAAACTTTCATATCACAATTTCATATCATGTTCTTTCCTGCATTTATAGCCTGCTTTATTTTAACTGTAAACTACTTTAAGATTTCTTTGAATGCTGAAGTTATCTAAATGTCTCCAATGCAACTTTGTTTTTGATGTAACTATTATTTTTATACACACCTTTCAAAAACACAAATTATTTTTAAGCATATTTGAAAACTGATGACTTTAATACACTCAAAGGGAAAGGAGGAAGGATTGTGTAGATAGAATTTCTGAAGGGAAAAACAATTCAGGAAGTTTGGTAGTTATGAAAAATGAGATAATTAAGGGACTGAAAGGCAAATTATATCAAAGAAAAGGGAAAATACAACAGATCTGATGAAAATGGTGCTAAGTTTAAATTTTAAAAAATAGAAAGAGGGACATAACAAAAGCAAAGTATCAGGAATATCTTGAAACTATAAAAATTGAATCAGAAAAACTAAGATAAAGAATGAGCTAAGGTTTGCAATGAATGCCAAAAAGGACCCATTAATTCAGAATCATCCTGGAGTGCTAAATGAACAGACAAATGAGATTTCAGAATCACTGATTATAATCCTTGAGAATATCTGGAGTACAGGATCAGAAAATTAGAGATCATAAAACAATGAGCTTGCTAACTCCATTTCAATCTTTTTAAGAAGAAGAAAAATGGATCAAACAGCCTATATACCAATTGGCTTGATACCAGTACCTAAGAAAATTATAGAAAAGATAATCAGGTAATGAGTTCGCAAGCACTTAGAAAGAAACAAGACAATTACTCGAAGGCAGTATGAATCTGTTTATATGTCAAGCCAAATAAATCATATTGCTTTCTTTAAGAAAGCAATTAGTACATTACAGGACATTCTAGATGTAGAGCACTTAGATTTCTGTAAAGTATTTGATACATTTGATCATAGTCTACTTTCTGATAAAAAAGAAGACTTTTGGATTATCTCACTACCATACAGATCACCCTTCACAAGTTTTATCCCTGATCTATGCTTACATGGAGAGAAGTATTGTATGCAGTGGGGTAGCCCTGGTTTTGTTCTGGGTCCAATTTTGATAAATTTCTGAGATGAGGTGATAGAATGGATAGTCACTGAATCTGTAGGCAGCACACTTTTAATATTGGGCCCTATCCAATTCTGCATTTAGGAGGGAAAATCAAATATAAGAAGGCAATATTGGGTTAAGTGGTAGTACTCATGAGAATGTCCTGTGTCCTGCTAGACCACAGGTTAATTATGAGTCAACAATGTGTTAGGGCTGCCAAAAGAGTAAGTGCAATCTTGGAATGCCTTAACTAAAGTTGTAGGATTGAGATCCCAAGAAATGATATTTCCACCAGCACTGATGTGTTACTTAGTTTGGATAATGAAATGTCTGCAAGAAAACAACCAAGATCAGAGAGCACCAAAGACCCATAAATTCCATTCTACACTGTGCTGGTCAAACAACACTTGGAATACTCTGTTCAAGTCTTTCACCAAAATACAATAAGAGTGCTGGAAAAAGAGAAAATAGAAGAATAACAAGGATAACAATGGTCTTGGAGGTTGACTCCTATGAAGAACATTTAAAGAAATGAGTTTGTTTAGCATAAACAAGAAACACTTAATGGAAGATATGACGGGACTCTTGCAGTACTTGAACTAAGAGAGTCCAGATTTATCTCCAGTTTAGGACAAAAATCAGTGGGTTGAAATTCCCCAAAAAAAGATTGAATAAGGAAATAAATAAGGAAGAGTTTACTGACTATGAGAGCTACTAAGCACTGAAACAATATCCCTCCCAAAGTCAAGGTCCATCATTGGAGGTTTTCAAGGAAAGATCGGACAGTTATTTGTCTGGAATAGATCAAGAATTCCTGCCCTGCCAGGGGGCTGGGCTTCAAAATCTTCAAGGTTCCTTCTAATCCAATGAGCTTATGATATATATGTATATGTATATATGTTATGTAATTTATATATACGTATATGTATACACATACATAAACATATACATACACACACACACACACACACATATATATATATATGTTTTCGCAGGTTTTCGCGGGTATTTGTATATGGATCTTTGGTTCTTCGGGTTTTCTCCCGTGTAGAATTGGAAATATCTAGGCGACGTTTTGATGAAGTCTCATTCATCATATTCAGGCTTGTGTCTTCGGCCTTGTGCTTCTCAGAGTAATGTGAGCTTGCAGCTGCTTCTTCCTTTTAACTACTAGTGGGGGTGTGACTTGATTGGGTGGGGGTTTGGCTGTGTTCTGATTGGGTGGGGTGTGTTCTCATTGGTTGGGGGTTTGGCTGTGTTCTGATTGGTTGGGGGGTTGGCTGTGTTCTGATTGGCTGGGGGTGTGTTCTGTTCTGGTGGGGGTTTGGTTGTACTTAGGTTAGTCTCAGTTGCTGGGGATTTGAGCTGGTGAGCTGTGATCCTGTTGTTTGGCTTTGCATTCGTGGTCGTGCCACACAAGAAACTACCACCACACTTCCACGCAGAAAGCAGACTCATACCCACACAGAAGATGAAACATGACCACGGACCAGAAGCCGTACCACAGCTGCATCACTACCTGCTTCAAACCCTCCCAACCCATACATGAAGGGAACTGACGCCCACCATGAAGATGTGGCATGACCACGAACGTGAAGCCTAACAACAGGATCACAGCTCACCAGCTCAAATCCCCCAGCAACTGAGACTAACCTGAGTACAACCAAACCCCCACCAGAACAGAACACACCCCCAGCCAATCAGAACACAGCCAAGCCCCCACCCAATCAAGTCACATGCCCACTAGTAGTTAAAAGGAAGAAGCAGCTGCAAGCTCACATCACTCTGAGAAGCACAAGGCCGTAGACACAAGCCTGAAGATGATGAATGAGACTTCGAATGATGATCGAAACGTCGCCTAGATATTTCCAACTCTACGTGGGAGAAAACCCGAAGAACCAAAGATCCATATATATATATATATATACTCTTTTGTTAATGACGGCGGGTTTCCAAATGGCTGGTAGGCGGGAGGTGTCATCTCGTTTATTCATGCTGTGTGGGCGTTTTTCTATCTCTATGGCTTCTCTGATTATTCTGTTGTTGAAGTGTTTAGTTTTGGCGATAGTTCTGGTATTTTTAAAGTTAATCTTGTGTCCTGTGGCTTTGAGGTGTTGGACCAGGGAAGAGGTCGGTTCTTCTTTTTTGATTGAGTTCTTGTGTTCTTCAATGTGTGCACTTATCCTTCTGTTAGTTTGTCCAATGTATGTGGTGGGACAGGAGGTGCACGGGATTTCGTATATTCCTTGGTTTTCTAACTCAATTTTGTCTTTAGGGTTTCTTAGGATGGTGGATATTTTTCCGTTTGTGCAGAATGCTGTTTTAATTGTGCAGAATGCTGTTTTAATGTTGTGTTTTTGGAGGATCTTGCTGATTTTGTCTGTAGTGCCTTTTATATATGGGAGGAGGGCTTTGCCATTTTCTTGTTTGCCATTTTCTTGTGCCACAGGACACAAGATTGACTTTAAAAATACCAGAACTATCGCCAAAACTGAACACTTCAACAACAGAATAATCAGAGAAGCCATAGAGATAGAAAAACGCCCACACAGCATGAATAAACGAGATGACACCTCCCGCCTACCACCCATTTGGAAACCCGCCCTCATTAACAAAAGAGTACCTAACATAAAGGACACCAGACCCACACCCATGAGGGCCACACAAGAAACTACCACCACACTTCCACGCAGAAAGCAGATTCACACCCACACAGAAGATGAAACACGACCACGGACCAGAAGCCGTACCACAGCTGCATCACTACCTGCTTCAAACCCCCCCAACCCATACATGAAGGGAACTGATGCCCACTATGAAGATGTGGCACGACCACGAACGCAAAGCCAAACAATAGGATCACAGCTCAAATCCCCCAGCAACTGAGACTAACCGGAGTACAACCAAACCCCCAGCAGAACAAAACACACCCCCAGCCAATCAGAACACAGCCAACCCCCCAACCAATCAGAACACAGCCAAACCCCCAATCAATGAGAACACACCCCCACCCAATCAGAACACAGCCAAGCCCCCACCCAATCAAGTCACACCCCCACTAGTAGTTAAAAGGAAGAAGCAGCTGCAAGCTCACATCACTCTGAGAAGCACAAGGCCGAAGACACAAGCCTTCAGGTTGATGAATGAGACTTCATCAAAACGTCGCCTAGATATTTCCAACTCTACGCGGGAGAAAACCCGAAGAACCAAAGATCCACATACAAATACCCGCGAAAATCTCCGAAAACATATATATATATATATGCAGGTCTTGCCATATTCGGGTCTTTTCCCATGTAAGATTGAGACTATCTTGGCAATGTTTCAACGAGATCTCACTCGCCATCTTCAGGCTGGTGCTTTCGGCTTTGTGCTTGTGTGAGCAAAGTGTGATCTGAGCTGCTGTCTCCCTATATATACTGGTGGGCAGGTTGGCTGTGTTGTCATTTCTTGATTGGTTGACAGACTTGATGTTTGCAGATTGGCTGGCTTTTTCTTAAGAACATGTGTGGCTGAGGTATTGGCTGTGTGTCTATCAGCCTCCTGTGTTGTAATGACTTGGATAATGGGCTGTGTGATGACCTTCTGAGTTCTATTGTTTTGACCTCCTGGGTCTCCTGATAGACACACAGCCAATACCTCAGCCACACAACGTTCTTACGAAAAAGCCAGCTAATCTGCAAACATCAACTCCATCAACCAATCAAGAAATGACAACACAGCCAACTACCCCACCAGTATTTATAGAGAGACGGCAGCTCAGATCACACTTTGCTCGCACAAGCACGAAGCCAAAAGCACCAGCCTGAAGATGGCGAGTGGGAACTCATCGAAATATCACCAAGATACTCTCAATCCATGGGAAAAGACCCGAACACGCCAAGACCTGCATATATATATATATAATTAAGATATATATGTATGTGTGTATGTGTGTGTGTATGTATGTATGTATGTATGTATGTATGTATGCATGTGTATCCATGGCGAAATTCATCTTCAAATTCTATTTGCCACTTTTTATCCCTTATTGTACTATTATCCATCTTTTCATCGGCTCATTTGGAAGTATTTATATTTTCAGCAGCTATATTGGATGAGAAGATTTTTGTGTGTGTTTTATAATAAACACGGAGCTGTGACAAATTGTATTAGTCATTTGTAGTTAGAGCTTCAAACTTTGATTCTGATGAAAAGGACCCCCCCCCCCCCAAAATGACTCTATTTCTTGATAGAGTTATTTACTTTATAAAGTCCATGTTGAGAACATTTCAAATCACAAACTGAAGACATCAGGGAAGTATTGTGCTCTTCATTTGTACAAAGGAAAATGTTTACATGGAAATCATGGTTGCATGTGATTCAGTCAAATTAGAAATGCCCCTTTATGCGTGATTCAATATTTATTAGACAACAGCTTACCATGGATAGACATGGAAATATGTAACCTCTGGGCACATTAATTATAGGGCCAAAAGGGCTTGATCCTGATTTCCTACTGTTTGCGCAGTCATTTTTTGTAGCATTTAAAAACTGTGGGAAAGCTACTGCTTCAGAAAATAATTCGGACCTATTGCTTACTCAGTAACCTACATACACTAACATCTTACACACAAATCTTTCTAGATTATAACATTAGAGTCCCCCTATATAGAGGAGGAGGAGGAGGAGGAGGAGGAGGAGGAGGAGGAGGAGGAGGAGGAGGAGGAGGAGGAGGAGGAGAAGAAGAAGAAGAAGAAGAAGAAGAAGAAGAAGAAGAAGAAGAAGAAGAAGAAGAAGAAGAAGAAGAAGAAGAAGAAGAAGAAGCAGCAGCAGCTTCCCATTGTACAAAAAAGAAATCACAGTCTGAAAAACACAGCAGAAATATTAAGAAAGAGGGTAAAATAAACATATATTTGGACAATGGAAATAGTCCCTGGCAGGGATGTTTGCAGAATGCGGACAACAGCGCAATCAAAGCTCTGCTTCTTTTTATATGTCACATACACACTGCCCATATAAACAGAAAGAGCTTGATTGCATCATTGCTGCCACCATCATGATCTGTTTGACCATGGCAAAGACCTCTGCCATCTGGCTTGCTCACAAATGCCATCTCTGAGATGTCAACAGACTACTGTATATATATTTTTATAAAACATGAATTCTCTGTCACCAGTAAGAAAAGGGATTTCTTTTCTCCCTGATTCATATACAGGTAATCTTCGACTTGCAACTGTTCATTTAGAGACTGTTCAAAGTTACAACAGCACTGAAAAAAGTGATTTGCAAGCTGTCCTCACACTTAAGACCATTGCAGTTTCCACGCAGTCATGTGATCAAACTTCAGGTGCTTAGGAGCAAGCATATACTTACGATAAATACAGTGACCCAGGTCATATGATGCCAACCTTCCAGCCAGCTTTTAGTTTCACTTAACAACAGCATGATTCATTTAACAATGGCATAGTTCACTAAATATTCATGGCAAACAGGTTGCAAAACTGGGTCACTTAACAACCTGTCTGCTTAGCCACAGAAATTCTGGTCCTGATTGTGGGTGTAAGGCAAGGTCTACTTCTACAGTTGGACCAAACTAAATGAAAGGCATTGGGAACATAGTATTTTTTTACCTGAAATTGGCTGTTTTTCACACAATAAAAGGAACCCCACAAGATCTGACCTTCATTCCTAATGCTTCAATGGAAAACTAGATGTTGATAATAGACACATCCTTTTTTATAATTTTTTTCATAACAACCTGCTTTGGAAGCAGACCATTTGGAGAACATTGAGAATGGGCCACATATAAAAGTTTAGAATAAACAAAAAACAAACTATTTCATGCAGCAAATGTATAACATTTGTGAACAAACACTCTATCATTTTGCACACTGCACATGTCCTTTAATGGAAGTAAGGTTTCTATTTAGATACGGCATACACACTTTTGACTTTTACATAAAACAAGATGATTTGACCTGAGTTAATAAAGTCATAAACAGCAGAATGGCTTTGAACAATTATCCACTTTAAAAAAAAAGTGATGTAATAAACATCGTGCACATACAAGCCTTTGAAATGATATGCCTAAACTAGTCAGGTATAATATTATGCAGATTCATAACCATCAAGTAGAAATGAGCACATATGTAACAAAGTTACGTTGTTTTTCATTTAATAAGCATCTGTTGCAATCAAAATTGTTTCAGGTTACGGAATTTAAATTTCTTAATCCAAATGAATCTAATCCCAGTTTGGACCACTAACAAAATACAATCTGCAAAAAAAAAAATTACACACACACACACACACACACACACACACACACACTAGCTCAGGAAAGACTTGCTCTATCTAAAACCAGCAGGTAAATTTTTTGAGTTCTAATTTACTTGAAAATTCTGAAAAAATGCCTATTTAACTTGACATCCATTTCAGGGTCTCCTGTAGATTCTGTCTAAAATAATTTATTCACATAAAAACCCCAATGACTCAAATTTCTTCTACAGCCCTACTGAGCATGTAAATTTTTGTATAATTGAGGTTCTGTTCTTAGAGACATATGAAACAAATCAGGGTCAGTATTTTACCCTTTGGAATAAATAGCTGAAGGCTAAGGGACAGGAATACATAAAATGTAACTATCTTTAAAAGAAAATTTCCAAATAATATATTATTAGAAAATCTATATGCTTTTCAGATTCTGCTTAGACTGGCGTTCCATAGGCAGACCACAAAAAATAACTAACAGCCACTTCTCTTTCAATTTGGATATCTGACACTTTGAAAGGGTGTCTTCAGCTATTTCCTGGCTGCTAATTTTTTAACATTTGAGACAACTAATAACTCTCTTTAAAATGTTCTGTATACATATTCACACAACTGCCTAGAAATGCAAAAAGCTGGTTAGAAATCCCTTTAATTTTGTTTCTGGCACAGAGCAAAATGCTTAAATCAGTAGCATAATTCAAGCTTTCTTACAAACCCCACCGGCAGTGTAATAATCACAGGTCTAAGGCAATCAGTGACATGGTCAATAGCTACCCAGCCAGCTGGGAGAAGCCACAGAAGCATTTGCAGGTCACATGAGGAAGTTCTGCCCTACCATGACTGGTGGCCCTAACCCTCAGCTCCAGGGTGGCAATGCTGAAGCTGAAAAATGGCCTCGCTCAGGCCAACTTCACAGTTGACAACTGATAGAACAACTGGCATAATAAAGGGGTGTGAAAGTCTAAAAATCTAATGGCTGTTGGTAGATACTTGTTGTGGTCCACCAGCGGCCTGCGGAGCTGGCAATAGAGTTGGACAGTGGGGAAGAACATGGGCCAATCCTGGAGTCTGGGGAAGGTTCAGACGAGGGATCTGCGTCCATCACCGAGATGGAGCCAGGACCATCTGGGAGTTATGTGCTGATTCAGAAGCCTCCAGAATCTGACATCAGTGAGGCAGAGGAACAGGGGGAGCCTGTTCCTAGTGTGCGCTTGCGCAGAGCTGCCAGAAGGCAAGAACAGTTAAGACAAAAGGGGCGACTTGGGAGTAAGGCATGGAAATGATTGGGCCCTCCTATAAGACATAAAGGATGAGCAAAGGGACATGAGCCTTTGCAGGAAGCAACTTTGTTCATTCTAATCGGTTTAAACTCTGAAGCTCCTTTGTACTCCATTTGGCCTTGTACAGCTAATTGGCAATTTAGTCATTGGCAGCATTTCAAGGGAGATAAAGGTGGGTGCTTATCAGCCTTATCCCGAAAAGACTGTGGCAAACTTCTGTTGGACTATTCACAAACTGTTTGGAACTCATCACAGGCTGGAATGAATATAATTCACAGCTGTTGAAATAAAAAGAGGGCTTTTGGGACTAAGCATGTGAATGTTACTGTCTCAGGAAGCCTTGATCAGAATAATACTGTCTTAAACAAAATTACCAAGAATAAATATTATTTGGAAAGAGCTGCATTCCCTTTGAAATATCCTATTTAGATCAAGAATGTCATGAAAATCCCAGGTAATTTATCTAGTACTTAATAATAATAATAAATAATAAATATTTATTTATATACCGCTCCTCTCCCAAAGGACTCGGAGCAGTGCACAGCCGTACAGTTAAAACAATAAATATGTGGGAAGATAAAACTAAATTAAACCCAAACCCTGGCTGTAAACAATTTAAAACCCTTCTCTAAAACCTAAAATTTAATAAAAATAAAACACCCCAAAACTAAAATCAGCCCAAGCCGGCCTGGTCAAAAAGCCAGGTTTTCAAAGCACGCCTGAAGGTCCCCAGGTCTGTGGCTGTCCGTAACTCCGGGGGCAATCCATTCCAGAGGGCAGACGCTCCACAGAGAAGGCCCTATTCCTTGGGGTCACCAGCCGGCACATAGATGCCGACGGGACCTGCAGGAGACCCTCCCTGTGGAAGTGCATCGGATGGTGGGAGGAAAATGACAGAATGCGGTCTTGTAAATATCCTGGTCCGATGCCATGGAGCGCTTTAAAAGTTAACACTAAAATTTTAAAGCGCACCCGAGAGGCCACTGGCAACCAATGCAGCTCACGCAGGAGGGGCGTCACATGCGCGAACCTTGACGCCCCCATAACCACCCGCGTGGCTGCATTCTGTACCAGTTGAAGTCTCCGGATGCTCCCATTCGGGAGCCCCATGTAGAGGGCGTTACAATAGTCCAGTCGGGAGGCAACCAGGGCATGAGTGACTGTGCGTAAGGCATCCCGATCCAGAACTTAAGAAGGTAATTCAGCTACAACCCAGTTAGAAGTCCATAACTTGTCTGTACTATTCCAAAGTCTGATAAATTATTGCATTGTTACATAATGAGCTGCCTTCAAAGACCATCTAAAAAGTATAGTTAGCGGAAAATATATTAGCAGAATTATAATTTTGACAAAATAGTTTAATCATCTTATCCAAGAACTCACTCATTTATCTCAGTTAAGCTCTTAGCTCAATTTTGAACTCAAAACTGATCTGGTGCATTGGTATGTCATGAAATGTCTTCTTGCATATATGTCTTATAGGTGCCAAAAATAAAGATTTATTCTAAATATTACTTCCTTCCAGATAGTTCCTAAAAAAGATCCTTTTAGAGATCATATAAAGGAAAGTCCTTTCCAGGAAAATTATCTCATACCAACATATTTTTTCTGATTATTTAGCATCCACAGTTTCGTTGTTCTTGTACAATGACAATAAAGTTCTTATTATTATTATTATTTTCTTCAGTTCTGCCCAACCTTTTAAAAATATTTAAAACATTTTATTTTTGTTCTAATTCTTTCTTATACAAGTGCTTTTGATTGTTATTACTTGGTAAACTTATTGCTTTTAATTAGAATTACAATTTTCATACTTGTTTGTCTTTACAACCGTTTTTAAGATGTTAATTTTTTCACTGCTTTATTTTTAAGTGTACAATTATTTAATGATTTTTACAATATCTTACAAAGCAATACAAAATAAATAGAATCTCTCTGGATTTAAGAAATTACAATAATAATCTTTCCCAGTCTTCTGATATCAATCAAAGATAATCTTTTTTTAAAAAAAATTGGCATTAAATGTGGGTCCTGCAGAGAACCACATTTTGACATTAGTTTGACCTCTTTATAGTTTTCTTTCAAATGGACATCTGTAGCTACAATACAGACTTGAATATTTGTGTGTCAGAAGTTGGTCTGATAAATTGTATAAGCATTTAATGAAAGAAGAATCGTGGAACTAATTAATTTGAATAATATTGACACAAAGGAATTAACTGGAATGATCAACTTCATAATTAAAAAAAAATAGTTCACTTCCCAGGTATCCCAGGGTTTGGGTTAGCTAGCTTTAGAAAAAACAAAATTCTGCTGCTCTATTATTTAATCATTTCCTCATTGATATTTCCTTATCAAATCAGAAGCAGGACAATTTCATCTTAGGAAGCAATTGTAGGAAAATATCAGTGGTGGAGACAAATTTAATTATTTGACTATCATCTATTTTCTATTATGGATTTTGATAATTACTTGATTTACAATTCAAAATCATGTTAGAGGACTGAGAAATCACCAGGTATCTGGGATGTATTTACCAAAGCATCCAAATTTAGGCTAAAACTAGCCTACCTTTATCAAACCTTAATTTAAAAACTAATAGGGGATTTATTTTATTTTTATGCTTTTTTTTTACATATATATGATTAAGAAAAAATGGACTTGGTGGTTAAATATGCAAAAGTAGACCTTTTATAAATAGGAGCAATAATGACATTGGACTCATAATGATATTAATGTGACTTGGGAAAACATGGATGTTTGATCTTCCTCTCTTTAAAATGTAGATAGGCAGATTGTGTTTGCACTTATGCAAACTTCTTTTTTTAAAAAAAATATTAAATTTGAACAGTACTCAACTTGGTGTAGAAACTCTGGGTAGCTCATAAAATAAAAATACAGGGGAAAATCATAAAAAGACAATATAATGAACATATTATATTACTTTAAAGAGTTACTTCATAGTGAGATGGGTGGCATATAAATTATATGTCTCAAGGAACCAGGATCTGTATGTGTAGGTCTTTATAGGCAAATGTAATGCTTTATGAGATAGCCAAGATTATTTTTAACTGTTTTAACCCTCTTAAAGTAGTACTGGATTCCAAAGAGTATCAACACAGGCAGGAGTGTCTACAAGGAGGGCATCAAAAAAGTCAAAATGGCACCTTCATCCATGTAATTGAAGGTCCATCTTTTTTTGAATAGGACTTTTTTCATGGCTTTTCATGGAAAAAAATGGGCTGATGTTGATGTTGTGGTTGATGATGATGATTTATATGACTTGTATGATGCTAGATTTCCCAGTGATTCTGGACAATTCACAACAATCACTTTGTGTGATGCCTTTACACCTTACCTTTAAAACTCACCAAACTTTTTTCTAAGTTAAGAAGCCCCAGTACTGTAAGCTGAGGTCAGCAATCTTTTCCTGACCCAATTCCAATTTCCTAATTTCACATGAGTAAGGTTTTTATTTGAATCCATGACTACCTTTTCCAATTCTTCATTGTTCTTTTGCAACTGGCTCAATCACTAACTTCATTCATACCATTGCTCTATAATTAACCTCATTAGCAAATTACTAAAGTCATTAACCTACATTTGTCCTTACAAAATTTGATACATTTCCTAATCATCCCACTGTGGAAATTACTTTTATTTATTTTTTTCCTGCTGCCCAGTGGGCTGATATTTTCATCAAACATCCACCATAAGGACTACCACATTTCCTGCTTAAGACCTTTCCCTTTAAACTCTATTGCGTTCCTGGCTTTGTGTATCTCCCACTGGTTTATACACCAGTTTGTAAACTCAGCATGCTTCCTTTATATATTGTTACCCTGCACCATGTGTGCTATTTCAACTCCAAACCCTCAGTTTGGTGACACTGTTTTGCTCATATAATTTAACCTTCTTAAATATGTACTATATTTAAGGAGGAATTGGGTTGAGAGGCCAGCCACCCGTTATCCTCAAGGCACACTTCAGGCTCTTTGGATTCCACATGTTGCTAATGTCCATTGTACAAAGCTCCGCCTCTTCCCTGTTTTAAAAGAAGGTGGGTGTCTTTTAATAGAAGCACACTATGTGAAACATGGCTGACTACTTTGCTCCTTAAACAAAACAAATCTTTCACTCACAGAGCTGCCTTTATTCCAACGACAAGGTTGGAGTCTCCTTGAATCTGTTAGAAACCATTCCCGGAGAGAGGAAACAGACTCTGTAAATGAACCATGACTGTGTAAGGCCCCCTTATACCTGCAAATATCCAGTGGGCTCTAAAAAAGCATTTTCTGTTGGGCCTCTTTTCCTCCAACATGAGCTGTTACTCTCTGACTCATTTGATTTTTAACCAGTTCCAGTGGTTTTCCACCTTTCCTTAAGAAAGCTTTAAGTACACTTTCTGTTCTTCTTGCCTTGAAGCTAGACTTTGTGGATAGATCAGTGAACAGATTGCTGTTTTGAGCTATCTTTCAAAGCTAATAATAATGTAATTTATATACATTTAAAAGAATTAATATATGAAAATAGTTTTTGCTATTTTGTGGAGGGGGTTCTCCAAGAACAAAATGGCAATCTTAATAATAATAAAGTAAATCAGTTTATTGGCCTCAAAAGAAGGGAAAAGACTAATGTTATCACTATCAGACTCCCTATAAAATGACTCTTATATACAGGAGAAAGCTGAAATTACAAGGCTTGGGTTGGGAGTCCATGAGGAAACAGAATGAACTCTATGATCCAGATTGTAATAAATCTTACTATTACAATGCTTGAAACATTAACAAATCATTCATTATTTGATTACTTATAGCACAAAGTTTCCATAATGACATCAATGCATGTCACAGTCTTAATTCTACTTAGTCCTCCTCCTTTCTTATTAGGCCATCATGCAAAGCTATTCTGGAAGAGAAGTCACATTAGCAAAAAAAAAAAAACATTGCTTCCACTGAACTAAGAATAATTTTTTAAAAAACCTTAGTATTCCCATCTTTTTCAGTTGTGGTGATGATGGTTATAATTTATTTCAGATAAGAAATGAATATTCTTGTTTATCATGCCTTAAGCACCCGGCAGAGGGTTTTATCATATGAAATGACAAAACAAGTCTTTCTTAAATTATAATCTGTTCAAATTGCTTATAAACAGAGTTTTAGTGATGTAATATCTACGCACAGCAAACATTCAAATCCTTCCTATTAAGCCAGGTTTGTGGTTATTACATGGTTTTAAGAAAAACTTCTTTATCATATTTTTCAACAGCAACCCTCCTGGATTCCCACAAGAAGTATTTAAAGTCTCCTTCCCTCCCACCCTCTCTCTGTCTGTTGGTAGAGATGTAGTCCATATGGGTAACACATTGATGCATACATACATAATCAACATACATATATAGGACTTGCTTAGAAAATGAACAATCAGAAGTCAAATAGACATGAATGCTACCATTCTCAGTCACTAGGTCAATGAGTTTCTGGATTGTCTTCATCTAGTCCAGGGTACACAGCCTGATATTGAAAAATGAGTGCAACCCCACCAAAGATTCCAAAAGTTCTCACTAAATTATACTATTTTTTAGACAAAATCAAAATTTGTCTAAAAATAGTGGTGGACCAATATTTTTATCCATCCCAGCAACTTTTGGACCTGAACTACAAAAGGTAATCATGATCAGTAATCATTATTATGCTAAGACTCCTTCTTGTAAGAATATGAGAGCTAGTAGGTTGCAGTGATTCAGATCCTTGACTAGAAACCAGAAGGCCATAAATTTTAGTTTTCTCTTGGTCAGCTGGGTGACTTTGGGCCAGTCATTCTCTCTCAGCCCATCCCATCTCACAGAATGGTTGCTGAGGTGAAATAGAAGGTAAGAACATGGTTTACATTGCCTTGAGTGATACAAAATTAAGCTGTGGTATAAGTAAATAAGTTACAAAGCGAGGAAAGAATCTTGAATGTAATAGGATCATAGGATAGTTTTATGAAATGGATCTCCATTTTTCTGGGAATATACTGTTATTCTCACTCTTGTGTCTCTTTCCTAAAATGAATGAGATATCAGGTACTGCCAGATACTTTCCTATAAAAAGAAATCAATAAAAATCCATTCATCTGAGTAATATGGTTACAGTAGCTACAAATGTCTAAGCAATATTCTCCTCTTTCATCTTTTACTATCTATCCAGCCCACCTGAATATACAGTTTTTGTGTGTGCTGCATTGTTTAAAAGTATATGAAAACCACATTTTCTATTGATACTTTGTTTTCCACAATGCTAGTCCTACACACGGGGGGGGGGGGGAGAGTTAGGGAGAGAGGAAGGGAGGGAGGAGGGAGGGAAGGAGTGGGGAGAGAGAGAGAGGGAGAGGGAGAGAGAGGGAGAAAGAGAGAGAGAGAGAGACGTCCATCCTTGCCTAAGATTGATCATTGTAACGTGTTGCTTCCAATTGATTTTCTTTTGCCTTTGTTTGTTTCCTTTTTCAGTCACTAGTTGAGACTACAAACAACACAATTTATTCCAGGTACCCAAACTAATCATTAGATAACAAGGTTCTGTTTCGAAAATGTTCTGAGTATGGCAACAGTTTAATTTTAAACTTGCTTTCATTTCTTGAATCACTACAGAAGGAAGGACAAAAACTTGTATTTGGTTATTGTGAATTACAAACTGATGTAAGTGTTGCACAAGAGCAACCCCTCCCAAAAATCTCAGTGTGCCATATTGTCAAACAAAAATTATTTGGAGTGAAAGGTCCTGTTTGTTTATTTTAACCTAGGAAAAAGAAAACTGAAATCTGAAATAAAATTCTACTTTTTATAAACTATGAACTCAGGGAAGGACCCAAAAGACCTATTGATTGCAAGTGGGATATAAATGAAATATATTCATTTATTCTAGCCATTGTCATCCTCTGTGAGATGAAGGCCTCTTCCATGTGTGTGTGTGTATGTGTGTATGTCTATATCTATATATCTATATCTATCTATCTACCTACCTATCTTCATTTATATCCCACCTGCAATTGGTACTTCCTTTGGCCCTTCTCTGAGATACACATACATACATACATACATACATACATACATACATACATACATACATACATACATTATTTGGAAATCAAAAAAATAACACAAGCTAGACTGAGTGTCGGAACACAAATTTGTAATATATTAATGCAAAAACATTTTGTTGAGTTCAAACAGTTGCATCAATGTCTTGGGTTTCAAATAACTGGCTTCAAAAATCAAAAGGTTTTCAACACAGTCTTTGTGAGATTAATTGTTATTAAGGGGCTCACTGCAAAAAGTTTGATTGGAGGCAAGTGTCCATCCTGTTTTCCAAGCAGGGGGGATTCATATAATTTTCTTTTACACAAATTTGTCCTTGGCATTAATGAGGAACTCTCCTTGGGTGTCTGCAAGGAATAATAGTAACAAACGAAGTCTTATCCCTACCCCTCCGTAATATGTTCGTTTGTAGATAAGCACTGCAGAGAGAGGTAAAATTGTATCTTATAAAAGTTTGCATTTTTCTTTTGCTGACTTATCCATGATAGGGTTGGGTCTGGGAAGCATTTTCATTGGAATGGTCCCTATTCCATTGAGGCAATTGTTTTTGTTTTGAGGGGGAAAGTATCAGAAAAAAGTGAGCAAAAATGAACAAAACCAGCAGCCCCAGTAGCGTTGATGAATATTGATTTTGTTCGGGCCAAAAGCTTTTAGGCTTTCATAGGCCTGTAAACATTTGAGTCTTTAAGCAGACACTGAGGTAAGGTATAGTGACCTATCTTCCTGATGGTTTACACCAGGGGCCCTCAGGGACCACCAAACTCATAATTTTAAATCCTGAGGACCACTAACTGGTTCTGTGGGCATGGCCTAATTTGTGGGAGTGGCTTGGTGATCATGTGACTGGCTGGGCATGGCCTGTATTTAAATATTATAAATATTTATATAAATATTGAATTTTTTATTTAAAAAAGAGCAACTTTTACCCAAAATCAGGCAAAGCAGGCAGGCAGATTGAGTTGCTCACAGAATCACAGATTCACTTAGAGATCTGGTTTCTGCCATCAGCTAGTTTAGTTTGCCACATAAATTTGTTTGCAAGCAAACTCACAAAATTAACTCACAACACACCATGTATGTAAATAAAATTGATTTTTTTTAATAAAAAAAGAGCAACTTTTACCCAAAATCAGGCAAAGCAGGCAGGCAGATTGAGTTGCTCATAGAATCAGAGATCTGTGTTTCTTTCATTGACTAGCTGAATCTAGCTGAGTTGGCTAGCTGAGCTCAGTCCTAAAGAAGATTTGGCTCTGCTTAACAGAGCCGAAGATCTAAAGATTAGCTAGAAAGCAAGAAATCCAATGATTTTCTGCTTTCTAGCTAATCTAAATCTCCTGGCACAGCAGAACAGCTGATGGTCAGAAAAAGAAAAAATAGCAATTTAGCAGGAAGTTTGCCAGGTAAGGAGTGAGTGGGAGGGAGGGTTCCCATGAGCCATGTGGGCGGTGCAGCCTTGTGTTCCTGTGCAGCCAGGATTAATTGCTTCGGGGGGTACTCTGGGGGTGACATTTCTATGTGGACCACCAAAATTTTCTCGCAAACCACCAGTGGGCTGTGGACCACCAGTTGGCAGCTGGTTTACACTACTTTGGTATAGTAGTAAAAGTGCTGGCCTAGAAACCAGGAGACTGGGAGTTCTAGTTCCACCTTAGACATGAAAGTTGATTGGGTAACCTTGTGTTACTTATTCTCTCTCACCCAAAACCCATCTCATAGCGTTATTGTTGTGGGGGGAAAGGGGGACGGGGAAGTAAAATGTAAATGTTTGCTGTCTTTAGTTACTTATAAAGTAACTAGCTCGATACTCGTGCTTCGCTATGAAACTATGTGGTCGGGCTTAGTTTTTGAGGAGGAAAATAAGGGGGGAGGAATTCTCCCTCTGCCGACCAGCATCCATCGGTATTCATCTGGCTAGTGTCCTTTCAGTGTGTGAAACAGTTGAGAGCTGTTTGGAAATTGAAACAATATATAAAGGAGACTGTGTGAGCAAGGAGACAGCAAGGAGCCTGGGTGTGGCTTAGCTCAACTGTTCTGTTCTAAAGCTGCTTGGTGCTGTGAAACTAAAACTGAAACCCTCTCCTCTGCTTCTGTTTTGCATTTGGGACAGATTTGTTTTCAGGTGGGGAGGGGGAGTAGAACTCCTTAGCATCAGAGCATGTTAATAATAATATATGAAATACTAATGCTCTGGTGGCCATTTCAAAAAATCCTTTCTTAGTGAGCACCTAGAAGCCAAGAGGAACATACATGCCAAATTTCAAGTTTGTAGGCTTTACGGTTCTGGAGATTTTGTGATGATGCGTGAGTTGTATTTCGCTTTTATATGAAAATCTAATAGTCAAATAAAACATATAAACCAATGAATCCTGAATTGGTTATCCTCCTTGAAGTGTGGTTCCACACTATCTGTTTGTCTATAAAAAGTAGGCAGAGTTAAAATGAACTCTGATTAGGATTCAAACCTAATTACGATTGCATAGAAATAATTAAATACAGTTAATGTGATTGCTCTCAATGTATTCGATGCTATTGCTGTTTTGTCACATGAAAAACATTGATTGCAATTCTTGGAAAGACACTGAGAGGCCCTGCTAAGTCTTTCATGAGGCTTAGGGGAATCAGTGGGTGGAGACTCAGATGGTGCACTTCTGTTGTACTGCAATCTGTTTATTGGCAGAAGATTTAATAAGTTATAAGCATTTGAGACCTTCTGCAGGTGATGGACAGCCAGTATACGGGGATGCCTATAAATTTCTGCATAGTGTCCAGATAGTGGCTAGAGGAATATTGCTCACCCGCTTTCAAAATACTAGAAGTTGGGAGGATCCCCTTAAACTTTTGGCATATAGAATTAGTATGGAATTAAGGAATTTACAAGATGCCAAAATGGTCAGTCGCTTAAATTACTTTAAGGGAGATTCTGACAACCTTTTTACATAATTCTGTTAAGCGAGGATAGTGTATAATTTGACACTATACTTTTGAATATCTGACATGGCAAAATATTATAGACATTCAGGTTAATAAAACGGGAAACAATAAGATGTCCTTTTGCATTTTATGGGGGGCCCATCATCTTTCAATCTGCTTTCTTGGGATGGTGAGGCCTGGGGTCTCTTGACATCTGAAGAGTCTAATGTTTCCCAAATTCTGGAAGAGAGAGACCTTGTTTTTGTCATGTAGAACAGTTGTAATATGATTATGCATTGCTACAGTCATGCAATTTTGAGTTGGTTTATTTACTTTGCCCTGATAAGTTTCTTGTCTGTTTCATCTTATCATAATGTGCATTACACGGGTGGGGGTTTTGCCCCCACCCTCAACCCAAATTTAAACTGCGTGGCATTATTTTGCAGTGATTACACCTGGATTTCCAACATTCCTTGGATTTCAGTTACCGTCCATCAGAATTTATGACTGATGCTGGCGCAATGGCCATAAATGAAGAGAAACCGTAGGGCATTTCTCTCCCCATACCAAGACAATTATGACATTAAAGTGAGCAAATGAGGAAGCTGCCTTATGCAAGAGAAAAGCAGATTTGTTCACAATGCAATTTATTTGTATAATTTAATTAACTTGCCACGGTATCATCTATTATGCAGATTTGTTTAAAAAGAAAACAACCTAGAAATGCATATTATTATGTATCTCAAATGAAAAAATAAATATCTCCAAGAAATAAAGGCTGTTTTTTAAAAATTTCCTTCCTTTTCCCTCCCCCTTTTGCTTCCCTTCCCCTCCCCTCATCTTGTTCAGGGATCCTTTCTTTCCACTGCTTTTGTAACTAGCTTCTGGGTAAAATTCATTAATTTTTATTAACAGGGAAAACATTTGTCCCCGTGACAATATTTGCATTGCCTGAATGATTTTCACCTCTGCCACAAGGTGTACTATCGGCTCATACATCACCCGATTACTTGGAGAGCAGAAAGACCCTCAGTCATTAGTGAGTGAATTAAAGATGATCTAAAGAGCTATTAATCACACTGACAAAAGCCTTAATGTTGCTGTGACCCTTACGGAGCCTGGGGACTAAAAGGGAAGCGGAGGGAGAGAAAATGGAAACATATGTTTTCTCCAAAATAACCTACCTTAGGAGAACTGTCAAAGGGAGAGCCCCATCAAGTCAAGGAATTTTGCCTCTGGATTATATAGGGAATTGTTTGTATAATCAGCCTTCCTCCCCCTCTTGGCCTCTTCCAATGAATTTGTTTGTGATCAATACAAGCAATTAAGTGGCATGAATTTTACCCTCACAATCTAATTTTCTTAATCAAAATCTATTTCAACTCCAGTTATTCTTTAGAATCTTGGTTTTAGTTTTGAGTTCTCTCTTTTTTTTTAAGCAAAGAGCATGTGTCTGCCAAATGTTAGGGAGTCACTTGAAAATCGGTTTATGCAAGGCGTATACTGAAAAATATTCTTGTTTGTCCTCTAACATTGTCTGTTTCCTTCTCTATTATTTATCCTGTTTTAGTGTGTGATCTAAAACAATGTTTGGTCTTGATTTTAACAATGCTCTCTTGAGATAAAGCTGTATTGGTTTCAGTTGGCTTCACTCCTAGGATAAGGAGTATAGGTCTACTTGATGAAATTTTTGCTCCAAAATAATTATGAGTTCAACAGGGTTTTCTCACAAGCAGGATTGATAAGGATTTCAGCTTTAGTAGCTTACACTTTTTGGAGTTGAAACAGATTTGGAGAGACATATTTAGAAAAAAAAATATGCTATTTTTTTTCTTACAGCACAAACCTTATTTTCGTTCATACTTTTTGACATTTTGTTCCATATGAATAATGTTAAATTTTACAATAAAAAGGGGGAAAAAACCTGTGTCTGGAAAATTCCTATATCATGTTCATTTATCATCAAGCATTTAAAAGGTTTTTTTGATAAAGACTATAACTGTCAAATTTCAAATTTCAAAAGCTAAGTTTAAAAGAAAGGACTATAGTGGTTAGAATGCAGTACTGCAAGGCTAACTCATGCTTTCTCTAGGACTTTCTCTACTCTTGAGTAAAACAAGGTTGACTCAGCCTCCCATCCTTCTGAAGTTGGTAAAATAAGGATCCAGATTGTTGGAGGCAATATGCTGACTTTGTAAATCACTTAGAGAGGCTTGAAAAGTACTGTGAAGCAGCATATAAGTCTAATTGCTATTGCTGCTATTGCTAAAATGATCAAATTGCAGAACAATATTGTTCGTTTCAATTCTTTTGTGTACATGTATTTATTTCAAAATGTATATCTTTGTAATATCATTTGATTACAATCAAATTATTGAGAGTTTTCGTTATCACAATAAAAACAAACAAATGTGTATATCACAGAAGAAAATACTGAGACAATGTCCATTTTCAAGCTAAGATTCCAGTCTAACAAAAGTTGGCAATTCTACTGAAACTTTTAATTTTTGTTTGCATTCCATCACTTTCAATGAGACTTAAGATGTTATCCCTTGCAGACAAAGAAGCAGGTCAGCTTTTAGTGGCCTTTCCTGGGTTGTAATAGAAGAGAAAAAGCATATATTCAGGTTGTCCTCAACTTAAGACCACAATTGAGGCCAAGATTTCTGTTGTTAAATGAGACATTGTTAAGTGAGTTTTACCCCGTTTTACAATCTTTCCACAGTCAAGTGAATTGCTGCAGATAAGTGATAAGTTAGTAACTGGTTGTTAAGTGAATCTGGCTTTCCCATTAACTTTGCTTGTCAGTGTATCACAAAAGGTGATCACATGACCTTGAAACAAAGCAAGAGTCATAAATATGAACTAGTTGCCAAGCATCTGGATTCTGATCACATGACCACAGGAATACTGCAAAGGTCATAACTGTGAAAAATGGTGGCTGTAAGTGAAAAACTACCGTATCAAAGACTGCCCGTAGTTACAGAAACCCAGTTGAAGAAAATTCACTGTATATTGCTCCAAATAAAAGAAAAATTGACAAGAATCATGCAGAAGAAACAAGGAATAAAACCTCCATCTTTGTCCCTGCAGACTTGGATAACAATAGAGAATGTAATGTCATCCATTTACTGTGAAGCATGATTAGTCAGTCCAGGAGCGCGGTTCAACATCTGGATTTCACAAGCTGGCTACCTGTTACTTAAGTGGCAGTTGGGCCATGAATTTTTACTCCCATGTTCTGGGTTGTGATTTTTCACTTACTTACTTAGAAGTAAGTAGGTATCCATTTATCCATCTATCCTGAATGACTGTCCCAAAATTATCCTGCTGGCTTTCACCCCTAAGTACTAGAACTCACTGTTTCCTGGTTTCTAGTCTGGTACTTATACCAAACAGGCTCTCTAGGTAAAATATATATGTTAGAAACAAATTCAAAACTGAACACACTGAGATTTCACAATTAATGGCAAAAAAGTATGACAGCAGCAACTTATATATTATATGTGGACAGAAATATCTGCATGGATTACCTCTTTCATCCAAATGATGAAAATAACATTTATTTTTAAATTGAAACAAGCTTGGAGAGCAAACCACTACCAAAATCTAAAACCCAAGCTACAAGTATATATTATTATTTCACCATTTATTTTGTTTATTTCAAAATACTTACATGGCTGCTTATCTTCTACATAATCATCAAAGGTGGTTCACAGCAATATTGCATAAAAACAAAACCTAAATATAAACTCATAAAAAAATATCACAAAAGACACCATCACTATTGTGAAGCTTCTCTACTTCTTTTGTCCATACAGAAGATTACATTGTGATGGGGCAACCCTGCTTTTGTTATTTGCTCTTTCTGCAGACATCACACTGAATGTGGACTTCCACTAATTACCTTTTCATGAAAATAAACTGGGGGGAAAATAATTTATATTTGCTTAGTCCTGTACATTTACCCTGAGTTTTTGTAATGAGCTGTGAGAGTAACCTTGAAGAACAGGAGGAAGAGCTATAGCCAGAAATCTAAGAGAAAAGAAATCTGAGAAAAAGAAAAGAGTAAAGAAAACTGAGTCCAAAATAAAAATATAATTTGAAAAAATATTCTGATCGCTTCCAATTTTATGAGCTGTTTGCAGAAAGCGTAAATTTAGATAATAGAATAGAACAGAGTAGAGTAGAGTAGAGTAGAATGAAACGGAACAGAACAGAACAGAACAGAATTCTTTATTGATCAAGTGTGATTGGACATACAAGGAATTTGTCTTTGGTGCATAAGCTCTCATTGTACATAAAAGCTATAAGTGATGAATCAAGATTCTATTACTGTAACCATATAATAAAAGTAATGTTAGTATTCATAAATTTAGTGTCCAAGTCTGGTCTATCTCAAAAGCTAACGATTTCCCAAACCAGTGACAATATGAGTGAAACACCAATGCCCAGGTCTGCAACTCATAAGACATGAATCTTATCTCCAGCCTTGATCTCTCTGTATGAATTTGATGCAGCAATTAAATCCATGTAAGGATCAAGAAGCAGGACTGTGGTGCCCCTACTGCTATGACAGGAATGTGCAGGTCTGGAAAGAAACTGTATATTTGCATATGTAAAATTCATCAATGAACCACTAATAGGAGTGGGGAGAAAAATCTAAAAAGGCTACTTACTTTTCATTGCTATTTTTTTCTCTGTATTATTTATTTTAAATGTGAGATAGACTTTAGTAGATGTGTATTGTGCTTTCTTGGTCAGAAGTTTGCATTGCCCCAACTCTATGCTCTCGAAGCAAACTTCAAAGTCTTTTGTTCTGGGCCTGGAATGAATTGGTTTTTGCATTTAATTTCACTAAGCAATCACAATTGGGACTAGCAACTCCATCACTAAGTGCTGAGATTGTTAATAGAACATAGGATAATCATGACAATGTCAATGAGTTTACAATGTCACCCCTGAGCTAGTTGTTAAGCAAGACATCACACAAGCACAACTTGCAATTTTACTTTCACATTCCTCATTAACTCTGTTTATCACAGGTTGGTTGGAAAGCATGCAAATAATGATCATGTGACCACAAGATACCACAACAGTTGTACTAGTGAGGATTTGTTGCAAGGCTGCTTGGTTTTTGTTTTGTTTTTTTAACAGTCGTGACTTCCGATTGTCAGTAAACAAGGCAATTTTTAAATTAAGGCTGTCTGTATCATTGTGCCTTGCTCCTTTTGCTTTTGTTGTTTTTATATGCCTTTTTATATAAAGCATTTTTATCTGCTATCTTAATGAGAATTGTATTGGCTGTTTTTAACTGACTTTTTAAAAAATTGAATGGGTCAGCTCTATAATGTAGATAAACAAACAAATAAATCCTAATTTGTCTTTTACTTTCATAAAATCTTTGATCTTCTGAAAAAGGTGATAAGAAAAATTCCAAGTAATAAGGGAAGAGGGGGCGGGAATTAAATATTCAAGCTGACAAACACAGATATATTACTAAGTGGTGATAGAAGTATATTATAATTTCAGCAGAGAAAAAAAAGGAATACCAAACTGACAAAGCACATCAGCCCATAATTCTTTAGGATCCACTTCACAATAAATATCAAACCATATTTTTCCTATCTTATCTGGCAAAGTCAACTTGCAGTGAAATTTGGATCTGTATTTTTCAATAGGCATAACATTCGTTTTTTTCATAGTCGACGGGAATCCAGCTTGCCCTGAATTGATGTTCAGGTGAAGGTGAATAGAAAATGAATTCCTATAAGAGGACCACAGCCATCAAAGAAATTCATTTTATGCTTAATTCAAGGAACTTGGGAGAGTAACACATTGGATTATTTCAAAGAAGCAGATTCATCCAAAGACAAAATTGAAGTTGGCTTGCAAGTTATTATGTGGAAATAATATATTACTAGAAATTATACCCAAGGGTAAATATGCACTATTCAAATATTAAAGGAATCAATTTCAGCAGACACACACACACAGAGAGAGAGAGAGAGAGAAAGAGAGAGAGAGAGAGAGAGCTATTGAATCAATAAGAATTAATCTTATTATTGAATTCGTACTCTTGCCTTATCAGGTAAGTGGCAAGATCACTTTGGCCGATCTCAAAAAATGAAGCAAGGATCCAACTTGATTAATACTTGGATGAAAGATGATCAGGAAATACCAAAGCAATAAGCTAAACTGAATACTTGGGAAAAACATCCAGGAAAAGGCAACAAACAACTATTTCTGACTTACTGCCAAACAACAATGGATGTGTTCGGGAAGTCATCAGAAGTCAAGCTCAACTTTAAGAAAGTTCATCTCTTGCTTTGAAAATTTCTCAAACCTTTAACTTTTTCCTCATCCAGCTGTCTTTAATAAAGCATAGGGCTTCTGTAGAAAGTGACATTGTTAATCCTTATATAAACCCTGTGAAGTAGATGAGGTAAGGAGATAGTGATTAACCCAAAATTAACCAAAGTTAATTGCACCAAACTTGATTGCAGGAAATACGACTTCAGCAACAGAGTGGTCAATGTCTGGAATACTCTACCTGACTCTGTGGTTTCTTCCCCAAACCCCAAAATCTTTAACCTTAGACTGTCTACTATTGACCTCACCCCTTTCCTAAGAGGTCTGTAGGGGGCGTGCATAAGCGCACCAATGTGCCTACCGTCCCTGTCCTATTGTTTCTTTTATATTTTATTTTTCTTATATGTATCCATGTATTCATAACTATGTTATACTTATACCTATTATCTTGTAAGCAATTGACAAATAAAATAAATAAATAAAATAAATAAATAAATAAATTATCTGGGTGGAAGAAGAAGGGTTTGGATTGAGATTTCCAATCCAAGCTCGACAATCAGTTATACTTTTTAAAGCACTGATTATAATATCCTTTACATTTTCTACTTAGATGCCTCGTGCACAATTCTCCTATAACAGTTGCAGTTTTCTACACATAGATGTAACTATTGCCTTTGGCATGGAACCTTCACAGCAAACTTTGAACAAGCTTTCTATAATTAACAGACATTTCAATATAATGCTACAACAGAAGCGTGTTAAGGAAAGCATTATCTGAGAAACAATGCTAATTGAAGGTCATACTAATAATAAAAAAACACACACCAAGTTTAGAAATAAAGGGGATCTGGTGGAAATGAAGCGTGTGATAGCAAATAGGAACTGTGCTCACATGCCGTCATGCACTATAGCTATTAAGCCTTAAGGTCTTAAAGGTATGAAGCAATGCATATGATAAATTCTTCCCAAACATCCCAGCCATAACATAGTTCTTGCTGATTGCTCATTTACCCATAATGCATGCTGTCATAGCAAAGCCTGACAAATGACAGAGAAAGCTCAGGTTATTTTTTACACTGACTGCCGAGCCCCTCACCTCAGATTATTCATTTATTAGGGCAATCACAGAGGCCCGAGTACTTAATATTGTTTTCACCAAATATGAAAATGATCTACTTTCCTATTCTTTAGTTTCTCCTAGGGCAAGCCATTTATCATCAGCTCAGGATAAATGACTGCTTCATTATAGCCATAATTTATGAGATGTTGGAACTAAAGAGCCACACCTAAAGACTTAAGGCTCTAATATGGATTAGAATACAATAATCAATCAACCCAATATATATTTTGTTGGATTATTTTTTTTGTTTTCAAGTGGCTGGAGATCTTTTCCACTCCCTTACTTCTTTCCTTCTTTCCATCCATCCATCCATCCATCCATCCATCCATTTATCCATCCATCCATCCATCCATCCATCTCATTCCAAATGTTCCACAAGATATCAGGAAAATGTTTATGAATAAACATTGCACTCTATTCTTGCCATAATCTATAGGACTGAATACTTATATAAAGTGACTAGTGATAATCCAAGCTCTTAGAACAACTTGCTACAATTGACATTCTTCCAAAATAATTTGCACAGAAGATACCAAGGGCAGTTTATGTTCCTGTTCAAGATAGTGAACATAGTTAATGGATTTTCTTCCTCCTATTTTTCCCCCAATAGCCCTTTGAGGAGGGTTGGGCTGAGAGTGAGACCCAAAGTCATTCAGCTAGCTTTCATGGCTGAGGCAGGATTTGAACTCAAGTCTCCCACTTTCTAGCAACAGGACATGACTTTGACTCTATTAAACCTGCCATGCTACCATTGTCAAACTTGTTTAATTTAACTTCTTTATCAAACATGTACAAAAAGCATTAAGTAATAATCCAATGGAGACTTTAATGGAAAGGAATCAGCTCAAGACCAAATTTTTACTGAACAATTCAACAGTGTTTTAATGTTATATTTAATTTTGGACATAATAGCCAAATAATCTTACACCTATCAACTTTGAGTTTTCAAACTGTAATCAATATTGATGTAATGCTTCTTCTTTTCTTTTTATCCTCAGTGGTTTAACTTATATAAACATGAAAGTATTATTAACTGTATGAATGGTACCAATATCAATGTGTCAAAACAACACAATGTATTCTAAGTTCTACAACGGCATAATTAGAACAATACTTTTTTAAAAAGAACCTGATATGACTGAATGATCACAATGAAATTAAGAACTATTAAAAAAGACACCTCACATCCTGGCCATAAACTGTTTCAACTTCTACCCTCAAAGCGATGCTATAGAGCACTGCACACCAGAACAACTAGACACAAGGACAATGGTTTTCTCTGCTAAACAAATACTATCCAACTATTTACTAAGTCTGCATTACTATGACTATTAATCTTCTCATCACTCTTTATCACCCATCCCCTCCCACTTGTGACTTATGACTGTAACTTTATCACTTGTAATCCTTATGATTTATATTGACTGTTTCCTAGTATGATTTGATCGCTTATTGTACCCTATGACTATTATTAAGTGCTGTACCTTATGATTCTTGATGAATGTATCTTTTATGTACACTGAGAGCATTTGCAGTGAAGACAAATTCCTTGGATGTCCAATCACACTTGGCCAATAAAGAATTCTATTCTATTAGTACTGAATGGAAGATCACTTGGGAATCCTATGGACCCAGCTTGAATTTTCAGAAGATCAGAAAAGTATAAATGCATAAATCAGTGACATTCGTTTACTACTAGGAGTTTTCCATGTGTACTTTGAGACAATCTTTCTTATCCCTCAGTCCCCCTATCTATGCCAATTTCAGTTTCTAGAATTAATTACATCTTAAAAGCTCTCAAGTACATATGCTGGACTGTAGATTTGATTTTTTTCATTGATGTTGCTTTTTCCCACCTACCATCAACCCACCCCATATTGTCTTTGGGGGGAAGGGTTATTTGATGCCACTCAGGTATATCTCAACCTTGGCAACTTTAGGATATGTAGACTTCAAGTCCCAGAATACTATAGCCATCATTCTTTAGGTCTAGAACAGAGGTCTGCAACCTGCGGCTCTGGAGCCACATGCGGCTCTTTTGGCTCTCTCCTCATCATTCCTCCTGAGAAGGTAAGAGGGATGGCAGGGGATGGCAGAGCAGGAGGTGACTGGGTGGGAGTGAGTGACGTTGAGTTGGCTACAACCACCCAGTCACATCAGTTGTTAAATTATTGGCTCACGGTGTTTTCTTTTCTGTGGGAAATGGATTCAAATGGCTCTTGGAGTGTTTAAGGTTGCAGACCCCTGCTCTAGAAGAAGAGGTCAGAACATATCAAGAACATGGAATTCGTAACTGAATCTTCATTTGCATTCTCATTTGTTAATTCTATATCTTAATACAATGTCTAAAACAAACATTACAGTGCAATAAAAAAGCAAGTAAAATTAAAAAACACTAAAACAAAGATTTCACCAAAGTGGCCCAAGCTGTAGACTGAAAGAGCTTTAAAAGAAATTGGTAAATTGAAAAGTCTTCTTCTGAATAACACAAGATGTGTCATCTTAAAGAGGTACACATGGAAGAATATGTTATTTTCAGTAATCTGATTCCAAACTACTAAGGATTGTAGCTATAACAAGTTTACACTGGTCTAGAACCAGGCCAAAGTTGGGAAATGAATGTAAAGATTGCTCAGAAAATTTAATGATGTTGCTAAATGGTTTAGAGTGGTCTATAGGCAAAGTTTGGTTTGAAACTGATTTGAACCTGGTTTCTGGGCAGAATTACTTTTGTTAATAATTTTTTCTATAACCTGTTTTTTGGGACTACTTGAATAAATATAATGATATTTTAATTTGTGCAAATAGCCATAAAATAAAGTTATTAATATTTAGGTATAAATTACATTTATTAAATATTTATTTACTAAATTAAATTAATTAAAATTATTTTCATTAAAATGAAATTTTAATTTTAAAATTTCTTTTTCTAGTCTATTGGCAAATGATCAACACAAGGGACAATCGTCTTGTCTAAGTATCTTTTCTGGAAAGGATAGGATGTCTGCTGGATTTGTTTTTTGTTTTTGTTTTTAATCTGTGTGGTAAAGTTGAGGAGGGGAACATCCCTAGAATTTGGCACTCTGGATCTGTGCTGGGAATTTCGACCACAATGGCACTCCTAACCAGGAGAAAAGGTGACTGGAATTTCCCCAGTTTTATCGTATTTTCAAGTATGTGTTTGATATAAATAGGAAGATTCAACAAGTGGTGACTTGGTAACTACTGTAGAGAGGTAGAAACATAACTTAAAGCATAGAACAAGAGTTAGGCTAATAAAATCAAGCTGGCATTTAAACTGTTTGGAATGTAGGAATATAATAACAACAACAACAATAACAACAACAACAATCTGCTTGCATAATCCACCGATACATCACACAGTCCTAAACACTTGGGAAGTGTTCAACTAGTGATTTGTGATATGAAACCCAACATAGCTATCTAGTTTGCTGTGTACACTGTCATTTTTTGTGTCTAATAATGATAATGATGATGATGAAGATGAAGATGATGATGATGATGATAAGATTTTTAAACCATACCTAAAATTTCAAAATGCTTTGTAATGACATAGCAATATCCCTTGGACCTATTATTGGATAAACTCCTATTCAAAATAGCATTTTACTCTTTAGACAATGTGTCTGGTTTGTATCTTCATTGTATATTTACCTACCCCAAGCCAATGCAAACATTATTGTTAAGTTCTGAGTCATGTTCGAACCACTTGCCTAAGCATGCTTAAACACTTAAGCCTGATTCTTTGCATAGAGCTGGGCTGGAAATTTTTCTTTCTTTCTTTCTTTCTTTCTTTCTTTCTTTCTTTCTTTCTTTCTTTCTTTCTTTCTTTCTTTCTTTCTTTCTTTCTTTCTTTCTCTCTCTCTCTCTCTTTTTCTCCTTCCCTCCCTTCTCTTTCTTTCTTTTCTTTTTTCTTTCCTTCCTTCCCTTTCTTTTTTTCTCCCCTTCTCTCCCTCCCTCCCTTCTTTCTTTTTTTCCTTCCTTCCTTTCCACCTTCTTTCTCTCTCCCTCTCCCCTTCCTCCCTTCTCTATCTTTCCTTTCTTTCCTTCCTTTCCTTCCTTCCTTCTTTCTTTTCTTTCCTACCCCCCCCCCCCTCTCTCTCTCTCTCTCTCACACACACACACACACAAAACTAGGTTGAGGATTAAAGGATAAGCATTGGACATAACAGCAAGTGCTGAATCTAGAGCCCTGAGAAAGTTCTGCCTGGCTTCCTAATGCTGCAGCAGCCTACAGGTGAGACAAATGGCTCCCTGTAGCCATCAGGCAAGTCTTGAGTGATACCTCCAACAAAACCCAGTGTCTCGAAATCACTGGGCCTTGAAATTAACATCCCAAAGGGGAGGGGGAAAACACTATTTTTCCCCTTTCTATTTTTCCAACAATAGCAAGCCTTCTTCTTCTTTAACACAAGGGAAAATGACAGACAGGGTATAAAGAAAGAAGGAACAGGGTGCTCTAGGGACAAAATGTTTATTTTCATCTATGCGGACCTACCAGTGCCAACCCATGCTGCCATTTTTAAAAGACACATTCCACACAAGTTAATTTTTATACACTGCAACACTCGCAAGACTAATCTGACAAATGTCCAGGAGGTGAGTCACTTTTTTGCAGTTCATAGTAGTTTTCAAATTTCCATCTCCGACATAAAAGTCAAATATAGATAGATGCTAGAGAAAGGAAAATAAAATGTAAGTGGTGAAAATATGAGAATGGAAGTATAGCTGAGTTAAAAATCTATCTGGATTTTTCACATTGCTTTCTAACTGAGTAACAGACAGTGGTTGAATTATTTGTTTGTTTGTTTGTCAATCGCTTACAAAATAAAGATTTATTTATTTATTTGTCAATCGCTTACAAGATAAAGATATAAGACTCTGAATTTACTGGCCTTATAAGAGGGTTCTTTGGGTAATTGCATGAATTGACTAGTTCCAAAACTTGTAAGCTGATCTATGTGATGGGTATACATTTTGTGGGGGAGATCCCTACAACTGAATTTGATAGCATCATTCATTTCAATATGCTTCCACGGCTTAGTAGCACAAGATCACAGTAGGGATATCAAAACAAAATCATCCCAACTTCACTGTGTTCTGACATTCCATTTATCTAAATCAAGTCAACACAACATAGTGTTGTCTACATGCATTAGGACCCCTCTGAAAATTTCCATCCAGGGTATATATCTAAATTTGAGTGTAATTAAAGCAATGTTAGATTAATATCATGACTTTCTTCAACAACACCTTATGAGGGGTGTTTGACTAAGAGGGTGATTGTCCCTAAGTTACCCAGAGATCTTTCTTAAGAGTGAACTTAATTAAACATCTTAACCATGCATGGTTCATTCCTTTCAAGCATTTGATTATTCTTTCTTTCTTCTTAAAAGGTCCTAGAAGCTTTTGTTTTATTTTGTAATCATTCTTGAAATCAACCATTATGTGTGCTTTAACCTCAAAGCTTCAACAAAGATAAAACAATCTGAACCCCACAGTTATGTTGGCGTGAACTATTTAAACTCTTATTATTCTCTTGGAAATTATACATGGAATTACACACATACAAAGTCACACAGAGACATACTTATGTTTAACAAACTGGGTTCATACCCTCTTGAAGCAACAATAAAGGTACTTCAGATTTATTTTGAATTGTGAACAACAAGGCAAGACATTTTATCATGTTTGATAGATGTGTAGCAAAGCTAGAAATTTTTGAATTCAAATGCATACACTACTTCAGAAGATTTTAATGGTTTTCTTTAATGATTTTTCTTTCAGGACTGATTTATGGACAGATACTTTACAAACTGTTATAGAACTTCATTCTTTTTACATGATAGCTGTAGAAAGATTATTGTATGCCCCAAAATTGATAAAAAAAATTGGCATTGTCCACAATGGATGAATGGTTGGTGAAATTAATGATACTTGTTGAGACAGCTACATAGACTTTTTTTATCAGAGAAAAGACAAATCTACATATATTGCTGACTGGAAACCCCTTATGGATTTTTGTGTGAAACAAAAAATAAACTTATGATTTATGGTTTCATGATTAGAGAGATGATAAGATTATAGAAAGAAGAGAGTCATATTGTAACCATAAAGTAAGATGTAAATTTATAGGTCCACTTATAATTGCTGTAAAGATTTTGTACCTTTTGTCTTTCTTTTCTATTTTTTTTTCTTGCACTTTCAGTTTTCTCTTATATTTCTTTTTCTTTTCATATGTATTGGTTTTTATTTTCCTTTTTTTTTTAAAAAAGATGTTTATATATAATGTAGAGAGTAAGAGAGATCCAGTTTGGTCTAGTAGTTAAGGCATCAGGATAGAATGCAGAAGATTGTGAGTTCAACTCCCACTTTAGCTATGAAAACTAATTGGGAAACTTTGGGCCAGTCACTCTCTCTCAACTAAATCTAGCTCACTGGGTTGTTGTTGCTGGGAAATTAGGAGGAGGAAGGTGTGTTGGATATGCTAGCTGCCTTAGTTGTAAAAATAATAAAGGTGGGATACAAATACACATACACACATGTGCATAAATATATATGAGTTTCAAAGTATGTAAATGTATATCACTCTGCTAAACAAATAATTCCTTCAACACTGTCAAACTGTTTACTATCACTATTAATCCTCCCTTCCTTTCACCCATCTCCTCCCACTTATGACTGTATGACTGTAACTTTGTTGCTTGTATTCTAATGGGTTTTTTTTACTGTTTCCTTGTATGATTTGATTGCTTATCTGTACTCTATGACTATTATTAAATGTTGTACCTTATGATTCTTGACTCTTGATAAATGTATCTTTTCTTTTCTGTATACTGAGAGCAAATGAACCAAGACAAATTCCTTGTGTGTCCAATCACACTTAGCTAATAAAGAATTCTGTTCTGTTCTGTTCTATTCTATTCTATTCTATTCTATTCTATTCTAAAAGACTGCTATAATACCGGTAAGGTATTATACCTTACCTACTTGTAGGGATTCCCAATATTATCCTTAAAATCACATAGAAGGAGGACAAACAGAAAGGCTTATACCTGCTATTAACTGGGTTGACAATACTAAAGGGTCTAATGCCCAGAGGAAAAAAATCAAGTGATGGATAATGTGAAAAATTACTGCCATTCAAAATAGAAAGTTTTGAAGTAGGTAGACAAATAGTGTGATTTGATGGACTGCGTCTTCCTCTGTCCTATCATACATTAAAGCAATACTGCATAGAAGGCTACAGAAGGAGAAAGAAATGTATCAGGAAGACAAATCCAGAGATGGAAGAATTAGGATTTGGGAAAGAAAGTTTGGGGGGGGGGGAGTGGTCCAGAAGAAGAGAACAATAAGTAAAAACTTTGTAAGGTTAGGAAGAAAACTGGGACAAATATAGGCAGGAACTTTAGAGGTAATGAAGGCCAAAAGACATATATTTATTTAAAATAACTAGCCAGGAATAGTTTCTGGCAAGAAGTAATGTTAATTACAATAAAAGATATTTAAAAGTTATTTTAAACACCATGAATTGTAGACACTATGTATTAATTGCATAGACTCAATACTTCTCAGGAAGGATGAGATTTTATTTTAACTTTCCTCCCCCTGTATTACATCCTCTTGCAGAGTCAAAAATAAACCAAGTTATTTCTCAAAAATATTCTCTTTCTTGGGACAAGCACATCTTTCCAGCTCAAACTCAAAGCCAAGATAAATTTAAGGTCACCCTTAAGAATGGGAGGCTGGCAGTACAAATATAGACATGCCATTCTTCTGACATGCCCAGGAAAAAATTCCAAGCCAAGAGAGTCATTTGATTTTCTAGAAGAGGACATTCTATTACAGTGAACATCAATCTGTATCTTTGGCTCACTGTTGCTGGATTCATCATCAGTTCAGAAGTACAGGACTTCTAGAGAGCTGCCTTCATTTCAGAGCAAGGTATTCTAGCCAGACTGCCATTCAGAATTTCAGAATCAGTCAGATTTTTGTGGAAGTTGAGGTGCTTGCATAACAAATCTGTCCATGACAAATTTTGTATCAAGCTTTAGGAAATTCCCTGTTTGGTCCATCTAGCTCAGAACTGTCCACACTTTGTTTAGGCAGGTTTGTCCTCACTGGGGGCCAAATATTTTGTTCATTCTATGTCTTTTTCTTTGTAAATCTTGTCAGCCCTTCATTTGGGTAACTTATGAGTCACAGAATGTAAGTCATAGAATCTTAGCACCTGCATTCTAGCCTATCTTTATAAATAAAAGCAGATAATCATGTGACTGTAATTCAACAGACAGTGATGGAATCTTGATGTAGTCTAAAGTTATTCCAGAAACTTTTTGCTGTGAAGCCTCCTAAACTTTTTTGAAATTCTCCTAGAATTCTCCATATAATTGATTAACTTAACTACTGAACTACCTCTGTACTTTTCCCATACTATGAATGGCATACATGACTAGCATGTTAGTTCTAAGGTAGAAGACAGCCCTCTTCCACAATAACAATTTTTTGAGTTTTGAAGAACTGAGATGAAAAGCAGTCAATCATGCAGCAATATTACTTGCCATCTGAAATGATTGGACTGTACAGAGTTTGAAAATTCTAATATTAGCTTTGTCTCTTTTTTTCTCTTGCATATTTTAGTTCCCTTGTCTGAAGCAACCCTTAAGTATCATGAGGTCAACTGTGAAAAGAAAGCAGGAATTTTACTTCATCGCTTAAGACTACGAACACCTGACAGCTAGCAATTTTCATTTGAAAAGGAGGAGATCCTATTCCACAACGCTGAGAAAATGCAATCCTTTTTTTGCCCAGTATTCTATTCAGTGCAAAGTACAAGGATCATGTGACATGACTGTCACTGCTTACAAGTGATAATTCATACTTTAATATGTTGCTATTGTTTGTTTTGCAGTAAATATAAAGTTCCCCAATTGCAAAAGACTCTTGAATGATACACCCCTCCCCAACAAAGTCATCTCCATTACCATCCTTATCTAAATTCAAATCATTAATAAAAACAAAAAATGTCCACAAAAAAGCAAAGCTAGAAAGCCACAGTATTCCCTCTTCAGTTCCAGTGGCATACCACAAAGCTGCTGTCAAGAAAATTGCATGGATTTGTCCATGTAGTTATCAGAAGTTTGACTCAAAGGCACTACACACACACACACACACACACAGAGTCAATGAAACCCAAGACAGGCATCTACCGTCTGTCAGCTGGGAATGAAAGCAAGTTGCAATAAAATAACTTGATTTATTTACAGAATTGCGGCAAGGTGGAGACTGCATATATTATTGGGGGAATGTTTCAAATCCCATATCAGTCAAGTCACTCCATACACCTGATAGAGTGAGCTGCAGCTCACCAAAGCTTATGCCTTAAATAAAATTATTAGTCTCCAAAGGTGTTACCAAGCTCTTTCTGAATTCTGGAAGGGGGGAACATTCTATCAGTTGGGGGCTAAATAGAGAGAATGGATGCCACTCACCCACACCCCTTGAATTTCTCTATGTTTAAAAATTTTAAATGGCCTAAGGTTTGATGGTCTGAGGAACATTGAAATCAATACAGGAGAATATTTGTAGCTTCGGGGTTGAAATGAGGGGTCCCTGGTGCTCTCTGAGTTTGGTTATTTTCTTGCATATGTTTCATTACCCAAACTAGGTAATGTTGTCAGTGCACTGATGCAGAGGTGGTATTCAGCAGATTCTGGCCAATTCTGGAGAACCAGTAGCGGAAATTTTGAGTAGTTCAGAGAACCAGCAAATACCACCTCTGACTGGAGATTTTACAGTATCCTGTAAAATAGATCCATTCTAGTCCCATTAAATTAATCTGGGCCAAATTCTAAACAGGCTGCACATCATTCTTCTTTCCTCACGATTTTCTTATTCCAAGACAGAAAAAATAAGAAAAACCCTAAGTAACCCCTCCACTTTGTCACAATGTTATCTCTCTGCTATCTAAAATATTCTGTTCCTATTATGAGAGTAAATGAATGAACCAACAGAGAACTCACATTCTGCATTCTCTCACAACTGCTCAATGTACTGAGGTCATTATATATCCTGAGTTCAGGTTTGTTTTGTCTTGCTTTAAGCAAGATATGAGTTTTGAAAAATTATATTCTTCCTAACTTTGTGTATATTATGGTTTGGGTTTGTTTTTGGTTTTTTTGCTGACCCACTCTACCAGATTTCATGAATGAGCTTCCTGATTCACATGTCATGAGAATCATGTTAAGAAATTTCCAGGTTATCAGAAACCTTATTCTCTAAACTAATGTTTCTAAAAATGTGGTCTGAAGACCATGGGGTTCCTGCAACACTCCCTCAGAGATCTGTAAAATCAAAGTTGTGGATTTTTTTTGCCAGATTATGAAGATATTTGCAAAATTTTAAAATAATGTCACTCTTATTTTCTGTTGTTAAAAATAGTTTTTTCATGAAAGATATTTAAGTTAATGTCTAATGTATTTAACATTGGTATTATTCAGTAAGTAAATATTCTACAGACGGATCAATTTTAATTTTTAATATGATAAATATTGATAAATATAAGCCATACAAATAAAAGCTCTTTTAGAATCCTCTGTAATTTTTAAATGTGGGAAAGGTGCTAAATGTTTATCAAATCCTGCTCTAGTGTACCCTTAAGGATTGTTAGGCTGCCAAATCCCAAAAATAGGATTTTTACTCCCACATTTCCAGAAAAAGCTTCCAAAGGAAATAAGTTTAGCCCTGTCCTTGTGTGCTGTTAGGAGCAAAATATTTGTTATTCTTGTATGAAATATATATCTCTCACTGCTACTGCAATATTGTTTTCCTTCCTCCAAATATTTTTATTTCATTTGATTATCTCATGCTATTATTCTCATCTTTGTTTCATGAAAGTGATGCATGGTTTTGCAGACTCTGATAAATTTGCCTATGTAGGGAAGCCAATTCTAAAAGAAAGCTTAAATATCTGAATTATAGATGTATTATAAAACCTATGGAACACGTGCCGGAAATGGCAAGCAGAGCCATCTCTCCGGGCATGTCAGCCATCATGGTCACCCATTGTTCTTCTGCATATATGTGGTGGACAGCTGATTTTCACACGTGCAGGAGAGCTGGAAACTGGAAGAGCTGAGCTTTTAGTTTCCAGCATGCACATGCACACTAGCCATTTGATCTTTGTGTACACATGCACACCAGAAATCAGTGGCTCCGGGGAACTGTTCTTCTGGTTTCTGGCGCTCCCCCACACGTGTGCGTGCTCCCATTTCAGCACTCGGTGCCATAAAGGTTCACCAACACTGGTCTAGAGGTTAAAGCACCAGGTTAGAATCCAGGCGAAAGGGAGTTCTAGTCTGCCTTAGCCATGAAAACAAACTGGGTGGCCTTGCACCAGTCACTCTTCTCAGCCCAACCTACCTCAGGGTTGTTGGGGGGAGGGGGAGAAAAAAGGTGTGTTGGATATGTTTGCCATCTTGAGGTATTTATAAAAATAATAAAGATGTGATATAGTATATGTGTATGTGTACTGCACATAAAATATTATATCACATAGAGAAAGGGAAAGGGGCCACAGGTGGAGAAAACTTGCTCTCAATCTAATAGACCATGGTCATATTATATTGGTATATCTTAACCAGACTAATGAATAAATCTTTCTTAAATTCTTTTAACAATTTACCTATTCAACAGGTAAAGAAAATGCTAAATAATTCATGATTATACATATAGTTGACATGCAGAGATAGTCCTTACCTTGTCTACTTGTTCAGTAACCATTGAAATTTACAGTGGTGCTCAAAAAATGAAGATCCTTGAAATTATGGCCATTACCGCCAGTCACATAATCACAATCCAGGCTCTCAGATACCTGGTTCATAATTATAACATTACAACAACTCACAGCACAATCAGGTGATCACAATTTGCCGCCTTCACTGCAAAGTCAATGGGGAAGCCAATGTGGAAAGTTGCAAGTCATTCCAGGAAGTTGCCTCCATTTTTTAATCCCTCCTACAGCAACCCTTTACTTCCACATGGCTTCCACTGTCCCTCCCAGACTCTCCTTTGACTTCCTGTGATTTTCACCAACATGTCCTAGCTCTCACAACCCTTCCTCAGCTCTCTATGCACCCTACCCCAGCCCTCTCAGGTCCTGCACTTGCCTCCCCTATACCCTCATCAACTGGCCTCCCAGAACACCTCCAGCGCCTTACTTAATACCTGTTGCCACTTAATAACCCACACCCCTTGGACTGCCTGGGATTGCCAAATCTAACCCATATGGTCACTTAATTGGCCCATGTGGACCAAATCACTTGATGATGACAATTCTTTGTAACCAGAGGACTACCTGTTTTTCTGAACTAATATTCATAGTTTCCATTCAAATCTGTTTTATAATGCATAAGTCAGATAGACTTTGACATTATAAATCATAAATTGTATCTTGCAATGTTTGTTAAAACAGGAACAATACCTTACGTTCATATGTAAAACCATCAAGGCAATAATAACATCCATGTCTATTCAAAAGTAAATACCTCATAGTTCGATGAGATTTATTCCCAAGAAACTATGCCTAGGATGGAAAGCTAAGCTCCCATTTCATTTTTAAAGTGACTTGAAATCACAGGGGATGTTCAATGTATAGAAAGGGCTAATTATTAGATAAAATTCATAATGAGCTTTATTTTGTAATAAGTAGGTGCCTGCGAGGCCTGTGTGACAGAAGGACTGGGGGAGGAGGAGGAGAGAGAGAAATCCCTCTGAGATCAGGCAACAATATTTATCCTGATTGTGTTTGGGATTTTAACACATTTTTTGTAGGCTGACAAATGGCCTATTAATTATCTAATGTTGTCTGACAATAACAGCTTGATAAAGATGTATGTTTTTGAATTGCAGACTGAAAACAGCAGAGGAAGAGCCCACCAGATCTTTGCTTCGTCAAACTGGGCTCGGTGCCACAAAAGGCAGTGAGATAAAACAATATCACCTGCCACACAGCCTTCAGGGATAAAATATGTCTTGGCATTAAGGATGTTTTCAGAAAACGGCTCTGCACTATCTGATTAAGAAAAGGAGGAGTACGGCTTTACTAAATTGGGGTTAAGGCATAATCAATATCATATATGGACTCTCTGGCCTATTCTGCATAAATGAAGGCACTTCATAATATCAAGGAATCTGTAATGCAGAAGCAGCAGATGGTAGGATTCAAATGTTCTCTCCTCCATTCCTATATTATTATTTATTATCATGGTTGGTTTCATAGTCAGCCAAATTTTGGACTGGATCTGGCATTTTTGTCCATCTATCAAGTCCTTCCCTAGGACCTAAGATAGGCAGTTGTTGTTGTTTGATGGTGTTAAAGATATTGTTGCAGGGTGAAAGCTATTCCAAGTAAAACTGCCCTTTTCAATTGACTGATAGTGATTTTTGTCAATGCTGAAGGTGTTCAAGTGCCTGCTCCAGTTATTTTGGGATTGCCTATTACTATAGGTACTATCTTTGCTTTCTTTTGCCACAGTCATTCTACTTCTACTTGCAGGTCTTTGTATTTTGTGATTTTCTCTCTTCTATTCTGCTGGTTTTGCCTACTATACATCCATTACGCAGACTTTTTGTCTTTCTTATCAACAATTGTTAACTCTAGCGTGTTATATGTCAGGTATTTGTCTATACTGTTGGCTGGATAGTGCTTGTTTGTATAGTTGGTTGCACAGTCCACCAAATGTTTAGACTGGATCTAGCACATTTATCCACTAATAAAGTCCTTCCCAAGAATAAGCAGATATTGTTGTTCAATGGTGTTAAGGGGTTTAAGTTACAGGATGTAAGCTATTCCAAGTAAAGCTGATTTTTTAGTAAGGTTATTGTTATTATTGCATTCACAAAATATAAAAAAATATAAAATCATAACTACAAACCCTCTAGCTGGTGTTGAGTTCTTTCCAAGAATCTAGGATGTTGTAATCTATCGGCATATTATATATGTGGATTCAAGCAGGGTCCTTTTATAATTGACAGCTGACAATTTTGTCAATGTGCAATTATTATTATGGTATGTTGCACAGTCAGCCAGATGTTTAGACTGGATTTGGCATTTTTATCCACCTATCGAGTTCTTGTTGTTTGATGGTGTTAAAGGTATGGTCCCAGGATGTATTATTATTATTACTATTATTAACCTTCTAAGCTGTTTGGCAGCTGCTCCTGAGTTCCTAAATCATTTCCCAGTGCCAGATGATTTTTACGATTGTTTGATGTTTTATCCTTCCATTTCAGTTAATGAGATAGGATCCCCCAATGGCCATAATTCAGACCTGTCAGAAGTAAAAAGCTTATGGCAAGATGGCCTGGTGGTAAATAAGGTTGAAAGCAGAGTTGAGTTTAAAAATCTTGTCCAAGACACTGCTTTGGACACCCTTTGAGTCTCTCTTTTAATTTATTCATCAGTTATTTCTATCCTTTTATCTTACCAGGGTCATTTTATCAATCAATTATGTTTCAAAGACTCAGCTGCACATTTACTTAACAACAAACTTAATATACCTGAAACTGATTCAAGAGACATCATCTATAGAATAAAAGCATGAAATATAACTCCACAAATCTTTATCCAATAAATTCAATTTTTTTTCTTCTTTCTGTCCCCTGCCCTCCCTTTCCACAGTTTTTTTGTTTTTTATATGGATGACTTTTTTCTTTCAATTTCTTTTTAATATACATGATAGCTCACTTTTTAGTTAGGAGCACCAGGAAACATACATAGCATTCTGTCCTCAGCTTCCACGGGTCTCCCAGCCTCTGGGGCAACATCATAAACACTGCCCAATATTTCCCACTATGTTACAGATCTTATTTAAAGAAATGCTACCAGGAAAGCAAGAAAGGGATGGTAAGTCATAGTGGTATCCATGGGGTTGATCATTCAAAATTTGCAAGAGTGGAAACAGATCAATGTGATGTAAGGCTCGACTCTGGAAGTCCCAGCCACTGGCTCCCCTCTTCTCCCTATTGGACTGAGGTGGGGAAGAATTGGTCTGCCACCCTGTTTGTGCTTCAGTTTGAGAGGGGCGTTGGGCCTATGTACAGGTTGTTCTAGAAGGGAGGCTGCCTTGAACTTCAAAGCCTTGTGTAATCTTTTTTCCTATTTTCTTTGAATGTGCAAAATTTGGATTTACTAAGGGGGCAGAGTATCCATCACAATGCTCCTTCTGCCATCTTGCTGATTGTAAACCTGCACACTCCTAGCCGGCTGGCAGTACAATAGCAAACATGTTTTTTTCTTATAACATGTATTTCAGAACCTTAAACCCTTTAATTATAACAGTATAGAATTTAATATTAAATTATAATAATAATAAAGAAACCAATAAACAGTAAACACGAAAACACAACACAATTAGAAATGTTTCTATGGCGCAAAACTGTGTCCAATCGGTTGCAGACAATAATCATCTGGACGTCCATTGGGTGTGGTTAAAAAAAAAATCAAGATGACAAATATAACAATGTGATTGAAGCATGTAACATAACATGTAGCATAAAAACAAGCAGAGCTTCAAATATTGCCATCTTGATTTTTTTGACCATGTACTGCAGACATCCCGGCATCAAAGCCTGGTGATTCTGTCTTAAAATGGGAGGACATAACTCAGTATTTGGTTTGGATATAGATAATTCCAGGGTTCTGGTCCCAAGTTCTTCGTCAAGGTAGTCCTGAAGAGAAAAACACCACTGCTTGAGGAAGTATTATATTGTCATTGCCCATTAATATACATAATATAGATATCAAGGCCACAGATCACTATTGGCTACCCTTATTATAGCATATCTTATATGATGGCATTCTTGATGCTCTCCAAACTTGGTTGTTTGCTTACAGATGTTTCATTACTCAGCTAGGTGAGATCATCAGTGTGGGGTTTGCTGCTCATTTATAAAAATAAGCAGCCAGTTTCCCAGACATTTTTGATGGGGGTGTAGTTTCCCCCTTGGTAGTTTTTTTTAATTAGAGTATTGTTTTCTACCTGATTGTTTGTCTGGGTATCATTCCTGCTTCTCTGAAGATGGGCTGCTGGAGAGGATATGTTGCAGTCTTTTTGTTTCCTTCTTAAGTTTTTTATTTTCTCTTTTGAATCAACTGTAAACGTGATTTATTTCTATGTATTTATTGATGGCTCACTTATCTGAATGCCAAGCTTCTTTTCTTATATTCCTAAAAATGGCTCATAAACTCTTTAAAGAGATTTCTTTCATTTCACATTAGAACTATCCTTTTATTCTCCTGCATTTTACACATGTCTAGATTTTATTTACAGGTTTGCCAAACAAATCATGGTCACTGTGAGATGCTCTGTTCTGGTGATGGTTTAATTTATGTCAACCTGATGGTTTAATTTATGCCAACCTTTACTTGGAATTAAATGTATAAGATACTTAGGCACTGTTTTGAATGCCTCAAGATATTAAATGCAATTTTGTAATTAAAGGGCTTATATATCACTTACTCTGCCAGCAAAGAGAATAATTTGTCATGTGCTTAAAGGAAGCTGTTCAACAAATGACCTTTATGAGCAAGGAAAGGTTTTACATTTGAAACAAACTGTTGGGTTGTTGTTTTAAAACAAAACCTTCTCATAACCAGATTTCTTTTTTGCATTTTTATGTCAAGAAGAATAAATCCTTCTCTCCTGAATTTGTATTATATTTTGGTGTGTGGGATGACTTATAGTCAACAACCCTAAGGCACAGAAAACAAATAAGAGCACAGGTAGTCCTCAACTTGCCACCACAATTGAGCCTAACATTTCTGTTGCTAAACAAGACAGTTGTTAAGAGAATTTTGCCCCATTTTAAAGACCTTTCTTGCCACAGTTGCTAATTGAATCATTGTATCAATTGTTAAGCTAGTAACCCTGCTGTTAAGTGAATCTGGCTTCCCAATTGATTTTGCTTGGCAGAAAGTCACAAAAAGGAATTACATTATTATTATTATTATTTATTTGATTTATATACCGCCCCCTCTCCCCGAAGGGACTCGGGGCGGTGAACAGCCAATAAAAACACATATAACAAGGTACAAAATATGAGACAACATAGAATATTAAAATTTAAAAACTGAAATATAATATGGCTCTAATAAAATATAAACAAGTATTAAAAAGATTAAAACCCGATTAAAATTTAAAAACCCCTAGGCCAGTCCGGCCTGCCGAAATAAATGCGTTTTGAGCAACCGACGGAAGGCCATGAGATCGGGGGTAATTACCCTTACCTCCGGGGGTAATTACCCTTACCTCCGGGGGTAATTCATTCCAGAGAGGGGGTGCTCCCAATGAGAAGGCCCGCGCCCTCGGGGTCGCCAGCCGTCCAGCCGGCGGCACCCCGAGGAGGCCCACTCTATGGGAGCGTACCGGTCGGTGGGAAGCCGATGGTGGCAGGAGGCGGTCTCGCAAGTAACCTGGTCCCGAGCCATGGAGCACTTTAAAGATAGTGACCAAGACCTTGAAGCGCACCCGGAGGGCCACCGGGAGCCAATGCAGCGCGCGTAGAAGTGGCATAACATGGGAGCCCCTAGGTGCCCCCATTACCACCCTCACGGCTGCATTCTGCACCAACTGGAGCCTCCGGATGCTCTTCAAGGGCAGCCCCATGTAGAGAGCATTGGCATAGTCTAGGCGGGAAATCACCAGGGCGGAAGTGACCGTGCGAAGCGCATCCCGATCCAGAAAGGGCCGCAACTGGTAGATCCTACGGACCTGTCCAAAAGCCCCGCTGGCGACGGCCGCCACATGATCTTCCAATGACAGCCATACATCCAGGAGGACACCCAGGGCCCTCTCTGTGGGGGCAAGAATTTCCCCCCCCACAGCCAGCGATGGAACCAGCCGGCTGTATCGGGGTGCCGGGAAGCACAGCCACTCAGTCTTAGATGGGTTGAGCTGAAGCCTGTTCCGCCCCATCCAACACCGCCCGGCCTCCAGGCATCGGGCCATCACTTCGACGGCTTCATCGGGGTGGCCTGGGGTAGAGATGTACAGCTGGGTGTCATCAGCGTACTGATGGAACTCTACCCCAAAGCCACGGATGATCTCACCTAGCGGCTTCATATATATGTTGAACAGGAGGGGCGAGAGCACCGACCCCTGAGGCACCCCGCAAACCAGGGGCCTCGGGGCCGACCTCTGCCCCCCTGCCAACACAAATTGCGAGCGGTCAGAGAGGAAGGAGGAGAACCACCGCATAACGGTGCCTCCCACCCCCAACCCCCCCAGCCGCTGCAATAGGATACTGTGGTCGACAGTATCAAAAGCCGCCGAAAGATCTAGGAGGACCAGGACAGAGGAATAACCCCTGTCACGGGCCCTCCAGAGATCATCCACCAATGCGACCAGCGCCGTCTCTGTGCTGTGCCCGGGCCTGAAGCCCGATTGGCGTGGATCCAAATAGACAGCTTCATCCAGGTGCTGGGGAAACTGTTGTGCCACCACACTCTCAACAACCTTCGCCATAAAACGAAGGTTGGAGACAGGACGATAATTAGATAACAAAGTTGGGTCCAGGGATGGTTTCTTGAGGAGGGGTCTCACCACCGCCTCTTTCAAGGCAGCGGGTAGATATCCCTCACTCAAGGAAGCGTTAATAATGCCCTGGAACCAACCTCGTGTCACCTCCCGGGTGGCCAACACCAGCCAGGAGGGACACGGGTCCAATAAACATGTGGTCGCATTCAGTCCCCGCAGTAACCTGTCCACGTCCTCGGGGGTCACAGGATCAAACTCGTCCCAAATGACTGTTCCAAATTCCGCCCCCGATTCCCCACCCAGAGCTGCCCATTCGGAGTCCAAGCCATCCCGGATCTGAGTGATTTTATCCACCAGGAACTGTGAAAAATCCTCAGCCTGTCCCTGCAAGGGGTCCTCCCGCGCTCCCCCTTCTAAGAGGGAGCGGGTCACTCTAAACAGGGCAGCCGGGCGGTTTCCTGCAGACGCAATAAGGGTGGAAAAGTAAAGACGCCTTGCCACCCTTATCGCCACTAAATAGGTCTTAATAAAAGACCGTAAAAGTGTTCGGTCAGGTCCGGAGCGAGTAGTCCTCCAAATACTCTCCAGGCGTCTTTTCCGGCGCTTCATCTCCCTCAGCTCCCCGGAAAACCAGGGGGCTGAGCAAGAGCGGCGCCGGGTCAGAGGCCACAAGGGCACGACCCGGTCCAGGGCCCCAGCCGCCACCCTTTCCCAGATGATGACTAGGTCCCCCACCGAGTCGTGAGTCCGAATGTCGGGATATGGCCCAAGCTCCATCAGGAACCTATCTGGATCCATCAGGCGCCTGGGGCGGTACCAACGTATTTGGTCCGCCTCCCTGCGATGGGGAGGAGCGGCCTGGAAGTCTAGCCTAAGGAGCGAATGATCTGACCATGACAAGGGTTCAACAGAAACATCCCCAACACCTAGATCATCCTGCCACTGTCCAGAGACAAAAACCAGATCCAGAATGTGACCCCCAATATGCGTGGGTTCCTTAATTAATTGGGTCAGGCCTAAGGCTGTCATGGAAGCCAAGAACTCCTGAGCAGTCCCCGAGGCCCCACCGGCCGAAGGCAGGTTGAGATCCCCCATGACCATCAGCCTGGGGGTCTCAACCGCCAGACCGGCTATGACCTCGAGGAGCTCAGGCAGGGCCGATGTCACATAGCAGGGAGCCAGGTATGTGATCAATAGGCCCATCTGAACCCCGGAACCACACTTAACAAACAGGGAGTCACATCCGGTCGTCTGAGGAACAGTGGATTCCCTAGGATCTAGATCCTCCCGAATAATTACCGCAACCCCCCCACCCCTCCCCTCGGCCCTGGATACATGAGCCCAGGATACTGCAACCGTCACAAATATGAGTCAGTTGCCAAGCATCTGAATTTTGATCATATGTCCATGGGGATGCTGCTACTGTCTTAAATGAGAAAAATTGTCATAAGTCACTTTTTTCAGTGCTGTTATAAACTTGAATGATTACTAAGCAAACTGTTGTTAGTCAAGGACTACCTATAATAACTAGAAGATATTACCTACTCCTTTCAAATTCAGCAGTAATTCTAATAAAAAAAGATTCCATATATCAGGCTTGAAGTTCTATGATAAAGTACAAAAAACAAAAAAATGTAGATCAGAAAGGATTTAGGTTGGAGTCTAGAGTTCAAAGTTGGGTTTTCTACTTATTCCCTGTGCTATAGTCAAATGCTCCTTGAACCTGCTACCTGGTCCATAATAGCAAACTTAGCTACACTTATCATATTTGTAGTTTTGTGTTGTCTTCCTAAAGCAAATGAGTCATTTTTCTTCAGAAGTAAATGTCCTTACACAATTGCATTTATTAGTTGTCTTGATTATTACTTTTGGTGAGATGCATGAGTGACAACCACAATAATTAAATAAGTGAATTTATTATTGTAACCACAGCTTACAACATAAAACATATCATAAAAAGATTGCCAATTTGGTCCAGAGGTTAAGGCACCAGGCTAGAAACCAGGAGACTCTGAATTCTAGTCACACCTTAGTGAGGAAAGCCAGCTAGATGACATTGGGCCAATCACTTTCTCTTGGTTTAACCTGTCCCTTGGGGTTATTGTCTGTCTTCTTTATCTTGCTCTTTGCCAACGGTTGTTTTGAAACCATAAAAAAGATTAAATCTGAATTTAATTGTTATTTGCTATCCTTTCTGTTGCTGTTTTCCCCCCTTAAATAGCATTTTCATTCTCGCATCTTTATCTGTTAAAGATACTCAGAAAACAAAATGATTTACAATTCTTAATTCTTGGCCACCATCACAAGCATTCTGCTTTGCATTATCTTAATTTTTTTTCACTTTCCTTATTTTACCTTCATAAGGAGCTTTTCTATATCTTCTCTACTTTTGCCTAACAAAGTGATGTCTACATATCTCAAATTGTTGAGGTTTGTTTTAATTCTACCTATTATTCTTTCTGATCCTGCATTTTTATAATGCATTTGCTGTGTAAGTTAAAGTCATAGCTGGCAAGATGCATCCTTGCCTCACTCCCTTTCATAATCTGAACTACTGTGTTTCTCCAAATTTAGTAGCTCTTTGTTCATTGTAAAGATTTCTCCAAAGAATAATTAGGATAGGGGTGTCAAACTTGCAGCCCATGGGCTGGATGTGTCATGCACTGGCCACGCCCATCCTCAGTTTAGTGAAGGGGGGGAAGCCATGATATGTCATATGACAACATGGCACCACAAGTTGAATTAGGAAGAAACTGTACAATCAATGAACCTTTTGTAGCCAATAAAAAAAAGCAAACTTCATTCTTATATTCCCTTTCCCTTAGTGACTTGTACATTCTTTTATATATATCTCTTTTTTATATAACTATTTACATCAATCTTTTCCAAGATTGCTGTTCTCCATATTTGTTGACATACAGCTGTTAACACTTCAACAGCTTCTTCTCCTGCATATAATAAATAATTCAATAGGTATTTCACCTGTGCCTAGCATTCCCTTATTTAACAGCTTTCTAGTGGAGTCAGTTTCTAAATACATTCAGTCATTTCTATGATTAGCCCTGGGTATTTTTCTCTTAGCTGCGTCTCTCTGATTTCCCTGATCTTATTAAAGCATCTCTTATTTTCCTTGTTTATTTCCTTCCACTTGCTGACATATATTTATTGACATTCTTGATTGAAATATCTTTCTAATACCCTTTCTCGTTTGTTGGTAGAAGTCTGCATTCGGTCATCATGCACACTTCTTATTGCCTAAGGCTTTAATCCTTCATCTTTTTTTTTTTTTGGCTCTCATGTCAGTATGTTCTGAAAGGTACTTCAATCTTACAGTTTCTTTGAAATTTTAGAAACATTTTGAGGGTTTGGTTTTGGCTTTAATAAGGTCTCTTATGGTGTCCCTTGGTTCCTCGGGTGCTCTTTTTACATAAGATAAGGATCTATTTCTTATATACATCTTATGTTCTGACTGTATGCCTTCAAATAATATCCTGCTGGAATAAGTACTCTATTTAATTTCATTGAAATATCTGGCTTTAGAAAGATGATAGCTGATACCAAAATTGAAGTTAAATATTCCTATTTCCTGAGTGGTGTTCAGGTTTTCACAGCAGCTAACCAGCAAAAATAGTACTGTACTCATAGGATTTACTAGTCACAATTACCACATTATATAGCATTTCTCTTACGACAGTGTAAAATCAATAACATTCCTTGATTATAATGCAATGAACAGTACACTTATGGGTCTGTAAAGTCTTGCTTTTAAAAATGTAGAAAAATTGTGCCCCTCCTGTTTATTTATTTATTTGTTTGTTTGTTTGTTTAAAAAAGACCAGACAGGGGCTCAAAACTAGGTCCTTTTCCATCTTACCAAATGTTATTATTCTGGGATCAAGTTGTATTGATCCAATCAAAATTACTATCACACATTTAATAATCAGTTGCTCAGCATGCAACATGCGAATATATAAATGAGGAACATAACCATTCAATGTCAAATATTCACATTACGAGTATCTTATTTTTACCTGCATGATTATTAACAAGTGGAATAAATGCAGCAAGTCTTTCATTGTGGTTGCTTTGTATGCATGTTAGTTTATATATGTTTGCACTAAAAAAAACTACAAAGGAAATTTTTTGAAAATATCATAGTATAAAGCAGAAATAGTAACCTTAATGTATTTTGGTGAGCTGAAAGTAATGGAAAATGAGCAAAACTATATTATATCCAGGCAGGGCCTGGGTATCCTCATTTCTACCTCTTTCTTTCTTTTTGTAGAGGATGAATTTTAGGCATCTAAACCAGATTGTGTGTCTCAAATTTAGGGGACTTTTGATAACAAAGTCGGCTGGGATTTTAGGGGGATGCAGATTTAGTTTTGATAAAAGTTTCAGAGAAGCCAGATTCAGTTCTTAAGAGATCCTATCAAAAGATCTGACTCTTAAGCTCAATGATAACTACATCAATAATAATAGCAATTAATGAATTGCTAAACTGTCATTCACAATTCAATATTTTTTTTTAAAAAAAGCCCACACCACTGAAATATCTATTCTGACAGTGGGAAGAAATTTACTTTAGATGAAGCAAAGTTCAAACACTCCCCTCCCTTCTCCCCGCCCTCCCGAGGAAAGAAAATTGATGATGCCACTAGTTTAATGCTAATTGATTTATTACCTGCCTAAGCAAATCCTGGGCAATGCAACGGCCGGCTTAGACTTAAAGCAAATGATTTACAAGATAATGTTTGACTCTGCGAAAGGGTAATCAGATCCAGATACAATGGATGATAGGATAATTGAGAAGAAATAAAAGAGGATAAATTGCTGTGTGCTAATGAGTTTAGAGGCCCTAATGGGAAGGACATCAGTTTTAACACTCAGGTTATGAGCTAGCAAGCGAGGTTTTTTTTTTTTTTTTTAACCTTCAGCAGCCAAAGATGTAGTGCTGAAACAAACCAAGATTGATTGGGTCCAACTCACTTAGCCATTCTTTATACTTCAGGCATCTTCCTGTATTAAAATAAGACCTTTTTAAACCAGGTTTTAACCAAAGCTAGGAAGCTTGGATGGTGAACTGTGCTGCAGTTGCACCCAAGTTGTTTACAGATGCTATGTCTGTTAAACTCCCAGCTTGCTGTCCTCTCAGTAAGTTGCCATACATTCCAGCTTCCTAGACATCAGATTTCAAAGCTATTACACAAGCAATACTGTCTCACCTCATGATTCATTTTTATATCTCATTCCCATTCTATCCCATATCACCTCCTAGAGCCAGAAACACTTTATGGGTCTTTTTGATTACTCCAGCCATGGGTCTAAATTTTTCAACAGAAGATTGGAGGGGGCAGAGAGGTGAGTGTCCAGCCTTGATGTGGAAATATATTGCAAGAAAAGATGGTGCCTCCAGAAAATGAAAAAGACAGCGGAGTCCACTGTTGTCAGTAAGAAATAAAGAAAATGCTTTCCTAAGAGACAGAGACAAAATACATACAGTATGCATGTAAGGTTTCCAGCAAATAAAGTTTAATATGATGAAAGGCCTTTGAAACATAGTTCTGGGAACAGTCCTTGGACCTAGAGACACATTCAAGTTGCATTTCATTTCAGGTCCCTTTCTTCCCTCACTGTCCTAATATTAATCATAGCTGTTTCCCACATATATTGGCATCCTTCTTCGTATATACCTACATACTGAGAGAAAAATCTCAATGATTGAATGACGAAGGATGGAGGAATGGAGGAATAGGCAAGAACAGCTATCCTCCCCTCAGTCCCTAACATTGCTTGCCATTCAAAGTTGGCAATCTTCACTATTAAATGGACAAGATGAGAACGAGTGTCAAGTTGAACCATCCTCCTATCCAACCATTAGTTCTTATAAAAGAGCTACTGTAGTCTTGGGGCTATCCACCAAGGAAGCAAGCTGCATAGATACAATCCATAGAGTGTTGTTGTCTATCTTTGAATATGTGTTGACATATTTTGTTTTGTTTTGTTTTTAAAAAGGACAATCTTAGGTTCCTTTAATCCTGCCTGAAGTTAATTTTTAGAGGAGATTGGATCAACTGTACATCAATGGGTACATAATCCGTTGTTTTTATTAAATAAAAAAAGAATTCTATGAGATTGGCAGATGAAAGTTTTCAAAGAGTTTGAAACTCTCCACATCTGTGCCATTAAACCATTGGTGCATTATTTCCTTTAATACCAAACAGAATTGATCAAACGTTCATCAATGGAAGCAAAAGATTACCACCACCACCGTTCTACACATACAAATGTTTTAAACCTACAGCTGTTATCTCCTATACGAGAATTATACTTGCATATTTAACATGTACTGTATATCTGAAAATTAAAACAAAAAACATGTTTTTTAACCAACCGATCTATTGATTTTAGTTTCTAGGGCCGACAGAACATTGATGTCCCAATCTGTTTTGGCAAAGAAGATGTCAGTGAATTTAAGAGCCTGGCAGAAGATTGGAAGGACTTGATGAAGCTTCTGACACCCTCTCAAGACCCAGACAGCTACAGAGAAAGTGATATCCTGAAGTTTAGGCCTAATGGCATAATTCACAATAGTCAGTTCACAAAAGGGTGGACAAAGGAAAAAACTTTTGTTGCAAAGGCCATGGTGCTACTTGTAAACACATCAGGATTTTAAAAATTAAAATTAAAGAAAGCTAGAAAAGGTCCCTTGGCTATCCCACACTTTTACCAAGAAAATGCAACTTCAGAGAGAAAATGGACTGCCCAAATGTTTTTAAAAGTGGCATTAATATACCTGAATAGTTGTTTGTCTACTCTGTTTTATACTGTCCAGTAATAGTATTACCAGTTGCTTTACCAAGTATACTATGAACTCATTGAAGAGATCTTAAATCATTAAGTGATGGTTATACAGATGTTGTTGTTTATCTTAAGAATTAAGTATTTACAATGTCATATCACAAATACCTATTTCTAACAAAATTCAGGGCAATCTTGAATTCATTTAAATAAACTTCCCTCTATATACCAGATGTTTGATTTGATTCCAATTTTGGGGAAGGGGCAGAGTTTTAAGTGCAGAATGGCTTCCATCAAGCCTGTCAGTTTGAAACTAGTGACTCTCTCTGTGGTGCCACTGGAAAGAGACAAGACAGAATATTTTGAGAAGTACCATTTTGAGTAGAAACTTTGACTCAATTTTATATTAGAGCTAGGCTGAAGTAAAGAAATATAAACAAGACATTTTTGCTGTTGGAGATAAGAGTCTAATCTGGAAAAGGTAGTAGTCTGGGAAGAGAAAACATGGTGGTTGGATGTGTAACTGCTGCATATAAATTCATTCATTTCTTTCTACAGGGCTGAAAAGGAATAGCGATCTCAGTTATACTGTTGCATAAAACCTGGGCTTTTAATTTGAATAGGGAATATGTCCAGAAACGTTTTGAATGATAATGATTTAAAGCTACTACCAAAAAACCTCGTATCCATTTTCATAGGTAAGTGTTTTGAACGTGGAAAGGAGAAAAAGCTCTTCAGAATAAAAAGTATGGTTTGCTTATCTTTATTTTTAAAATAATATTTCAAGTCCAAAATGCTTTCTAGGAGCGTGCTTATTATTCAGGATTTATTTAGAAGCACATCTCTGGGCAATAGCGTAGGAAGTTCTGAAAATCACATATGCAATGCACATATAGAAAACACATCTGGAGACTTGACAAGTCAAAGTATTAATCTGCTCACACGCATACACACATACACACATGTCTGTGTATATCTTTATCTATCTATCTATCTATCTATCTATCTATCTATCTATCTATCTATCTATCTATCTATCTATCTGCCTATTAAAAGCTTATGTGAGTTATAGATAAGCTAAAAGCCAAAATTTTGATGTTTTCAAAGAGGTACCGTATATCTTATAGGGGCACAACGTATACCGCTGACCTTTAGTCATAGTGTTCCAACATTGCTTATAATGAGGACTACCAATGAAAGTTCTATGCTGTGCTTCACTGCACTTTCTATATGAGGGCCAGCAGTAAGATAAATGAAAGACTGGTTCACTGGAGTACTTGTGGTTTGGGGGCTATTGATTTTTGGTCCATTCTCTTTAAAAGTGAGATCTAAAAAGTTGACAGAGGGTCATTAATTTCATCATATACTTGTCGTCTCATCCATAACCAATCCAAGGACTGAGTGTGCTTGTCACTCTCTGTTTGCACTTTATTTGTTTAGCTTTCCTTTTTCTTTTTCTTGATGGTTCCACTTCTTCTTTTTTCCTTTTCTTTTTTCTTTTTTCTTTTTGTCTGCTATTTTGTTTTCTTTCCCTTATTTTTTTTCCTTTCCTTTAAAACAGCGGCCTAAACACTTCTGCAAAAATTAAATCAATATGACACCAGTGCATGATTGATGTTCCGTGATAATGTCTACATTAGGTAAAGGAAAGAAGAAACCTCTGTCAGGTGTGTTCCATTTGGAGAAAGGAGATAAATGGTTCTCATAAAACCTATCAATTCTAATTATTAAATCAGTTGTTTGGATTGAACAAAACTTCATCAAAAGGAGTTTTATATTTTCTCTTCATGATATTTGTTTCTATTCAAATCCACCATTCACAAATACACAAACTCCAAAACACCAGGTTACACTAGAACATAATTTGACACCATGTATTTTGAATAAATTTTTGATCCAGTTTAAATTACAAATTTCTGCTTTAAACCGTTTCTTCACGGAGTAAAGAGCTTCCAGAAATTGTCTGTGACCATAATATTGTTTACAGGAAGTGGTAACAGAGTTAAGATATTTATTCTCAGACAATCTCTTTGTGCTACAGATGAGATTTTTTTTTAAATTTTTACTTTTTAATGCTTGAGGACAGCTATATAGAAAATCAACCAAAATTACTACTACTCCTGCCCCATCTCTTTCTATAGTATATAGTAAAATCACAGTTTATTAGATCTTAATACAATAGTTGTCATATACAATGGACTAAATTTCTGTTGCCATTTATATCATTTGTGTAGTGATGGCAAATGACCTTACCACATAAATGTTGTAAGTAATGTGTTTTTGAATTTAATGAACATTTATGAATAAAAATTTTCACTGAATATAAGCAGTAATTAATATTTCAACTAATAAAATATGTAGTACATACTGATAATTTTAAAAAATGTCCTGACCAACTTAACAGAGAACTTATTTCTAAGTATAGCTGTCCAGAATCAGGCTGCACATCATACAGGACTTTATGTTTACACATATTCTATCTTGTTTAAATACATTTGCTTTGGAAATATCTGCCTCAAGATATACTTGATATGTTGTTTTGTCCCCAACACAGAAAGTCAAAGAAAAATTGTGATTATATACTAAAGATAGTGACAAGAAAATCTGGTATTAAAAATATCACAGCAGAACAGTAAATCTCCAGTTTATAGGTAGAGAAATACATTTTCTACTTTAAAGTATATTTTTATGTACCCTTGAGTGCCCAACTACCTGAACTATCAAGGGACCTCTACATGATTTAGAAGTTAATCCTTCAAATAGCTAACAACTGAACACTTTGGCTGTTTTGTGGTTTCCTACTGTTGGTTAATTTCATTTTTTGTTTCATGTGTTCAGCAATCCAGCATTCATTGTTCAAGACCCTGAGTCTCAAGCTGTTAATTCAAGTAAAGTTGGTTGGACATTTTCACACCATTTTCTGTTGGCCTTCAAGTAGATAAAGCAACAATGGAAAAAGGAAATACAGGTGCAGTTGAGGCCAGCTTAACACAATTGGGGACAAAAAATTTAAAATCCTAATTCTACAATCTATATAACATTTAAGTGGCTGAGTTGTTTTTCCAGTCACTTAATATACCTTTCTCTAATATTGTGTTCTGCTATCTTACATGTTAACAGGTTAATAGTTTATTACTGGAATGTACGAACAAAATAGCATGAAGTCAATTGCAACATTTTTGGGGTCCCACTTGTACAAATATTCCATATTGTCCTAAAATTGATCTTACCAAGACAGGTATGCAGATTCTATTCTTTTCATGCACCATAAAAATATGGGGAAGGATATTCCCCATTCATAACTATGTTTTATTTATACTATTATCTTGTAAGCAATTGACAAATAAATAAAAATAAAATAAATAAATCTACAGGTGAAACTCAAAAAATTAGAATATCGTGCAAAAGTTCATTTATTTCAGTAATGCAACTTAAAAGGTGAAACTAATATATGAGATAGTCTCATTACATGTAAAGCAAGATAGTTCAAGAGATGATTGTGATTGAGATGATTATGGCTTACAGCTCATGAAAACCCCAAATCCACAATCTCAGAAAATTAGAATATTACATGCAATCAATAAAACAAGGATTGTACATAAAACAATATCAGACCTCTGAAAAGTATAATCATGCATATGTACTCAGTACTTGGTTTGGGCCCCTTTTGCAGCAATTACTGCCTCAATGCGGCGTGGCATGGAAGCTATCAGCCTGTGGCACTGCTGAGGTGTTATGGAAGACCAGAATGTTTCAATAGCGGCCTTCAGCTTTTCTGCATTGTTCGGTCACATGTCTCTCATCTTTCTCTTGGCAATGCCCCATAGATTCTCTATGGGGTTCAGGTCAGACGAGTTTGCTGGCCAATCAAACACAGTAATCCCATGGTCATTGAACCAGGTTTTGGTGCTTTTGGCAGTGTGGGCAGGTGCCAAGTCCTGCTGGAAAATGAAGTCAGCATCCCCATAAAGCTCATCTGCGGAAAGAAGCATGAAGTGCTCCAAAATCTCCTGGTAGATGTCTATGTTGACCCTGGACTTAATGAAGTACAGTGGACCAATACCAGCAAATGGCATGGCTCCCAAATCAACACAGACTGTGGAAACTTCACACTGGACTTCAAGCATCTTGCAGTATGTGCCTGTCCATTCTTCCTCCAGACTCTGGATCCTTGGTTTCCAAATGAGATGCAAAAGTTGCTCTCATCAGAAAAGAGAACTTTGGACCACTGAGCAACAGACCAGGTCTGTTTTTCTTTAGCCCAGGTAAGACACTTCTGATGTTGTTTGTTGTTCAGGAGCGGCTTGACAAGAGGAATACAACATTTGAAGCTCATGTCCAGGATCCGTCTGTGTGCGGTGGCTCTTGATGCACTGACTCCAGCCTCAGTCCACTCCTTGTGAAAGCCCCCAACACTTTTGAATGGCCTTTTCCTGACAATCCTCTCCAGGCTGTGGTCATCCCTGCTGCTTGTGCACCTTTTTCTTCTACACTTTTCCCTTCCATATAACTTTCTATTACCGTATTTTCCGGCGTATAAGACGACTTTTGAAACGAAAAAAAGGCAACCGAAAATCGGGAGTCGTCTTATACGCCCGGTCGTCTTATACGCCAGAAAATACGGGTACATCAGGAGTGAAGCTTGAGCGCTTTTACGCTTCCTCTTTGAGGGAGCCGAGAAATAAGTTTGCGGGCGCTTCCTCCAAGGCAAGGGAGAGATGCGAAGCGAACCAGTCAGCTCTACCCGGTAATGCAGCGGTTCACAAGGACAAGGATCCCCCCTCACTCCCACTCGCCTTGAGCTTCTCTGGAGCTGCCGGCACGGAAGGGACGTCAAGGGAGGAGGCACCACGGAAAGCCGGGAGCTTCTGGCGTGGCTCTGTCTTGTTTGCCTCCTGCGAGAAGCGAGGGATAACAGAGGGCGGCTCTAAGCCGCTCACCCGCCCTGTGAAAGAGACGCTTCGCTCTTCTTTGACACCTTCGGGAGGTCGCCCAGCTTCTGCCTCTCTAGCTGCTATTCTCTCCTTTGGAGCTCTAGTGGTGGCAGATCGGGCTGTTTTCTTTCGCGGAGTAGCGGCCGGAATTTTAAAAAATATGTCATTAATAGAAAGTTGTAGAGTTCATTTATAATGCTGACTGTATTGAATTGAATAAAAATGTATTTGCCTACACACTTAAGGAGAAGCATCTTAGTTTACAAATCCTTGCAGCTTAATTTTGAACACCCGTATTTTCCGGCGTATAAGACGACTTTTGAAAAAAAGTCAACTGAAAATCAGGGGTCGTCTTATACGCCCGGTCGTCTTATATGCCGGAAAATACGGTAATGTGCTTTGATACAGCACTTTGGGAACATCCAACTTCTTTTGCAATTACCTTTTGAGGCTTTCCCTCCTTATGGAGGGTGTCAATGATGGTTTTCTGCACAACTGTCAGGTCAGCAATCTTTCCCATGATTGTGTTTCCTACTGAACCAGACTGAGAGATCATTTAAAGGCTCGGAAAGCCTTTGCAGGTGTTATGGTTTAATTAGCTGATTAGGGTGGGACACTTTGAGCCTAGAATATTGAACCTTTTCACAATATTCTAATTTTCTGAGATTTGGCTTTGGGGTTTTCATGAGCTGTAAGCCATACTCATCTCAATTATGACAAATCATGGCTTGAACTACCTTGGTTTGCACGTAATGAGTCTATCTCATATATTAGGTTCACCTTTTAAGCTGCATTACTGAAATAAATGAACTTTTGCACGATATTCTAATTTTTCGAGTTTCACCTGTACATATTGGCTTCATAAGTGCCAGGATTCCTTGAGGAAATGGCCAAAACTATGCTGTGTAAATGGCAATCCATTTCCCATTTAAACGTCTTCTAAGTTCATTTTTGTAGGGTTAATAATAATAATAATAACAACAACAACAACAATCCAGGGCATTGTGGTAAATTTAAATAGGATCCCAACTATTTGAAAGTCTTAAAATATTGTTGTTTCTCTTGTCCCATGTCCCACCAAACATGCCAGAGTCTAACGATAATTTTTAAAAAATACATTTTTAAAAACTGGACCAATCCTATCAATTACATTATTATTGTTTATCTCTACTTCTTATATGTTTCATTGTCAGAAACACAAATTATCAGCAGGTCTTTCTGATTTGGAATAAAAGAGAAGTTGTACGTACCTGTCACTAGATTAGATAATAATTTTGTTAAATGTGACTTTATCTTAACCAACAGGGAACTAACTTGAGATTTTTAAAACCCCAATATTTATTTTTATCTTCTTTATTGTGAAATATGTATTCTGCTTTGTCTATAAAACCTTAAGGGCAAATTATTCAATTAAAATTCATTAAAATCCAATACAAAATAGAGAACTTGACAATAAAATCAAGACAATTAAAGCCAGCTAAAAGTTAAAAGCTTGGGATGATGAAGTCAGCAGCATAATTTGTTTTATTTCAGAGATACTGTTTCTGGTGAGAATAATGCTATAACTTTATTTTGCTGTAAGTCGGGTTATACAGTTGGTTTTGTTGAAGAATTTGACTACTATTTAATCATTTTTAACATTTATCAGCTAGGACCAGATTTAATCACGGCTGATCATGTCAGATCTCTCCTTTAGCAATCTGGACAAGTAATAGTCCTACAAAGAAATAACTCAATGCTCTGATTAGAATATTTTGGTAACTGCTGCTAGATTTCTGATCAGTGTGAAAAATAACTCTCTCAGACCCATTGAAGAAAGTGGATTTAGTTTGTCATCCTAACTAATTTAAGTTATATTGATTCCAGGCTCTCTACTCTTGTCTGGGTGGGCAGAAAGGCAGGGTAGAAATTACTCTGATAAACCATAAATAAAACATAGCAACACCACCAAGGAGGAACTAGTGGAATACTGCACTTTCAACATTTTCCAAACCCATTTTTTTCTAAGCACTGACTTAAATTTGCCTTGAATTTTATTTTATGAAAAAATCAGTGTCATCGTAAATTATGGAATTTCTCACTGTTCTATTTTGGTCAATTATTTATTGTCTTGAAAGTTTATTTTCTTTTTCAATTAATCTAGATTGAACAACCATGTATAATTTTAACACAAATCTGAGAAAATAATATAATCCTCAGAAAGCTTTGTCTTACTTGATCTCTTTAATTTTTCTTAAAGTTTCTTAAATATTATTAAATTATATAAGCCTCTAGATCAGATTGATTTGACAGTTGACAACTGACTCTTCAATTGCTGACCTAAAACATATGAAAAGTGACATGGCCCAGGATATGCTGGATGATACTTTTAAGGATAAGGTGCTGAAATTTAAATTACTCTTCTTTCTCAACCAAAGCTATTTAGTCTATTATTGCAGTCATAGATTAGTAGATTTTATTTTATTTTTATTTATTTGATTTGTCAACTGCTTACAAGATAATAGGTCTCAGATCTCAAATAAGGCTTACAAAGATAGTCCCAAAGGTGTGTTTTCAAAAGGTAACTGGATTTCATTTTTCCTTGAAGATATTTCACTTCTCATCCAAGAAGCATCTTCAGTTTTTCAGAAGCTTCTGCAAAACAGAATTTCAGAACTGAAGAAGCTTCTTGGATGAAAAACATCTTCAAGGAAAAGCAAAGTCCAACTGCCTTTTGAAAAAGCACCTTTGGGTCAATCATGACCTGGATGACTGAGAATGTCCATAGATGCTTAAGAAGATATTTATCTGCTAATGCTGAAGAAGAACATACTGTGTGCAGAAATTAAATGGATTAAAAGAAAATCTCTACTCTCTATACCATAGGCAAGTAATTTAGATGATATTAGGGAGGCACACTGAGCTGTATGTGATATTGATAAGCAGATAAAAGTTCATAGTTTTAGGAAAAAGTAAGAAATTTCAATAAGATTTCAGGTTTAGATTATGTGAGTTGCAAATTAAGGCCCACAACGGAAGTAGCAAATTCCTAAACTCAATTGCTCAGCTTTTATAAAATTGATCAGTTTAAAATCAACCAACAAGAATTTTTCAGCTTTGAAAAATCATACACTTCTGGCCAATTATATTTTCCTCTGTCTCTGTCTCTCTCTCTCTCTCTCTCTGTGTATATGCGCGCATACGCCAGAGAACACTTCACCCTTCTATACACAGAGCAGATTTACTCAGCTTGCTTCTCTGATTTCATCTTGTCCAAATACCTAGCATCTGGTTTTCAACTGTCAATGCCTAATTCTTCTCTGCCACCCCTTTCTGGTACAAATTTAATCCACTGATTTTGAGGCAGAGTCATTAACTTCAGTAGCATTGCAGCAGAATAAGGATAGTTATAGACAAAGAGCAAGTGTATTGATATGCAGAGATGGTTTCCAAAGCCATCACGAGATTGTTTTTGTAATATAGTGATTAGCTGAATTCTTTGACACTTCACAGATGCACAACAAGGGCCCCTTGCCTCAACTCAGATTTCACAGGCTAAGATATGCTCAGCTACAGTTTTCATCATATTCATATGGTGGAAAGCAATATGTTCTTACTATTTTGTTCAGCATTGTTCCAATTAATACAGATTATAAAATATATATAGAATTTGGTCCATGAAGCACAATACAAAATCTCAAGTATCAAGCATGGTCTAATGTTTACTTAGGGTTTACAGTCTCAGAGATTATTAAAATTGTTTATTTGTTTGCTTATACCATCATGACATAATTCTGGGCAACTCACAGGAATCAAAATATAAAAGAAACAATAAAAAACAGAACCCCCCAAAAAAACAACTCCCAATTCTCTAGATAACTTTGATTGACATATACAGAATCTGAGGAGGGGAGGGGAGGAGAGGAGAGGAGAGGAGAGCAGAGCAGAGGAGAGGAGAGAAGAAAGAGAAGAGAAGAGAAGAGAAGAGAAGAGAAGAGAAGAGAAGAGAAGAGAAGAGAAGAGAAGAGAAGAGAAGAGAAGAGAAGAGAAGAGAAGAGAAGAGAAGAGAAGAGAAGAGAAGAGAAGAGTTCTTTATTGGCCAAGTGTGATTGGACACACAGGGAATGGTGTATAAATCAGAAAATAAAGGAAGACTGAAGGGAAGGAGTTGGGGGCAAATTCTCATATTTACCTTTCTTCAATTAACGGATAAATTCAGCAATTATTTGGAGTGGTAATGGACAGGAGTTTTGAAAACTGCTGAAAGAGGTGTTGGGGATTGCCATGAATTACCTACATCTTCTAGTGAAAACTTCAGCTGGACTGAACACTATTTCATCAGCAGGGGAATGCAATTGGGCAAAACAGTGATTTAAAATTAACTAAAATATTGGCCATTGTTTAAGAAACTAACATAAACATGTGATCTTTTCTCATTAGGCATTGTAAAAATTCAGCAAGCTTCATCATAGAAACCATGACATAAAATATACAAACATAGAGAAAAAGGGAATTTCAGTATTATCAACATCATCTGGATGACTTATCAGACAAGCATAGTTTTCTGGGGAGATGTATAGGAGGGTAACTGATACCATATGAAGCATGATGTCACATTTCATGCAGTGATGCTGATCTTTTGACATCCTTGGGACAGCTACCAATGCTTATGAGCAGAAGGAGGTAGAATTCCATTGTTTCACTTCTGTTTTTATTTATATATTGTCCCATCCTTTATTTAGTTATGTGTTACGTTTATTCCACTTCTCTGCTAATATAGGCTTTCAGGGTTTTAAAAAACCCTTAAAAGTTCTAAAACACAATAAAATCAATAAATTTAAAACTATAAATATTATTATTATTAAATAAATTGACATTAAATTATTAGTATATTCATGCCCTACGTATCATATAAGAAAGGCCATAAACCTACGTACCAAATGTGGAATATATACCTAGTGGGACTGACATCTTGTCTGTGACAATACTCTGGTTGCACATATCTAAATTTGGTATTGTCCAAATCAGTTGATTAATATAGTGACCAGGACCTGTTTCATTGAGGCTGCTCTTTTTCTGACAATGATAAGTGAAGCACTAAATTTACTGTAACATTAGACAAGATATTGTATTGTATTTTGTGGGGAAGGAAATTAATGTGATTAAACACTGACCTATATTTTTCAAAGGATGGCAATCTAAATCTGAAAAGAATTTTGTTATGAGGCTCAGGGCTCATTATGCAAGATAAATCTGACAAGATCTACACACAATGTTTCAGAAACAAGTGCCAATGAGACAATGGGACTCCACGTTACCTAAGAATTAGATTAAGTTAAGATAAACGGATTTTTCTCCTTTAGAATGTCAAAAATATAATGCATGATTCTCTATTCCCAACTGGATTTCTAACATTTTTTTAAAAAATGAAAAGAGAGCCAAGCTGAAAGCAGCAGAGAAGAATTTTATTACTTCACATGTTTTATTCTATTTCTAGAGGAAATGGGTCAAGTAAGTAAGTAAGTAAGTAAGTAAGTAAGTAAGTAAGTAAGTAAGAACAGTGGCCTCCAACCTTTTTGGCTTAGCAGCCCAGCTGCATGGAGGAAACAGGGGAACTGGACTATATGAGCAGTGGGCCAATGCACCATACCTGAGCTCAGCCCTTGCATGAATGGTGGCCACACGCATACAAGTGCCCACTGACCATTCATACCAGTTGAGCTGCATGCTTACACACCTGCGTCCAGCCAGTCACTCATGCTGCCCTATTCCGAATAGGCCATGGCCCAGTAGTGGGCCGTAGCCTGGGGGTGGAGAAACCCTGGATCAATGGATCTAAAATCAAGCTTTCAGGTAAGAGTATGTCATGTAAAGAATTACAGGTTATCAAAGTTATCTAAAACCTAGAAGAAGAAAAGGAAGAAAAAAGTGATGTTTTTCCTTTAATAATTAAGGGGATCCTTTTTAAATCCATAGGAAAAAACAGTAAATTATTTATACAGTAATAAAGTAATAACTTACCACTATTTCTATTCCCTAAACTGGTATTCTCCAGCTATACTCAGATAATTGACAGAAATCCAACACAGTGTTGATTTCTATCAAACACATTGATAATTAATTATTACCAATTAAAATAGATGATTTATTAGCAGTTGAGTCCATGGCTGGTTGCAGGCAACCACAATGATGAAGAAATGATATTGTGTGTGAAGTGATCCCACAGCACCAACCCTATTTCATTCTTGTGTCCCAATATCAAATGTAAGTACATCAGTACTTCATAGACAGATGTTTTGCCACTAACCCATTACCCTGCCTCAGCCCTAATTGAGTCGATCAGATTTTTACAGGCTTAAGAGGCTGAGTATTGTTATTTTTACCTTGTTCCATTTCATTGTCAACATCCTATTGGCTTTCCTTCAGCATTCAGAACATTTCTGTCTTCTTACAGAGATAAATATGTTTTCTTCCAGGAAGTCATTAATTTCAGAGTTTGAGAAATATGAAATAGACAAAGTGGGCAATTTTTCACACTTAGAACAATTTCCCTATTATATTATGACTATTTTTCTTGGCCTGCTAGAAGAGATTAATATGGTTGTTATTTTATCCACTAATTGGCTTTACAGATTGCAGTGGGAGGTAACAACTACTGAAGCCAAACAAGAGAAAACACTAACAAGGATGAGCTATTGCATATCAAGGAAGCCTGTTCATCACAGGGCAATAGAAAATTAGCAAAATTTGAGGGAGGGGATTTAAAGTGAATATATGACCATATTATATGGCTTTTGTCCTTTACAAGTAGCTCCATAAATGTTGCCAGATTGTCGTGTGTAAAGAGTTGCCAGGAAAAATAATATGGACTGAACTGCCCTTTTCAGACAGTCCTTGGTTATAGCCATTCTTTAAGTTAAAGGTCTCCAAACTTGGCAACTTTAAGACTTGTGGACTTCAACTCCCAGAATTCTCCAGGCAGCATAGAGGATTATGGGAGTTGAAGTCCACAAGTGATTATTTTCTGAAAGGCCCAATGTAGGAAAAGGAATGTCAGAATCTGGGGACAGTGTGAAACAAGAGGTGAACCTAGAATCCCTATATAGCCACAAACATCCCTTTGAGGGCCATTTACCCTTATCTAACTCTAACCAGGTACTGATCATTAGTTGAGAAGATTCCTGTGCATAGCAATAAATCAACTAAATGAACCTTCATGTGTGGACCTTGTCTGACACCCAATGACTATAGAGTTTTCTGAATGCAGGAGTCCAGAGGTTAGACATAAAGGCTTCAGAACCAAAAGCAATTCTCTGCTCACAATAATGGCCCTTCTCAGCAAATCAGTGGTGGCAACATTATTAAGCCAGGAGGGGCCATGCAAATGGAGAACTTGAGGATTCAAAATTTATAGCGCTAGAGAGCCATTTCAAAAAACATCACTGGGAGAAAATGTTTCAATCTTTTCTCCCCACCTCCCCAAATCTCAGGCCAGCCAAGAATGCTTGTGGGACAATCCTACTTGGAAATCTGTTCAGACATCCATATGCACCAATGTATGCTTCTTCTTAAAGAAAGGAAGTAGGCTAAACATTTAGTTATTAATCAAAATAGGCAAAGGAGGACATGGACAATTGGAAAGGAGACAAATGAGGGGGGAAAGGAAAACACACTAACGTGTCGGTACAAAAAATGTACAGCAAAAAACTGCAAAAAATATACTTGGGTCTACATGTATAGGAAATTACTTTTTCCAGCATGAGAAAAGTTATTTTTTCAATTGCAATGTTTTTTCAACAAATCTTGACTCTCTGATAAAAACCCAATAACACACTTTTCAAATTGAGTGAGTGAGTGAATGAAATGGGTTGCTAGTACATACTTATAAAACTACATTCTAATAGAAGGGAGTCATTTTCAAT